>OW284519.1:11390000-12640000 GCA_935413205.1 Polydrusus cervinus | reverse complement strand
GCGCCACACCATTTCCTCGTTGAGTGTTGTTGGAGGAACCCAGTAAATTGTCGGAAATGGTGGATAATTCATTAATTTCGCTTGATGAAGCCACAGGACCATCCCCCACCCGGAGATCCGATCGGGGGGCGAGTTTACCTCCGGAATATTTTGATCTTGGAGCTTCCATCATGCTTCTTTCATAGACATATTCAAACTAGAGGCGAATTATACTATAATATAATATTATACAGGGTGTCCGGTAACTTATGGGCCGTAGAGTAACTGGAGAGACTAGACATCAAACTAAGCCGATTAAGTTATATAAGTTTTTTCGGATTGTTACTCGTTCTAGATATACAGGGTGTTGAAAGTAAAAGTTTTTTCTCGAAAATAAGCCATAATTTTAAAACGGTTTAATGAATTAAATTAAAAGTTGGCAATGTTATGTTTTTATGAGCAAGAAATAAGAATTTGTAGAAATTTTTAAGTTTCAAACTAGAGGGCGCTAGTTGCATACACTGGGATTCATAAATCTATAATTTTTTTTCTTACCTGTGATATTAGGTGTTTTTCAATTATAGTTTCTTAAAGAAGGGCATTTTCTGAGTCAAAAAGGTGTAGGTACTTGATTGATCTTAATATCTTTAACGGGTTTTGAGATATTTTCATTTTAAATTATTATTTTAATTATCAAAAAAAAACTTATACTAGATACTAGACATTAAACTAAGCAGATTAAGTCATATACGTTTTTTCGGATTGTTACTTGTTCTAGAGATACAGGGTGTATATAATTTATGTATTATTAATTTAATTATGTATGTACTATGTTTTTTTATGCTTTGGGATGTTTAAAGGAAAATATCTCGAAAACCGTTAAAGATATTAAGATTAATCAAGTACACTTTTTGCCCCAGAAAATGACGTTATTTAACAAACTATAATTGAAAAACACCTAATATCACAGGTAAGAAAAAAAATTATAGATTTATGAAGCCCAGTGTATACTATCGCCCTCTAGTTTGAAACTTAAAAATTTCTACAAATTCTTATTTCTTGCTCATAAAAACATTATATTGCCAACTTTCAATTCGATTCATTAAACCGTTTTAAAATTATGGCTTATTTTCGAAAATACACTTTTACTTTCAACACCCTGTATCTCTAGAACGAGTAACAATCCGAAAAAACTGATATAACATAATCGGCTTAGTTTGATGTCTAGTATCTCTAGTTACTCTTCGGCCCATAAGTTACCGGACACCCTGTATAAATAGATACAAAGAATAGTATACATACGACTTTGGAATAAGAATAAGAATTACGTATGACGCAGGCAGGAAAAAATAATAAATAAAAAATATACATGGTTCTACAAGAAGTTTCGAACACTTTGTTTTGCAAATAGCTTAAACTTATAATCAGAGATCATTTTAAAATTAGAAGGTACCTTATTGTAAATTTTTGAAATTTGATAACTAAATGAGCGGTCGTACAATGCAACCTGTATAGGTGTAGTTATCGTAAGCCTATATCTAAGTTCCAACTTATGTAATACCTAAATTTGATTTCATCGTACAAATAATCAGGGCACTCCTTACAGAATATTTTATTAATATTCGTCTTTTTTATTCATTCTTAACCAGTTAATTTCACGTAATTTAGCATTCACACCCCTCTCACGACCTCGCATACTACCTATCAATGGTAGGTACACATAAATTTTGCATTAGTTGAATTCTGTTAATATCCTAGTCTAAAAGACAAGGGCCATACAAGACATCGAAACAGTTAAAACGCGATAATATAATAGAGTCGCACAACATCTTTTTCAGTATTGCGTTTAGCAGCGCCCGTTGATTGAATATTAATTTAAGATTGGCAAAAGCCCATTTAATAGTCAATAATATGGCCCGAGAATCCCAAATCATTGTACATCAACAGCCCCAGTTTCTTTGCTGCTGTACATTTACTCAAAACAGTACTGTTAAGAGTGATTTGTAAAATATGTTCATTTTGGTTTCGTTGCCAAACAGCAAAACCTGCGACTTAGTGGGATTTATCGCCAAACAATGCGCTTCCGAAGCTCTCTGGAGAACATTGAGATCGTGCACCAACCTATCAAAAGCCTTTAGGATTTTTTCAGGCGGAATTGAGAAGTACAGCTGTGTATCGTCAGCATAAAAGTGTACAATGCAATACCTCAAATGAGTTATATGTTAAAATGTGTAAAGGGAAAAAAACAATAAACCTAAGGTTGAACCTTCGGGTACGCCACATGTCATCGCTACAGGATTTGACATTATACCATTGAGCTTCATCATTTGCTTTTTTTTGGCAAGGTCACCGGTTCCCTCCAATGAGTTCCGAATTTCTCTTTACTTCTTAGCGTCGAATAAAATAAACTAGAAACACCTTTTAACAGTGACTTAAACCATTAATCGTTGCACTAAAATAATATTTTTTTATTTTTTGCAGGTATACTCCTAGCCGTAGCAAAATGTAGTCCCTCAAATCCACCGAATCTACGACAAATCCGCGAGGCACCACCCCCTTCTCCCGAACCCATCCAAAATGTTACCGAAATAAGTTACAGGGACCTGAACAAAATAGCAAGAGATAATCCAAAGACTGAGACAACTGTAGATTCAAAAAATAAATTTGTAAATAATGTACATAATTACGAAGAATTACCATTGAAATTAGCTAAAATTAAAGATGAAAGTCAAGATGATAACGCAAATAAGAATAAAACCGAAGAAGATAATAGTAAAGAAGATTTAAAAAAGAACACAACTAAACCTGTTAAAGAGAAACAAACGAATAGAGAAGACAGCTCCAGAGCAATAGATATTGACGTATCCAAATTCTGGTCCGACGATTTTCACAGTAAAAACGTCTTTACGTTGGCACCAAATCCTGATATCGAAAAATTTTCAAAACTTCCAGATTTTGCTTTTGAAGTAACCCGGCATCCCAGTTTTGAGGCGAACGTTGAGTTAACAACGCCTGCATCAAAGTTGTTTGATAAGAAATTTAAAGAAACAGTTGAAAGTGTAGAACAGAATATTGAGGACGATGACGAGCCGGAACATGACGACAGCAATAGTGAAGAAGAGCAGGATAAAGATGTTGATCTAAAAGTGGAAGATCCGTTAAAAAAATCAGAAATTGAAAGTCTGGAAGTGATAAAGACTAAAGCCATAGTAAATAATGAAACTATTAATAAGAATTCTATACACAAGGACATCGATTTTGAACAAACCAGAAAATTGAATTACGAAAACGTGTTTAACGATACCAAGGTGTATGGCGAAGAAAATCCTAAAGATAAAACTCTTGAACACATTTCGACTGAAAGAACCACCACGTCAGTTGCTTCAACTATCTCTATAGCAACTACGAGAAAAAATTCTGTATTAAAGGATTTCTTTACTGTAAAAAGCAATACGTACCTTTTAAGCAATAATATTGAAACGGAAACGACTCAACCTATAAAAGGTGTTCCTTCTACAACATTTGGTACAACTAAAAGAGACAAGGGAGAACTTCAAGATAGCATTGTAAGTTTATTTATGTTTTTTTTTGGTTTCTTGTTTTACAACAGGTAGTAGAAATACAGGGTTGCCCAGAAGTCCGAAATAAAATTAATATAGCCTTAATAACCCGTAAGTTTTGGAGAAAACTCTCGGACACGTCTACTTATAGTTTTATATATGCTCACATTTTGATGTTATTCGTTTTTTTTTATAGACAATTGTCAAAGATATGACGACATCGTTCTTTTTTTTTTAAATGGAAACATACAGCTTGTGATACATAATTTGAAAGCTAATATCTCGTACATTATGCTCATAAATTTTGACGCGATTCTGTCAAGCTATTTCAAAATGGCGACTGTTAAAAGTTTTTAAAAAATCTCTATTTAAATAAGCGGAAATGATAATTCATTGATGTTTTTTTTTACTTTCCAAGGTAAGAAATCTTCATTGTTTCATGTTCTGACATTTTGTGACTTAACAATAGTTATGGTTGATTTGTTATTTATTTTGTCAAAAAAAAAATGTGACGAAGCAAATATCCATCGTGGAGTTTCTTGACTCCAGAAACGATAATAATGTCTGTTAATCACCCCGTTTAAATAGAAAGTAGATTCATCCGAAAATAATATGTTCTGTGGAAACCTATTATTCTCGTCACACCGTCACATCATTTCTTCGCAAAATTGCAATTGCATGTCATAGTCATATTCTAAAAGCTCTTGGACAAGATATTATACTTTATAAGGGTGGTATTTTTCTGCTTTCAAAAATCTTTCAATAGTACCTCTAGCTAGATGTATCATGATTTTGAGCCAATGAAACTGTTGAAACATGCGGATTATCCTGCAGAGATAATTAATGCAATATCCAATTTTTCATCTTTGCCTAAAACACGTGGCCGTCCATTCCTAGGCAAGTCCTTTCCTGTGCCGTGTTCATCAAATTTGTTATTGTTATTTTACTAATAATTCCCTGTGAAATTTGATTATCTCGATATTATTCAGCATTAAATAAAGTGCACACTTATTCACTTTGAATTCTTATTTTATTTCCACGTCCTAACAATATCAATACGCTGTCTTTTCGACAAACCCATTTTTGTTTAGAAAATTGTAAAATAATACTTCGGAAATATCTAAATTAATTTTACAAGTTCACAATGTCACAGCATGTCAGAACGTAAAAAAATGAAGATTTCTTACCTTGAAAGGTAAAAAACATCAATGATTTATCATTTCCGCTTATTTAAATAGAGATTTTAAAAAAAATTTAATAGTCGCCATTTTCAAATAGCTTGACAGAATCGCGCCAAAATTTATGAGCATACTTTACGAGTTACTAGCTCTCAAACGATGTATCACAAGTTGTATATTTTCATTAAAAAATGGATCGATGTCGTCATATCTTTGACAAATGTCTATAAAAAAACAAACGAATGACGTCAAAATGTGAGCATATATAAAACTAAGTTGACGTGTCCAAGCATTTTCCCCAAAAGTACCAGGTAAGGGCTATATTAATTTTATTCCGGACTTTTCGGCAACCTTGTATAATTCTCTGTAAATAATTTAAAGCAATAACAAAAAAATGAGGAACGTCGAATCAAATTGTATTTTATCCACCGTTGGACAAAAATGAGTATGACACGCAACATTACGTTCCTGAATTGACCTTCTTTCGATGAAGGTATTAAAAATCATTACGTTCCATGCTAAATAAATGCAATATTAAGTTATGGTTCCAACTGAATTAGGTCCATTATGAATTTTGGTTCGACGGTCTTCAAATTTATTTAAATTATGGTAAAGATGTAGTGTAATCGTACCCATCAAGAGAAAAGATTCCGTTGTTAGTAATATTTCACAATATTTGATTGGCAATAAAAAATTTAGATAACACAAGATATTTTTTTTAATCTCCTTATTTAAAATTTTAGATAAGTACAGCTGTTCCAAGTCTGGGGATAACCACAACCGAATCTCAAAGCAAACCGTTGATAACCAGCACAACTTCTAGTTTGGTAACTCCCATCACTACTCCTCTTTCTAGTCCTTTAATCAAAGTCAATAAATCTGACTACGAGAACCATGTGATACCACTCAATTCAGAAAGTACAACTATAAAAGAATCATTTTCCAATGTTTCACTAACTATTGAAAATCCAAAAGACCTGATGTCCCAAAAATCTGAACAATTAAATAGCACCGTAGAGACAATAACAGTTACTGTAGATGAAGTCACCCACAGTACTACGATCGGGGAAGTTAGCACAACTGAAATATCTGATACCACTACATTATTTGAATCTACCACGGAACTTCCTGACAGTACAACCATAACATTTCTTGATGAAGATACAACTAGTTTTATAGTAGAAAATAATACTGAAGTGTCAGATGTTACTACAGATTTGTCGTCTACTACGGAAGGTGGTACCACCATACTAGTAGAAACAACTACTGACAGTATGTATAGAACGTCTAAAAGTTTAGAGAATTCTAACGTTACAGAACAGCTGGTGAATATTATTGAAAGAACTGCCGACATTGACAATATTACTAAAGTTATAGATGATATTACTGAAAGTACAGTGAGAAATAATTTGGATAGTACTACGCTGAATGATGGAAAAAAGATAGAAGCAATAGAATCGAGTCCTACGACCCATAATATTATAGAAAAAATAACAAACTCTGAGGAAACTACAACTGAAGATATGATACGTACAAGTACTATAAGTGAAACTGAAATAACAACTTTGGAGAGTACTTCTGAACGTATTCCGGTTAATGTTACAACTCAAAAGATTGTACAAGTTTCAGATGCTACAACTGAAGTTAAGATATTTCTAAATTCAACAGAAAAAGTTCCTACGGTAAGTAAAGCCCAGAAAAAAAATTGTTACGCATTTTTTTATGTAACTTTAGCCTAAAGACTTCTCGCTGTATGTCTGAGAAGAATAATAAAGTTAAAAATGCTAATTAGCTTCTATATTTTAGCTTCCATCAAACACTACCGAAATTAAAACGACTACCCAACAAGAAAAATTGCAACCCACCACTACAGAGTACGTATTTGTTCATATAGAAAATACTGGAACAAATCACACTTCTTTACAGCCAGAAATTTTAAGTCCAAATTTGAACTACTCGACTACAGCAACAGTTGGAAACGAACCAACTAAAATAAAAAAAATTGTTTTGGATAAATACAACAATGGTTTCACGGAGTCTCTTAATACGTAAGTTATTTGAAATATTGTTTTATTTTTACCATTTTTCGTGACTTCTGTGGATGGATGGAAGGCCTTTAATCGAATCTAGCATAAGGTCCTTCTAAAAAAAACTGGAAATGTACGACTTTGGTTTGTATGTTATAGCCTATCTTCAAATTTACCTAACAAATCGGCAGCAATTTGTTTCATACAACGGGTTTCCCTCTTATAAGTACATTCCTTCTTCTGGAACGTCACAACAAAATCTGATGCAACTATTATTCCTAATTTCTATAAATGATTTAGCTCGTATTCTTATCGACAATAAACTTTTTTGCGAAACATATTTCAAAAATAAAGCATGAGTTTTATGTTATAAAAACCCATTTTCTAATTTAGTTCAAGCACAACTACATCGACCACCACCACAACGACAAGGTCTACAACTTTGGAACCATTAGTAGCAAATGGTAGCGCTACGTCTGAAGATGGCGGTGAGACTTCAACTGAAAACAGTTACAGCAAAGATGGAGGCGGTGGTGGAGATAAGGGAAAAATTGCCGCCATAGCAATTTCGTCTGTAGGAGCTGTCTGTCTCGTTTTATTGGCTGGGCTATTGGTAACAATAAAATCTGAATATACTAATGAATTTCTTTTTAATTACCTATATTATAATTATGAAGCTGCTTTTAATTTACAACCAATTTTTGTCCATTCTTAACTACAGAAAAAAATTATAAATATAAATAAGAAAATCAAAGAATAATAAAATTAATTGTGAAGTACCTACCTCAGGGATCAGTTCTCGGTCCTTTAATATATAAAGAATATTTACAATATTATACGAATATTTTTTTTAGTATGTAATGAAGAAACGGCAGAAACGTCTCAACTATGGTCCAAGATGTAGACCAGTGAGTTTAGATGACTACAGCATAGATAATCTTTCTGTATACAACAGTGTCAGACGAAAGGGTGGAGCCAGATTGTCGAAGAGGTCGTTTGGAAATCCTGCTTTTGATGATCCTGTAAGTAAAACAAAACATGATTTAAAAAATTATTTTGTTGGCATATTATTGCATTGGTCTCAAGCAAAATGTTTCGGTTAGTTCAAATTTTTTACTACTTTCACACAATTTTCTAATAATGAAGTCGTTTAGTTCGTTTGTTTAGCTCACTATTTAAATGTTTAGGGATTTGAAGTTAAACAAAAAAATATTAATGTTGAGTTGCTTAATGCTATAATCCCTTTTGGCACAGTTGTGTTTTGTGCTTAAAAAAACTTTTTGTGTTCAATAGGTTGCACCAACCCACCCCTTGAATTTCCCAGCTTTGGCGAAATTCTCCAATAACTATGAAGATATAAAAGCTGAATTTGAGGAAATTCCTCAAATTTCAGCTAGAACGTCCGAACTTCCCGATGGATGTGAAACCAAAAACAGATACGCAAACGTGATACCATTGCCGGAGACCAGGGTATTTTTACAACCTATTGATGGATATCCCAACAGTGATTATATGAATGCCAACTACGTAACGGTAAGTTTTTTATAAACAGGGTGATTCTTAAGTTGATACTTCTTTTTTAGCTGTGTATAGAAGGCATTAAAATAAACAACATTTTAAAATACCTTTTAACTTAAAAATATGCGAGATACAGAAGTTAAAAATCTAAGTGTGGGCCTGGTCATCAAAAAGTAGCCTGCTATACTTTATGTTGTTTGTCTTATTAGTCATGCAATTTACGGGTCCGGTGGTTAGTTATTTGGCAATCCGCTGCGGTGTGTTTTTCTGAAGCAAGTTAATTTTAAATTGGCGACACGTGGGAATGATAAAATTTGAAAATAAATAAACTAGTAGATATTGTGCTAATTTGCGGGCTTATCCTACACCCACAAGTTTTCTTAATGTTATTCAACGAGCAAGATAGGCAGAATCGCATTTGATCCATAGTGTAATAAATTAATGTAAGTACCTTATTTTTGAGTTTTTTGAAAAAAGGTATTTGAAAATGTTGTTTAGTTGAATGCCTTCTATACACAGCAAAAAAGTATCAACTTAGAAATCACCCTGTATACTTGGAAACGATTTGCAATACCCTTATCAGTAGAGAATTTTGAATATGAGCTGCAGAACTACTTTAAATTTAAAAACAACTACCAATTCTATTTTTTTTTAATTCGTAATCTAAATTAACATTCTACAATATGTATTTTGATGAACGGCAGTAGAGTTTTGGACTTGCATTGTCTTTATTTGTTTAGAATCACTACGTTTCAACTGGTAAGCATCTCCAGTCGTCTTCAGGTGAATACTGAATAAGTACGGTAACTACAGCTCACTTTATACTAGGCAGGTGCTGTGACGCATGACTAGTGGGTGGAGTCATGCGTGTTGCTAGGTGATGACGCATAACTGGATGAGTCATGCTCGATGACGTCATGCTCGATGAATCATGCGTTTAACTCTTGGGTTATTCTAATTCTTATTCTAAGATTACATTTACTTAACAAGGGTTTCCAGACGTTTCTCATATCTAATGAAGGCTTACTAAAGCAACCTAGATTTTGGTGTATGGTCGCAGCTTCCTTAAACTTCCTCTTCCTCCAGTGCGGTTCTTTTTGCAGGATTTCCGCTTTTGTCCACATGATATGATGGCCGTGCGTCCAGGCGTGGTCAGCTGCACCTGATGTTTCGGTCTCCCCTTTTTGGGTGTTATTCCTATGTTCTTTAATCCTTACTTCTAGTGCAGCTGACCACGCCTGGACGCACGGCCATCATATCATGTGAACAAAAGCGGAAATCCTGCAAAAAAAACCGCACTGGAAGAAGAGGTAGTTTAAGGAAGCTGCGACCATACACCAAAATCCAGGTTGCTTTAGTAAGCCTTCATTAGATATTTATTTTGTATTTGTCGAGTGATTCAGAATTGGAGTGTAAAAATACGCCATCTGAAATTATAAAAAATGTTATTAATATACTGGAAAATCTGTTACCAGAAAAAACAAATCGTACTGAAGAAAATGTCATGTATTAAACAACAAATCTCTACAGGTACCGATAGCGTGGAGAATAGAGCTCTAGCCAACAGATCGCAAGGTCCAAGGTTCAAATCCCATCAGGAGTATTTGACTTTTTTTTTATAAAAACATGAATTGAAATCTTCCTTGTTGGGTGGATTTTTTAATTTTAGGTTTAATGCATCTTTCCTTGATTAAATTTAAAAGTTTTCATTCTGGTTAATCTAGAAGTCAATTCCGGATTTTTTTTCTTCACAAATTAAAGGCTTTTTTAATAATTCTTTGTGGTCGTAGGAAAAATAGTATATATTACTCGTGTGAAAGTGATTATTCTAAAACTCGGAGCATTTCCGCACTTCGCTGACGCCTCGTGCTAAATATCTCCTCGTTTGAAAAGTGTCACTTTCATCACTTGTTATGTAATATTCAATTAATTTCATGTCCGTAGTCAAACCCTTTTGATATAAGTAAACGAACTCCCAGACTTTCATCCCACGAATCGAGAGCCTGATACCATTGTCAAACGTAATTTTCTGACTGTTTATTTCAGGGACCCAAGAATGTCAAAGGTTATTATATCGCTACTCAGGGTCCGATGCAAAACACAGTAGATGACTTTTGGAGGATGATTTGGGAGCAACAAGCCAAAGTGATTTTAATGTTGACTCATCTTGTAGAAAATGGTCTGGTACGTATAGTAATACGAAAACATAATACCTGAGGCTTCGGAACTCTGTATATCGACTATTTCAGATATGTGTAGAGTAATAAAAGCTCATTAGGTATGCAAAGGGACTACAGAGTGACGCAACGAATATTTAAGCCACTTTCAAAATTTGGCATTGATTTCATTGCAAAATTCTTTATTTTCATCAAGTGAAGGTAGTACCACCCGGGTTTGGCTCAATTTATGGGTTTTGCCTATTATTATCCATTCATAAACACTGAAAATGGTGTGACAAAGGCGTGCATTATGTATATAGTATTAGGTACACTTATTTTTTATTAAACATTATAAATAAAATACAGAATACATTATACAGAAATTAAATTATAAAAAAATCATATAATATTTTTCGTCATCTGAAGAACTGTTATCTCCTCTTGACGTTCGGGTTTGTTCGGCTTTGTCATAATTTGTCATAATTAACAGGTTGACGATCCGATTGATCAGGTGGTCAAGATCCCACATTTTCTCCTCTTCTTTTGTGACGTGATGGACTGCTTTTCGCCAGTTCTCTGGTGTCACTTCCTTAATGGCTTGATCAAAAAGTAGCTTGACGTCTTTCGTTTTGAATGTCGTGTTGTGTCTTGCTACAAATCCTTTCACTTGCGCCCACTTAAGTTCTATAGGATTTAGTTTGCAATGACATGGCGGTGTGCGCAGCATAGTTCAACTATGTTCTTCAGCTATATCTTCCACGGCATTATTCATAAAACGATGTTTGTATGAATTTGCTATAGCTAATAGTTCCTTCTTTATCAAATTATCTGTAGTCCCATTACATACCTAATAAGCTTTTATTACTCTACACCTTTCTGAATAGACTATAGATATACAAATGCATTCAAGTATCCTTAATCAATAACAATTTGCTACTTAATAAAATGTAGTTTAATTATGGACTTTCTTTTTTCAGGAAAAATGTGTGGACTATTTGCCGGAATCTGAAGTGATTGATTGTAGTAGATTATTTGGAGATTTTCAGATAATATTGAAGAAGCAAGAAGTTAAGGATAAATATATTATATCCACCCTTCAATTAAAGGTAAGTGCAATGGTTATGAATAAAAACTGATCTAAAATTATTTTTAACCCAGATGCTATCAAGCCTTTTTTTTAAAAGAACTTTTCTTTAAAAAAAAATGCTTGAATTAAAATATAAGATTTTAAAGTACCTACATAAATATCCTATGACTTGATGAATCAATTGCAGAAAATTTATCATTTCTGGACAAAAACTAGTAGTAGTTTAGTATTTTTTTAAATTTCAGAATATGGTATCCAATAGTTGGCGAGAAGTAACTCATTTCTGGTACCTTGGTTGGCCAGAAAAAGGTGTACCCGCAGAGGGCAATTCGCTAATAGCTTTTCTTATAGAGGCTAGAAGCTACATGAAGACAGCTACAATAGATAAGGTAAACTAAATATATTTTTGAATGCCGTAATAGTTATTTACGTAACAGTCCAGTCAACGACAGGGTTGGATTTAGGTTTTAGGACCAAGTCAGATTTTGCCGCCCCTTCCCATTTAAAAAAAAACTCAGAATAAGTGTATTTTTTTATTTGCTAATTAAATCTTATAAATTGTAATTTTTGTAATTTGACTTTCAATTGCAGAGTATAATAGTTTTATTAGAAATGTTAATTTATCACATTTGAAATTCTACTATTTAATCAAGTAAAATATTGAGAAATAATCTTTGATAGTAAATTAAATTAAAAAATTAAGAAGTTTACTACCAATTTTTAGAAACATTAAAAAAATTTTGAACGTAAAACAACTGAAAATATTATATTATGCATTAGTTAAAACTCATTTAAATTACGGAATTTTAGGTTGGGGAGGAATAAATAGAACTTTAGTTGAAAAATTAGAAATATTACAGAAAAGATTTCTAAAAATTATATTTAATAAAGATTATCTTTATCCTTCAATAAAATTATATTCTGAAACAAAGAAAATGAACATTAGACAACTTAACATTTATAATATCTTAATATACATATTTAAAAATAAAAATCTTATACAGTTTAAAAACCATAATCATAATACATGTCATAAAAATGAACAAATTTATTATATTGAAAATAAACTTTTAAATAAATATTAAATACATTTCTGACATTTCTACGATTCTAAAATTATTCTTCGGTTTAAACTTATATGTTTAAAAGGACTTTATAAAATTGGGCTTTAGAGCGCGTTCATCCACAGAAAAGACGATAAAGTTAAATGATTACTTTACACACGCAAAGATAAGCTTTGCGCCCGCTCGTAGAAAGATATTTTTATATTTTCTTAAATGAGATGTTTTCAATACAAAAAAATATTTTGTTTCCTTTTAGAGAGACGGTATAAACGGTGTTCAAAATGGAGGAGCTCAAAATGAACATAATCCTGTTGTTATCCACTGTAGCCCTGGTACCGGCAGAACAGGTAGGTTATTTACGAAAATGAGTGAAGAACGAGTTTTTAGAATGGTGTACTGTAGAATACCTAATAAATGCGGTCGGGGAAGAGTAAATTCCATACAATTTTTAAAAATGTCAAATTAGATTGACCCTAATCATTTTGGTGGATATTATTATTGAGATTTAGGTATTGAAGAGGCAACAAAACCAACATAAGGTATAGTCTATTTCAGAAAGGTGTAGACTGTAGAGTATTAAAAGCTCATTAGGTATGCAAGGGGACTACAGAGTGACCCAATGAATATTTAAGCCACTTTCATAATTTGGCATTGATTTCATTACAAAATTCTTTATTTTCATCAAGTGCACGTAGTACCACCCGGGTCTGGGGCAATTTATAGGTTTCGCCTATTGCTATCTATTTACAAACACTGAAAATTGTGTAACAAAAGCGTGAATTAGGTACATAATATTAGATACACTTATTTTTTATTAAATATTGTAAAAAATACATTATACAGAAATTAAATTATAAAAAATCATAATAATATTGGCCATCCGAGGAACTGTCATCTCCTCGTGACGTTATAATTATCGGGTCTACGGTCTGATCGATCAGGTGGTCAAGATCGCACATTTTCTCCTCTTCTTTAATGACATGATGGACTGCTTTTCGCCAGTTCTCTGGTGTCACTTCCTTAATGGCTTGATCCAAACAGTAGCCTAACGTCTTTCATTTTGAATGTCGTGTTGTGTCTTGCTACAAATCCTTTCTCTTGCGCCCATATAAGTTCTATAGGATTTAGTTCGCAATGATATGGCGGTGTGCATAGCAGAGTTACACTATGTTTTCAGCTACATCTTCCACGGCATATTTTATTAAACGATGTTTGTGTAAATTTGCTATAGCTAATAGTTCCTTCTTTATCAAATTATCTTCAAATTCAATACTTTTGGTGGTTAACCAGTCGATAATTTCTTGTTTTCTCCAATGTACCTGTTAAACGCAAAACGTAACTTTATAATCTACTACCTAACTTCTAACTAATCCCTGCACAATATTTCGATTTTACGCAATTACTTAAAATGTTAGTTATTATAAATAATTTAAAGCACATATATTAACTACGCCTATGGTCGACACCGAAATTGAGCCGAACTGGACGAAATTTCCTATTTTATTACTTTACATCTTTCTGAAATAGACTAAAAATCAAGAAAATTATATAAGCTACTAACAATCTTTAAATATAAAGATTATAAAAAAATACATCTAATTTTAATCTATTTTTAGGAGTCGCTATAGCATGTGATATAGCAATCAGGGAATTTGAAACGACAAGATTAGTAGATATCCCAAAAATAGTGTATAGGATACGAAGAGACAGAGCAGGCGCCGTCCAAACAAAAGAACAATATTCTTTTATATACAAGGTGAGTCCAGTCACTGAAAATAATATGATTAAAACCATTAAAACATATTTTCCTACGACCAACTATGAAAATTAGAAATAAAGCACAGTTGATTTGGCTAGAAAGCGCCGTATATCACGCGTGTTGACAAATGTTTTAAAACTAGTGTTGAAATATTAAGGCACACTATTTAAATTAAACAGTGTCAATTTAACAGACAACCCCTATTTATTAAAAATAACAAATTTTAGAAAGCAGTAATTGTAAAGTGTTTAACTTATTTATCATGTATTTGTCGAGTGATTCAGAATTAGAGTGTGAAAATGCGCAATCTGAAATTATAAAAAATGTTAATAATATACTGGAAAATCTATTACCAGAAAAAACAAATGACGCTGAAGAGAGTGTGATGTATTGAACAATAAATCTTTATTGGTAGCGATAGCGTGGATAATACAGTTCTAGCCTACAGATCGCAAGGTCACAGGTACAAATCCCATCAGGAGTATTTGACTTATTTTATAAAAACATTAAATAACTTATGGAATTACTTTGAATTAAAATCTTCCTTGTTGGTTGGAATTTTTCATTCTGGTTAATCTAGAAGTCAATCCAGGATTAGTTCTTCCTATGATATAAAATATGAAAAAGTTACACTACAAATAAAGGAAAAAGCTATTGACAAACTATGAAACCAGATATTAAGTGGAACATAATCCTAAATATGCTAATTTCAACACTAGTGTTGAAATATTTTTTTCACTAATAAAAGCCTTCTTTTTTAAATTCTTTGTGGTCGTAGGTAAAATAGTGTGCATTACTCGTGTGAAAGTGATTATTTTAAAACTCTGCCTCGTGCTAAATATCTCCTCGTTTGAAAAGTATTACGTTCATCACTTGTTATGTAATATACTATTTTTGTTTATTAAAGATGTGAATCAGCTGCATAATAATTGAACCTGGAGTCTATTTCCGTCGCAGCAAACGTGCGAAGATTTTTCTTCATGTATAATTTTGTTGGTTCATATTTTTTAAATTATTTTTTGTTTTAGGTGGTAAGCCTGTATGCAACAAAGCTGACAGGGGAAGCCCTGGAACATTTTTAGGTTAGTTAATTAAATTCAGTGTGTCAAAGTTGGAACATAATTAAAGGGATCAAAATGAGTTTTTAATACGTGCATATCATATACCTATAAATAATGATAAGGGTAATAAATGTTGATAAATACATTATAAATAATAACGCAAAACCTGTTTAAAAAAAATCTAGATCACAATTTAGTTCTTTTGAAATAACTAGAATTTTCTGCATGCTTAATTTAAAAAAATATTAATTGTTAATTTTTGACAAAGTCAAATAAGTTGGGCTAAAACTAAGGTGACCATAATTTTTTTAACAAAAAAAGGTGCATTTAGGATTTTTAAGTGAAAGCATCACTGATAAATAGGGCGAGCGAATTGGGCCCAAATCTTACCAATATTTAGTCAAACAAAATAAAGGTGTATTTTTATTGTTTACTGATGGAGCAGCAAAAGAACAAAGTACGTTTTATAAAATTATACATAGATATAATAATAAATATAAAAATATAATATATAATATAACTCAGTGACGTAGCCAGAAAATATGCTCTGGTAGGGGGGGGGGGGGGGGCACAGTGGGCGTAAGTAGAACATTTTTTTTTCTAGAGAGAGGGATAGTCGGGTATTTTATGATATTGTATCTGCTAAAGAAGGCGGAAAAGCGCCACAGGCGAAAAATATTCGGGGCCACCCCCAAAGTTCGTTTAAAATTCACCTAACTGCTATTAATTAAATTGTTACCCCTACCCCTCTGCATGGTTGGATTAAATTTATTTTTATAAATATTTTTTTTAACTTTTTTTTTGATATTCCTAGCTGAGCGTAGATCTAAGAGCAGTTTTTAGTGCAAATACTTATGTTTTGAAATACTCCTTCTTAAGCGCTTTTTGTATATTCATAATAAAGCATTCTCGTTTCTTCCCGCACTATTTTTTTATTATAAATTATTACACTTCTTCCATTAAAAATATTTCAATTAAAAGTTTTACTTTAATTTTTCTCTTTTAAAAAATAAATACCTAATTGTTTTTTGTTTTTGTTGTAAAAATATTTTATTGCATTGGGTTATATTTTTGCTGATTTAAAATAGCTCGGCAAATCCCCCCCACCTAAATACGCCACTGAATGGCTGGTATTAAGCTCAAAATACACCAAAACTAAATAATTATTTTGTTTCCTTATTAACACAAAAAATAGGACAAACTCTTGTGTATGTTCGAGAAAAAGTACATTTCGATGTATTTTTATAAATTGTTAAGAACAATAGGACAGTGTTTAAAAATAAAGTACGGTCCTACTAAAAAAAAGTACCTATGATCACCCTAGCTATAACAGACAATGGAATCTTAAAAACAAATTTTTAATTTATCAACTTAATCATAAAAATGAAGTCGATATAGCAGCTTCCTTTTATACAATTTATAATTATATATACGTAAGACTGTGCTAATCAATACTACTATAAGTACGGTCCCTAGATGTCGCTGTTTATTCAATTTCTCATATTTGGTTCCTTAATTTTATATAACAGAATTTATTTGTGATATGTGTAATTTTTATAGTAATAAATATGTATATTGTAATGTATTCTATTTTATTAGATGTAGCCATATTTTTATGTAACTAGATTATAGAAAGCAAAGATATTTAAGGTAGCTGTAAATAAATTCTAAAAGTGTAGAAATATACGTATATTTTTAATATTATGCTCTGTGTTTTTGTAATATTTTATGAGCTGTTATTTAAGTATAAGAGGAGATGAAAGCTTCGTAGTTGTAAATGATATATTTTTAAATAATCTAAGTATTTTTGATCCTTTAAAAAGTAATTTTTCTGTAGTAATATATTAAGGGATGGGGTAACTATCGAAAATCATTCCGAAGATTTTTTGCCGTGGAAATCGCTTGAGGGCTTGCCCGAGAGCGATTTCCTAATGGCAAAAAATCTGAGAATGATTTTCTGATTATTTCCTAATCCCGAAATGTATTTTGAAGATTATTTACCAAATAAAAAACTAACGATTTATGTTGCACAATTTAATGTATTGCAATTAAACACACAATTAGTATACTGTATAACAGAATGCTGAGGGGTGGAGTTTGAAGAAACAGAGCACAGTCTCTTCACAAATATCCATTCTGGGATAAATAGGTTGAGTACTAATGGGTGCAGCAGGGACCATGTTCTTGTCGTCGTTTTCTCTCATCTTATAAATGATATTCTCATGGTGCTCTTGATCGATTTGCAAGTACGGCCTGATTGATGCAGTCGATGAATGGCCTGTGATTTTTATCAGCTGCTTTTCCTGGATGCCGCTTTTCGCAAGAGTAGACACAGCAGAAGCTCGCAGCAAATGGTTTGTCACTTTTTTCCCTGTAAGTAGGCCAGCTTCCTGTGCGCAAGTTTGTGTCCATTTTGACAGTGTGTTCTTTCCAACGAGAACATTTTTGTACCACGTCTTTTTGGTCGGATTGACACTGACGAAGAACCTTGGATTATCAATATCCTGCCGTTTCGACATATATTTATGATACAGGCGTACAGGACACATATCTGGAGAACCGTTATTTGAAACAAGCCATTTTGATTCGGCACATTTTCTGTCTTCCCCTTGAGCGGTTTTCGTAAAAATTGGGTTGTATTGGATTCTATTGGTTACATTCCCACAAAAGTCCTTTTCTACCCTGAAATGACTAACCAGACTTGTGCATGCCTCTCCTCCTCTCCAAGCAAGTTCAAATGAAAAAATGTAAAATAATTTCTTGATCAGACCATCTGGAGTGTTTTCATCAAGAACAGCGATGATTTTTTTGATTTCATTACCAGTCAAAGCATTGGCACTACATTTTCTTTTTTCTGGAATTTTTTGAAGCTCCTTTCTTTTTGCATTTTTGGCAGATTTGAAGACTATGTCTTCGAAAGGGTTGATTTTTCGTTGATATTGGTTGAAATATTTTTCCATGAGTAGTTTCGCAGTGACATTCCATATCGTTTTCACTGTACCTGAAATCAAGAAATATGCATTAAGCATTGGCACAAGAGACTGACGGACGTACAGGCAGAGAGACAATTGCGCGGACACCATACAGGCAGAATTAGAAATTGAAAACGCGCAGCTTACCTTTTTTGTAGTCTGTTTATCTATTTTCCTCATATTGTATGCCCAGTCCTTCAAAATTTTCGCCAACATAGCATCAGACGTCACTGATGTAAAATGGTAATCTCTTGTCTCACAAAAATTCTGGAATTGCTTCTATATGAAGTCTCTTGATCGCTTTGTATTTTCAGATCCATTTTTATCGACATTTTTGGTGATTTCTTCGAGAGAAAAATCTCCAAAACGTTCCATTTTTGTAAAACGTTTAAATGATATCTCGAAATGACACTTTGGCGTTTGTTTGTATTTTATTTGTTGCCCATAGTAACAACCAAAAACGCCATTGTTCGTTATTTAGATAATCATCAAACATCACCACGACAATAAAAAACCTGTTGTTACAGACGTGTGATTTTAACTGTTGACAAGTGCGATTTTGAGTTTTGACGGGTGAGATTTTCACTTTTGACAAGGGTGATTTTTACCAAAGAGCGGGAGATTATCGCTGAATAATCAGGTGAAAATCAATCCGCTTTTATAATGGATGAGGTAAATAATCCATTCAATTTTCCCTCCTACTTTCCTGATGTTTCATGGCGGCAAGGCCACCCCCGGAGGGGGTTACTGACCCCTCTAGGCCGTGAAGTGGAGTACGAAAATAGAGTATGATAGGTGATTTCCTAAAGAATTGGAAGTATTTGGTACCTTTTGGTGATGCACCCCCCCCCCCCCCCCCTGGGAAAAATAATCCCCATTGGAGTAATTGGGGACAATGATGTTTTTAGCAGTCACTTTTGATCGACAATGAACTTTTGGGTAAAATTTCTTTAAATGAAAGCTGTGGGTAATTGCTACCCTCAGGCTCAATTTTATTAAGTACTCTTAAACCTTAGTTTAAACCTAAGTTTAAACCGAAGAATAATTTTAAAATCGTAGAAATGTCAGATATCGTCGATTTTTAATGTGGGATTGACAGCAAAGTTCAATTTTTAGAGTAATCAATCTGGTTGGTCAGAAACTGACGAGCCTCTAACATATTCAAAAAAGGGTGGCTAGTTGTTTTTACAACATCGCCTAAAACAGACTGTAAAAATGCCAAGGGTGGTTCGAGTCAAATAAAAACTAGCTTTACATTTGTATTAACAAATTATATAATTTACTGTCATATCTTCCGTTATTCACAATTAAATTAAGAGTCCAAGCGTGACACGAAAAATTAGGTTACAATTAGACTTTTAGACCCGAGTTCCTAGGCTCGGGGGGGCTGCTATTGAAAGTATAATTTTTCCATTTGCTGTACTTACCAACGACTTATCAGATTTTAGTAAACTTAAGCTTGTTTGGAAGAAAAGTATGGACTTTTAATTGTCGCATCCATTGGTACACGATAATTCCTAATAAAATAGCTAGAGAGCGTAATTTGTGATAGTAAAAGTATTTTTGATTTGATCCCGAAAACTCAAATCATACTGTATAACTATGACATCATAATCAAAAAGTAGATTAAATTTGCAAGAAAAAATGTGTAGACCGCAGTTAAATAATATCTTCTTTCGTTTCAGAGTTATTGCCAAAAGAATAATTTTTAAAGGCCTTTTTACATTGGGTGTAATTGCAAGAAAAAATTATCTGGAAGCATGCGCTTCGACGACGTTTTAATCAGCTGATTAAAACCGCATCAGCTGTTTAAAACGTCGACAAAGCGCATGCTTTCAGGCAATTTTTTCTTGCAATTACACCCAATGTAAAAAGGCCTTAACACTTGAAGATGTGATTGTTTTTATAGTTGTCATCTAGCATTTTACGACAAAAAAATATTTTTAACTTTTATGATTATGTAAGTTTGTCACTCATTATTTGCATGGCCCAAAACTAGTTATTAATTATATAATCATCGAATACTTTTAATTTAAACATAATTCTAATATGTTGTTTAAAAAATTAATCAAGATAGCTGTAAGACAAAATTGGCAGGTTTCCATAAGGATAAATAAATTAAAATAGTTGCCAACTGATTTTGATTTTGACAGGAGTTGATTTTATTTTAGGGCTATGTAAATCTATTTTTTAAAACACCATATTAGCATTATACCCAAATTATAAATTTTCCCTAATTATATTACTGATTCTTAAGTAGTTTTGGGGCCATGAAATAATAGTGAGTAATAAACTTGCACAATCATAAAGTTTAAAAATATATTTTGTCGTGGATTGCTTGACAAAATACTATGAAAACGGTCACTTCTTCAATTAAAGTGGTAAAAGTTATTCGTTTTTCAATAACTCTGAAACGAACGAAGATATTAAACTGGGGTCTTTACAGCAGTGGCGGCTCGCGGTCTTAAAAAATGGTGAAGAGCTAGGTATAGTGCGGGTACTTAAACAAACATTGACTAAAAACCCGTGTAACAAAACGTCTATCTTATCCTCATCTGTCCAAC
This sequence comes from Polydrusus cervinus, assembly GCA_935413205.1. Classification (NCBI taxonomy): domain Eukaryota; kingdom Metazoa; phylum Arthropoda; class Insecta; order Coleoptera; family Curculionidae; genus Polydrusus; species Polydrusus cervinus. Next base: position 12,619,072 of record OW284519.1, on the reverse strand, counting down.
GACTGAATGGAGTTTCCAACAAATTACAAACTATGTCATTAATTGGATACATTTTTAAAACACACAACTAAGTAGGTACGTACACTACTGAAGTAACGGAAAAATAAAAACAACATTTTTTAATTACACAGTAAATCACGTAAAAACGATATCTATAACCGTAAGTTTCGCGAAGCCTCAAAATAAATACCTTAAGGTTAGGCGAACTAATGTTAAAACAATGGTGAATACTTCTGATCTATTTTTAAATTACCCTTCATCATCATGCAAATTGTTACATGCTGTTTACGTGACTGACGTTACGTAACTGTAGCAATGGTGAATATCAAAGCCATATTGGGCGTTGGGTCTTCACTTGCTTTGAGCGAGAACGAACACGGTCAGCTGGGGCGCGCCAAAATGCACGAGTGTTTTATAATTATAGTCCATAGGAGTTAACCGTGGCCGTACTATCCATAGATACACTCGGATTAAATTAATATTATTAATTCGAACATAATTATTTTTCAAGGGCTAAAATGGTAGCTGTATTGGTACATTAATATTTAACTGCTTTACAGTTTTTCTTGCAAATTTAATATGCTTTTCGATTATAATATCATAGTTATACCGTATGATATAAGTTTTCGGGATAAAATTAAAAAAAACTGTTTTTATTATAAATAACTCCGAAGCAAACAAAGATACCGGACTGCAGTTTGCACATTTTTTGTTGCAAATTTATTATACTTTCCGATTATAATATCATAGTTATATTGTATGATTTATGTTTTCAGTATAAAATCAAAAAAACTCTTAATATTACAAATTGTGCCTTCTAACAATTTTTTTAGGACCTATCTTGTACCCATGAATACGACGATTAAAATTACTTTCCTTGCTCTTCCAAACAAGCTGAAGTTTACTAAAATCGGATAAGTCGTTTAGAAGTTACAGACAATTAAATGGTTACACTTTTAATAGCTTCCCCCACTCTTATCAAGGTCGGTACGCTAATGAGCCTTAAACCAAAATGATGCAAAATTATCTAAGCTTTCTAATAATGTTACCAAAGGTATCCTTAACGTGGGAAATTTCGGGGAATTTTAGAATTTCAATATTAAATTTTTAATTGTGCAGTTGTGCACTCTTGCGACAAAATGCGGAACTTAAAAATTATTTCCAGGATTTTCTCTTAGCCACTTTAATTACGATTTTTCCCCCTGAGTTTCTATGCCCAGTAGTTTCCGAGATACGGCCGGTGGCCATTTATAATGGGACACCCGGTATTAAGATCTAACTTCACATGGAGCTGGGTAACCTTGGAAAAGAATTTAGAAATTTAGGTCCGGTGCTCCTAATCATCAATTCGTTTCTTCGACCATTGAACTCGATAATAGTTTGCTAATCAAATTGTGTTATTAGATATATTATATCAGAATTTTGAGACAAATAAATATATTGGCTCTCATCTACGTCAATTCACTACTGAAGTTTATTATGTGTATGTGTATTTAAAATAGTAAAAGGAATTTGTAAAATACTTTTTTTGCATAACTTATTTAATTTTTAATTAACACGTCTACCAACGTTCTATAGCAAATTGTGTGAGTCTTATTTAAAATTTTAGAGACCAATCAAAGCAAAACCGGTTAGCTCCTGATAAGCACTTGTTGTGTTTGCCAAATTTCAGTACAAACCTAGGCACTTTTGAGTTTTACTTTACATTAGAACTTGGTAATTGGTGTAGCGGGCCTGTATTCCAGAAACTATATCCAGACCTCTCCTGGATTGCTGATTTTAAGAGGATCTGAACACGGCAAAATGTACCATTTAAATTATGTTTTTTTTTTAAACCGAATTAAAATAGAAATAAGCAAGATTTTAATTTCTGTTTTTCACAACATGGAAAGGACGGTGGTACCTATCTAGGTTAGTGCAGAAAAAACAATCGAGGAAAAAGGTACAAGCCAATGAAAATCCTAAAAAAAAATACTTAAGTTCAAAAGGCACGTATGGAAACACGGTCGAACAGCTCCGTGAATCCATCCATTGAATTTCAATCAAAGCTTTGCGTTAGACAAAGAAACACTTACCACAAAATATGCGGATTGTGTTTGTAACATTTGCATAAACCTTTTGTTTCATTAGGAATGCCGAATCGCCAGTAGTATGCCCTTAACCCCTATTTAGTTAATTTATGTGTGCTTTTGACGTGTAATGTATTAAAGAACAATGAAATATTACACTTTAAAACAAGCGGTGCGTTAACATTTAAAACACCTTTTATTAGAAGCACTTATAATGTTAATGATCTTTAGGATTGAAGGATCGATTTGATATTTAAACAAAAAACAATTACAAGGTAAGATAATTATTTTGGCTAAACTATGCACTGACCTGCATTTTACTTTGGTTTGGTTACTGTCATTAAAATTTGCCCCACCTATAAAAAAAAATCACGAGCCGCGCCTGGTTTATTTAATAACGATAATAATAACGATCCCAATAACGATGGCAATGATAATAATAATACTAATGAGTAGGGGAATAATACACACAGTCTGCTCCACTAGTTTATTATAAGGATCTCAAAGTATAGAGAATCCTAATGTCTTCGTACATGTTTCGAAGGTAAAAACCTTCATCATCAGCGAATAAAATTAATTCAAGGATTTTACAAGAAGAGAGACCCTCAACATTGCAAGATAAACTGCTTGAGAACAGAAAAAGAAAAATTTCAAATATAATTTTTTTTTTAAATTTTACATAATTTTTAAAAAGGAAAAAGTTTAATGAGTTCTTAAATTTAAAAAGAGAAGTAGAAAAAGATACCCTTACGAAGGGTCTCTTTTATTTTAAAAAATAGTAACAGTTTCATACTCAAAAACATTATAAATCAAAATCGAAAAATCTAGATTTTCAAAAACGTGCAAACTGAATAGATTCAGAGCACATTGTGCATTTGATTTATAATGTTTTTAAGTATGAAACTGTTACTGTTTTTTAAAATAAAAAAGACCCTTCGTAAGGGTATATTTTCTACTTCTCTTTTTAAATTTAAGAATTCCTTTTTAAAAATTATGTAAAATTTTAAAATTTTTATATTTGAAATTTTTTCTTTTTCTGTTACTTGTAAAAAAAAAAAGAGGGGTATTAAAGAGATTAGGAGGATAGTTAAGTACTTATGATAAGAAAATGATATTTAATTGTATTATTTTACCTCATTTTGTTTTTGTAGTTTTATTTTATATATAGGGTGTTTTTTGAATTAAGTGCCGATACTTAAGGTTGTGAATCCTTGGGTAATTTTAAGAAGAAAAGTTAATATTAACATATGTCCTAAAGCTCTTCATTTTTCAGCTACAGGGTGTTAACATTTTTTTAAAAATATAACTTTTTTATCATAATATTATCACTCTTAGATATTTTTATGAAATTTTGTACACACCTCTTAATCATTAACAAGCATTTTTTGACTTAAAAGATTTTTCTTAATTTTTACCAGTGACGTCCGTACGGGGTTTGAACTGAGTATTTTTAAAGAAAAAAATGGTACGCCACTGATTTTTTTAAAAACCAAAGCCTCATTTAATATCCTTATTTATTTTGGAGCAAATTTGGTCCATAGACTTACTTTCGTATGATGCACCCTTCTTGCATAAAAAAATAAAAACCAAAAAAACTATTTTTTTTCTTCGGTTCATTGAGTCTGCTTTCGATATTTTGTTAAATAAAGAGCTTTAGAACATATATTAATATTAACTTTTCTTCTTATAATTACCCAAGGATTCACAACTTTAAGTATCGGCACTCAATTAAAAAACACCCTGTATGTGTTCACAACATGATAAAAACAGATTACAAGTTTTACAAAATTGAGCAATGAGAATAAAATTGGGGTGTGATAAATATACCAAGATTAGAATGGATGAATATAAAATTTTTTTTATTATTTCGTACTTTGGATTTTATTCATAAAATAATTTTAAATACATCAGCACCATATTATGAAAATTTCTTAACAAAATTTAATGAAGTTCATATTCACAATAGGTACAAGAGGAAAAAACAACTTTATGTTGGATCATACAAATTTAAAATCTACTCAAAAATCAATATTTTTTAGAAGTAAAGGGTGATTTTTTAAGAGTGTCCGAACTTTTATCCGAGAAGGCTGTGAAATGAACTGTCACTTTTCGCGCTTGTAGTGTCAAAATTATTCAGTATAGTCTGGCAAATTATTATGGAAAGAATGACACCAGAGCAATGCTTGCAAATTGTCCAAATTTATTATCAAAACCAGTGTTCTGTGCGCCAAACTTATCGAGCCCTTCGTGAATTCTATGGTGCTCATAATCGCCCAACCGAACGAGGTATTCGCCGAGTTATAGACAAATTTCTAACGCAATTTACATTACTCGATATTAAACCAAAAACCAGACAAAAATCTGTGCGTTCCCAAGAAAATATTGACGCTGTAGCTGCCAGTGTTGATGAAGACCCAAATTTGTCAATTCGTAGACGTTCACAAGAAGTTGGGCTTTGTTATTCGACTACGTGGACAATTTTGACTAAAGATCTTGGTCTGGTGCCTTACAAGATTCAGCTTACCCAAGAACTTAAGCCGCAAGATCATCGTTTGCGTCGCACGTTCGCTGAATGGTCTCTTAGTCAATTGCAACTTGATCCACAATTTTACCGCAAAATTTTGTTCAGCGACGAAGCACATTTTTGGTTAAACGGTTACGTCAATAAACAGAATTGCCGCATTTGGAGTGCAAATAATCCCATAATGATTCAACAATTGCCGTTGCATCCAGAGAAATGCACGGTATGGTGTGGATTATACGCCGGTGGCATTATTGGGCCGTATTTTTTTAAAAATGAAGCTGGAAACCGCGTCACAGTTAATGGGGATCGTTACATAGCGATGATTAATGAATATTTAATTCCAAATTTGAATGGTATTGATTTGGACGAGATGTGGTTTCAACAGGACGGAGCCACATGTCATACTGTAATAATTTGATGTTCAGATAGGTGGCAGCAAAGGGTTCAAAGAAAACGGTGTTTCATATTCAACATCAAACTATATTCTGAATCTTAGTCCATGTCGCCACATACATAGTTGTTCCACTTACGCTAAATGTTTATATTACATATTTGTTATATCGACAGTATTGTTATACTAGCTAATCATAATAACTAATTAGAACACTAATACAATATACTAATACAGAGTGTTTTACCCTCATATTACACCTCCCCGGGCAATTTAAGGAATTTACACTTTGTTTTCAAATGGAAATTCCTGCTAATTATAATATGAAAGTAATTAACTCATGTGAAATAATAACTATACTTATAATAAACATTTTCTTAGTCAATAAGAATTCAAGAAATGAAGAAAGAAAAGGAAGAAAATTAGAGTAGTCAGACCTAGAATAAATAGCAGATAGAGAAGAATACGAAAGTAGGGCCGGCCGATTCCTTACTACTAAATTATTACCTAGAAATTACTTAACTATGATATAACTTAGTTCTATTTTTGTGGATTACAATCTCCTTATTACCTTTCATTAGTTTTACATTTGGAGATTCATCCTCGATAACTAAATAAGGACCAAGAAAACAAGGACTTGCGATTTTGTTTCCCACTTCATTTTTTACCAGTACTAAATCGCCTTTTTTGTATTGAATGGGTTTAATTTTTTCATCATAACTTTGCTTTCTTTTAAATTTTGAATGTAATAAGTTAGCTCTTGCATCCTCATGAGCCTTTTGCAACCGATACTTTAACTCAATAGGGTAATTCTCAAAGTTATAATGGGTTCTAACATATTATTTAGATTATTAGGAATCTGACATTTCTTTCCAAAGACCAGTTCAAAAGGAGTATATTTAGTTTCAGTATGGACTGTAGTATTATAAGAGAAACACCAATAAGGAATCCATGTACTCCACGCTGCATCATTATTTTCGGATTGAATTCTTAAATAGGCACCCAATACCTTATGTGAATTTTCCAAAGAACCAATACTTTCATGATGGTATGCCGTGGAATAAATTTGATTTATTTTTAAAAGCTTACAAACCTCACTCATAGTGGAAGAAATAAATTCAGAACCCCTATCCGTTGCAATTTCCTGTGGAATTCCATATCGTAAGATAAAATTTTCCACAAATGATTTTGCCACAGATACGGTGTCTTTATTTTTTATAGGATATGCTTCCACAAATTTTGTTAACTCACACTGTAAAGTCAGGATGTATGCAAATTCATTTACATCTGTTGGTAGTGGTCCTACAATATCTAAATATACTTTTTGAAAAGAATAATTGGCTGTCGACGTAATAACCATGGGCTGTCTAGTATAACGATTGCAATGCTTTTGTTTTTGACAAGTGTCACATTTTCTTACAAAGTCTGCAACATCGTTATCTAGACCTGGCCAAAAGTAATACTTTTTTATATTATTTGTCATTCTATTTATGCCTGCATGTCCACTTGTGGGAAGTAAATGAAAATCATTCAAAATAATTCGTTTCTCATCATTATCTATTATTTTGCTAGCTCCTTGTACAATATTTATACGGGGGCCCCCCCAATTAGGATTACTATTTATTTCCTTACCTATCCATTTAATAAACATTTTATTTTTCTCATTTTTTAAAATATATAATTCATTTATATTTGCTTTCTTAGTTATTTTGGCCAAATCTCTCAGCATTTCGTCTCGCGCCAATGCCGATCGAGTATTTTGACTAAAGTACAAACTAAGTTGCAATGGAACATAATAAAAACTCCCCAAGTGTTCAGTTATATCTTTTGACAATGTTTTTATTTTGGACGATGTCGTTAAAACTAACTCAGTGCAATTTTTAGGTTGTTTAAGAACTTCCACAATATCTGGTTGATCAGGCCAAACATTAAGGTTATCCTTGTCCAACACACAATCTTGCTCTTTCATACTCTTACACTGTCCTCTGGTCAAAACAGCAATCATGTCATTATTCATGCTTTTCAATTCCTCAGATGTCAAGATAATTCTTGATAATGCATCCGCGGTGACATTTTCACTTCCTTTCACATACTCAACGTAAAAATCATATTCCTCAAGGCCTAATCGAAATTTTGTTAACCGGCTGGATGGGTCAGTAAGGCTAAATAAGTATAATAAAGGTTTATGGTCAGTTACTATTTTAAATCTGCGTCCATATAAATAAGGCCGAAAATGCTTTACAGCCCAGTAGATAGCTAAAAGTTCTTTGTGAATAATAGGGTAATTTATTTCCGCTTTATTTAAACTTCTACTGGCGTACGCCACTGGTCTATTATTTTTATTTGAGAGTACTGCTCCAATAGCTGACTTTGACGCATCAGTTTGAAGTATAAATTCATTTTTCTCTGCAAAATCAGGATACTGTAATACTGGATATTGACTTAGTGCGTTCTTTAGGATTTTAAATGAGTTGTTACATTCATCCGTCCATTCAAACCTTGCATACTTTCTGCACAATTTGTTTAGGGGTACAGATAGCTCCGCAAATTTCGGAATAAACTTTCTGTAGTAATTTGCAAAAGCCACGAAACGTTTAACTTCGTCTGAATTTTTTGGAACGGGATATTCGTCTAAAGCTTTAATTTTTTCAGGATCAGGAGATATTCCTTTATCACTAATAATGTGACCTAAATAAAGAATTTCTTTCCTTAAAAATTCGCATTTTAAAGGATTTAGTTTTAAATTTACTTTACGAAGTCTAGTAAAAACGTCCATAAGGTTTTTGTTGTGTTCCTTAAGATTTCTCCCGAATACTATTAGATCGTCAAGGTAAACAAAACATTTTTCGTAGTTTAGACCTGCCATTGCAACTGTCATTATCCTAGAAAAGGCACTGGGGCTAAGTTTTAGCCCCATGGGCAATCTTTTCATTTGCCATTGCCCCCGATCAGTTGTAAAGGCTGTCAATTTTCTACTTTGTTCATCTAGTTCCACTTGATAATACCCCTGACTTAGATCTAAATGCGAAAAATAAAGAGCTCCCGCAAGAGAATCCAAAATATCAACCACATTTGCAATAGGCCACTTGATATCTACTAAACTACGGTTTAAAAATCTGTAATCTAAAACCAATCTGCTACGTTTCTCTCCTGATGTCTCACTCTTTTTCGGTACCAGTAAAACAGGCGACGACCACTCACTCTGCGCACTCTCAATTATATCATTATCGCACATTTGGGAAATTTGCTTATTTATTTCCTCCCTCTGGGATTGAGGCAGTCTATAAGGTTTTATATAAACTGGTTGAGTGTTCGGTTTGACTTGAATTGACTGTTTATAAATATTTGTTACAGATAATTTATCCCCAGGCATATGAAATATGTCTGCAAATTTAGCACATAATTGATCTATTGAATCTTTCTCTTCTTTATTCAAGTAGGTAAGTTTAAGCATGTCAAATAACTGTTTTACTCGATTAACTGAAATATTTTGAGAAGTAAACTGACAACAATCATAATTGCTGAGCTTCTCAGTTTTAGGTAAGCAATTTCTCAAGCGTACTTCACTTTCCCGTGTATTCAAAATTTTAACCGGAACTTTCCCATTCACTGGTTGTGCAATCACTCCTGCTACAAACACACCCTGGCATAACTCACTTGGCATAACAACACATTCCTCATTTAACCCTGTCTCAAGGTACTGAATACTTTCACACCTTGCAGGTAACACTAATATATGACTACAACAAGCATTTAAGTCTAAAATAACATTCTTTCCCTCATTGAAAAGATCTAAAGTATTTTCCTCATAGTTTAATTTAGCTTTATACTTCCCTAAAAAATTTCTCCCAATTATACCATCTGTATGACATTCCAACGAATCAAATACATAAAACTTTTCCCTAAATTGTATGTTTCCTATAGCGAGATTTAAGTATACATAACCTACGGAACATACTCTACCACCTATGCCATTTATTTCAAGATTTTCCTTATGTAAAGGTATACTTGCATCTAAATGCTCTAACTTAAGCGCACACAATGACGCTCCCGTATCTACTAAGAATCCTAAACTTTTGTTGTTTACTCTAAAAGAAACTGAATTTGAGTAATTTTCGGAGTAAGTAAAAATATTATTATGACTATTCCCTTCTACTTTAGGGACGAAAAAATGTTTGCTCCCTAGAAACATCATACGGCAACGTTTCCTGACCTGCATTAATGTCTTGGTCAGCAAAATTTATTTGTCTCCGCGAATTTCCACGATAACCGCGAGTAAACGAACGTCCTCGGTGTCCCCCCTGAAAACGCTGACTTTGCGGATTGCTATTACCATTACCTAAGCGAGAATTATTTTGTTGATAATTAGAAACATGATTGTTATTTCTATTAGTTACGTTTCTATTGAAATTGTTATTAAAATGTCTTCCAGAGTTTCTAGCTCTGTTAAAACCTGCAGAAAAATTTCTGTTGTTTCCTCTTCCTCTAAACATATTGAAAATTTGTTGATTACTGCTTTGAGAGGAAATTTCTTCATCTTGCGCCGCTCTAATGGCATCCTTTAAAAATTCAAAATTTCTAGCAGATATGATTGTGCTGAGTTTATGATTTCTAAGGCCACCTGTAAACCTTTTTATAGCGATTTTTTCGTTTATTGGTCTTAAAATATCAAAAGCTCTTGAATCACCGTCTGCTTGAGAAATTGTCAGATTTACTAAGATATCTTCAAGATTTTTACCAAACTCAGAAACAGTATTATCGCCTTGCTTGGCGGAAAACAATTTTGCCTGAAGGGCGGTATCGGATTGTTTCGTTAAAAGATGTTTTTTTATGTCTCCTAATAATGAATCCATAGAATCGTAACTAGACTTTAATCTCAATTTCGCATTATTTGAAATTCGTGTTTTCAGAATGAATTTAATTAAAATAGGCTTGCCATCATCGTTAAGCATAGAATGATAAAATTCTGCCGCGTCGATTAGTTTATGTGTAATAGCTTCCGAGTCATCCATTACAGGCAAGAGGCTCGTGGCCACTTTCAGGTCAAAAGCCGACATATCTGAATGTATAATTTTCGCGTCCTGGTTATCCCGATTTGTACTTTCCGCGTCTTGGTTATCACTACTCAAACCTTCTGCGAATTGTTTATCAAAATTTATAATTTCCTGATATACTTTTTTAATTTTGTCTATAGTATTTTTAGAATATTCAATGTCTGCTTCGTCGAGTTCAGAATCTTTTATTTTTTGATTAATAGCAGAAACCTCCTCACTCAGTCGAGAGTAAATAGTTTTTGCTTCCCTAACTTTAGTTGAAACGATGGATGTTTTTCGTCTGTCGTAATTTAATTTTCCTAGATAAGTTCTGACATCTGCTAGAGAACTTAAAATTATGTTTAAGTTATCTCCCATGAAAAATATGCAAATCTAATTATTTAAAAGCAAAGTACTTGTTAAATAGGTCCCTATTTCAATACAATTTACTTAATTCTATAACTTACTTAGTACATTTTTCTTTTTAATTACTAAATTGCTTAATTTTTTCCATTCTTTACATATCGCCTTGTTTCTTATGTCCATTTTCAGTTTTTTGTTCCCATAAGTGTAATAACCATCTTTATAATTATCCTAAAAAGAACCTAAAAAAAAATTTTATACTGCTTCCTCCGTCATTAATTCATCCCTTGATTTTCTTAACTCGCTTCTGTTAATTTCTCTTCGAATAGTTTTTCGTAATTCCTTACGATAACGAAGAATCCCACTATATATGATATACAGGATAACGGCTACTACAAGTGTTAGTAAAAGGTACTCTGACAGCGAAAACCCCTTGTTTGATATTTCGCTCCTTGCGTCTCCATTCGAGGCCTGGTTGATAACTATTTCCTCTTTAGACTTGGCACTACCCATTTTATTCCATATAAGTGCTTTTCTTCTTAAGGTTTTTTGGCAGGATCGCCATGTAATAATTTGATGTTCAGATAGGTGGCAGCAAAGGGTTCAAAGAAAACGGTGTTTCATATTCAACATCAAACTATATTCTGAATCTTAGTCCATGTCGCCACATACATAGTTGTTCCACTTACGCTAAATGTTTATATTACATATTTGTTATATCGACAGTATTGTTATACTAGCTAATCATAATAACTAATTAGAACACTAATACAATATACTAATACAGAGTGTTTTACCCTCATATTACAATACAGCCAATGCAACCCTGGATTTATTGAGGGAAGAATTCGGTGAGAAAATTATTTCGAGGAATGGACCTGTCAACTGGCCCCCAAGGTCGTGTGATTTAACGCCATTAGATTATTTTCTGTGGGGTTACGTTAAATCATTGGTCTATGCCAATAAACCGGCAAATATTGACGCATTAGAACACAACATAACGCGGACAATTGCAGGCATAAGTCCCGAATTGCTTGAAAAAGTGGTCGGAAATTGGATTGACAGAATGCGCTTTGTTAGAAGAAGCCGCGGCGGACATTTGACTGAGTTATTTTCAAACATTAATGCCATTAAGTGTTATTTCACATAAAATAAATAGTTTAGAGATATCTAATATGGTTGTTGTTTAATTTAAATTTAAAGTTCAGACACTCTTAAAAAATCACCCTTTATAATAAAATATAATAAATTAGGGAATGCAATTAAAACATATACTTACCTTAAAATATTAATAGGAAGACAAAAATCACAAAGTCATGGTCTCAATCATTTAATAAAAAACTAAGGTGACATGTTTCGCTCTCTACGGAGCATCATCAGACCTTCATTAAAACCAATAAATGAACTAACACATTAAAAACAAGACGAGTACCATGTCAAAACAAACAAGTTACGATTAATCTTATCTCTTTTTTTTTTTTTTTTTTTTTTTTTTTTTTTTTTTTTTGTGTTAGTTTTAAGATTAATCGTAACTTGTTTGTTTTGACATGGTACTCGTCTTGTTTTTAATGTGTTAGTTCATTTATTGGTTTTAATGAAGGTCTGATGATGCTCCGTAGAGAGCGAAACATGTCACCTTAGTTTTTTATTAAATGATTGAGACCATGACTTTGTGATTTTTGTCTTCCTATTTATGTTGTTACTTTGGTCTTTTTGAGAAAATGGACGATTTTTTCGTTTACCTTAAAATTATTTATAAAAAAATAAAAAATCAAATTTTACATGATATAAGTTTAATACGATAATAGTCTTTCTAGGTTGTAATTATCAAAAATAAGAACATGAAGAAAAATATAAATGTATTGAAATAGCTTAATAAGCTCATAAAATTTGAAAAAAAAACAGAAACCTTTTTAATGCCATTGAAAGAATTCAATATCGCCCAGCCCTAGAACTGACTCAGCACTATCGAATACTTACCACGCCAATTCGACTCGCTCAAGATTGTTTTTTTCCTAATAACTAAAAAAATATTTATTATGATTTAATAACGTAAATACGTTTTAAATGAAACAACAAACAAAAATTAAAATACAATCGTTTAGATCATTTCTGTTAATTAATCTTGAAAAATCGCGATTTGTCGTTTAACGAAATGGAAAAAAAAGTCATAATGTGGGTTTGTTTTAATCTGATTGAACTGGATTGAACAGATTCGAGGTGCTTAAAAGTAACGTATATTAATCGGTGAAGCGGCAAGATTCTAGCTTTATCCTTATCTTATTATTTATACCTATTTTTCTTGTATGATAATTATTATGATTATTATAGGTAAATAGGTTTAGGTGCATTTATGATGTTTATTAACATCGATAAGTTATTTGTTTTTTATTGTTATTATTAACATCTTCAGGAGAGCATTTTAATGATTATCTAATATAAAAAAGAAGCTCCACTAAAAAAATTAATCTATTGGGAGAAACGTAAATTAGGGTGAGTTGAAAATAGTAGTTTGTACAACAAGAGTGGATATGATGCCCACATCGCACAAGAAAATAAATTAAGCATTATGCAGTGGGCGGAGTGCTCAAACTTTCGAGCGCAATTTGGACAATCCACTCGAGTTGTACAGTGTATTTTTTCTACGACTCAACTTCCAAGCTTCATACTAAATTTTTTTTAAATTAATCAAATAAGGTATCATAACTTGTCCTTTAAGTTGGCCGTGAACTTGTAAGAAAGATACTAAACAAATGAAGAAATATTCATTTCGTTGGCAAATCCATGGATTAAGTCATTTCTTATATTTACGCAAAATCAGTTTTAATATACATAATACTTATCTTTCTCGCATTCCGCCTTTTGCAGAATAACAGACAAAAAGCGATATCTTTATTAATAAAAATGAATGCATTTATCTTTCTCAACCATAGCCAGTTTGATTTAATTGTTCTGCTAAATGCACAAAAGAAGAAATGATTTGTTGGGTTTTTTTTCTGCTTGTATAAGAATTATAACTCCGAAAGTAAAACAAAATAGCTGTAGAATTCGTTTTAAACAGCTAAAAGCGGCTTTTGTGCATTAATATGAACTCTTAACGTTCGCTATGGTAAAGTTTTTCAAAATAATCGCTAATTTACAAACTAGCAACAATGTTAACGTGGAAATAGAAGTGGCAATACTGTAAAAATAACATAACCATTAGTAAAAAATGGAATTAATTTTATTCTAGAAGTCTTATGATTTCGTCTGTTTTAACTGGTTTTATGTATTCATCTACATATTTCACCATTGAAGAAAAATTTACCAGTTATTTTTCTTTATCTGTTGCGTTAAATAAAAGTTTTTAGGTCAACTGAGGTTGGATCCCGGTTCAAAACATATCAGAAAATATCGCGGTGGACTTTTTCCATGGTAAGAAATCAACCAAGGCTAGTAGAAAACGTTCATTTTGTTGGTTGATGGTACATTTTATACATTAAATCTTGGTAGTAATTGTCTAGAAATGAGTCGCTTTAGTGTACAGGGTGTCCCAAATTCGAGCCTCATCATGGGGATCTCGGAAACTATAAGAGATACAGCATCGGTCAAAGGGTGGCGAAGTTGCGGAATTTTGTGGCCAGTAATATCGTAAAAAAATATTTTAGCTATCTTTTTTAGTTTTAGAAATATTTGAAAAAAACTAAAATATTGAGATTTTGTTTTTTTAAATTGGCCGATTTATTTTATCCGCTATAAAAAAACAAACACAACATTGTTAAGGCAACTTTTCTTGCTCCGTATCGTAGTGTATTTAGAATTCCGTTGCAACGTTTCGCTTTTGTAGAACCATGATCTACTTTAAATTTTTTAAATACTAACCTGTATTTTTTATTATATTTTTTGAAATCTTTTTAAGCCCTGAACTCAACCATGTATCACACTTAATTATATCAAGACGTTTTGATGTCATCATTTCATCATTTGCAATGTGATATAATGTGAAATAAAAAATACAGGTCCATATTTAATAAATTAAAGTTGATCATGGTTTCACAAAAACGAAACGTTGCAACGAAATTTTAAATACACCACGATATGGAGCAAGAGAAGTTGCCTTAACGATGTTGTGTTTGTTTTTTTATAGCGGATAAAATAAGTCGGCCAATTTAAAAAAAATTTCAATATTTTATTTTTTTTCAAATATTTCTAAAACTAAAAAAGATAGCTAAAATATTTTTTTTACGATATTACTGGCCACAAAATTCCGCAACTTCGCCACCATTTGACTGATGCTGTATCTCTTATAGTTTCCGAGATCCCCATGATGAGGCTCGAATTTGGGACACCCTGTACATACAGGAAACAGCAAATTTCCATGTGGTAGTAGAAAAAAGGGCTTATCGTTTGAAAAAATTAGGATAAACATCAAATTTTACATTTGCGCTTAAAATATACAGGTACCTTTATTTTTTTTGGCTTCTAGCTAATAGTATCTAAAAATTTCGTCATAGTTGTCTGATGACAGAAAAATTATATCTAAAAACCATGCGCTACTTTTTGAGTTCGCGCAAAAGGCCTAAAATTATAAAATTAAGGTTTTTATGAACGTAACACGCACGCTGTACATTTACATGAATATTTTGTTGAGGGAGGGGGACTAAAAAAAAAAAAAGAGCGTATTTCTGCTCTAAAATTTTTCCTACTCTCAAAAGTGACTTCTAAAAAAAATTCTGACCTTCACACACCCTCCAATTTTTAGGCTCAAAGTAAAAATATCCATTTTGCAGGGCTCAGAAACCCCCCCTTCCCTGGATCAGCGCCTGATTTACACTAGATTTTTCTAAAATAAAAGGTAAATCGGAACATTTGTTAGTCAAGAAAGTATAAGGATGCATCTTTCAACATTTTTTAGCTTTAGTAAATCGTATGTCCCGATCTGAAGAGGTTCAGTGACTGAGAAGAAAAAAGAAAATAGAATTATTGTACATGCGGCGATGAACCCTTAAAGACCCTTCGTAAGCAAAATACTTATAGGTAAAAAAAGTTTTTAAATTGTTGTTTTTTTCACTCAAACTTTTTTTTTTGGATACCTAAAAAAACTTTTTAATTTATATATTTTTTGATCCGTCCCAACATCTTTTCCGATGTCCGTGAAAACTTCACAACAAAACTTTTCGAGTAATTTTCGCAAAATGAATACTAAGTATGCACTATAATATTCCAAGCGATGCTTGATGTTAGTATTTATATGACCAAGAACAATTGTTTTTTGGTAAAACTAAATAATAAAATAAGGAACTTTTCTTACAAAATTATTTAAAAAAATATATTGTTATCTACAAATGATATACTTATAAAGTAAACTTTTTGTTCTACTTCCATATTAGTAAACATTGTTTTACCTACAGTTCACTCTATAAGTAAATGCCAGGACCACCGGCGGTGGCTCAGAGGTGAGTTACTGGCATTCGACCATGGCGACCCAGGTTCGAATTCGAAATTCAGTGGATTTAGAAATGCAGGGAGGAGTGTAAAATGTATCATCTCCCAACCCACCCCATTCACGCCGGTAACCAGGCCGGATCTCATACACCACGCGTGTGGTACACACTTCCCAATCGGTACATGGGCGTAGCCAGAATTTTCTCCAGGGTGGGGCAAAAATAAGTATTAAGGTGAAAAAGCGCCCCAGGCGAAAATTTTTCGGAGCCACGCCCATAATTCGTCAATAATTCACTCAATTATAAGTGCAACCAAATTTCGTAAATTAAATTAGTTTCGCAAGTCCTTTTTATAGATATTTATGATGTTTTAAAACAATATAATTAAATCATTTTTGAGGGCCCGAAAGAGGTATTAGGTATACTTATATTTATTAAAAAATTATTGTTAAAATTTGAGTCAAACTTGCCAAACAAAGTGACTTCTTGTAATAATTACTGTGATTAAGTGTTTCGGTTCTTTAATTGTGACCCGGAAAGCCGCCAAATTTTGCGACGCTAAAAATATGGTAATTTTTTTAGAGGAGGTAGGCAAAATATTTTTCTTACAACGAAACTGATTATTTATTAGGATATTAAAAGATCCTCTACTTGGTCAATAAAGTACTTATAAAAAAAGTTTTTATTTAAACATTAAAACTAATTAGTTGCAGCAGGCAAGGCGAGGGTCGTCCGTACAGACAATGAACCACCTAAAATTCTCTAAACGATTAAATAACAATTTTATTTATAAATATCCTAACACATCATGTTAGTACACACAAAAAAATGGGGAATGTATACTGTTTATTACTGGTTAGAAAACTGACCTTTAACCCACCTTAAGGGCCATACCTGAGTGCCGCGAGAACTAACCTAAACCCTATTTAAGGACTAGCCTATATATGGGGATTCTGGCTAAACTTTGACAAAATTTCGTTTTTAAATTTTTCTTTTACCTCATTCCAGAACCTTTTTTTTATGCACACTCATCATTCAAATGCCAACAAGCCGATTTTCTTTCATTTGTTGACCTTAACCATGTTTTTACCCTGCGCAAAGTGCTAGAAGATCTAGATAGTGCCCGTTGTGCAGGGCTGTGCAAGGGAAATTAGAAGCGCCTGTTTTATAGCTGGGTAAAACAATTGTGTTTCTTGAACTAGTAGGGCTAGTTCTATTTCCTTTAGTTCGGCCCTTAACGCATTTTTCTCTTTCCATTGGTTGTACCAAAATTCAGCTTCACCGATGAAACTATTTTAATTGTATACTACAAAAACTTTAGGTTTTTTTTTTAAATCCTCATATGTCATATCAAGCATTACGTAAGAGTGCAACGTAAGCAATGAGTATGTGGGTAAGTTCTCGTCAGAAAAACGCTGTTCTAGAGACATTCTTAATGAATCTTTATACGGAATGATTAATGATCCTCTTCAAAACTTGTTAGGAGACTGCTGGAGGATTTGCACGATGTTTCTGCTGATTTTAGACCTGCGGCATACTGAAATCTGTTCAAAGATGCTCGGCGATTGTTTCAGCCTCTGCTACAACACTTTAACTTTCAACATCGGCATTTTCACGGTGTTTTTTTATAATGTTTTTGATTTTTTTAATATAAGTTGCACTTACAGGACGAAATACTTGCGATTTTTGGTAGTAGGTAGGTAGTTGAGCGCTCGCTCAATTCACTAGAACTAAAGATGATGTGTCGTGGCACGCACGAATGTTGAAATGTTATTTTTTTAATTTTAGGTATTTTAATTTATTTTTTGTGTTTTTTTATTTTTTTCCTTGATCCAGGGGGGGTACGCCCATGAATCGGTAGGTCATGCAATGGCAAGAAACCAAAAGTTGATACCCCTTGGGGGTGTCTCATGACTGAGGATCGTGGTTCGGAACCCACGTTATGCCGTAGGTCCCCTCGGAAATGGCCTTGGCAGCGAACGACGAGGTAAAAAGCCGAATTCGAAAAAATGGAAAGAAATGACATAAGTAAATCCATTCTTACGCACAACTGCGTGTAAAGAATAAAAACGCACAACTGTGCGTTATGATGTCTAATATAACAATCAAGTTAACCTTGAATAACAAGGATACAAAGGGCAGCTTGTTTAGTAATAACCGGAGCCCTTAAGTCAACCCCGACAGTGGCGCTAGAGGTCATGTTATATATACCCCCCCCCCTGGATATCTATGGAAAAAGTATAGCTGCAAAAAGTGCCCTGCGACTGAAAGAGTCGAAATTCTGGAAGGAAACCAACTACGGGCACAGCAGTATACTAAAGATCCACCCGGGGAATAATCTACGAGACCCGACTGATTACTCTGTCCCAATAACATGCTTCGATAGAAGGCATTCTATACTCATTCCGAGTAGGGAAGAGTGGGAAGGCAATCAGAATATAACGAAAACAGATCACGCAATCTTCACAGACGGTTCAAAAATGGACGTTGGTGTGGGAGCCGGGGTCTTTTCCGAAAGTTTACAAATACAGAAATCGTATAGACTCCCCAACTATTGTAGTATTTTTCAAGCAGAAGTACTGGCAGTAGAGAAGGCGGTCAATATCCTGCAAGAACACCTTGGCTTGGGAGTAGCCTCGTCAATCACCATCTTCAGTGATAGTCAGGCGGCGATTAAGGCAATCTGTTCCAGCAGCGTTTAACGCTTTACGAGCTTTGATTTATCAAAGCTCGTAAAGCGATGCCACAACAATCTATGCACACTTGGCAACCAACATCGGGTTATTCTGTGCTGGGTTCCTGGACACTCCAAAATAGATGGTAACGAGGCTGCCGATGCGCTCGCAAGAGAGGGCGCAGGCATGCCAGCTGATCTGGCAGACAATACAGTGAAAAAAACACTGGGATTGGTCAAAGAGGAGATTGACTACACGGCCAAGCAGCTTGCACAGAACAGATGGACAGGGTTGACAACCCGTAGTACATCCAGGCAACTGTGGCCCATATTCGATAAAAAGAGAACCGCAGAGCTATTGAGACACAGTCGAAAAGACGTGAGAAATATTACTGCGGTTGTTACCGGACATTGCCTCTTCGGTAGACATGCCGAACGTATGCAAATACCCACTAACGACTTCTGCAGAAGTTGCAGAGATGAGGAAGAGAAAGAAAGTATTCAACATTTTCTGTGTGAATGCCCTGGCCTCGCAAGAAGGAGATTCACTACTCTGGGTGAACCATCTTTCGATAGCCTGGAGGAACTAAGTAACTTACAACTTGGAGGGCTGAGCAGATTTCTGAACAGTAGTGGCTGGTTTGAATGAGTTGTTAAAATCCTTCCGCGGTTACGTCGCACTAACCATCAGAGATCTGATGAAGGTGGGTTCTACGGAACACGTGTGGTATCACAACGGACCTAAGTAGGACTACGTGAGACTGTTTGGTCAGAACCAAGGGTCTGCCACTCTTACCTAACCTAACCTAGCCTTGAACCAGTCCAATCGTGACATTTATCTATCTTGCGTTTTGAATATTTGGCAGTGACATTGTCATTAATTTAGATTCGAAGTTCAAATCGATACTTAATAAATTATAAACCGATTTCTAATTTATTAGTAAGAGTCGTAGAAAAAGTATAGCACGTACTGCGTGTGTTAAAGTAATTACGCACTCATGTACTCACCGCACTCGCCGCTACGCGGCTCGTTTGCAATTTTTCCACTCGTGCGTAATATGCTTTTTACCACACTTAATACGTAATATACTATTACCCTTGTTGTCAGTGTCTTAATGTGTATCCTATTAATAGCGCAAATCTTTAATTTGTGAGTCGTGCGACCGACTATATTGTTATATGATTAGAAATAGAACACCAGTCTCGAGAAATTAGTCAGGTAGGAGATGAGTCGGAGCGTGTCGAATAAAGGCTGTTCCGGGTTGCCCATTTGCCGGTTGTTTGTTGTGACGTCGCTACCTTCTTCAGCGTGTTTTTATTAGAGGGCGTGTTCTGTTTAATTATTTTCTCAGTAAATAATTAAAGAATTTGAAAAAAAATTAATTTTTTCGTGTTCTATACGATAGGGTAAAAATCAAAATTTAGTACACTTTACAAGTTTTTCTGATATTTAAACCCGTTTAATTCTAGCTTATTACAAAGAAACTCTTACGTTTAATACAAAGTTTATCGTCCTACATTAAAGAATAATTCTGGGAAAGCGTTTCAATATTTAGTTATTAATTATGACGCCCTGTATAAGTAAGTAATTCAACTGCGGGACAATATAACGATGTCACGCGACCACACCCTTGTTTAGAGGCTGTGCATTAGCCTTATTAAAATATGCTGTTAAGCTAATATTCACTGAGGAATTTATTTTCTGCAAAAAGTATAGCTTACATTATTTCACAGTAAAAGAGTAAAGTCACTTAGTTTTAGCCAAGGTTTTAACTTATAAAAGTAGGTTATACAACAAACGTGGATCAATAGGATCAATATCTCACGAGGCAGTAACTTTCGAGCGCAATAGTAGGTGACTTCACCAAAAAATTAAATAAAACCAGGAGGAAAGTTTTTCGACAATATCTAATATTAATGTACCAATACAGCTACCATTTTAGCCCTTAAAAAATAATTATGCTCAAATTAATAAAATTAATTTAATCCGAATATAGCTATGCATAATAGGGCCACGGTTAGCTCCCATGGACAATAATTATAAACACTCGTGCATTTTGGCGCGCCCCAGCCGACCGTGTCTGTTAGCTCAAAGCAAGTGAAGACTTAACGCCCAACATGGCTTTGATACTCACCCTCGCTATGGTTACGGGACGTCAGTCACGCAACAGCATGTAACAATTTGCATTATGATGAAGGCAATCTAAAAATAAATCAGTCGTATGCACTATTGTTTTAGCATTGGTTTGCTTAACTTTAAGGTATTTTGAGGCTTCGCAAAACTTACGGTTATAAATATCGTTTTTACGTGATTTACTGTGTGATTAAAGGTTTCGTTTTTATTTTTAAGCTAATTCAGTAGTGTACGTACCTATTTAGTTGTGTGTTTTAAAAATGAACCCAATTAATGACATAGTTTGTAATAAACTCCATTCAGTCATTGGACAGATGAGGATAAGAGAGACGTTGTGTTTTGTTACACGGGTTTTTAGTCAATGTTTGTTTAAGTACCCGCACTATACCTAGCTCTTCACCATTTTTTAAGACCGCGTGAAGCCACTGGCGCAATGTGGACAATCCACTCGAGTTGTCCAGTATATTTTTTCTACTACTCATTTTTCGAACTTCATAATAAAAATTTTAAAAATAATTTAAATCGGGCATTATAACTTGTCTTTTTAGTTGGCCGTGAACGTAAGATAGGTAATAAAAACAATTAAACAAAAATTAATTTCGTTTGCAAATTCACGGACCTGACGGATTTGTATATACATTTTATGCTTCAAATTTTATAGAATTGTCTAGAAATAAGTGGAAAGGGGGATTTTTGAAATAAAAAAGGGCATCTGTGCACAAATTTTAGTTAGGTGACAAAATAACAATAGTTCGGTACAAATATATTTTGGTATATATACAGTGTGTCTACGTAAGTTGGCGGCATATGAGAAACTTTTTTATTATTATTTTAAGAAAAAAAGTTATTCTTTATAAAAAGTTCTGCATGGTCCAAAACCTAAAATTCAACCATCAGATGTTAAATTTTTTTAGTCGTATACAAGGTTTGCCAAAAAATATTAATTTTGCCCAAAAGTAAAGTACCTTTGTTTTTAACAATATCGAAAATTTTAATTAGGAAATGTTGTTCGGCATTAAAAACTATGTTATGATATGCAATTACACTGAAAAATATTTTTTTATTTTTACAAATTTATTGGTAATTTAAGATAAAATTTGTAAATATAAAAAAATAGTTTTTAGTGTAATTGCATGTTATGACAGTTTTTCATACCGAACAACTTTTCATAATTACATGTTTTCAATATTGTCAAAAATAAAGGTACTTTACTCTTGGGAAAAACTTATATTTTTTGACAAACCTCGTATACGACTGAAAAAATTAAACATCTGATAGTTGCATTTTAGGTTTTGGACCATGCAGAACTTTTTATAAAGAATAACTTTTTTTCGTAAAGTTAATAATAAAAAAGTTTCCCATATGCCCCCAACTTACGTAGATACACTGTATATATTAATTTTGGTAATGCATAGACTCTGGGATTAATGTTTTGATTTAAATAAAATAAAAAAATGTATGTGGCATATTTGCATATTTTAGTATATTCCTAACCTCACTTTTGTCAGAAAACGATTCGTAAAAATTACAATGTGTAAATTTGGTTTCGTTGTAATTGACCACTGTAAATGGTCTAACTAGGATGAATATGAAATAATATTCATTCAGTTAACCGGAATAGCCCACTTTTTCAACCACTTTAGTGTAAAAGAAACAGCAAATTTCCATGTGGGAGTAGAAAAATATAGATATTAACAAAAATATTTTCCTGAAATGCGCTCTAGGATATAGGTAAAGTCTGCAAAATATCAAAATCCTAACTTAATAAATAATTGAGCTAGAGATGACGGGAGGTGAGGAGCAAGGAGCAGGACCCTGTATAATAGAAAAATACTATAAAATATAATTCTTTTCTAAACCGATACGCGTCTAAATCCTTAATCTCTAAAGCATATAAAACAGGACTTTCAGAAGAAAAAGTTTAAAAACTAAACGTCTCCTACAAGACCTTTGTAATCTAAGCCAAGAATACATTATTTAAAGTTTTAAATTGAGCCCCCCCTAAATACGCCACTGGACCAGAGGACATCCTGATTCTCTCCTCAGTTAACCTATACAAACTAGTGCAAGGAACTGGGATCACTGAGTGGTGTGAAAATCAAACAGGGTGAGGAAAATGAGCCAAACCTGGCCTACGTGCATTCGACATATGGACGGGCTCTCGGAGGGAAAAAAAAGTTACCCGAATAAACCGGCAATCGGAAAACCGAACGTTGGATAATCGGGCTTCTTCTGTATAAAAGAAAAATATTCTGACTTTGACATAAATATTTTTCAGCATATTACTATATATGTACCTAGATATGTATTTTCTATACTTTATATAGAATTAACCTTTATTAAGAAGGTAAATAAATCTGGTTTGCTTGAAAAACATATTAGGTTCATTATCAGTGTCAATATGAAATCAATGTCGGGGTTTACGCCATAAAATAATGTTAGTTACCTTTTCATGGAAATTTATTCATTACGTTGAATATTATTATGTTTATTGATGCAATAATTAGTGTGTTTTCCTAATAATTTAAATTTAATTTTATTGTCGTGAAAATCAAGTTTCAAGTCTGCGAAGTATCTAATACCATATTTTAAACGTCAATATCTCAAAAAAAATTGAATTTAGACATATGACAATTAAAATAAGCATAGAATTTTGTGGGAAATCAGAAAATAATACAATATATAGGGTGTTCCATTAAAAAAACCCAAGTTATATTCGAAACGCTTTTTGGGCCACCCCGTATACCCCAATATTATTTTAGAATGTGCACCTTAAGGGTCTCTACAACTTTTGTATTTTGAATTTTTATCTAATTATCTAAGATAAAGGAAAAAATGAACTTTGTCGTTGACTCACTCTGTACAATATTAAATAGTCAATTTGGTTCATCGCTATCTGCTTGATGTGGAACTACATGTAAAAGCTTCGAAATCTTGTTCAAGAGCTTCTCTGGAACCATTTCCTGACGGTCCAACAATTTGAAATGTTTTCACATTAAAACTTTTTTTTATTAGGGGAGAGTAAGGCAAAATGACATACTTTCTAAAGATCACCGATAAATACTTACTTCGGTTTTCATTAAAAATGGTACTTTAGGTTTTTTTAATACTTTATTTATTAAGTAAACAAAGTACATACATAAACTTACAAAAAAAAAATTGTATGTAAATATTACAAATTTTCCAAAAAAAAACAGCAAGTGTGTCATTTTGCCTAACATAGTGGGCAAAATGAAATATTCATTTTATTTATTTCTTTATATTTATTTGTTGAAGCACTTATCTTGGCACGCTTCACAAATGAATTGTTTTGTCTTCTTAGATACCCCAGCTCATTCTGTATGAGCCCACAGGCGACACTGCAAGCATTGATTGTTTCTTCCAACTTTTTAAAATAAGTCTGAACCTAAGACCTATTAAAGGCTTGATCTCTTGCAGCTGAGGTCGCTTCAGGAACTCTTAACGATATGTTTAGATTCCGAGAAATAAAGCTGTAAACCCATTGCCTACTAGAATTCTTTTTAGTTTTATTAAATTGGTGCTTACATCCACTGCGTTCGGCCAGTGTGTATGCCAGTTCTCTTAAGTCATAGGTCGTTAGGCCAAAAAGTCGTTATTCTAAATCTAATATATGTCTGATCAAACTTTGTTCCAGATCAACACTGAGTGACTTCTTGAAGCGACCGAGACATTTTGTTACACCACGTGCACCGACATTTTTTCTCTGGGAGCGTCTCCGCATTGTTGCCTGAGGCACATTGAACGTAATAGATGCTTTTTTTCATCCCATCCTTTTATCATTTACCGTTTCTATTGCCTTCTGCATGTCTTCACTGGGCCAGGATTGTCGATTCGATTTTTTTCTCCGCTTCTATTGCCTTCTGCATGTCTTCACTGGACCGGGATTATCGATTCGATTTTTTCTTGTAATTAGACACCATCTGAAGCACAAAGTTATGAAATTAACAAACCACCACACTCCGTATATTCATGTAAGGCAAAATGACACACCCCATAAGTAGTGTAGAAATGGGAAATGACCTTCTCCCCCCACTCCTTCCATTGACCTTGACCGCGAAGGTGGGCAGGTGTTTATTTGACCTTGACCTTGAATGGGTGCAGGTGTTTTTTTTGTGTGATGTCATATGACCTTGACCATGTACGTTTGCAGGTGTTTATTTATGACCTTGACCATATTCGAGGTCACTGGTTATATTGATGACCTTGAGGTGTGGTCTAACCTTCGTCGTGTGTGCTCTATAAATAGGTGGGGGGAGCAAAATTTGTCAGTGTACATTTTTTCTTCAACAGTGCAAGTTCATTCTCTCTCTTGATTATAATATATTTAGTAAAATGTCTTATGTGTGTGAAAAATGTGGTGCTGCGTTTACTCGCACATATAATTTATCACGTCATCAAAAGAAGTCATGTGTGGCAAGATTTAATGATTGTGTGGGTGCGGAAAAGCGGAGAAAAGTTGATGAAGGTGCCGCATCAACATCTGCTATGCAAACGTGTGAGCTATGCAATATTAGCATACCAAAGAATTGTGTTGCAGCTCATCAAAGAACAATACAACATAAAAGTAAGGCAAGTGTAGCAGTGTGTCCGGGTGTTCAGTTGGTGCAAAGCAGTTTTAAAAACAGAATAGCATCTTATCACATCAGCAGTGATAATGAGCATGTGGACTATTCCGTCTTTTTTGAAGAACTTAAACCAAAAGTAATGCAATTAATCAGTAAGATTTTGCATGTTCACCGGTCTCTTAAAATAAATATGGTTGTCGTCGGACGATATTTTCTACCATCACAGGACGTTTTCAGTGAGAAATCCTTCAATACGTGTAATGAAATTGTAAATGAAGGAAGCGACTTGGATGATGTTTACCAATCAAAATTAAATAAAACGTAGCAATCCATTAGAAAATTTACTTATATTTTTTTTTGTTTGGATTTCAGGATGGGCATTGGAAAAAATTTTATATCTTGAGGTAAACATTAACAAGTTCTCACCGTTGGGTGGTTCCTCGTATGTGACGTTGCCGAGGTTTATTGAACTTAAAAGGGCTGTTGTGAACATTATGAATAGGGATGAGTGCTGTTTTGCCTGGGCCATAACGTCAGCTTTGTTTCCAGCAGCCATGATGCGGGCACAGGTTACTTCATACCCCCATTTCTCAACAGTGTTAAATTTTACAGGTATGAATTTTCCAGTTAAATTGCGCGATATTTCAAAATTTGAGGAATTAAATAATATTTCAGTCAACGTATATGGATTAGAGTCGCGGTTTGAAAATAATGAAATTAAATACGAAGTTGTCGGTCCGTTAAGATATGCACCAAAGAAACTACAAAAACATGTAAATTTGTTGCTTATTACTAAAGATTGTAATGTTAAAGATGATGGTGTAGGTGACAGTGAACATGTTTGTGACGACAACTGTGTTAAAAACCACTACTGCTGGATAACTGATTTGTCTCGCTTAGTTTCCAGTCAAATTTCCAAACATCACGATAAATTATACTTTTGCGATGGCTGCCTTATTCACTTTATTTCACCATCAACTTTAATGTTACACCAACAAAATGATTGTAAGCATATCTTTACGCTGACACCTTCAACAGATGTAAAAGTCGATAAATTTGGTAAAAGTGTTCCGGAAAATATTTTAAAATTTGAGGGTATTGAGAAGCAAATGAGAGTTCCATTTGTTGTTTATGCGGATTTTGAATCTGTTCTAAAACCCGTTGAAACAGTAGAACCAAACCCCCAAAAATCTTACACAGTTGAAAATCTAAAGCATGAACCTTATTCTTTTGCCTATCTTATTAAATGTTCTTTTGATGATTCTATTTCGAAATTTGAGCTATACCGTGGAGACGATGCAGCGAAAGTTTTCGTTGATCGTATCGAAACCGATTTAAGACACCTTTACAATACATATTTAAAAGATATCGTTCCTATGGCTAAATTGACGCGTGAGGAGAGAGAGGATTTTGAAAATGCTACCATTTGTAGTATTTGCGAAATGCCATTCCAAGACGTTAAAGAGAAAGTTAAAGACCATTGCCATATAACGGGTAAAAAAAGATTTGGTGCTGCACATTCCGTTTGTAATTTAAATTATAAAATACCCAATTTCATCCCCATAATATTTCATAATTTAAGTGGTTATGATAGTCACATGTTCATCAAGGAATTATGCAGATATGGGGATAAAATTGATGTTATAGCTCAAAGTAAGGAGAAATATATATCATTTACAAAGAGCATTTACATGCACGATTATGTCGATCAAAAAACGGGTCAAACAAAAAGAAAAAATTTAAAGCTCCGCTTTATTGATAGCTTTAAATTTTTATCGACATCGTTGGAGAATTTAGGTAATGGTCTTAGCAATGATGAGTTTAGGGAAACCCGTAAATATTTTGTCAATAACAAGGAATTTAACTTAATGCGACAGAAAGGGGTTTTTCCTTATAGTTACGTTGATAATATTGAAAAGATGAATAACCCAAATCTTCCAACGAAAAATCAGTTTTATGACCAATTACGCGGAGAACACATCAGCGACGAATGCTATGATAGAGCAAGAGAAGTATGGCGAGTGTTTAAGTGTAAAAATTTGGGTGAATATTCCGATTTGTATTTAAAATCAGACGTTCTATTGTTATGTGATGTTTTCGAACAGTTTCGCGATACATGCTTAAAAGTTTATAAATTAGATTCTGCGCAATACTACACTTTACCAAGTTTAAGTTTTGACTGTATGTTGCGCATGACTAAGGTAGAGTTAGAGCTTTTGACCGATATAGACAAGGTTCATTTTTTTCAAAAAGGTATTCGCGGTGGTATAAGTCAGTGTACAGAAAGAAAACATATTGCCAATAATTCTCATTTACCAAACTTTGACCCAACTCAACCATCCTCTTATATCACTTACTTAGATGCGACAAATTTGTACGGTCATAGTATGTCCCAAGCATTACCATTTGGCGGTTTTAGGTGGTTATCTGAACGCGAAATTTTAAATCTAAATATTATGAATATAGATGATAATAGCCCACAAGGCTACGTTTTGGAAGTGGATGTGCATTATCCAGAAGAATTGCATGATGCACATTCAGATCTTCCATTTTTGGTGGAAAACATCGTACCACCAACGGAGACAGCAAAGTTACCAAAATTAATTCCGAATTTAAATGATAAAAAAAAGTATATTGTTCATTACAGAACCCTAAAACAAGCCATTAACAACGGTCTTATGGTAATGCGGACCCACAGAATTTTGAAATTTAATCAATCAACGTGGCTTAAAACATATATTGATTTTAATACTAGTTTACGAAACTCTGCAAAATCAAAATTTGGTAAAGATTTGTTTAAACTAATTATTAATGCGATTTTCGGAAAAACTATGGAAAACGTTGAAAAACGAAAAGATATTAAACTAATAACTCATTGGGACAATGCTAGAGGGAAAGTTGGGGCTAGAGCATTAATTGCTCGACCTAACTTCAATAGTCGATCAATATTTTCAAAAGATTTTGTTGCTATTCACATGGATAAATTAAAAATTATTTACAACAAACCAATATATATTGGGTTTTCCATTTTAGACATTTCAAAAACAGTCATTTATGATTTTTTTTACAATTTTATTAAAAAAAAGTTTGGTAATGATGCTTCTTTACTGTACACCGACACGGATTCGCTAATATTAAAAGTATTTTGTGATGACTTTTATCGCGTGATAGCCGAAAATCCTGAGAGATTCGATACTTCAAATTTTCCTGAAAACAATAAATTTAATATTACAAAAAGTATTTCGGTGCCGGGTAAGATGAAAGATGAATTTCCATGTGACCCGATAATTGGTTTTTATGGTACCGGAGCCAAGGCTTACTATGTGAAGTCTAAGAATGCGGAATTAAAAAAGGCAAAAGGTATAAAAAAATCAGTTATCGAAAAGGAACTTCATCTAGAAGATTATCGAAAAGTTGTGGAACAGGGCGGTTTAATTTTTAGAAAAATGAAAACTTTTCGCAGTGTGTTACATGATGTATACACACAAGTAATAAATAAAATCGCCCTGTCCCACAACGACGATAAACGTTATGTTATTCCGTTAACAACAAAAACTCTACCTTGGGGTCACGCCGACATTGACTTTTATAATTCAGATCCGGAAAGTAATTTAGAAAATTTACTGCGTGTCATTGAGGCATTTAAATAATAAACTGGAAAATTCATACCTTATATAACGTAATATTAAGCAGCTCATTTATTTGTATTATTTGTTCAGATTTTATTTTATATTTACAAATTGTTAATATTTATACAATAACATTTTTACATAATATGTTATATTAAAGAACTAAAAATAAAAAATACATAATAAAACACAACGTTGCAGCAAACAATTTAGTTTTATTTAATATATATACAAAATTAATTGGACAATTTATTATACACTTCTTTCAACACCCATCTTCTTCTCTCCATATCTGATTGTCTTACTGGACGGGGATGTTGGTACATCTGCATACCACAAACAGCACATCGAATTATTTGTATTCTAAGAAAGTCAACATAACTAATACGGCTGTTATGATGCCAATACAAATCGTTTCGTTTACACCTTACACATATAGCGTGAAACCCCTTTTGTGGTTGTTCATACTTGTTTGATGAAAAGTTTGGTTCTTGGTCGATTGGCAGCATAATGTCTACGATGTTTGTAATGAAATGGTAAAGAAATATCTAATAATTCCGTGCTAAATGTCTGCATCTATATACAGAATTTGTAACCTTAAAAATTACTTCGAGGACACATTTCAGCCCTGACAATATAATGTGCATAATACACCTATTCACGTAAACCTTGAAACCAAATATATATATTTTAAAGAAAAGTCTAATATAACACAAGGTTATATCTGAACCTTGAGAACATTGCATTTACAAGGATGTATTATACCCTTGAAAGAGAGACAGAAGAGACTAAAGATATTAATAAAACCAAAATTTGCCGTAAAAAACATTGTTTTATTAAATATTATCCCAATAGCATTGTAACCTTTAAAATTACATCGAGGACACATTTTAACCTTGGAAATATATTGTGTAAAATACATTGGTTCACATAAGTCTTGAAAATAAATACATACTTCAAGAAAAATATATTATAACACAAGGACGGATCTGAACCTTGAGAGGGAGTTGTATTGTAAGAGAGAGAGAACAGGGGTGGGGGTGGGTATGTAGTGGGGAGGTGCACATAAAAGAATATACACCAGTCCTATTTCTTCAGTATAAATTTTCAAGTCGTTCGAGTAGTTTGTGTTAAGTCAGTTTATTAAAATGAGTTTACCGAGTTTAGATGTTAGCGATATGTTTGGGAAGAATACCCAAGAAGAATTAAATAGGGAATGTGACGATGTGTGGGGTGATGTGAACTTGGATCGGCTAGCGTCCGAAGCAATGGACAAAATATTGGAGGGCGGGTTTAAACAGCAAGAACCCAAAGTAAATATTGTTAGCGATATAGTGGTAAAGGAAGCGAAGGTTCCCAGCAAACTCCAGACGTTGCTTACGTTGCCATCGGGGGATGTAACGAAGGAGGCCAAGACGTTTTATGCGAGTAAGCGAACTAGGCAAGAGATGGTGGAGCCACAGCCAACAACATCGTCTGGCAGCAGCTGCAAGAGGAAGAAATTTACATTTCGAAAACCAGCGAAATGCGCAGTGTTGCCAGACTGGCTAGAAAAGAAAAAAAACAGTCAAATAAAACCAATAGTTGCGGAACCTTCAATTCCTAAACCACTACCATCGCCGGCATCCATGGAGCGTCCGCTGTCTCCAATTATCTGCAAGTCAGGTAGACGAGCGGGTAAGGGCCGGTCGAAAAAAATATTTGAGGATGTAACGCCTGTATCATCACCCGCAGCATCGCCATCGCCGCCGCCGCCGCCGCCGCCATCAAATACACCGGAGTGGTTGATGGCCTACAGCCAGGAGCAGGAGCGGGAGGCCATAAAAACAATTGTTAATGTGCGGAATATGTGGAAGGACAAGATAGTGTGCGGTGAAAAAGAAGTGGTGGACATAGAAACTAAGATAAGACAGTTACAGGAACAGTTAGGTTTAGTTAAAAATAATATTAGTAAATATAAAAATAAAGTAGATTTGTATAATAGTAATGTTTAGTAGGTCTCCTTTCGTTCGTCAGATCCTAGCTCTACTGATGAGCCACGATATGGCGAAACGCGTCTAGGGATGGATCTGACGAAACGAAAACTGGACTTATAAAAAAAAAAAAAAAACGTGTATATCGACCTTTCCCAATCATGTCCACACCATTTCCCCACTCTCAGACTGCATAGATACGAGATTTATCGACTTTTTACTTCATTTTTTGATCATAAACTTTTTTATTTTTCAACCGATTTTATTTCTTTTTTCACTAAAATGTTCTTCAGAAAATTCTAACAAGTTTTGACTCCAATGTTTTTTTTTGTCAGACGTATAATAAGGGAGCTATGAATTTTTAAAGTTGCCAATTACGTTAAACACCTAACTTTGTCATTTGCCGTTTTTCAGTTTTTCACATTTTTAACTTTTGAAAAATGCTATCCCATGTAATTTGATGTGCTAATCAACTTTCCTTTATAACTTTTTTCGATATTGCCCTTACTTTAGCAATAATTTACGATTTTATTACTCTTTTCTTTTAAATAAATTTTACGAATTTTATGTCGGGAATGAATTGTTGATTTTCATACGAATCTTTTATGTTCTATAAAATTTTTTTGTAAAGTTACTAATATTGCTTAAAATTTATTATTTTAATTTCATATTAAGAACGAGCACATTTTCTGTCTAAGAGTGCTTGTGGGTATATATAAATAGCTAAAAATTTCGCTAAGTGTTTTTTTAAACATAAAGGGCTAAATAAAAAAATTTTTTTTTCCAAGCATTTTTAACACATTTAAACACTTTGCAGAAAAATAGAAAAAATATCGATTTTTTAATTTTGATTAAAAAATTAGTAAAAAACCTATTGTTAATGTAAAATTTGCCGTGTATACAGTAAATTATCCGGCTTTTTTTCAGTGCTATATAATTTTGTCTGAATCGGGTTAGAAATAGATTTAAAAATTATCGAATTCTGGCATACGGTTTTGCATACAAAATTGTTGGATTTTAAGTAGAGTGAAAACCATTTAACCACTTAGTGACCCTGTCCTGTTTGACCTTTGGTTCGTAGCGTTCGTCATCGTTAGAAAATGTTTATCAAAACTTGTAAATTATATATTTAGCTAAACTACAATGAATTCTTTTTGTGCCCCCGAGGGGGCGGTCAGGGTTCGTAGCGGTCGTCATCGTTAGTGAGCGAGGGGAGAATGCCTTACGGAGTTGTTGAATCTGCAGGCCCCTCGCTCACGTCGTCCTCATAGTCCCACCATGAGCTTGAGTCAGCGGGACCGCTGAAATCGTCAGCGGCGTTGCCAACTTCCCAATCGGTCGAGGAATCTGGCTCGACCGGTGAATCGTCAACAGCTTCGGCAGCAGCTGGCTCATTGGGTTCCAATTCCACCCACTCACCATCAGCTTGGTTTAGCTGATCCCATAGCCCCGGACTCATGGGTCGGAAACGCTCTGTTTCGTCGCTATAGACGGATAAACCTCGGGATGGTGGTCTTTCATCAGCCATGATGAGTATAAAGAAATATTTTTATTGTGTTATTAAGTTCCTACATTGATGTGGAACGTCGGCTGGTTATTACACCTAACGCCATCTATTGAAACTTTTTTCTGTGTGTAAACTTTTATTTCACAAAATATCTTTCGTATTAAAATCGATTTATTTAATAGTACCCTCAGCGCCATCTATTGATAAAAATATATAATAAATAAATTGATTTTAATACCCCAAAAAATATTTTGTGAAATAAAAGTTTACACACAAAAAAGTTTTAATAGATGGCGTTAGGTGTAATAACCAGCCGACGTTCCACATAAATGTAGGAACTTAATAACACAATAAAAATATTTCTTCACTCTCTTCGACATGTCGTCCTACCGATGTAAAAAGTGTCGCTTCATGACGAACTCTAGCAGAGACGAGAAAATAGCGAAGTATTGGGAGAATTGGGGCGTCAAAAACGCCAAAAAGCCGGTACTTGCAGTACCACCGACTCCCAGGCCGCCACCAGAACCTGAACCGGTGGTGGTAATGACTGAACCGATAGAGGTGGTGGAGGAACCACCGTGGCAGCTTGGCCCTGAGGAGAGAGATGCTCTCCTCAGGGAAATGGAAGAGCGTCGGGAGCAACGACGGCAACGACGCCCGGCGCCGCATAGGCGTCCTGCGCCGCGATCGGTCCAGGTGGCGAGAGGACACCAACCACTCTAGGTTTCCCTCTCCATCACCAAAAATCAGCCCTTTTCAGGGCTACAAAATACTTTCATTGTAGTTAGATGGTCACCAAGTATGTGACATTTTATTTTCTTCAAGAATACATTTCTTGTTTGAAAATTATGTCACTCGGGATGTATTAGCAAAGAATGTATGATTTTTGTAATTCTAAATGAGCGTTTTGATCATATCATGTTTTTTCTTACGACTAGGTAAAGACCACATATTTTTACTATGTTCTCTTGCCACAGGAAAGGGAATGGGGTTTGGTAAAATAAAAGGTGGTCAAAAAGAATTTTTTACATTCACCGCGACAGCTTATTATGTATTTACCAGAGTAACATAATTCTTCTTAGCCAAGAAAGGTTTTCTCAACCAAGAATAACTATGTCACTCTGTGACATACAACTAATCTACATAAAAGTCTTTTGTGGTCCTAAGTAGGACCGGGGGTGGCAGTTGTCCTACAATGGACCAGGGAATGTCTGGGTTCGTAGCGGTCGGTAGGGAAGGCCGATATATTGTATTATCTGCAATATAATTTACTGAATTCTATTGCAGATAATGCAAAAGTCTTGGTGAAAGACTGTAAAAAGTCTTTCGCGACACAAAACACAGCGTGAATGACTTCGCGCGTTGTGTATCATCGCAGTCGTAAGATGGCTTTGAATGAAATCTACGTTCATCAAACCACCAAATCTCGTTATGTGGCAATGCATACATAATGAGACGTGCTCGCCCCATTTCACATATGACTGCACAATGCAGAACCGCGGCCTTAACCTACGTCGCCGGCGTACCCTTCTTTGTTGGACCCGTGGAGCAGGCATGTCATCGTCAGAACTGTTCGTCGAATATCCCTGATCTGAATTAGACGACATCGTAAAGTAGAATGAATTTTTCACCCATCATCCCCCGCTTAGATACAAGTTTTCGACCTTCACCACCACCACCACCACCAACACTACAAATTCTCTCTCTCGAATCCTTGCAACCGTTGACCCTGAGCGTTGTAGCCTTGAAAATACTTTCTATGCATAGTAACATGAATAAAACACAGAGTATCTAGTTTACCAGTTTATTTTTACTATTACATAAATAATAATTAATACATTGACTTATTGCTAACAGAGCCATTTAGTATATTGTAGCTAAAATATGCATCGTGAATAACTAATGCATACACTTTAGTGTCTTTTGGAAATTTGCTTTTGCGTGTTTCAAACTCCAACTTCACGTCCACAGTAGATGATTTCAACGCCTCTGCCTGATGATTACAATCTATGATGAATACAGGATTTTTGATATATTCGGAAAAACTCATCATCGGGTCATTAAGTTCTCGTTGATAGTAGCTCATTTGGAAATTTTCGTAACTGTAATATGCTGGCGCATATAGTTTTTTCGTAAAATCCAAATTCCATCTTTCATAAGGAAATACTGTCGAGTTAAGGTAGAGTCGAATGTCACTGATATCGGCTGTAGTAAATTCAGTGGCATTCTTTTCTCTATTGTCAGAAAAAGTGCTTGTCTGGAATCCAATAATCAAATATCTCGGCCTTTCCAAGCTCGCACTTGTTCTTAAGGCCCATACGTCGGATGATGTTTGTCGCAAAGCAGGTAATTCGTAAAAATCCCATTTGCGATATGCCATTGGAATGTTTACATTACTTCCACCTTTATTGATACGGGACAATATTTTCAATTTTTGTCGGTCATCTGGAATAATATGACGGATTTTCCACTCAATCTTTTCAATAGTAATATCAGCATCAACTTCACCAATGTAGCAGTTGGAAAAAGTGCGGGCAATAATTAAAATCAACTCTTGCTTAATATTAAATATGCCCTTCGAATAATCTTCAGCAAATCCCATCAGATATTTTAGAGGTAGCTTTCCAGAGAACACTTTACTTGTAGAATCAAATATACCTTGGTTTTTTTCATCCAAACCCCATCCACAGGCCATAAGACTTTTTTGTTGGGTTGCACCCAATGATGCCATAGTTTTCAACGTTGAAGTAATTCCAGGTTTTCGAACAACAGCAACTTGTTCCCCAGCCATTTCATAACGTATTTCGTCGAAGAGGAAAGCGATTGCATTATTTGATAAGTAACAGTGTTTAGTAACATCACTAGATTTGAAAGTTCCTTCGATGTATATGTAGCTGTCTGATATATCCAAAATAATGTCTTGAAAGTGTACTGGAATGCGAATTTCATCAGAGTTGCTAAACGTCGAAGAACCATACGGCTTATATGTGTGCTCTTGTAAGCTGACAATGGAATTATCAAAAATGGGTTCGGTAAAAACCTCAATTTTGTCACTGGTACTGGCCATATTTTAATTTCGTACTCTTAAACCAATGGATTGTAGAAATTTACGGTCTTTTGCAGAGAGCTGCTTACGAGCTAAACGTCTTTTCAATCTAACGTCTGGATTGTGAATGATCTTGGTCTGTGTAATATGTTTTCTTTTATGTTGTGCAGTTGAAGCTTGAGTGTTGGACAGCATATTCAGTGGACGATTGAAGCAAAAACCCATATTTATAATATTTTTTTCAATTCCACTTTAACTTTAATTTTTTCACCTTGAAAATTTATCAGATCACCGTTATCATCCAAGATGCGTAGAGTAATGTTGTCTATTGACTGACGTCCCTCGGGCATTATCGGCATATAAATAATATTTTGAGGTTCTTTTGAAATTTTGTAACCTGGCTCGACATCAACATCGAATTCGAATAATGTGTGGCTTTGTCTTGAGTTCAAATATGCTCCTGAAGTTATGTTACAATCCACCCTTCCCTTATAATACGCACTTTCATTATGTCCACATTACTAGTTGATTCATGTAGTTTTCCACTTTTTAACACAACCGGTCCAAAGCCTAATAATCCACCAATACTGTTTTTTCCTCTGAAATCAATGTTGAGCGACGACTTGAGTTCACATTTTAATGTATTATTGTTGGCCTCCAATGAAAATAATATATCACATTTGTCTTGTTTGCAGGATTGCTTTAAACTTGTGTGCATCGCTTTGGAAATTTCATTAATTTCGTAAGCTCCTGGTGGAATCCATAATTGTATTGGTTTTTGACCGTCATTTTTTATGTATGCAAACAAATTGTTACTTTCATCAACGTTAAAAATTGAATTATAAGTGTAAAATCCCAACAATGCAAGACCATACTTATGCGTTGAATTCAATTCGACGGGTGGATAAAAATCCGCACTTATAACACTTCTGTGTCCTGTTAGCGTGAATGTGTAAGACATGACTGCTATCGAAGCATAGTATGCGGGCTTATTTATTGTTGTTTACAGCAATTAATTGGGTTTAGACTATGCATCAATCCATCTTTAGCTGTTTCATATGTTATTTTTACATCCTTGATTTTACAATAACAACAAAATAACTTTTTTGGTGCTGGTCCATCTCCTTCATCCACATCTGATTTATTTTCGTTGTTATAATGTTCGTTACAGTATTGATATTTTAACAATTCTTTGTCACTTTTCATATGTTCAGGTAGCTTATTCCAAACGAGTGCGATTTCATCTGAGGCTAACGCAATCATCACTTCCTTTGGCATATTTTCTAACTGTCTTGCTGACATGTTTCTCAGCCCACCTACTTGACTATATGCTTTAAGCGACAATAGCATTTTTGTGTAGTTATCACGATCCACTTTTGGTGTCACACACGCTGTTGCCATTATATTTTTTTTTAATTTTGAGAGAGAAACTTCAAACACAAATGTCCACACCAGACTGTACCGAATTCTTGTTGGCGGCCATATGTATAGTAGATTTTCCTTGATGCTTCGGATCCCAGTTGTAAATAGCGCACCAATTCGGTAGGTGGTGGTAAATCACCAAAGCTATCAAAATATTTTACATTTATATTTTTTTTTCTATATGCTACCCAATGCGTCCCGCCTCCCAATATACTATCCAAATTAATAATTGCAGCTTCATAACGTTTGGGTCCTCGCACTGGCAGTGAATCTCTCATATAAACCCCTCTAAAATGTGGTATTTTCATCTTTGCAGCAAACTTTTCTATATCAATATTGGATAGTGGTCTTCGAGGCAGGGATTCAATTAGTTTTTTGATTTTCCATTGCTATTGCTTAGAAATAATCCCATACCTGTACGATATGGCTTAAGAAACAAACCATTTCCTTTTAAACACAAACGCAAGGTAGCACCGGTTTTTTCTGTGCCTGCATTTTTTACAGTCTTTAAAGCACGCACAATACCTGCTGCTCCACCAGCTAAGGAACCCAAAGCTGATAGCCCTGCAAATATCGGTATTAGAGGTAATATCCCACCAGTTTTGGGGATTGGTATAATTCTAGGGGTGCGAATTTTTCGTTTACCACCAGCTGCTTTTAAGGATTTACGTGCAGCTGTAATAGCTATTTTTGATGTTTTCATAAGATTTTTTTCAAGGCTCTTCTTTTCTCCAGATTTCATTAATTGCGATCGAATTGGTTGTCTAATAGCTGATTCAAATGCTTTCTTGGGTTTTTGTTGATGACGACGACGACGCTTATTGCCCCTCTTTTTTCCTTTGGAAACCTTTGAACGGCGTTTATTTTGTTTAGTCGATGGCACTCCCATACCACCTAGGGGTTATAACCAAATTGGCGAAGCTCATCCTTGGATAAACATATACTGCGGATACGTTGTTCCTCCTCCTCATCATCAGTGTGATCACTATCACTATCCCAAAATTCCTCGTCTGATGTGTCGAGCGGAGCATCGCAAAATTCGTCAGTTGATGGCTCGAGTGAAGCATTCGGTATTGCAGGTGTTGATGGTGAATGATCTTGTTGCTGGTGTTGTTGTTGTTCTTGTTCTTGCCGCTCTTGTTCTGGTCTTGCTGGAGATTGTTCTTCCTGCTGTTTCGGAGGAAACTCCTTTTCACACCAATCACAAAAACCCCTTTTTCCTCCGATAATTTCGAAATGTTCACAGTTGACACACATTTGACGTCCATTTACAGAAAAAAACGTTGTTTTGCTTTCATGACGTTAGTTACTAACCAAGCTGCAGCCTTTTCCCGTAAACTAGCCTCCTTAGATTTTACTCTTTTCCAAGCACTTTGTTCGAGTTCGTAATCGGCTTGGTGTCGTGCACTTAAATCCTCACTGTTATGCAAATATGCTAAATCGTGTTTTTTGCAAGCAGCATCTAATGGATTAATTCCCTGATCACCACGTTGAACACGTTTTATTACTTTGGTCCCAGGTCCACAATACTGATAACCGGGTATATGTAACTTAATTGGTAACCTATTAATTGCTGAATTAACAATACCAGCTCCAGTCTTACTTGATAACCGATAGCGACCACTTCGCTTGACTGATGACATCTAAATGATTGCATACGTGAAAATCACTATAAAATATAGTTAAAATGAGAATTGTGAAGCTTAAGCAAAAACTACCAGTCGATAATCTTGATGTCAAGGTTGGGTCAGGACACGATCAGAAATGTTTAAGAAGACATGGACCGCTGCTTCCATCATCTATACGTGGGTTGCTAATTGGACCGTCGAATTGTGGAAAAACCAATGTTATGATATCGCTGTTAACACACCCGTTGGGATTGCGTTTTGAAAATGTGTATATTTTCTCAAAGTCGCTGTATCAACCCAAATATGAGTATTTGAGAAAAATCCTATCACCAATTAAAGGTCTTGGCTACTACACTTTCAGCGATGGAAATAATATAGTGCAACCGTCAGATGCAAAGCCAAACTCTGTATTTATTTTTGATGATGTCATGTGTGAAAAACAGGATGTTATAAGATCATATTTTAGTATGGGACGACACAAAAATGTGGATGCTTTTTACTTAGCCCAAACATATTCACGTGTTCCAAAACAACTTGTACGTGATAATGCAAACTTCATTATAATGTTTAAACAGGACGAGCTGAATATGCGACACATATTTTCTGATCATGTTTCACCTGATCTAACGTTTCCGCAATTTCAAGACATGTGTTCTAAATGTTGGGACAATAAGTATGGTTTTTTAGTTATCGATAAAGATAGTGATGTTAATTCGGGAAGATATCGCAAGGGATTTGATAGCTATATATATTTATAGAAATAGCAATAAACCCTCATTCCATCATTGTCCGTTAATTTGAAGACACCATGAGTGAAGAAATCGATTTAAAACGTAAACTGGTTGAAACAACCAATGCTGTAAAGAAAAAATTTAAGCAAATCAAAGCAGCTAAATCTCAATATCATGTCGATTTAGAAAAGTTTTATGAACCGATTACTAAACCGCTGACATCAATATCAAATGCAGTGAAGCAGAAACAACAACAACAACCACAAAAACAGTCACTAAAACAACAGCAACCGCATCCGCAGCAGCAGCAGCAGCAGCAGCAGAAACAGTCACCACAGCCAACATTAACCCAAAAATCAATTTCTACAAGTAAACCTGGAATTCGTTACGGTTTAAACACAACAATGGATAATGCAGATATATCAATTAATCCAAATACAGAAATATTTGATGAATTACTCATGGCGCCAGTTGAAACATCTACCCCAAAACATAAATTGTATGAGTCGTCAGTATTTGCAACACCATCTCCATCAAGGCAATCCACACCAACATCTAATGAAACTAGTTCTATTGAGAGGACATCTTTTAAAAGTATTCGCACCTATCTAACAGGGTTACAAAGGCATCCATCCTATTATGACAACATTTACGGTGTTCATTATGACTCAAAAACAAAAACAAATAAAGACAAAACATATATCGGAAATGTCGAAGTACGTTTCTCCAATGGGAACATTAGTTTATATAAAAAGGAGAGAAATATTGCTATATTTAATGGAACAAAAGAGCTTTATGATTTGATTTTCCTAAAATCACCACCACTACTGGGCCATGAAGACGATTTGAATAAAGACACTCTGCAAACATACAAAGATATTTTGGATATGACAAATGCAGCATACAATCATTACGACAAAAGTAATGGTTTACGGGAAACTCGATGGCCAAAATATAGACAAATTATAAAACCGCTAATGCAGGGAACTAAACTTGGTGCTGGAGTGCGACAAAAGAAAAAATCTAAAATTTACTTGCCAGTAAATAAGACATTATCTTCAAAGTCATCTCAATATGTCTATTGGAATAAACCCAGTGAGTTGGTGGATCGATTACGATTATTGTGGAGTTCAAAAGTAGCTGGACATACTGGGCATGATAATGAAATTATGTCAATTATTGAGGAGCTTCAAAAGGAAGGAATTATATATTAAGTAATTGCAATCAGTTATATTGATCAGTGATGAATGAGACATACTATACTATGGATCCTAGCCCCGAAAAGCTTAAAATTGTAAATGAACTACATCGAAATGCAAGAAAAAACTTCGCCAGAAGACACACCATAATAAAAGGGTATAAGGATTTGTGGCAAATTGATTTGGCAGAAATGCAACAATATGCTAATGAAAACGACGGTTATCGTTATATTGTCGTCTGCATAAATTGTTATTCAAAATTTGTGTACACGAGAGCTGTTAAAAATAAGACCGGTGTTGAAGTTACTAATGCAATGAAAAGCATTATTGAAGAGGCTTCATTTACTCCAACTAATTTACAAAGCGATCAAGGAAAAGAGTTTTACAATAGCGACTTTCAAGCTCTTATGAGAAAATATAACATAAACCATTATTCTACCTATAGCACGAAGAAAGCAGCCATTGTAGAACGTGTTATACGAACTTTAAAAAACAAGTTATATAAGCAATTTTCAGCAAGAGGATCGTACAGATGGTTACAAATTTTACCATCTATAACGAAAGCCTATAACAACGCCAAACATCGTACGATTGGAATGAAACCGAAAGATGTGAAAGAAAATACACAAATTAATGCATACAATTATTTGAAAATTGTTCCGAAGAAAAGAAAATATCGTTTGGGTGATATTGTTCGCATTAGCAAGTATAAGAGCATATTTGATAAAGGATATACCCCCTCATGGTCAACTGAACTATTTAAAATATCCAAAGTTAATGTAACTAACCCACCAACATACCTATTGAAGTCGTTAGAAGAAGGTCAACCGATTAAAGGGTGTTTTTACGAACCAGAATTGCAAAAAACAAATAGTCCAGGTGTTTATTTAGTGGAAAAAATTCTAAGAAAACGTAAGAAAAATCACACTGATCAATTGTTTGTAAAATGGTTAGGATTTTCAAACCAGGCTAACTCTTGGATAGATAAGTCTGATATTGTATAAAAAAATATTTAAATATATTGTGTAACACTAGTAAAAAATAAACATATAATTTGCAAAATTGTATTTTATTTTACATGTACTATAGAAATAAAATATATCAGGAACGATTTGTAACTGATAATATTTAAAATAAAAAACAGATATAAAAGTAATATATTTTTTATTATATAATAATATTTTTACAAGAAGAACAAAAAAGAAAAATATTAATAAGTTAACCTAGGGGTTATAACCAAATTGGCGAAGCTCATCCTTGGATAAACATATACTGCGGATACGTTGTTCCTCCTCCTCATCATCAGTGTGATCACTATCACTATCCCAAAATTCCTCGTCTGATGTGTCGAGCGGAGCATCGCAAAATTCGTCAGTTGATGGCTCGAGTGAAGCATTCGGTATTGCAGGTGTTGATGGTGAATGATCTTGTTGCTGGTGTTGTTGTTGTTCTTGTTCTTGCCGCTCTTGTTCTGGTCTTGCTGGAGATTGTTCTTCCTGCTGTTTCGGAGGAAACTCCTTTTCACACCAATCACAAAAACCCCTTTTTCCTCCGATAATTTCGAAATGTTCACAGTTGACACACATTTGACGTCCATTTACAGAAAATGGATAGACCAGCGTTGTTTGTGATTTAGAAGTCATTTTTGAGCAAAATTTATTAAACTCGATGTATGAATGGTAGAAGTAAACTGAGTTATCGGATTTTGGGTTCTAGTTTTTATACAATACAGATGTCCCTCACTTATGACCTTTCTTTTTTGAGTGATCTTTATCTAATACCAAGTGGATGGGCATCTTTGTCTGACTCTTCTCAAGGTTATCAACTCGATGTTCAAGAGCTGCCAGAAGCTTATTATTTTTTTCTTCAAAATCTTCTTGCTTTCTATCAAAGAGCCCAAAGAAATCTTTATTGATGATATCAAAAAGCTGTTTTCGTGATTTGTACAGTTCTTCAAAAACATATAGTCGAGTTGTTGCATCATTATCTTTAGTTGGTTGAGCAACATTTGATAAACATTTTCCTTCGATATCATATTGTCCGTCAGAGGTTAGTTTAAAACCATTACCTGGTATACCGCGGAGTAGTTGAACTTTTTCATTCACTCTTTGACGACCAAATTTGTCGATTGTGTTGTTAACACGACCCATTTTTATTTTCAACTAAGTCATTTTTCTTATGATATCCGCTTATATATGTTGAGAAAAAACAAACAATAATTTTGCTACATACAATTTATTTACAATTTTATATTTTTAAACATTACAATAAATTGGTTAAAAACATTTGGGGCACCAATCATTGATTACTGTTACATTACTACCACCGCCACCACAACACGCATACGAGAAAATGTATTCTTTGTCTTTTTCATCTTCTTCGTCTTCTTTAGTTTCTTCTTCTTCTTTTCTTCCTCCAAAACTAGAATCCTCATCCTCGTCGTCGTCGTCGTCGTCATCGTCGTCGGTGTCGTCATCGGCGATTAAACCATAATTTAGCAATATTTCTTTGGAAATATGTGGTATTTTGATAAAGAACTCTTCCAGTCGTTCAAGGTACATACCGGAACAAATTTCATCTAAACCAATGGACCCATATAGGAATTGTTCGCAAAGATGAGCTCCAACTCGAAAACGAATTGCATCCATCATGTTTTTCTTGTACTCCGTTAAACTCAAACCCAAACCGGGTTTGTCATGTGTTGAGTCATCTAGAGCATCTTGAGCCATTTTTCGTAATTTCAACGATAGTTCAGTAAAATATGCATCTTGGGCAACTCTGACCGTATCTATATCGTCACACATCTTAAATAGATAATATTTTAAGCGATTGTGGAGGTGCTTCCCTACAAGTGTACAACTATTTTTTTACATATTCAAGCAATAAGTACTTAACTAATATGATAAACAATATAAAAAAATTAAAAAAGAAAAAAGTTTATTCCAAAGACCCAAAATTAATTAATGCTCGTGCATTACCCCCAGAAGTAACATTTGAACTTAGCCCCAAATATGTTAAAGTATATTTATTATCAGACATATTTATGCCCTCTATAATATCCTCGGTAAAAGTTTCAGCTACACGTTTTGGTAAAAATGTTTGAAATATCACATTGTTTAGCGAATCAAATAGTGTGACAACAATACTTTTACCAAAGCGTGTTGTCGCTGGAATCATTTTTTTAATGGTGTAAACTTTTCCCACATCCAAAGTTGAAAGTCTTTTACGTTCAGGAAACTCCATTTCTTTGTTTATCATATTATTAATTTCACTCAAGGTCTGCTGTGAAATGCTCATTATTGAAATATGTAATAAAATAATTTAAAATACCTTCAATAGACACTGTTGGAATACACACCACAAACGAAATATTACTATTCACCACTTTTTAAGGTAACAGTTTATGGGCTGCTATGCTTGTGTGACTATGAATACCTTGCTAACTGAACCATCTTTTATTGGAGTTTTCAAGGTCGATGAAATAAAAAAATTTATGGCAGGGGGAGTAACCACTTCATGGGAAAAACATACCATCATGGTCAAGGTCATAAATAAACACCTGCAAACGTACATGGTCAAGGTCATCAATATAACAAGTGACCTCGACTATGGATAATGTCATGCTAGACACAAAACGGCACCCAAGGTCAAGGTCACAAATAAACACCTGCAAACGTACATGGTCAAGGTCATATGACATCACACAAAAAACACCTGCACCCATTCAAGGTCAAGGTCAAA
Organism: Polydrusus cervinus; assembly: GCA_935413205.1. Classification (NCBI taxonomy): domain Eukaryota; kingdom Metazoa; phylum Arthropoda; class Insecta; order Coleoptera; family Curculionidae; genus Polydrusus; species Polydrusus cervinus. Next base: position 12,574,999 of record OW284519.1, on the reverse strand, counting down.
TAAACACCTGCCCACCTTCGCGGTCAAGGTCAATGGAAGGAGTGGGGGGGAGAAGGTCATTTCCCATTTCTACACTACTCCCATATGTCGTTTTGCCTTAATGTTTTATGCACAAGATTATGTCAATTTGTATGTTATAATGTTTAAGTAGTTGGTCGTCTGTAACGGTAATAGAAAGGCACAAACTACTAAGTATTGTAGACAACCGAGAAACAATTTGCTACTAGAATTAGTAAGAAATGTATCATGACAATTTTCAACTTACCTTGATCTTGAAAAGCATTTTTTAAACTAATTAATATAACAACAACGGAAAACACTTCCAACGTCTCTACCGCAACTTAAGGCACAGATAATACTACAGTCGAAGTGTTGCCATACACAGAAAACATATTCATCCAAAAAGCGCCGAGAAACAGTCGGTATGTCGTTTTGCCTTCTATGTCATTTTGCCTTACTCTCCCCTATTTATTTAACCCTTAATGTACCCACTCCTCGGCAGCTCATTTCCATCCTCCATGCCTTTTTAAAACATCCATAGATGCAGTGGCGGCTCGTCAGGTGAAGTAGGTCACCAAAAAAAAACAGGAGGGAAGTTTTTCGGCAATTAAATATTAATGTACTAATAAAGCTACCATTTTAGCCCTTAAAAAATAATTATGTTCGAATTAATAATATTAATTTAATCCGAATGTAGCTATGCATAATAGGGCCACGGTTAACTCCGATGGACAATAATTTATAAACACTCGTGCATTTTTGCGCGCCCCAGTAGACCGTGTCCGTTAGCTCAAACCAAGTGAAGACATAACACCCAACATGACTTTGATATTCACCGTTGCTATGGTTACGTGACGTCAGTCACGCAAACGCATTTAACGATTTGCATTATGATGAAGGGCAATTTAAAAATAGATCAGTCGTATTCACCATTGTTTTAGCATTGGTTTGCCTAACCTTAAGGTATTTATTTTGAGTCTGTGCGAAACTTACGGGTATAGATATAGTTTTTACGTAATTTACTGTGTGATTAAGAAGCTTTGTTTTTATTTTTCAGATAATTCAGTAGTGTACGTACCTACTTAGTTGTGTGTCTTAAAAATGAACTCAATTAATGACAGTTTGTAATTTGTTGGAAATCCATTCAGTCGTTGGATAGATGAAGATAAGAGAGACGTTTTGATACACGGATTTTTAGTCAATGTTTGTTTAAGTACCCGCTCTATACCTAGCTCTTCACCATTTTTTAAGACCGCGAGCCGCCACTACATAGATGCACATGGAGCCAGCTAATAAAGAGGCAGACGTTCGACGAAAGCAATGTTTAACCAACAACTTTGACTGCGACATTGGAAGGAATTAGTTACTCTCTATTCATTAACATTTCAACTAATAATATAAAATGTCACTTCAGTCCGCTGACTCACAGAGTATGTATCTTACTTATATTTTACATTTTGAACGCCTTCTTAAGGTTTCTTGATACGAAAATTATAGACCTTTTTCCCTGCTCGCGTATTTCTAAATCGATCAAAAATAATTGGATGTTTATTCTGTAGGGACAACGGCACATTTTAGAATAATGAGTCCTCAGCGTAGCCTCGTGTAGTGTCAAAAATAATCATTATATCCACACAGGATTTGTAGACATATTTGCAAATTGTTTCTATAATAATATAATTTTTTTATAGTGTACCTTATTTAATATTTGTCACATAAGTTTTTAATAGCGTCTTTTTAGTAACATTTTTTTTACGGAACTTAAAGTTTAGCCAGAGCCGGAATTCAATTTTTATCAATAGTCTATTTCAGAAATGTGTAGAGTAATAAAGTGGGAAATTCCGTCCAGTTCGGCTCAATTTCGGTGTCGGCCATAGGCGCGCGCGAAGAAAATCTTTTATCTTGATAAGACGTGGATTAGTGAAGGTTATATAGTACCAAAATTGTGGCAAGACAAAAATATAACCAGTGCTCGCCAAGCTTTTATGGAAGGCCTGTCAACAGGTATTAAGGTGCCGTCAGGTAAAGGAAAGAGACTAATAATCGTGGATATTGAAAGCGAAGAGGAATTTTTAAATGAAGGTTTGCTAACCTCGCTCAATATGGGAGATTACCACGAGGATATGAATTTGAATGTTTTTAAGGACTATTTTGGTGAAATGATAAAATATCTCCAGCTGACTCAGTAGTAGTTATGGATAATGCAAGCTATTATTCACGACGCACTAAGAAAACTCCACTTCATCTTGGAGAAAACAAAAAATTATCGACTGGTTAACCACCAAAAGTAATGAATTTGAAAATAATTTGATAAAGAAGGAACTATTAGCTATGGCAAATTTACACAAACATTGTTTTATGAAATATACCGTGGAAGCTATAGCTAAAAAACATAGTGTAACTGTGCTGCGCACACCGACATATCACTGCGGACTAATTCCTTTGGAACCTATATGGGCGCAAGTGAAAGAATTTGTAGCAAGATACAACACGACATTCAAAATATAAGACGTTAAGCTACTGTTTGATCAAGTCCTTAAGGAAGTGACACCAGAGAACTGGCGAGAACCAGTCCATTAAAGAAGAGGAGAAAATGTGGGATGTTGACCACCTATTGACTTGCCTTTAAGAAGTCAAAAGTCCAGAACATGCTTTATTTGTTGTTCTAAGATTTTCCATGAGCTTCAGATAATGATTAGGATCTAGCTGCAGATATGGTTTCAGGGAATTTGCGTTTAAGTGGCCTGTGTAATCAATTCTTGTTCCCCAACATCTTGTTTAAATAGGGCAGACACAGCGGAAGATCGATGAGAATGATATGTTTATGATATGCTTCTTCGTATCAATTCCAATTATTTCCGCTGAAGTTTTTTTTGGTCCACTTAGATACTGTATTTATTACTAGTATTTTTGAACCAACATCCCTTCTGCCAGTTTGGATGAACGAAGAGAAATAGTCTGTCTGTGGAAATGTTTGGTCCTCTTTTTTCAAATAATTTTAAAAATAATCTTGACTCACCTCTGTCTTGGAAAATATTATTCAATTCGTCCGGTATATTATATATAGAGTAGTGCGACTGATACGAAAATTAAAATATTTGGAATCCTGTAGGGGAGTTTTTAGGGAACTAGGTATTATGACAATTTATGCTTTATATACATATCTATGAATGCCTAATGTTTGTTTTTAAAAATAGGGAAACATTTCAGAACTTAAATGACGATAGTTACAACACCAGAACTATTAATCTTCTGTATCCATCGCATCGTCTGACCCTTACAGAAAAGAGTCCGTATTACATGTGTATAAAATTATATAATAAGCTGCCGATAACCATTAGAAATATTAGTAGTATAAGAGTATGGAAAAAAACTGTAAGAAGCTTGTTAATTGAAATTGAACCATATACTATACAGGAGTTTCTTAGTCGGAATATGTAAAGCCTAGCTAAATTTTTTTATGACGTCATTTCATTTTATAAATGTTACCTTCCCTTTTGTGACTGTAGTTTTGTAATTTGAAATAAAGAAACATTATTATTATTATTATTATTCTCTGATGGTATCAAACACCTTTTGAAAATATTGAACAATTTACGGCTTCATTGCCCATCCAAGCTAGTTCAAATGAGCAGAGTTGGAAAAAGTTTTTTTGTACTTCATCGGGGTTGTCTTTATTGTAGCTTTGCATTATTGTTTGTAAATCTTTGGTAGATAATGTTTTTCAACTTTTTTTCCCCTCTTTTTCTGATAACTTTGGAGCTGCTTTCTCTTTGTGTCTCTTGCCATTCGCGCATTTTTAAAGGAAATATCCGTAAAAGGGTCAGTCTTTATTTCGTACTCTGTAAAATACATTTCTTGAATCATTTTTGCTGTAGTGTTCCATATGGCCTTTTTAGAAGATTCTTTATAGTCTTCGCCATTACCGTTCTTCATTTTGAATACGTAATAATCGAGGATTTTCGCTAGTTCTATGACAGTAGTACGTTTTTCCAGTTTATAATTTCTTACCATTAGTACTGTGCCCAATTGAGTTCTTGGACTTCCGTGTATTAAGTGGAATATTTTCAGCTATCGATTTTTTAATTTCTTAGGTAGATTGGCACCAATTAAGAGTTTTTCCATTGGAAAACAGGTCATTGCAATGATATTTTTCCAGTAAAAACACTATAGTAAAATAGTCTCAATAAATAACTCAAGATTTTAACAGTGAAACTATATATTTTCTATTTGGGCTTAAATTAAAGTCTAGTAAAACCATTCGTTAAAAGTGAATAAATTAAAATAATATCTAGTTACATACAATGGAATTTTTCATTTTGACTGTGTTTATTAATTAGGATTTTAGCTCTTATTTTAAAAACTGGAAATTTTAAATCTATAGCTACAAATTTATAAAATTACAACACGTAAATTATTACCATTACATTTTAATGCATTTTTTTTCACAATGATTGCGCCAATTTCATTGTTTAGATAAATACTTCAAATACTTCACTACTTAATAATCTTGTGAAAAACACATAAAAGGAAGGAAACGGGTTGTCAGAGTATATTGTTGCGTGATTTTTTTTATAACTTTCTAAGATACCTACTTACAACATAAAATTAGAACCTAGATATCATCATTTATGGCTAATTAACTTAGAAAAAAATTTTGAGCACATTTTTATTTTACTTCTAAGGTGAATCCGACCGCGCAAAAGCTTGCCGTGGCAAATTGCGGTTCATCTTGCCCTGGATTACAAACAAACTAAGCAAATTATTACGTTTTTTTTACCAATGGAAAGGCGGTATAGTACTTTGTACCGGGTGATTCATTAAGGGTGACGAGCGGCCATATCTCGGAAACTACTGGGCATAGAAATTCAGGAAAACAAAAATTATAACTAAAGTTGCCATGAGAACATCCTGGAAATAACTTTTAAGTTCCGCATTTTGCCGCAAGAGGTCGTAATTGAAAAGTAAACTTTAAAATTTTACATATCTCCAAAAATTCCACATTAAAGTATATCTTTGGCAACACCATTAAAAGGCTTGGACAATTATGCATCATTTTGGTCTTATTCTCATTGGCGTACCGACTTAAATAAGAGGGGGGAAGCTGTTGATTACACTTTCCACAGCTTCCCCCCCTCTTATTAAAGTCGGTACGCCAATGAGCATAAGACCAAAATGATGCATAATTGTCCAAGCTTTTTAATGGTGTTATCAAAAATATACCTTAATGTGGAATTATCGAGAATATGTAAAATTTTAAAATTTACTTTTCAATTACGCCCGCGGCAAAATGCGGAACTTAAAAATTATTTCCAGGATTTTCTCATAACCACTTTATATATAATTTTTTTTCCTGAATTTCTATGTCCAGTAGTTTCCGAGATATGACCGCTCGTCACCCTTAATGAATCACCCGGTACAACAAGAGTGGTTATGATGTCTACAGTGTGTCCACGGATAGAGTTTGTAGCTATAGAAGAAAAAGGTATCCTTTAAAAAATCGTCTGCCTCTTTGCGATTTGCGATTACTATACAGGGTTCATCAGAAACAACATTTTTAGTTCTTTGGATTTTTTTTAAAATTCTTATTTTCAATTTCTTGATTTATTAAATTAATTTTGCTTGCTCTGAAACTGCAATTTCGAATATCAGATTTGCGATAACGATACAGGGTTGGACAGAAAAAACATTTTTAATTTTTTATAATTTATGATTGAATAAAAGGTATATAATAAAATATAAAAAGTGATATTATGTATTAATAAAAATACTTCAAAAGTAGACAAAGAAAAATAATTTTCTTACAACAAAATCGTTATTCGGTTAGATATAAAATCATATTCTAAGTTAGAAGGCAACAATAGCAGTTTGTTTTTACGTAAATTTATTTTAAACGAAAAAAAAAACTGAAAATGTTTTTTCTGACGAACCCTGTACTTATAGTAAATCTGATATTCGAAATTGTAGTTTCAGCACAAGCAGACGTTTTTATAAAGAATTACCTTTTTCTTCTATATCTACTAATAAAAAAGTGTTTCCTCTTCCAAACTCTATCCGTGGACACCCTGTATATCTCACGGGGAAATAAATTAAGCATGTCGCCGTAGGCGGATTGCCCAAACTTCCGAGTGCGATATCGACAATCCACTCGAGTTGAACAGTATATTTTTTCTACGACCAAAAATACGAACCTTATGTTAAAAAAGGTTTGCAAACTGCCGGGCTTAAACTCACGATCATTGGACCAAAGTTCGACTCCCGGCCACGGGATCATTATTGGACGTTATGGTAATACCAACTCAATAATAATGCTACATGAAATTAATTTTTTATGCACATTCAGCAGGTTGCATTATTGATAAATCTATTGTAGATGCGTAGGTATATTTTGTCATATTATAGCTATTAATATAACGAGATTATTATGCGTTTTATAACAGTCGAGGACATTACTAGGTGACGAGGCAACAGCCGAGTTACCCGCAATGTCCGAGACGGTGTTAAATCGCTAATAATCGAGTTGTATTCAAAGCTTTATCGTATCATTGACAACGGCGATGCGAAAATAAAAACAAAGTTTTATGTCATTTCATTTTGGCATTTCAAAAAGTCATCATTAAAATCATGCAAGATTTTGATATTTCTGATGATATATTAGCTGCAGCCAACATTATAAGGTTGAACTTGCTTCCGGACAAATCTAAAATCCATTATGAAAAAGAATATCGGCAGTTTTGTGAGTGGCGAAACAAAGTACATGTTCAAGGTGCAGAAGAAACGGTATTGCTGGCGTATTTCGCAAAACTCTCTGAGAAATACTCTGCTTCATCCTTATGGCCGAAATATTCCATGTTACGAGCGACTTTTGCCGTTCGATTAACTGAAATAGCCTACTTTTCTCGTCATTTAAGTGTAAAGAAAACAGCAAATTTTCATGTGAGAGTAGAAAAAAGTTATTTTCATGCAGAGAAAAATATCGAAGAAATGATACCAGCCAATGAAAATCCTAAAAATAGTTACTAAAGTTCATTATACAGGGTGTTACACAATTGAAAGCTAATCCGGAAGGGCGAAAATACTTGGACGGATTTTAACATAGGTCCACAACCGCTTTATTTTTTTTTTAATGTAAGCACCCTGTATCTCATTAATAAAGCGTCTTTTTTTCTGGGTAAGGCCCATTGTATCCCCAGACGATAGGGGATACAATGGGCCTTATATAGGCCTAAGTATGCTGGCTCTTCCACCAACCCCGAAAAAAAAACACCGCTTTATTAGTGAGATACAGGGTGTTTAAATTAAAAATTTTTTTTCCCAATATCTCTAAAACCGCTTTGTTTTTTTTTTGTCAATTTTGGTACATGCCAAGTGCGTATAAACATACATTTTTAGATTTTCTAAATCTTCATCAGTGGCGTCCGTGTAAACATTCCCTGAAATACTTTTAATCAAAAAAATGATACACTACCACTGATTTTTTTAAAATAAATATTACGTTTATAATTAGCCTCTACCTACTCATAAAAATTGTCCCTTGACTTGTTTTCGTCAGGCGAATGGTTTTCGATTTAACAAATAAAATAAAGTAATAAATACGCATAAAAATGCATTTTTTATTTTTAAAAATATAGGTAACTATTTTGAACAAAAAGGAATTAAATTAAATTAGCGGCAAGCGGATCACTACATTAAATTAACTGTTGAAAATATACGCCTCCTGTACTGTGTAGTCTATATTATACCGGGTATTGCATCGTCGAGCGGGACATAGGAAATCCCATGTAATTTTAAATGGGGTCAATTATTGGCTTCCCTAATTATTTTAGAGAAAAATTCCCTTTAGGTTTATTAAAGAGCACTAAAACCCACATTCAAAAGAATAACTTTAGATATTTTTGATGAGCCCGTTTACGGGTTATCGCCGATTTCTTTTTAACTATTTCTCCTTTTTATGGCCCCGTATTTGCGGGCACCAGTCAAGGTAAAAGATGACTGTCAAATAAAGTTGTCATTTTGAAATGTGTGCTTTATTGTTATAAAAACTCGTACATCGAAAATATTAAAGGTGTATTTATGAGTACAAATTAATCTGAATAAAACTAAAATAAAGTATCCAATTACAAGGTTAATTGTGATATTTTACTAATTAATAGGTAGGTACTATTAAATTGTTAGAACTTTAGGATTTAAGAAGATGTTCAAATATTCCTCCATTGACTGCTAGACAATAACCGAGGTGTATTTATGAGTACAAATTAATCTGAATAAAACTAAAATAAAGTATCCAATTACAAGGTTAATTGTGATATTTTACTAATTAATAGGTAGGTACTATTAAATTGTTAGAACTTTAGAATTTAAGAAGATGTTCAAATATTCCTCCATTGACTGCTAGACAATAACCGAGGTGTATTTATGAGTACAAATTAATCTGAATAAAACTAAAATAAAGTATCCAATTACAAGGTTAATTGTGATATTTTACTAATTAATAGGTAGGTACTATTAAATTGTTAGAACTTTAGGATTTAAGAAGATGTTCAAATATTCTTCCATTGACTGCTAGACAATAACCGAGGCTTTCATAAAATTCTCTTCTTACATTCGCTAGTTGGTAAACTGAAATTCTAGATTTGGGTATTTTTTATCTTTATATATCCTGGCGATAAATCAGGAGACCTGGCTGGCCAATTTACTGTATGATTTAAGCCAATAACATTTCTATTAAAAGCACGGTTTAAATATTCCCGGACAGCCAGGGTACTATGTGCCGGGCAGTCATCCATTTGGTACCAAACTTCCTGATTTTCCATGGCGGCATCATGTAAAGTAGGTAAAATATGATCTTCAAGTAGTTCCAAAAAATATCCTGCTTTTAAATTTCATGTAAGAAATAAAGGCCCGATAATATTTTCTCCGAAAATCTCAGCACAAACATTAACTTTTTGTGGATATTGCGTCCTTGTTTCGACAAACCTGTGTTGGTTTTCTTTGCTCCAATATCGATAATTTTGAATATTGGGTTAATTGTTTAAGGTAAATGTGCATTCGTCAGTGAAACAAATGTTTTTAAAAAATTCCCTATCCATGTTTGCTCTTTCAATCATACCAAAAATAAACTTCTGTCGTCGTATTTTGTCCCTATCTGTTAGCTCTTGGTGCTTTTCATATTTGTATGAATAGAATTTATGTCGTTTCAAAGCTCGTAACGCTGTGGTGTGATCTAATCCTATGTCATCCTCAAGTTTCCTTGTGCTGATCTTCTCATCATTTTCTTCCATCGCACAATAAAATTTGCAAGTCCCTATCATTTCTTGCATATCTTCTTTGTTCCTGCCTTAGCAAGTCCCCATCATTTCTTGCATCTCTTCTTTGTTCCTGCCTTTCTTCACATCTGCAGTTATTTATTACAGTGCCTTTTACCTCAAATTTCTTGATAGTCCTTTCGACTATAGATTTTGCAGGTATTGGTCTATTCGGATACAGAGCAGCAAACATGTCTAACACATTTTGATAACTATTTCCTTGATAATACCATTTAATCATCAATATTTTTTCTTCATGGGTAATATTTTCGATGTACGAGTTTTTATAATAATAAAGCACACATTTCAAAATGACAACTTTATTTGACAGTCATCTTTTACCTTGACTGGTGCCCGCAAATACGGGGCCATAAACAGAAGAAATAGTTAAAAAGAAATCGGCGATAACCCGTAAACGGGCTTATCAAAAATATCTAAAGTTATTCTTTTGAATGTGGGTTTTAGTGCTCTTTAATAAACCTAAATAGAATTTTTCTCTAAAATAATTAGGGAAGCCAATAATTGACCCCATGTTAACAGAGCCACTGATGAAAATTTAGAAAACCTTCATCCTGGAAAAAATGTATTTTCACTTTTACTTGGCATGTACCTACCAAAATTTAAAAAAAAAACTACAAAGCGGTTTTTGGGATTTTTTTTTTAATTTAAACACCCTGTATCCTTAATATAACGCGGTTGCGGACTTATGTTTATTTGAAGAATTATTCTTAAAATCGTCCAAGCATTATCGTCCTTTCGGATTAGCGTTTTTCTTAAAAAAAAATTACTTTCTGCTACTTTTAGAATGCGGTATGTACGAGTGCAACATACCACTCATATTTGTTTTTTACTAAAATTTAATTCAATTAGAGTGGTCCAGTCAGTTCATTTTTTGATTTTCTAATCAAGAAATCTTTAATTATTGTGACTAAATAATATCTACCAATATCATTTATGACACAATCAAAGTGGCCTGGTTAGTTAATTAGTGTTTATATTTTTTAAGCAACTCAATATATGAATATTAATTATAACATAGACTGAACCAAAGTGATTAATATTAATTTTATTGGTATCTCTCCTTGATAAGTTTTAAGACCCAGCAATAAAATCAAGAATTCTCATTGCCGAATGCATTTTTAATAACTAGAATTGCTTTGCCTTACATTTTTACGATAGACTGTTATTCAATGGGGGTCACGTTGCATATATTGGGTGTTCCACAAAGGTCGGCCAGCGACTTTTTTTCGAAAAAACATTTTTACAGGTAAACCGATAAAAAGAAAATACTGGAAATTATTCTTAAAGTTGTACGATTGCCGCTAGAGGATGTAACTGACGGCACAAAATTCAAAATTCACGTTATTTTAAAAATAGCTAAATTAAGATACTATTTTGATATCGGGAATGGAAAGCCTTTCCATTTTTACGGCAGTTTGATCCTAAGGATTATTTTGTATCTCCAATAATAAGGGAAGCTGTTAAATAAGTTATTACTAAAAGTACTGTATCTTTTACATCTTTTATACAATTTTAATAAATGTGGGCTCGTTTGAAAGATAATTTTAGGCTTAAAAAAAGTAATTTTGGGGATGGTCGCTAATTCGTATTTTGTTTTGCAGAAGGCTCTATCTATAAAAGTTTCAGTTTTCCTAATTTTTTCTAAAAAAATAAATGGAACAGTAACTATACTTTTGTATATTATATTTGAAAAACATAAAGATACCTGCAGTTCAGAGGCGTGCAATGCTGTTTTAATTATGATAGGCAAAAATTGCATTTAAGACAAAAAGTTACCTTCCGTAGCATTAAATAGAAATATATATATTACATACTTGGTTATAAATTATAACAAATTGTGTATATATAAATAGAATCTAACATTGTAAATAATTGTCTATAGGGAGTTTTGGGTTTGCACCTAGGGAACTAAATCCCTGTATGTGCAATGGTATCTTAAAAGCACTTAAATTATCAGTAACATTTTGTTTAATTGTTTTAGTAATTAATTATATAAATAGCTAAATAAACTTAATCTAAAATAGTTGCACCAACAATGTGCAAAAGCAAATAAAAATATCCTAAAATATTTGCACAGCTAATATGAATTAAACAAAGAAACCATTATAAACTTATCTCTAGACTAAAACTTTTAAACAGATATCCGTCGGAAAAAGAGAATAGGTTTTTAGAATAAGGCAATGAATTTATGATTGTCTGTATATATAAATGTTCTGCAACGCTTCCTGAATTTTTTAATATTGTTGATATTTTTAATTTCTATAGGTAATATGTTATATATCTTAGGAGCCAGATAACTGAAGAAACGTAAATTGATTGTAGTGTTACTATGTGGTATTCTTAGATGCTTGTTAGTTTTGCTTCGCGTAATATGTAAATGATTGATATGGTTTTTGAGTTCAGGTTTTTTATGAATGAATATTGAGGCTGATAATATATAAAGGGATCGGACATTTAAAATTTCTGCATTGTAAAGTAAGTGGGTTGCGTAGCGCTTGTTTTTTTTATTAATTATTTTCAGTATGTAATTTTGAACAACATTTAATGGTTTTAGCGAATTTTTGTACAGGCCACCCCACGCAATTATGCCATAATTAATTAGGGATTCTACTAATGCTTTATATATGGAGAGTAACAATTTTTTTCCAAAAATTTCTCTTAAGGTATAAAATTTGTAAATTAATTTCCTTATATTTTTTGTTAGGTTTAAGACATGCATGTGCCACTTAAGGTGTTTATCAATAGTAACCCCTAAATATTTTGTGGTTTCTACTTCACAAATAACATCATTTAAGTTATTAACTTCTATTTCACTAAAATTAGGACGATTAGATAAGGTTAAAGAAAAAGCTATATAGTTGGTTTTTGATGTATTTAGTGTCAACTTGAAAAAATCTAGCCAGTGTTTTATTATCTTAATTCCCTGTATAGCATTTCTTTTTACCTCATCCCATGTTGTACCTTTAAAAATGACCGCTGTGTCATCTGCGTACGATATTATTGTGCCATTATTGATATTTATTTTTATTAATGAATTTATATAAGCTATAAACAGAATTGGTCCTAGTACGGTTCCTTGGGGTATACCAATTTTTATAATCAGAGGATCACTTTGGGTATTCGCTATTTTCACTACTTGTTGTCGATCTTTTAGGTAGCTCTCTAAGACATTTAATACGACGCCCCTAACTCCATAATTGCGTAAGGTATCTAGGAGCAAGTGATGCGGTACTGTATCAAACGCTTTTGCTAGGTCGAGGAATACAGCAATGCATTTTTCGTTATTGTCTAAATGTTTTGTTACCTGACTAGTTAATTCATATATAGCGTTTTCAGTGCTAGATCCATTCATAAATCCGTATTGATTTTTTGAAAGAATATTACTGTTTTCGAAAAAATTAGTTAGTCTATCTTTAACGCACTTTTCAAATATTTTGGCAAAATTATTTATGACACTAATGGGTCGGTAGTTACCAATATTGGTTTTATCACCTGATTTATGAATAGGAGCAACAATTGTCATTTTAAATCTGTTTGGGACTTTACCTGTTTTAAAAATTAAGTTTATGATGTGAATAAGGGGTTTTATTATATATTTATGGCAAGATTTTATTATTTTGGTGTTGATCCCATCTGGCCCAGGAGCACAGGTATTTTTTAGCGAGTTAATATGTTTGATAATTTCATTTTCATTAACAGGTTTTAAGAACATTGATGATATATTGTTATTGATTGTTTTTGGCTCGATGTTAGCGGGGTTAATTTGTTGATGCATTTGAATGCCCACATTAATAAAGTAATCGTTACAGAAATTTGCCATATCTTTATCATTAGAAAAGGTCATGTTGTTGTTTTTAATTTCAATTTTTTCATTTGTTTTGGTTATTTTTTGATCAGTTGCATCTGATATTATTTTATAAATCTTTTTAATATTATGAGTATTATTGTCTATTTGTACTTTATAGTAGTTATATTTACATTTTTCAATAATTTTATTAAGGTTATTTCGGTATTCTTTATAGATAGTATTGTCAGCGTTGTTGAAATTTAGAAGAAGGCGCTTTTTTAGCTGATCCCTATGTTTGATAGCATTAATAATACCGTTTGTTATCCATGGTTTAATTTTATTATATTGTCGTGTTTTAACTATATATTTAGTTGTAGATTCATTTAAGATATTAAAAATTATCTCGTAGAATTTTTGGCATGCAGTTTCAGCATCGTTTGATTCCAAAACAGTTTGCCAATCTTGATTTTGAGTTAGGCTTTTAATTTTTTCATAGTCAGATTTTAAATTTGTATAAGTTGTATATTTTGAAGTTGTTTGTGATTTAACATATTCCTTAGTGATGTTAAGCATTATAGGATAATGGTCGGTGATAGCGGAATCAAGAATAAATGATGCGAATTTAACGGAGTTAATTTTTAATTTTTTTCTAACGAAGATATGATCTAAGCATGATGCTGCTTCTTTTGTTACTCGCGTTGGACTATTAATGGCGGGGAAAAACCCAAGATGTCCTAGTATAGATATATATGCATTGGTAGTGTTTTCGAGGTGATTAGCGATGTTTATATTTATATCTCCTATAATAATATCAATTTGATTTGCTGGACTATCTACAAAATACGTTTCTAAGTCTTCTAAAAATGACTGGACATGCGTGGAGGGAGGTCTGTACAAACAATGTATGCCAAAACTTATGTTTTCCAGTTCAAAAATAATTTTTGTAATACTTACCTTTGATCTTAGAAGTTTTTGAGTAGTGAGTCTAGCATTTATATCATTTTTTATAAAAATAATAACTCCATCATTTTTGTTAAGACAGGAATTGTCACTGAACATTTTATATCCAGGTATACTATAATCTCCATTATTCTGCCAACATTCACTTAAGATAATTACATTGCAAAATTTAATTTTGTATGCCTCTAAAAATGTAATAAATTCATTAAAATTTTTCCTTACACTTCGTATGTTTAAATGAAGAATATTAAGCAATTTATTATTTAGAATAATTTTATGTTGTATTAAGTTACTGTCAATTGTCTCTTGTTGAATTACAGGTTGTACCAATTCCAGATCGTTAATTATTTCAATTTCTTGGCTTTTACTGTTCATATCCATAGTCTATCGTACTTTTTAATATTTTTAGAAGGTATTGGTAGGAGGGACATTCAGGGTCGTTAACTTCGTGTTCGGTACTGTAATTTAAATTATACTTTGAATTTGCATTTACACAATTATTGCACTTTTTTTCAGTTTTTGGGCAGTCATTTATATTGTGGTCAGCTGCACAGTATGCACAGACAATGTTAACAGTGCATGAGTTGTTTTTGTGGTAGTGTTCTTGACAGTTGAAACATCTTTGTATGCTGAGGTCTTCGTATATTGGACACCTTTCCCAGCCTATGTAAACTTTTTTAATGTTCATCAAAATGTGAAATATTCTGGGGGTACATTCTCCAAATATAACTGAGGTATTTTTATTTTTTTGTTTTTTAATAAAATTTATCTTAATGTCGTCGTTTTCGGTGATAAATTCATTTTGCTCTTTAATACATTGTTCGACTTCTTCCTTGCTCAGATTACCCTCATATTCTGTTATTTTAAATCGCGGTAACTTCAATTTAGTAATTTGTGGTTCGTATTCTTCTGATAATTGTGTTTCCACTTCTTTCTTTAATTTTTCTATATCATTTTTGCTGTTACATTTGATTATTATCCCTCCATTTTTTGTACTCCGGGTATTTTTTATTCCCAACTTAATTTGGTCCAGTTTTATTTGATTTTTTAAGTCATTCAAAGTTTTCTCTGAGTTTTGTTTTTTCTTTGGTTTAATTACTAACTTTGGTATATTGATAGGGTTTTCTGATGTTGTTGCGGCCTGCGTGGTTACTTGGCTGTATGTTGCGATAGGCGCGATTGGCTTTTTTTCTAATTCTTCGATTTTGTTTTTTAATAGTTGTATAATTTCATCTTTGTCTTTGATTGTGTTTTGTAGCAGTTGATGGGTGTCAAATTGGATGCAGCGATCGCAGTGAAATTTTAGTGTACGTTCTTCTGATTGTAAAACTTTTATTTCCGATGGATTTAATTGCGCACATGCTTTGCAGTATCCTTTTTTACAAATGTCACAAGAAAATATGTCTTTTTGTTTGTTTTTTTTGCTTTTACAAATAGCACATTCCATTATGATTTGTTGTTATATATCAGACTTTATATGCCATAATTGCCATGTTTTTGGGTTTTTTTATTACACTTTTCACTGTTTACTTATTTCGCAGTTGGTACACAGATGTTAGGGTAAACCCTTGAAGGATTAGGGTTTACTTTATAACCTTTGTCCGTTCCAGCACCGACTGGTACGATCTTTACTCTACGAGAGTCGAAACACTACTGTTCAGCAGCATCTAAATTTCAAATTTTGTCACAAAATATCTTGTTTTTGAGTTTGTGGAAAGAACAATGGCAGAAGAAGAATAAAACGGCATTATTTGTAAATGAGTTTAACACGGCGGTTTTTATGTAAAAATTATTTTAAAACATCGTCATAAAAATTGGTTTTGCGTTTTAAATCCTGAAAAAGTCGCTCTCCAGAGAGATTATTGTTAATAAGAGTGTCAGGCACGTAGCCAGGATTTCTTCTCGGGAGGGGCCCATTGAAACCGTGCCGAAGGTGTAAAAAAAAGCGCCGCAGGCGACATTTTTTTGGATACCACGCCCTTTTTTGAATCATGCTGCTTGGTTTTCAAATGGAAAAAATAAAAAACACAACACAAAATCCTCAAGAAAAGCACAAAAACAAACCCGGTAATAATAGTGCTTTATAGGTATGGTTTCGGGGGGGGGCGTCCCCCTGGCTACGTGCCTGAAAGAGGGTCTCTCCCTGTGTGTTTTGTAAATAGGTATGAATTAATTTTAATCCAAAAAAGGATAGTTCTGCAGACGCGCTGCTAGCCGGAATAGTAACAATTAACGCCTCCATATTTATTTTTTCCCGAAACCCGACGGCGCGAAGTGTAGCAAAAAGCCGAAAAAACTAATTATAAATTAAAAATCTATCATCCACCTGATTGAACCAATGTTGCCAAAAACAAGGTCAATTATTATGTGAAATATTATAAGCTTACTGATTATCAAATATTATAAATCTATCAGCAAAAATTATTTGAATTGTCACAAAAGTGCTTCTTATTTTACGATACCTTATGCGTTATGCCTTTAAAAATATCTTAACTAAACTAATTAATAATAAAACTTATGGAGGCGTGTTTCATATTTTATGTTGAGAAAGCGAAGTATTTTCCAAACTACGTAAAACTTGAAGATTGGCACCAATGCACACACCAAATGTGGGCTTTCTTAGCGCGGGCTGATATATGAAGGAAGAGGTCGAAGGTTGCGAATGGTTCATTTTTTACATCTCTTTCTACCCTACTGCCTACCGGCTCTCTCGCTGGCTTCCACTCGTACAAAATTTGCTTTGTATGTAATGTACAGAGAAATCATTACTTTTAGAACGGTCTTACGGAATGCACAGGTATCTGTTTTACAATATAAATAAGCAAATAGTGCGTTCGTAGAAATTATATAGGATTCATTTTTCGGTCCCATAATTAGAGATAAATTGTCAAAGTTGGATTACACGGATAAAAACTAATATATAAAAATAAATTGTTTCTGTTTGTTTTATTGTTTCCAGGGTAGGCAATGCTTTTTTGCCTATATTGTACGCACGCTACTGCTACATTTTGGTGAAAATCGAGTTTAGATGTCTTTATTCCTTTTCGAGTTATTTCCGAATAACCTTATTTTTTCACCAAGAAATTGATGCTGGTACTTTCAAATGGTTTTCCTGAAATGCACTTTGTGATACAGTATAAGTCTGCATATGACTGAAATTTCTATCATAATAGAAGCCTGACGCACTATTGCAGAACCCTGTATTACTCTTCGCGACATCAGTGTTTAAAAAAGGTTTCCCCGTATGCTGCATATATTTTTTGATACTCTGTACAAGCAAAGGTTATAATAATCTAAGGTTGGTGCAATGGTACCAAGCTCAAGATCACTGCAGGTATATTAGCATATGGGTCTGCTCTCCGTTACCCTACCAGATTTGTCTGGTTATTGCTGGTGAATCAAAAACGCTATAAAGACAAACCATTGGCTTGCGAAAACGATCACAAAATATGTGTTTCAAAATGATAAAAATAGGTTTTATTATTATTTGTTTGTAAACATAGCAATTGATGCTTACAAGTTTGTGTTAGACATTAACCTTTATGTTATTAAGTTAATTTACCAAAATATGAAGAGGTTTCGAATGATAAAATCATAACGGAAAATCACCTTAAAATGTTCACAAATAGGATTATATCAAAATAAAGTGATTACTATTAAAATCAAGGAATAAGTGCATAAAACTATGTGTTGCGCATCTTGGTTAATTGGATAAAATATGACCAGGTTCAAAATTATTAATGGGACCACCAAAATTATAGTGAATAAACTCATAATAACTAAAAAGAAATTGATTTATAACGAAGTTTTAATGGAACTTAAGCCGAGTCTTATTTTTTAAATTTAAAGTCATCAATTTTGAGTCACAAGGTAAGTAGCAAGGGTCGTCTTTAAAAATATCAAGCCACAAAATATGGTAGAAACAAGCAACAAATTATATTGGCTGTACCTACTTTTTAGCAATAATTGAAAAATAATGCGTTTAAAGTCTATTTCAGAAAGATGTAGAGTAATAAAACTTCAGTAGTTATGCAAAGGGACTACAGAGTGACCCAACGAACGAATATTTAAGCCACTTTCATAATTTGAAATTGATTTCAGTGCAAAATTCTTTATTTTCATCAAGTGCCGGTAGTACCACCCGGGTTTGGGTCAATTTATGGGTTGTGTCTATTGTTATCCATTCACAAACACTGAAAATGGTGTGACAAAGGCGTGCATTATGTACACTTATTTTTTATTAAACATAATTAAAAAAATACAAAATACAAAAAATACATTATACAGAAACTAAATTATAAAAGTCATATTATTTTTTATTAAACATAATAAAAAAAATACAAAATACAAAAAATACATTATACAGAAACTAAATTATAAAAGTCATATTATTCTTCGTCATCTGAGGAACTGTCATCTCCTCTTAACGTTATAATTAACGGGTCGACGGTCCAATCGATCAGGTGGTCAAGATCCCACATTCTCCTCTTCTTTAATGACATGATGGACTGGTTTTCGCCAGTTCTCTGTTGTCACTTCCTCAATGGCTTGATCAAACAGTAGCTTAACGTCTTTCATTTTGAATGTCGTGTTGTGTCTTGCTATAAATCCTTTCACTTGCGCCCAGCACAGTTTCACTATGTTTTTCAGCTATATCTTCCACGGCATATTTCATAAAACGATGTTTGTGTAAATTTGCTATAGCTTATAGCTCCTTCCTTATCAATCTATTTTCTTTTTTTTTTCTTTGGCTAGTTATCATAAATAATTTATTGCACAAAATTTACCTGCGCCTGTGGCCGACACCGAAATTAAGCCGAACTGGACGAAATATCCCATTTTATTACTCTACACCTTTCTGAAATAGACTATAACCAAAATTATTATTGTAAAAACACAGAATTTCTTACTAGTTAGGTGGTAGCAAATATTTAAGAAAGCTAAAAAAAATTTTTTAAAACACCCGAAAGTGCCTTATACTATAAGGTTATATTTCATCTAACACAGTAAGATAATGAAATATAAATTAGATTACATAGTTCTACCAAGAAATAAAAACTTTGCATTGGTATGGCAGGTGGTGACATCCTACCAATGCAAAGTTTTCATTTCCTGGTAGAACTATGCAATCTGATTTATATATCATTATCTAACTGTGTTAGATGAAATATAACCGTATAGTATAAGGCACTTTCAGGTGGTTTGAAAAATTATTTTTCAGCTTTCTCAAAATTATTATGTCAATATATAAAAATTAATAAAAATACAGTAATGCCATAAATTACTAAATAAGTTACAATTGTTACTTTGTTGGTATTAAATGTAATACTAATATTCTATTGATCGTGTAGAGCGCCTTACAAAAGCTGTACAAAAAACATTGGCTACAAAGATATATTAATTAGTACAAGAAGAATTTTTATTTTTGTAAACTTTTTTTGTCTTTAAAAATATAAACTCTATTTATAGCAAGATATTTGGGGTTTTTACCCCCGCTCATAATTAACATCATTTTCTTAGCTTTAGGGATTTATCCCAACGTATAAAAGAAGCCCATTGGCTGTCATTGAATTTCTGTAAATAAAACAAGATAAAACAGACGATGTTGGCCAACGCGCTTGACAAGATAGACGTCAAGGCATTAGAAGTTTACATGAGAAATAGTAGTTTGTACAACAAGAGTGGATATGATGTCCATATCGCACGAGGAAGTAAACTGAGCACGACGCCGTAGGCGGAGTGCTCAAACTTCCAAGGGCAATATGGACAATCCACTCGAGTTGAACAGTATATTTTCTCTACGACCAAACTTACAAATCTTATGCTAAAAAATGTAAAAAAAGTTTTCAGGTTGCCGGGCTCGAACTCACGACCATTGGTTCCATAGTCAAACACTCGACCTCTCGACTATCGAAATGTTAAACTAATTATGGGAAAACCAACTGATAAATGATGCTACATGAAATTAATTTTCTATGCACATTCAGTACGTTGCATTATTGATAAATCTATTATAAATGCGTCTAGATTTTATTATATTGAACAAATTAATAACAAATTGTACCATATGCATTTAAATTATGTAATTTAATGTCTTGAAAAAGAAGGCAGAGCCTCAGTAAAAATAATATACTGTGATTGGTCAGTACTTTTAAGAACAACAATGGCTTCTCTGTAATTGACTACTGTGATTGGTCAGTTTCATTACCTATCTAGGATTGTTGCACAGTTAACTGGAGTAACCTACTTTACTCGCCACTTAAGTGTAAAGGAAACAGCAAATTTCCATGTGGGAGTAGAAAATAGTATATTACTATTTGGAGAAAAACGACAATTTTATTTATTCCATATTTTAATTTCTTATTCACTCTGTCAACTTTCTGTTTAATCAGTTGAACTGGCTTGTTGTTTTTTTTTTGGTTGATGTTGGTTATATTCCAAAAATAACGCGAACGTATTTTTTAATCGGGATATAAACGAAATCTATTAAATTACTTGATACAATAATAAATGCTGTAGTGTAAATAATTAAAAATTGGCATGCAACTAAATAGAAATAATTACCAAAAACAAACTTTACCATACCAGAGAGTTTAATGTGGTTTATAAAAGAGAACGGTAGAAATAATAAAAAAATAACATTTTGGAAAAGTTTTACAAATACACAGAAAATAACTTTTAAAGAATATGATAAAAGGGCAAATTTCAATAAGAATTGATGTTCACACAGAGGCAGTTGCAGAGCTCCAAAAAAACAGAGCTCCCAAAAAAATAAAAAATAATTAATTATTAATCTAACTAAAATATTTTCTATTACCAAAAAGCAGTGGCGACTCGTACACTAAGGCCACAGTGCCATGGCCCTACCTACTTGTACACCAATATTTTTATTTTACACTCACAATTATTATTACGTTATCTCCCTACGCTTCATTCTTTTTGTAAATGTGAATAATTTATAATTCAATTCGTTGATATCTGATAACGCTTAACTATGCAAAAACTTCCTAATGTGTGGGTCAAAAGTCCCTGCCGCCACGCTGCCTCCGGCCAACTCTGTATTTGGCCCGATGTTAAACGCATACGAGAGAGATAATGACACCAATGAATATATCGCCCTCTCCTACTGAGGCGCAAGGAATGGCCTGGCTTTATTTCATCGAGAGTGAAGAGTCCCAATTGGGTTAGGGCACTACTAGGGTATATAGTTATGCTTTCGACTTTGCTACCCCTACCAGACACTAGGAGGCAGTAGTTTTTAAAACGATTTTACCTGTCGAGATATAAATTTTAAAATATTTTTCATTTTTTAGTTTTTAATACAAATTATTCTTGTACGTTAAGTTTAGGTCAATCCGTCGGTGGATTATATTCCTAAATGCGAGTTTGGATTCATGAGTTTTAAAATGAAAGAGGAAAGACTTAAGTATGTTATCTGCCAAAAAACTTTTTGTAAACAATATTGGTAACTTCAAGAACAAAAGTGGTTGAATCATTTTCAAATAGAAAACAAAGACGTATACAGTTTTCTTAAGAAAATTTGGGTGTTTTGTGATAATTTTTGTTGGAACTACTTATAATACCTCATTAAATGCTCCATTTTATAAGTCGGTAAGTTTTTTCGATTTCTTTTTATATACAGGGTTTTACAAATTCGATGCATTAGCATTGCTATCTCGGTAACTACAAGAGATAGAGAGTTAGTTAAATGGAGGAAAAGTTACATAATTTAATGCTAAACAATTTGTTAAAAAGAAATTTAATCTAATTTCGATGACTTCCGGTGATATCCGAAAAAAGAAACGAAAAACTTGTTTTTCTTTTGTTTTATGACAATATAAGTACCTACTGTTATTTTAAAAAACCAACAGCACTTTCTTAAGGCACTTTTCAAGATAATAATTTTAAGAGGTCAAAAGTTATCCAAAAATTTTAAAAAAATTCAGGTCCGTATTTAAAACAATTAAGTTGATATAGGTATCTAAAAAACAATCGTCGTGTATCTAAACAATAAAATTATTTTCTTCAAGAGCATACAAATTTGTCTTTAGCAAGTGCTTTTGCCATTGAACTGTAACAAAACGAAAATTATAAAAATACGAAAAAAAAAATTATATATTTTTTTTTCATTTTAATCATATTTATTAAACAGTTTACAGTAATCAACAGCTGCGTCATGAACTGCAAGGTTTAAAAAAAAAACAGTTAAAAAGCAATGCACTTTTTTCATAATTAAAGAAAAACGATAAATAATTTATCTCATCCGATTTGCGGTTCCCAAACAATAAATTATTAAGAAGGTTATATGAAAAACTGTGGTTTTTTCATTATATTTTCCAATAAATTTATTTTACTGCTTGGTCGTAGGCGAAACATTAACTTTTTTCTGATTTTATTTTCAAAAATTAAAAAAAAACTTTCAGTGGTGACAGTTCGATTTGGCCAGAATTACAAAAAACCAAGCAATCTATGGAGCTGAGAGAAAACCCTATTATTTATCTCATTTGTCTAGTGAGAAATAGTTCATTATGAACCTAGTTAAATAATGATGATAGAATAATAATAATGATGATTCATTATTTACCTTGGTTAATAATGCAGATTTTTTATCTTTTTAAAAGAAATCGACTGAAACTTTATTGATTTAACGAGGTGAACATGAAAAATAAACTCTAGAAAATGGCCCAAGATAATGAAAATTATCAAAAACTATGAAAATAATTTAAAATAATAGTTAATTGTAGGTACAGTTATTACCAGTCATGTGCACTGCTGCATTTCCACTATTAACAGCATTACCATTATTTATTATAGGTAAATTTTCTTCAGCATTATGAATATTTTCGATAATTTGTGAACGTTCACTAACACTTGGTACTAAGTCATTAGTCTGCAAGTTTTCTGCCAGACCATTTTGCTAAAGAAGTGGAGGGTATACTTAAATTTTTATTGGATAAATGGGTTTTTGTACTAGTTTGGCTAATCTCTTCTTGTCCGCTATGAATTCCTTAAGCTTCCAGCTACTGTTGCCGACTTCCATCCACCGTGCCTTTTTAGGCTCAGTAGGTCTCCTACATTTTCTGTGAAAAGTGTTGCAGAGCTGCGCTGTAGAGAATGACCAGTGTAACACTCAGGACGTTGTAATTTCAGTAATTGAACCATAATATATGGTACTTTACTAATAGTATTATAATATCCATGTCTTTTTTGATAAAAATTCAACATTAGGGGCTTCATTTAAAAATGTATCAATTTCTCCTTTCAAGAATACACGTAATTTTTTAGGTTTATAGGCGACATTTTTCTTTTTCAAAAATGCAACTTTTTTAACATATTTCGAAATATCGATATTTTCTTTCAGTGAAAGAGTTGATTTTAACTTTGATTAGCTTGCCCACAATGTTGATATTTTATTGTGTTCCGATTTTTCCTTAAAATAGGCCAGCATTCAGTAATTTTAACGACTACTTGGTATATAAAATATACTAGAAAGAAAGTTTTTACCGGCAGGTGGACAAAGTAGTGCATCTATCTTTTGTACTAAAGTACACAGCGACGCCAAAGGTAATGGGTTCCCTGGGGCACAGGTAGACAATGACAGGCTATTTTGTCCTTGTTATAGGACTCATAAGAAAGCCAAAACTACTTATACGGATACTAAACACGGCATTGTATTACGGATGGTGCGGCACCCAGTGGGCTACTGCAGCGCGATCTATATTTGAATCCACAAACCCGTATAAAAACGTTTCCTATACTGGATGTATTGGCCCAACGTACTCGGTTTATTGTTACTTATGTTTTCACGTCTGATGGCTATCTTTTACATTAAGTTGATTCCTACAGATGGCGATACTAGGTTTTCATTATATATTTATTCGTAAAAAATATCTTCAAAACATATTTTCACTGAATTTTGAATTGCTTACAGGATTTGGCTTTCTGATGAGTCCAAGGACGAAACAGCCTGTCATTGTCTACCTGTGCCCCAGGGAACCCATTATCTTTGGCGTCCCTGTGTACTTTAATGCAAAAATAGATGCACTTCTTTGTCCGCCTGCCTTTAAAAACTTTCTATTTTACTTATACGGACACTAAACTCTACTACCTACTTTATAAAATACACTATTTTTTTAAAATTCATCATTTGGCAATTTCGACTATTTTTAGTATAAAACACTAATAATAGATTTATGAAAAAATAAAGCAATTGTTAGTTTTAATATAAACTCATTCCAGTCATTTCAAACTGTCAATAAATTAAAAACAAAAATAAACACATCTGGTAGTTTACCCGTTGAATAGGTATTATAACTATAACACAAAAGCTATTTCTACATTTTGTTGATATCTTATCACGGAATACCTTTTTGCATGTTCTATTGTTATATTTTTCAATACTTCATGGTGAACAGTCAAATACTTGTTTCTCAATATGTGCGGTGAAAATTATTAAATAAGTGTAAAAACATAAACCGAAGTTATTTTTAATAAATCTAGTCTAACACGGAGCTATTGTAAGTACTTATACTTAAATACAAGGCACTGCAATTTTTCTCAAAATAAGTAAGTACGAGAACATGTGTATGTAAAAATATAAGTGCAAGTAAGACTTAAATATCAGTGATGAAGTACATGTATTGACTAACCGATACTGGTACTTATATTTTAACTTAGTGGAAATAGGACTTTGTTTAGAAATAAATTAATTGTTCTAACCAAAATTATTATGTCAATACTGCGTGATTCCTAAGTTGAAACTTATTTTTTTAGCTATGTATAGAAGGCATTAAAATAAACAACATTTTTAAATGCCTTTTTTAAAAAAACTTAAAAATAGGCTGGATACAGGAGTAAAAAATCTAAGTGCGGGCCTGGTAATCAAAACGTAGCCTGCTATAATTTATGTTGTTTGTCTTATCTCTTATTAGTCATGCAATTTACGGGTCGCGGTAAGTTATTTGGCAATCCGCTGCGTGTATTTTTCTGAAGCAAGTTAATTTTAAATTGGTAACTTGTGAAAATGGTAAAATTTGAAAACAGTGAACTAGTAGATATGGTGGTTATTTACGGTGAGTGTCGTCAAAGTGCGGCTACTTCTTCGAGATTATACGCAGAACGCTTTCCCTTGCGGGCTCATCCTACACCCAGAAGTTTTCTTAATGTTATTCAACGGGCAAGTTAGGCAGAACCGTATTTGATCCATAGTGTAGATAATAAATGAATGTAAGTAGGTACCATATTTTTGAGTTTTTTGAAAAAAGGTATTTGAAAATGTTATTCATTTTAATGCCTTCTATATGCAGCTTAATAAGAAGTATCAACTTATTGGGAATCATCCTGTATATTAAAATTAATAAAAATACAGTAATGCCATAAATTACTAAATATGTTACAATCGTTACTTTGTTGGTATTAAATGTAATACTGATATTCTATTGATCGTGTAGAGTGCCTCACAAAAGCAGTACAAAAAAACATTGGCCACAAAGATATATTAATTAGGTAGCACAAAAAGTTAGACTTTTGATTAACAACTAGTCAGGCTTTCAATAAGCTTTTGTACACTTTTTTTGTCTTTAAAAATATAAACTCAATTTATGGTATGATATTTAAGGTTTTTCCCCTTGGTCATAATTAACATCTTTTCATCAAGCAAAAAGTTTTAAAAAATTAATAATTTTATTTTAAGTGACAGTCTCTAAAAGCTAAAAGCAATCTTTAATAGCTTTTAATTTTTTTCTTTTCTTAGCTTTAGGGATTTATCTCAACATATAAATGAAGCTCATTCTCTGTCATTGAATTTCTGTAAACGATTTGACTTTAAAGATATTTGATGATTCTTAATTTTAACTTTTTATACAGAGTGTTTCGGATAAGAATGCACTCTACAGGGATCTCGTAGACCATAATATAGAGATGGTTAAATTAAAAAAGAGTTGAGTTTTCAAAATTTCAAAAACTCCAAATCCTTCCGAAGATATTTGGGCAAAACCGAATTTTCGCAATTTGGTTATCCTACGACCACCTATGAAAATGAGAAAAAAAGCACGATTAACTTGGCTCGAAAGCGCCGAATATCACACGCGTGTTAAGAAAAAATATTTCAACACTAGTGTCGAAATACAAGGCAAACTATTTAATTTAAATATATAGTGCCAATTTGACAGACCACCCCTATTTATTAAAAAGAACAATTTTAGACAGCAGTAATTGTAAAGTGTTTAACTTATTTTTCATGTATTTGTCGAGTAATTCAGAATTCAGAAAGTATGAAAATACGCCATCCGAAATTATAAAAAATGTTAATAATATACTAGAAAATCTATTACCAGAAAAACCAAATCGCGCTGAAGAAAGTGTCATGTATTAAACAGAATATCTTTATTCGTATCGATAGCGTAGAGAATAGAGCTCTAGCCTACAGATCGCAAGGTCACAGGTTCAAATTCCATCAGGTGTATTTGACTTTTTTTTTATAAAAACATTTTTTTTTTTTTAATTATGATAAAACACCTGCACTGTAGGAAAAATCCTTTAAGGCGCTCTGGGAGCGGTGCGAATGCGAAAAAAGCGATTAACGTTGGTCTTGAAACGTTGAAGATTGTATTCATTGGGAAACACGACCTCAGGAAGATCATTCCACAAAGATGACGTTCTCCAGATGAAAGAATTCTTGAACAATGAAGTTCGAGGAGTACTAAGCTGAACAACATATGGATGAGCGGCAGTGGTTCGCCGTGTATTTCTGTTTTGCATTGCTCTAGGTGGAATCAAGTGGGCAATGTCAGTCGAACACCTGCCATGGAAATATCTGTAAAAGAGAGCCAAATCACCAACCTGTCTTCGATGCTCCAGGCTATCGAGGGTCTTGGTCAGCTCGGGGTCGCCGATCAGACGAACGGCTCTCCTTTGAATGGAATCCAGTAGCCGAAGGGTGTGCTTGGGTGCAGAGCTCCAGACATGAGAGCAACATTCTAATGATGGTCGAATCTGGGCTTTGTAGAGTGTCAAAAGTTGATGAGGTGTGTACAACCTTTTGGTGCGGAAAAGTACACCAAGTTTTTGTGCAGCTGCCTTGGCAATTGCGGCAACGTGATCATGCCAAGACATATTACCTCCCAGATTGACCCCCAGCAAATTAATAGACGGTGCCAGGGGAATTGCGTGTCCTACCATGACTATATCCGGTTCTGCAATGTTAACCTTTTTGGAGAAGTCTGGTGCCTGGGTTTTCTTAGCATTAAATTCGACTTGGTTACTGTCACCCCAAGCCAAAATTTCTTCCAGGTCATTGTTGAGGCGCAATACTTCATGAATTATTTTGAATTGAAATGTTCCTTGTTTGGTGGATTTTTTAAAATTATGTTTAATGCATCTTTCCTTGATTAAATTTAAAATTTTCCATTCTGGTTAATCTAGAAGTCAATCCAGGATTACTTCTTCCTATGATATGTAAAATATGAAAAAATGAAAAAGTTAAACTACAATTAAAGGAAAAGCCTATTGACAAACTATAAAAGCAGATTATTAAGTGGGACATAATCATAAGTAAATAGGCTAATTTCAACACTAGTGTTGATATTTTTTTTTCAACATTAGTGTTGATATATTTTTTTCACAAATCAAAGGCTTTTTTAATAATTCTTTGCGATCGTAGGAAAAATAGTGTATATTACTCGTGTAAATAGATTATTCTAATAAGTATCACTTTCATCACTTGTTATGTAATACGCTATTAAAGTTTTTTTCTGATTTTATTTAAAAAGATATATTAGAATAAGGTTTACTTTTATCCTATAAATTATGTTGGGACAAGTTTTATTTAATAAGATGAAGAAAAATAATTTTACTTTTCTATTGCCTTATTTTGGTTCCTATAATATAATGTTATCAATCAGATATCGAGTCCAATGTTTCTTGTATTATTGTCCTAGAAAAACATCTTTAATCTCTTTATTTGGAAAAAGGATGATATCAATCAAGGGTTAAAATTTGGAGTAGGTACGCGTAAAATTAATTTACTTCAAAAACTATTTAATCGATCCACTCAAAATTTGATGAACGCAAGAAAATAATTTACCTCCAAAACTACTTAGCCGATATGAACAAAATTACCTTTTTTTCTTCTCTACAAGTTGGTATAAGTAGATTTTTAATCCAACGTTTTGTTCTCTTAAAACCATCATCAACTTTGCTTTTTTAAATAGTCAAGAAATTTTATTTTATTATTTTCAGATTCTCATTCTCCATTTTATTTCAACGATGTTTCATATCTAGTATTAATAACACGTTTTGGACTTACAAACCCATCGTCAATAAGAATAAGTGCAAATTCATCTTATTTGAAACTATTTTATTTTCAATCTCCGTAACCTAATCTGTCTTAACTGTGACTGAGGCATTTTCTCTTTTTGGGTCTAAAAGTCTAATTGCAACCTAATTTTTCGTCTCATGATTGGACCGTTAATTTAAATTTCTAAATAATGTATTCTTGACTTAGATTACAAAGGTCTTGTAGGAAACGTTTAGTGTTTAAACTTTTCCTTCTAAAAGTCCTGTTTTATATAGAGATTAAGGTTTCGGACGCATATCGTTTTAGTTATTGATTTATGATGAAATTTTATAGGAAAACGAGTAAAAGAATAATATTTTATAGTATTTTTCTATTATATACTTGTCTGCTCCGTTTTCCTTTTTTTAGAGCTACATATTTTAAATCAACATAAATATAATCCAATGCAATAAAATATTTTTACAACAAAAACAAAAAACAATTAGGTATTTATTTTTAAAGAGAAAAATTAAAGTAAAAATTGTAATTAAAACATTTTTTATATAAGAAGTGTGATACTTATAATAAATAAAATAGTACGGGAAGAAACGAGAATGCTTTATTATGAATATACAAAACGACACTTAAGAAGGAGTATTTCAAAACCTAAGCATTTGCACTAAAAACTGCTCTTAAATATACGCTCCTAAAATACATGATTTCTGAAAAAATCATCAATCTTGGCGTGGTGAGCGATATTTACTTTATTTTTAATCATGAAAAACCGAGCCAGAAAAACGCTGGTTAGAGTCATACATAAGTACGTCTTATGTTAAAATTTTGGATTGACCATTCATATTTCTCAGAAATATAGAAAATGTTTTTTTTTAGCTAGGAATATTAAAAAAAAGTAAAAAAAACCATTTACAAAAACAAATTTGATCCAACCATGCAGAAGTAAATTTTAAATGAACTTTGGGCGTGGCACCGAAAATTTTTCGCCTGCGGCGCTTTTCCACCTTCTTCCCTAGGTACAATATCATGAAATACAATAATCCTGACTGTTCCTCTTTCTGGAAAAAAATGTCCTACATACGCCCACTGAGCTCCCTCTCCCTCCGAGCTTATTTTCTGGCTACGCTACTGTCTGAGACAGCCTGTATACAAAATTTTTAATTTAGAAATACACAATAATCTCTTGTATAAACAGACCACACCTACTTTTTTTTCGTAGTGTATATTACAACTTGTAGAAATGGAGTGACAGCGGAGGGCAAGCCAATGGAGTTATTCTACATGCGGGGGGCGGTGAGGAAATTACTTTAATTTGAATTTTTCTCTTCGTCCTACTTTATTACTTCACATTAATTAAGTTTAGTTTTCCCAAGTCATTATTAGCCAACATATTATATTGTGTCTAAGTTTTTTCGTTATACCTATTGTAAATAGAAGGTTTTCTGCTAAAAAAACATACAATTTCTTTTTTACTACTTATTCCTTCAAGGACTTCATAATAGGTACATTTTTATTTTTACATCGCATTTTTATCCATGGATAATGTAGAGTTTATTTCAATAAACACAGTAATAATAAATTTAAACATATTCATAAAAACAACTTTTTTCTACAATCGTTCAAAAAATGTCATTTTGTGTATGCATTTCTAATGACAGAAATAGGCCTTTATTGCATACTATGCAATTAAGTACTTTTTGCCCTAGTGCAATAAAGTGAATTGCTTAGGAAACGAACAATTTGTTTATAGTTTGTGTATCACAAAACAATATGGCGGAATGACGGATGTGTTCCTTCCAAACAATTAAAGTCCAAGGTATCTATGATCCATTGTTAAATTTAAATTACAACTTTTGCACACAAAGGAGAGGTAATACAGAGGAATTTTAAACTTTTTGTTAAATAAGAAAGCGATCGTAGAAAAAATAGTGTGTGCAATAAACATACACTTTTTGCACATGTTACATAAATAACTATTGTTGGTTCAATCCACAATGTGTAAAAATTATACAGGGTCCTGCACCTCACCTCCCGTCTTCTATAGCTCACTTATTAATTAAGTTAGGATTATGATATTCTGCAGACTTTACCTGTATCCTAGGGCGCATTTCAGGAAAATATTTATGTTTATACAGGGTGTTTCAAAAAAGTGTGACGTCATAAGGATATATTTTTTTAGATTACATGCCATAAATATTCTTACTTATTTGGATGCATCTTATAGTTGCCTACATTGCCCCAAAATTTTTATGAAATCGGTTTAGTATTAAAGGCGAAACAAAATAAAATCTAAGACAAATCAGTTTTGTACCACTGATTTTAAAAATTAATAAAAAATAAAAATAATGCCTGGTTAATAAAATTATACAAAGCTACTTAATAAATAAGGTCTCACAGTTTCGTTAACCAAGTTTGATTAATACGAATTGTACAGAGTGTCCAAAGTTTAGTGTCGAACTTTGCAAAATTTAAAGCAATTTATTTTTCTTATTTCAAACTGGAACCCCTGTATTTTATTATATCATTCGATGCAGAATTAAAAATCAAAAATTTGTCTTAATTACAACCCTATCGCAATTTCTAACTTATTTCAAAACTTATTTGCAGAAAAACTCATTTTAACAACTATTCTAACAGTCATTAATTGAGGAGTGGAACGCATAAGTCGGCTAAGTGCCAAAAGTTTAGTTTTAAACTAGTAAAGAAAAACTATCTGTGAGACTCAATATAAATGCTAGTAAAGTGTAATTTCTTTTTTATATGTTTTAGTGTTATTAGAATACTCTGACAAAAATTTAGAAATCCAGCTTATATGATTATTTTAAAAATAATTTTTAAAGTTCCTATTCGCTAGAACAGGCCAAGTGCCTATAAGGCAACATTTAAAAAAGGCTATGTGCCCTAAGAGTAAAACTGAAAAATATGTGCTGCCCTACTCAAAAAAACGACTAAGATTTGTACATCATTTTATTATTACAAAATAATAGTTGACATATTTTTTTACACAAAAATCTGTTGTCTCATAAACCGATCAACACCAACGATTGGGTTAGTACTAGATACTATGACGGCTTCAGACTTATCGCCTAAACAGACACGTGGTTTACGGTTGGCACTTAGCCGCTTTTAAAGGAAACTTTCGATGGCACATTTCCTGAGCTACAGTATTTTAGTTGGGTGACGTAGTTAAATAATGGGTTTGACGCATAGCCCCTTTTAGGATACCTCCGCGTTGGCATTTAGATTATTTTTAGGTAAAAATATTAAAAAGTAAAAATATGGCACTTAGCCGACTTATGCATTCCACTCTTTAATTATGAATAAATAATATCGAGGGTGGTTTTAAAAAACACCTTATTGGTATTAAAGTTTATTAAAGTGACAAACAGTCGCTGATGCCGTGGATGTAAGCGAAAAAACAGTTTAATGAATTTTAAAGGATAACCATATTCACGATTATCATTAATTTAGTACTTTTTGAACATCGTGTCGAGTTTTGCAACTGGTCGTTAGCTACAATTAGGAATTATTTGATTTTTTTTTGATAAGTGGCCAGCAGAGTGTGCTACAAATGAGAAAAAATAGTAGTTTGTACAACAAGAGTGGATATGATGTAAATTGAGCATGACGCCGTAGCGTAGGTAGTGTGCTCAAACTTCCGAGAGCAATATGGAAAATCCACTAGAGTTGTACAGCATATTTTTTCCACGACTCAACTTCCGACCTTCATATTAAAAATTAAAAAAAATAATTTAAATCAGGCATCATAATTTGTCATTTTAGTTGGCAGTGAACTAGTGAGAAAGATAATAAAAAACAATTGAAGAACAATTCTTTTCGATGGCAAATCCATGGACCAAATTTCACTGTAACATATTTACATACAAAATCACTTTGAATATATCTGTTACCGGCCAAACCCGATTTCAGGATAAACTAGTTTTTAAATCAGTTTATCCTAAAAGTGGTTTGGGTCTGGTCGGGTTTGTTCGGGTTTGTTAGAATACGAACAAACCCTAACAAATCCGAACAAACCCGAACAGGTCTAGGCAAATCTAGTTTATCCTGAAATCGGGTTTGGCCGGTAACATATCCATTTTACTCACATTCGGCCTTTTGCTGAATAACAGACAAAAAGAGATATATTTATTAATTAAAATGAACAATTTCTTTTTATAACCATAGATTAAATTGTTCTACCGAAATGCACAGAAGAATAATAGGTTTGTTCGGGATTATTTCTGCTTGAGTAAGAATTATAACTCCGAAAGTACAACAAAATAGCTGTAGAATTCGTTTTAAACAGTTAAAAATGGCTTTTGTGCATTAAGTAATATGAACTTTTAACCTTTGCTCTGTGAAAGGTTTCAAAATAATCGCGTAATAGACTTTTAAATTGTATGAAATTTCTAAAGTCCGTACAACTATATTTAAAGCTCCAGGTTCGTATTTAACAAATTTGACTTGAACTTTATATCTAAAGCACGCAACGTCGAATTCAAAAATTAATACCGCTATCCAGTGGCGTAGCCAGAAAATATGTTCAGGGGGGCCTCAGGGGGCGTAAGTAGGATATTTTTTTTTTGGATAGAGGGGGGCAGTGGGGACTACATATATTTCATGATATTGTACCTAGCGAAGAAGGCTGAAAAGCGCCTTAGGCGAAAAATTTCGAAAATTAAATTTTTTCCTCGCCCCCTCTGCATGGTTGGAATAATTTTGTTTTTGTAAATGTTTTTTTACTTTTTTTTTGATATTCCTAGCTGGCTCTTTATTTAAAACAAACACATTTTTTAGATTTGTGAAGAATATGAATATTGGTGTCAATTCAAAATTTTAACATAATGACTATGAGTAGATATGACCCTAACCAGCGTTTTTCAAGCTAGGTTTTTCATGATTAAAAATAAAGTAAATATCTACACTAAAATTGATGATTTTTTTCGAAATCATGTATTTTAGGAGTGTAGATCTAAGAGCAGTTTTTGGTGCAAATGCTTAGGTTTTGAAATACTCCTTTTTAAGTGCCATTTTTTATATGCATAATAAAGCCTTTTTGTTTCTTCCCGCGCTATTTTTTTATTATGAATTAATACACTTCTTCCATAAAAAATTGTCCAACTAAAATTTTTACTTTATTCTTTTTCTTTAAAAATAAATATGTACCTAATTGTTTTTTGTTTTTGTTGTAAAAATATTTTATTGCATTTGGTTATATTTTTGTTGATTTAAAATAGCTATAAGAAAGGGAAAACGGAACAGACAAATATATAATAGAAAATACTATAAAATATTTTTCTTTTTACTCGTTATCCTTTAAAATTGCATCATAAATCAATAACTAAAACGATGTGCGTCTGAAATCTTAATCTCTATATAACAGTACTTTTAAAAGGAAAAGTTTAAAAACTACACGTTTCCTACAAGGCCTTTGTAATCTAAGCCAAGAATACATTATTTAAATATTTAAAATGTGAGTCCAAGCGCGAGACGAAAAATTAGGTAGCAATTAGGCTTTTAGACCTGAGCTCCTGGGCTCGGGGGACGGGGACGGGGGGGGGGGGGGGGTCCAGTAGCCCTCCTAAATACGCCATTGCCGCTATCTTGTGGAACATGAAAATAGGCTATAAAGTGGTTTTTTCTTTCTTCTGTTTTCCTCGCAAGTCAAAAACGACGACGCAAAAAAAAAATAAAAACCAAAAGTGAAAATGTCGGTTTTTTTCGGATATTTCCGAAGTTATTCTATTCGGAATGTTTCTTTCACGAAATAATTAAGCTCCAAAATACACAACTTTACCACACTTTAACCATCTCTTACCGTGTTCAAGATCCCCCTGAACGCACACGAATTTCTAGTATTGTGTATAGGTTAAATTTAAATTATTTAATTTAACAATGAACCATCAAGATTGAGTCAGTAAGAGTCAACATATTCTACATGAATCGGTAGAAACTACTAATTAATAAATACTTCATAAGTGGTCAATTAGCACTTGTAATTGGTATAAGCCGAAAAAAATGATAAACATGCTTGTTTCAAGTTTTCCCACAATTAAGGTTGGAGTCCCATATCAATTTTAGGTATTCATTTTCAAAGAGTTTTTCTCATAGAAAAAATATTAGCTCTACTATTTATTATTATTAACATTGATAATGAAAAATTTAGTTTAATAAAAATTGTTGGAAATGACCACCTTCACTTCCGCCTGTCTAATTTAATTTAATTATTTTAATTAAGAACGGTGTGCCTGAGGAGAAAAACGCAAGAGACCATTTTTATGCAGAATTGACTAGGCTAATCAGAAATAATATCCACATGAAAAAATATCAGTGGCGTCCTACTTTTTTTCTAAAAAATATAAAATCGCTTACTTTTAAAAATTATTCTATTGGCGATAACGCTGAAACGAACGGAGATATCGAGCTGCGGTTTTAATATTTGTTCTAGCAAATTTAATCTACTTTTCGATTATGGTATTACAATTATACCGTATGATTTATTTTTTCGGAGTAAAATCAAAAAATGTGTTATTATTACAAATTGCGCCCTCTAGCATTTTTTTTGAGAACTATTATGGAGAACTAAATACGATTGGTGAAAGTGCATACATTTCTCTTCCAAACATTTTTTAGTTTGCTAAAATCGGATAAGTCGTTTATAAGTTACAGCGATTTAACTGATTACACATTCAACCGCTTCCCCCCCTTTTATTAAAGTCAGTTCGCCAATGAGCATAAGACCAAAATGATGCATATTTGTCCAAGCTTTTTAACGGTGTTATCAAAGATATACCTTAATGTGGAATTTTCGGAGATATGTAAACTTTTAAAATTTACTTTTCAATTACGCCCTCTTGAGGCAAAATGCGGAACTTAAAAATTATTTCCAGGATTTTCTCATGACCACTTTAATTATAATTTTGTTTTCCTGAGTTTCTATGCCCAGTAGTTTCCGAGATACGGCCGAGAGCCATTCTTAGTGGGACACCCGGTACAAGAGGATCTCGAAAACGGTAAGAAATACGAGGATGGTTAAATTGAGGCAAAGTTGCGTATTTTGGGGCTTAGTAATTTGGTGAAAGAAAATTGTAAATATTCTGAATACTTTCGGAGATATCCGAAAAAAACAGATATTTTCTGTTTTCGTTTTTAATTTTTTGCGCCTTTATTTTTTACTTAGAAAATAAACAAAAAACTTTTTTTCATAGCCGTCCTTTATGTTGTACCATATGACGTTATTAGTTTTCAAATTTGACTTCTCGTTCTTTGGATAACAACCTCAATTCATTTTTTTTAAATACGAACCTGGAATTTTTAAAACAGTTTTAAGGCCTTCTAAGCTTTGAAAATTTAATACGATTTAAAGGCTTTTAAAATTTTTACGTTTTGTCATAAAATAACACATCACTAGTATTTCAAATTATCCTTTCTTTAGTATTACGGCCCTGGCAATTATTTTTTGAATTACTTAGATATTAAAATTACATTACAGAAAGTTATGGTGTTTAGGCCGTTTATTTTTTCAAAATGATTTACGGTCACAATACTCTAGCAAGCTTTTAAGGCATAAGAAATTATTTTATTTTTTATTAGTATTTTATTACTTTATTAAAATAACGTACATCTTAAGTCCTATGGTTTTTGCCTTAAAAAAACAGAAAAAAATATTGCTCCCGAGTAAAGAAAAGGTAATACGGTTACGTTTGTTTCAAAAACAAATTTAATTTTTTTTTAGTGTTTATATGATCTATTGATGCTAGTTTCGTGCGAAACATGAGACAAAAATAAAGAGACAGAAAAATATTTGAGGCCGAGACTTTGGCTCTCTTTCCCTACAAAATATCAAATACCAGGCCTCTTTGAGTAAAAATGGACGGATGTTTCAAATCAGAAATCTTTTGTTTTCCGGATTGCCTCTAAATTTTCAGGAACGTAATGAAATGAAAAAGATAATTTGAAAAATGTGTTATTAGATGACAAAACCATAAAGTTTTGAAAACTTGCACATTGTATTAAATGTTTAAAGCTTAGAAATCTCTAAAATTGTGTTTAAAATTCCAGGTCCGTATTTAAAAAAAATGTATTTGAGTTTGGTAACTAAAGAACAAAACTTTGAATTGAAAAACAAATAACGCCATCTTGTAGAACATAAAAAACGGCTATAAGAAAGTGTATTTTATTTTTTCCTAAGTCAAAAATTAAAGCGCAAAAAAATTAAAAACTAAAAATGAAAATATCGGTTTTTTTTCGGATATCTCCGAAAGCATTCGGAATAATTAGATTTTTTTTTCACCAAATTATTAAGTCCCAAAATACGCAACTTTTCCTTAATTTCACCATCTTCGCATCTCTTACCGTTTCGAGATCCCCTTGTACGCACACGAATTTGTAGCACCCAGTAGATCCACAAAATTAACGTTTTTTTTACTAACTTTGGTTGATTTTTTGCCATGCAAATATTTGTCCATTTTTTGAACGGGGATCCAACCCCGATCAGGCATTATGTTAAAACTTTTATTATACGCAAGAGATATAGAAAATTAACTGGAAATTCTTCCTTAAATGGTGGAACATTAAGATGAGTATACAAAACTCGATAAAATTAACGAAATTATAGGATTTATAAAAACAAATTATTTCATTTTTTACTATAGGTTTTAAGGTTATGTTATTTCTACAGGATTGAAACTTCTCTTTTCATGTTAACAGTGTTGCTAGTTTGTAAAATTGGCGATTATTTTAAAAAACTTTAACATAGCGAATGTTAAAAGTTCATATTGAGGCACAAAAGCCGCTTAACTGTTTAAAACCAATTCTACAACTATTTTGTTATACTTTCGGCGTTATAATTCTTATCCAAGCAGAAAGAAAGCCGAACAACCCCTTTTCTCTTCAGTGCATTTCAGTAGAACAATCTAATCAAACTAGCTATGGCTGAGAAAAATAAATTGTTCATTTTTGTTAATATATATACCGATTTTAGTC
This sequence comes from Polydrusus cervinus, assembly GCA_935413205.1. NCBI lineage: Eukaryota > Metazoa > Arthropoda > Insecta > Coleoptera > Curculionidae > Polydrusus > Polydrusus cervinus. Next base: position 12,537,651 of record OW284519.1, on the reverse strand, counting down.
TGTTATTCTGCAAAATGCCGAATGTGAGAAAAATAGATATATTTAAAGTGATTTTGTGTTAATATAAGTAGTGACCCATATTGACAGGGCCGGATCTACGCATGGGCTTAATGGGCTGCAGCCCAGGGCCCCCGGGTTCCGGGGGGCCCCGTTTCCCGTTAAGATCAACAGGATTTGCAAGATCCAAGTAAGGAGAACATCGACCTGTAGAGCGTGAGCGCTATTATTGATTATTATTCAGATGACAGACCAACTAAACCAACATTTAATACAGGAATGTATTCAATTCAAAACTTAAATAAAACAAAATGAGCTAGAGTCATATACTTGTTGTGTTGATATGTTCAATTTAATAATAATTTGCAGCACAAAAGTGTAGAAAAGGTATTTTATAAATTTCTTATTTTGTTGGTATGTTATGTTCATTTATTAATACTCTTAACTCTGTCTTGTTTAAGTTATGTTTAGGTTATTAATTAATGAGTAGGAGAATAATACACACAGTCTGCTCCACAGCGAATTCGCTGATGATGAAGGTTTTTACCTTCGAAACATGTACGAAGACATTAGGATTGTCACTTTAAGATCCTTACAATAAACTAGTGGAGCAGACTGTGTGTATTATTCTCCTACTCATAATATCACTCCACTAAGAGATGGACTATTTCCACAAAATTAATAATTAATGGCTTTAATTTTTTGTTTACTAAAGATAATATTATATATTTTACCTACTTTTACCTAAGTTTGTAATGTTTTTTCGTTTGAAATAAAAAACTTTAATTTTCGAATGTTAAATATTCCCGCATAAAACATTTTTTAGGAAAATGCCTAATTTATATAATTTCGTGGGGCCCCCAGATATCGTTAGCCCAGGGCCCCCAAAGGTTACGGTCCGGCCCTGCATATTGATAAATATGTTACAGTATAATTTGGTCCATGGATTTGCCAACGAAATAAGTTTTTCTTCAATTATTTTTTATTTTCTTTCTCACAAGTTCACGGCCATCTTAATTGGCAAGTTATGAATTTAAATATTTTTTTAAAATTTTTAGTATGAAGTTCGGAAGTTGAGTCGTAGAAAAATAATACTGTACAACTCGAATGGATTGTCCATATTGCGCTCGAAAGTTTGAGCACTCCGCCTGCGGCGTCGCGCTCAATTTACTTCCTTATACAATATGGATATCATATCCACTCTTGTTGTACAAACTACTATTCCGTAAATGCTCCGTCCAACCTTAATTCAGACTAAATTTCTCTACTATCACATAAAATCTGTCGCTTATCACCAAATAATTTAGTCTGAGCAGCAACACATCTAAAGCGCAAACCGTTTTAATCATCAGAGCTTTTCCGCACTTTACTTCGCAATTTTTCATCATAGTCGCCGCAGTCTCTCGCAGTTTCACTTGTTTTGCTGAAACACAATCGCATCGCTGAAACAAATTCGCAACGTTTTCTTGATCATATCGAGTAGCCGCCAGTGAAAGCTTGTCCTGAAAACTTTAAGCTGATCAACATCGAGTTTGTTGTGTAATAGAGCTCTTTTGTTTGGCGCGTTCGATCGTGTTTTTCTTTTTTGAAAACTTGAAGAGTGCTACGAAAATATGTAGTTGACGATTTACCGAAAACGGGTTTTGTTTCGTGTTTGGAAAGTGAAGTTCTGTGTGAAGTCTGGAGTTTTTCAAATAAGAAAGGACTATCTGGTAGGTTTTATAATTATTATTGAATTAGATTAGAAAAAAGTTTTAATAGTATATTACATAACAAGTGATGCAAGTAATACTTTTCACGAGGAGATATTTAGCACGAGGCGTCAGCCGAGTGCACAAATTCTTCGAGTTTTAGAATAATCACTTTTCCACGAGTAATGCACACTATTTTTCCTACGACCACAAAGAATTATTAAAAAAGCCTTTTATTTGGAAAAAAATATTTTTATACTAGTGTTTTAAAAAAAAATATCAGTACTAGTGTTGAAATTCGAATACTTAGGATTATGTTCCAGGAAAGATGCACTAAACATAATTTTAAAAAAATCCACCCAACAAGGAAGATTTTAATTCAAAATAATTCTTTAACTTATTTAATGTGTTTATAAAAAAAGTCAAATACTCTTGATGGGATTTGAACCTGTGACCTTGCGATCTATAGGCTAGAGCTCTATTCTCTACACTATCGATACCAATAAACATTTGTTGTTTAATACATGGCACTTTTTTCGGCGCGATTTAGTTTTTCTGGTTATAGATTTTCCAGTATATTATTAATATTTTTTATAATTTCAGATAGCTCATTTTTACACTCTAATTCTGAATCACTCGACAAATACATGATAAATAAGTTAAACAGTTTACACAATTACTGCTTTCTAAAATTTGTTATTTTTAATAAATAGGGGTTGTCTGTCACATTGGCACCATATGTTTAAATTAAATACTGTGCCTTGTATTTCAACACTAGTGTTGAAATATTTTTTTTCAACGCGCGTGTAATATTCGGCGCTTTCGAGCCAAGTTAACCGGGCTTTTTTTTCTCATTTTTATAGGTGGTCGTAGGAAAATAAATAACGTAAGAATTTAGGTTTAAAATGGAGCAAAAGGCCATTTATTCCTTTATTTTGCTTTTATAAAAATATTAGGTTGTATGTTTCTTAATGAAGTGCAACTATGACCTCTGATATTTTTTACAAAAAAACTGGTACGCCGCTGAGATTTTTCCAGGTGAATATTCTATATGAAAATGGTATCTTGCAATCTTTTTGACTAAACATTTAAATTAAAGTTAAAACTCATTATCATTAAGTTAGGTAGAATAGTTATTTAAAAAAATGGCGAGGTCTACCTACGTCTCCCTACAAAATTATTTAATTAAAATATTTTTTTTTTAAGTTAAGGTTTCCTAAAAATTTAAATATGTATTTTTAATAGCTTTTAGTTATTTTCCGACTCCATCAGTAACATTTTCTATCTAAAGTGTGTCTACGGATACAGTTTTGAAGAGGACAAACTTTTTTATTCGTAGGTATAGAAGAAAAAGTCATTCTTTATACAAAAAAAAAGTCTGCTTGTTCTGAAACTACAATTTCGATTATCAGATTTACTCTACATTTTTGGTTTTTTTGGATCTCGTTTAAAATAAATTTACGTAAAAACAAACAACAATTGTCGCTTTCTTACTTAGAGTATGATTTTATATCTGGCCGAATAACGATTTTGTTGTAAAAAACTATTTTCTTTGTCTACTTTTGAAGTATATACCGGGTCCGCCAACGTGGCGGGACCAAAAAAACGGTTTTAACGGTTTAACATGTTAAACCGGAAGTTGGTATTTTTGGATAGAGAATAAAAAACTAAGATAGGGAGGTGAAAACCATTTTTTTCTAAGATGAACCGTTCCAATGTTACAGCCTGTCAAAGTTAAAAAATGCCATATTTTAAACGTCAATTACTCAAAAACAATTGAATTTAGACATATGACATTTTATACAAAATATACGTGGAATTGTATAGGGAATTAGAAAATAATCTAATATATAGGGTGTTCCATTTAAAAAAATGCAAGTTTAGTCCGCCACACTTTTTTGAGCCACCCTGTATAATGTAAAATATTTTTAAAATATGCCGCTTTTAAGTCGATACCTTATGCTGGTTTAGTATTTTTGATAAGCTCCTCGATAATGATTTAATCTTCCATCCCCGCCACGTTGGCGGACCCGGTATATTAATATCCGATTTCTTTAATTTATTAAATCATAAATTATAAAAAATTAAAAATGTTTTTCTGACGAACCCTGTATAGTAATCGCAAATCTGATATTCGAAATTGTAGTTTTAACACAAGCAGACGTTTTTATAAAGAATGCCTTTTTCTTTTATACCTACTAATAAAAAAGTTTTTTCTCTTCCAAACTCTATCCGTGGACACACTGTACAGTGCGAAATAAAACATATCTTGTAAACAAACAACCCTACCCTTTATTGAGTTTTTGAAAATATTTCTAAGAATATTATTATTAATACAAATTGATACTGAGTGAATTCTATAGAGGTAGTTATATTTCAACTCTAATTGCTACCTATTTTTAAAATAACATGGTTACAGGGAGGAGGCGGTATCACCCCTTCCCCCCTTCCAATCTGCACAGAAAAAAAAATCTTAATTCAAAGGATATCTATTATATAAAACCAAGAATATGATGACTTCTATAGAGGGTGTTTTACCGTGAATGGAACGTTAGACGTTTATAGAAACGGGTAATACGTTTTCTTCAAAAATTTGGTTGCTCAGATAAACCACCATGGTCTATGGTTTTAAAATATTTTCAGCAATGCGGCGGGGCCGCTTCTGCCCGAAACAGGTTTAAACATCGTTATTTTAAATGGGACACCCTATATAATATATTATTTTTTTTACGACCATTATTGAATGCAATAATTCCAAAATCATTTTTGATAATAGAATGTAAAAATTCTCGCTCTTGAGTTGGAATATTTATTCTGAAAAACTTGCTTCTTATGCGTTTTGCGTGTATTTTCATTCGATAACAAGATACGGAATTAATATTCTGTAATTGATCTAAACGACATAGGTTGCCATGAATTTTGAAACTGTCAATGTCAGCAGACAAATTTTAGTGCAAGTCAAAATATGAGTGAAAAATCGGATGAATCAGATATGAAACTGGATAATACTCCACCTGAAATTACAAATATTGCGAATAGCATTTTTGGTCGTGGAGAAAATATAGTCTGCTACTCGGTTAGAATGAAAATTCGATCCGAGTGGAAGATTCCGAACGCGAGCGTAGCAAGCGTGAGGAACCACGAGAGGTCTGTTAATTAAGAACGGTGTGCCTGAGGAGAAAGACGCAAGAGACCATTTTTATGTAGAATTGACCAGGCTAATCAGAAATAATATCCACATAGAAAAATATCAGTGGCGTCCCACTTTTTTTCTAAAAAATATATAATCGCTTACTTTTAAAAATTATTCTATTGGCAATAACGCTGAAACGAACGGAGATATCGAGCTGCGGTTTTAATATTTGTTCTAGCAAATTTAATCTACTTTTCGATTGTGGTATCATAATTATACCGTATGATTTATTTTTTCGGAGTAAAATCAAAAAATGTGTTATTATTACAAATTGCGCCCTCTAGCATTTTTTTTTGAGAACTATTATGGACAACTAAATACGATTGGTGAAAGTACATACATTTCTCTTCCAAACAGTCTTTAGTTTGCTAAAATCGGATAAGTCGTTTATAAGTTACAGCGATTTAACTGATTACACATTCAACCGCTTCCCCCCCCCCCCCCCCTTTATTAAAGTCGGTACGCCAATGAGCATAAGACCAAAATGACGCATAAGTGTCCAAGCTTTTTAATGGTGTTTTCAAAGATATACCTTAATGTGAAATTTTCGGAGATATGTAAACTTTTAAAATTTACTTTTCAATTACGCCATCTTGCGGCAAAATGCGGAACTTAAAAATTATTTCCAGGATTTTCTCATGACCACTTTAGTTATAATTTTTTTTTTATGCCCAGTTGTTTCCGAGATACGGCCGAGAGCCATTCTTAGTGGGACACCCGGTACAAGTGTGTTAATACTTATAAAATATTCTAGTTTAGATTTAAGTAGTTGCTTATGCCAAGTCAAAATTTAAAAAATTACAGATTCAGAAAAAACATACAGTATCGTTTTTAACATTTTAAGTTTGAATATTGTTTTTGCCTTAAATCTATTTATGTTTTAGTAAATAATTCTATATGCACAGACGTGATTTTTAAACTAAAAATTATTTTATGGCTAAACAATATGTAAGAGTAGTCTTTATGCGGGTATTTTCTAGGAGTCGTTTTTTGTTTATCTCGGAAAAAGTAAAAGGAAAGTTGAAAATAATATTTTAAGGAGACCATGCAAATACTCTATACAGAGTGTTATGGATATAACCCGTAAAACCTGGTATAAATAGAATAAATTATCTATGGTGTGATATAAAGCCTATTTCGTGTAGAAATAACTTACTTAAGATAATCTGACCGCGCTTGTCGTTGTTAACTTGTGGTTCTTTTTGGCCGGAATTACAAGAATACTAAATACATTATAGTCTATTTCAGAAAGGTATAAAGTAATAAACTGGGAAATTCCGTCTAGTTCGGCTTAATTTCGGTGTCGGCCATAGGCGCACATGAAAGTTCAATACGGGATATTACCACGAGGACATGAATTCAAATGTTTTTGAGGACTATTTTGGTGAAATGATAAAATATTTTTCAGCTGATTCAGTAGTAGTTATGAATAGGGCAAGATTCCAACTTCATCTTGGAGAAAGCAAGAAATTATCTACTGGTTAACCACCAAAAGTATTGAATTTGAAGATAATAAATAATTTACACAAGCATCGTTTTATGAAATATGCCGTGGAAGATATTGCTGAAAAATATAGTGTAACTGTGCTGCGCATACCGCCACATCATTGCGAACTAAATCCTATAGAACTTATATGGGAGAAAGTGAAAGGATTTGTAGCAATACACAATACGACATTCAAAATGAAAGAAGTTAAGCTACTGTCAAGCCAAAAGCAGTTCATCATGTCATTAAAGAAGAGGAGAAAATGTGTGATCTTGAACTGATCGATCGGACAGTCGACCCGTTAATTATAACGTCAAGAAGAGATGACAGTTCCTCAGATGACGAAGAATATGATTTTTTATAATTTAATTTCTGTATTTTGAGTTGTTTTAGAATGTTTAATAAAAAATAAGTGTACCTAATAGTATCCACATAATGCACGCCTTTATCACACCATTTTCAGTGTTTGCGAATGAATAACAATAGGCAAACCCCATATATTGACCCAAACCCGGGTGGTACCACTTGAACTTGATGAAAATAAAGAATTTTGCAATGCCATATTATAAAAGTGGCTTAAATATTCGTTGGGTCACTCTGTTGTCACTTTGCTTACCTAATGACCTCTTATTACTCTACACCTGAAATAGACTATAATGAGTTTTTTTACCATCTATGTGGGTGTGGTAATATTATTTTCATGCAAAAAAATCGGTAAAAAACTTATACCGAGGCCAATGAAAACCCTAAAAATAATTACTAAAGTTCATTGTGACTGATAGAAGAGTTTTGGAGATGCATTTTAAGATTTAATAAACAAACCAAACGTAACCATGACGGAAATTTTATACTTAATTGTTTGGCTTAATTATGTTGACAGATGTAGGAGTAGTCATCTTTTTATGTTAAACGGCCGATATTTATATAACGAAGACTTAAAAACGCATTCGAGAGGAAGGACACTTATTAAACACCTAATATAAAAATAAAGATGTTCTTTTACTTTTTGTTCTTATGGCTGGTCTTCTTTTTTTAATTTGTTTTTTACTAATATATTTCTCATATCCTATAATAGTAATTTAACCAACAAGTACATTAATAATGGCGATCAATGATCGAAATATTTTAACGCGTGAGCGTAGCTCACGCGTTAATGTTCGAGATCATTAATCGCATTTTAATGTAAGAGTTGGTTACAATGTTTTTTCGTCGACCGTATTTTTTACTAAAGTGAAGAAAAACAGTTCATAACTTTTATTTTACAATCCAGATTTCACAATTCTACAAATACTAATGACAGCGGACGACGTTTTGGATTGACGTTTTATTATTTTGTTGATTTGTTTGCATGGCTGCCTTTAATTTTAATTACCAAAATCGTGCATTTACAGAAAATCATGCATTAATAGGGGTCATTAATGAATGATTTTGGGAAATCGTGCTTTTACAGAAAATCATGCATTAATAGGGGTCATTAATGAATGATTTTGGGAACGTTAATATCGGATGTAAATACACGGACGACGGAAAAAGTAATAAATACATTTCTGATGATGTAAAGAACATCAAACGTCTAAAATTAAATAAATGTGATACATGTTTAAACTTAGTGTTTAAGAGATTTCAAAAAATAAAATAAAAAATCCGTATTTAAAATTTTTTATAAAGTTGATAACAATACCACAAGAACGAAACGATGTACCGAAATTCTTAAAACACGTTAGTTCAAAGCTTAAACAGTTGCTTTTACAATGTTGTATTTGTTTTTCTGTTGAGGTTAAAATAAATTAAAAAAACAAAAAATCCAAATTTTAGTTTTTGAAAAAATATTTCAGAAAGTAACAAAGAAAGTTAAAATTTTATTTTGCGATATTACTGGGCACAAAATTCCACATTTATTCCACCATTTGACCGATGCTGTATCTCTTATAGTTTCCGAGATATCCATGATGAGCCTCGAATTTGGGACACCCTGTATATATATTTTTTTATCTTTGCAGTGTATAGAATATCAGCTATAAAAGCCAAATGCTATCCAAACTACCCAATTCTAAACATCAATTATTAAGGTAGGCGCTAACGTAAAGGACACTAAAAAATAGAAAAAAGACAAAGATGGAAAATCGATTTAAGACAACGCCAGCATACGAAAATGGCGCATTTCAACTACAAGAAAACGGACTTAACGGAATTTATAATAAAAATCGAGTGAGCATAGACCACACAAATGACAAAAAAAGAAAGAAGAGCATTGTGCAAATCACCAAAGAAGTGTTACCGAGATTGGAGAATTATAGAAATTCGAGAAGGGCTGTGAAAAGACCGTCTTTAGGAGAGCTACATGGGACTGACGATTATATTAAGGTAAGATAATGCAGTGGCGTATTTACACTTTAAGACCCAAGCTCCTGGGGAGGGGGGGAGGGGGGTTTGCAATTTTCGCGTGGTCAGCGATATTTACTTTATTTTTAATCATAAAAAACCGAACCGAAAAAACGCTGGTTAGAGACATAGTTCATACGTTTTATGTTAAAAATTTGTACTGACAAAAATATTAATTTTTTTCACAAATATAAAAAATGTTTTCTTTTTTTAATAAAGAGCCAGCTAGGAATAACAAAAAAAAAACATTTACAAAAACAAATTTAATCGAACCATGCAGAGGGGAAGAGGTAATAACTTAATTTTCGAAATTTGATAGGTGAATTTTAAACGAACTTTGGGCGTAGCCCCGAAAATTTTTCGCCTGCGGCGCTTTTCCGGTTCCTTCCCTAGGTACAATATCATGAAATACATGTTGTCTCGACTGTCCCTCTCTCCAGAAAAAAATATCCCACTTACGCCCACTGAGCCCCCCCCCCCCCCCCCCCCCGAGCATATTTTCTGGCTACGCTACTAAAATAGTGTATTTGGATTGTAGATTTAATTTCCGAAATGTTTGCAGATGCTAATTCTATTGCATGGTAAATATTGTCCTGGATTAATTAAAACACTTAATGTAGATTCTGTCAATACTAGAGACTGTTGTGACTGTAACCTACTCTTGTCCACCACACTAAAAACCAACATAAGAACCCTTAAATGTCCACTCAAGCACATAATTAGTGGCCTCAAAGGATCCCTCACAACGCTTATGGGAAACGGCTTCCGGCAAATTTTTCTAAATTTTTAGTATTTTGTAGATCTTGACGTCTGGATTAAAAGTGTCCATATGGCCGAAATCCAATCCAATAACTAGTTTTGGAGTTATGGTATTTTAAAGTTAACTTTTATAATTTTTTTTATTAGTGGACAATTAGGCCATACATACGTGTTTTTTTCACTTTAGAAATAAAATATGTACAGGACAGTGGCGTGCAATGCTACTTTAATCAGGATGGGCAAAAATTGCATTTAAGTCAAAAAATTACCTTCCGTAGCATTCAAGCATCTAAATTTCAAATTTTGTCATAAAATGTCTTGTTTTTGAGTTTGTGGAAAGAACACTGGTAGAAGAAGAATAAAACCCTTTGAATATCGATTGAAATTCAAAGTAAAACCACATTATTTGTAAATGAGTTCAACACGGCCGTCTTTAGGTAAAAATTATTTTAAAACAGTGTCATAAAAATTGGTTTTGCGTTTTAAACTCTGCAAAAGGTCGCTCTCCAAAGAGATTATTGTTAATATGCGTGTCTCTACCTGTGTGTTTTGTAAATATGTATGAATTCTTTTTAATCCAGAAAAGAATCATTCTGCTGTTAGCCGGAATAGTAACAATCAACGCCTCCATATTTATTTTTTTCCCGAAACCCGACGGCCGGCGTGAAGTCTAGTAAAAGGCCGAAAACACTAATTATAAATTAAAAATCTATCATGCACCTGATTGAACCAATGTTGCCAAAAAAGAGGTCAATTATTATGTAAATTATTATGATAAGCTTACTGATTGTTGAATATTATGAGCCTATCAGCAAAAATTATATTAATTGTAACAAAAGTGTTTCTTATTTTACGATACCTTATCCGTTATCCCTTTAAAAATATCTTAACTAAACCACAGAATATATAGCTACTATATTTTCTGTGACTAAACTAATTAATATTCAAATTTATAGAGGCGTGTTTCGTATTTTATATTGAGAAAGCGAAGTATTTTCCAAATTACGGTAAAACTTGAAGATTGGCACCAATGCACACACCAAACGCGTGCTTTCTTGGCGCGGATTGATAGATGAAGGAAGGTCGAAGGTTGCGACGGGTTTATTTGTTACATCTCTTTCTATCCTACTGCATACCGGCTCTCTCGCTTGCTTCCACTCGTACAAAAGCAGTCCTTTTGCTTTTAGATAAGACGCTAATATACAGCGATATCATTGCTTTTAGAACGGTCTTACGGAATGCTTATACAGGGATCTAGTTTACGATATAAATAAGCAAAGAATGCGTTCGTGGAAGTTATATAGGATTCATTTTTCGGTCCCATAATTAGAGATAAATTGTCAAAGTTGGATTACACGGATAAAAACTAATATACAAAAATAAATTGTCTGTGTTTGTTTTATTGTTCCCAGGGTAGGCAATGCTTTTTTGCCTATATTATATGCACGCTACTGCACATGGCCAGGATTCGGAATATTAGTCGGATGTTCCTAAATTAATTAAAAATGTTACAATTAATTAAAAAAAATCGCAATTTAGAAAATAATGATTCCAGGACTCCCTTTCATATTAATTTTGCGAAAATTATTTTGTCTTGCATGAAAGTGCTTTATAATTGTTAAAGATGTTACATTTTCATGGCAATGAGATTAGAGACCACCTGGAACGATGAAACAGTATCTCGAAAAACTTTTCAACGGTAATTAAAGTTCATTTATTTCAAGGAGAAGCTTGCGGCGCAATTTGGGAATATGGAAAGTTTTTCGTCTCAACTGGGACCGGTAAAGGATTTTGACTCCTCATTGTGTAGGCGTTACTTTGTGGTATAATTTTAAGAGATACCGCAGGGGTTTTATGAAATTGGTGTGCCAATGAATTTCCTTAATGTTATTAAGTACAAGTTTGTTTCAATTTGTAAGTTGCAAATTCAACTGAAATAAACTGGAATTTGTTTAGTTACTTGTCGGGAATATTACATTTTCTACTCCCACATGGAAATTTGCTTTACACTAAAGTGCTTGGAAAAGGGGTCTATTCCAATTAACTGGACAGATATGATTTCATATTCATTCATCCTATAGTTAGGATATTAAACTGACCAATTACAGTCGTCAATTACATAGGAAACAAATTTATATATTGTAAATTTTACGAGTCGTTTTGACACTTGACAGAATTAAGGTTAAGAATACCTATTAGGGAATCCAAACCACGTGATTCAGTATGGCGGTTGTATGGCAAAAAGCATTGAGTCACCCGTTAAGTGTCACCAGCAACATTATTTTTATGGTCACGTGCAGCAATTACAAAGCAGTATTTGCCAGCCAGCCGCCATTTGGACACATCGTTGGATTGCCTAATACTGGAAAAATATGCATATCTGTCACATAAGATTTTCTCTTTTTGAATTTATATTAAAACATTTATTCCAGAGTCTATTCATACACAATTTCCTAAAGAGTGGACGAAATGGTATGAAAATTGAAGGTATAATACCAACATATATTTTTACAGAAACTATTGTTATTTTCTGACCGAACTAAAGATTGCGCACAGATGCACTTTCTTATTTCAAAAATCTCTCGTTTTTACTCATTTCTCGACAATTACTACAAGATTTAATGCATAAAATTTACTATACCGGGTGTTGCATCGTCGAGCGGGACATAGAAAATCCCATGTAATTTTAAATGGGGTCAATTATTGGCTTCCCTAATTATTTTAGAGAAAAATTCTATTTAGGTTTATTAAAGAGCACTAAAACCCACATTCAAAAGAATAACTTTAGATATTTTTGATGAGCCCGTTTACGGGTTATCGCCGATTTCTTTTTAACTATTTCTCCTTTTTATGGCCCCGTATTTGCGAGCACCAGTCAAGGTAAAAGATGACTGTCAAATAAAGTTGTCATTTTGAAATGTGTGCTTTATTGTTATAAAAACTTGTACATCGAAAATATTAATTATGAGTACAAATTAATCTGAATAAAACTAAAATAAAGTATCCAATTACAAGGTTAATTATGACATTTTACATGTTTCAATATTTTACTAATTAATAGGTAGGTAGGTACTATTAAATTGTTAGAACTTTAGGATTTAAGAAGATGTTCAAATATTCCTCCATTAACTGCTAGACAATAACCGAGGCGATCATAAAATTCTCTTCTTACATTCGCTAGTTGGCAAACTGAAATTCTATTGCATTCGGCGGAAATAGCATTTTTTAACTCGTCTAGATTTGGGTATTTTTTATCTTTGTATATTCTGTTTTTTTTTCCTTGATAATACCATTTAATCATTAATATTTTTTCTTCAGAAGTGTAATTCATGGCTAATATTTTCGATGTACGAGTTTTTATAACAATAAAGCACACATTTCAAAATGACAACTTTATTTGACAGTCATCTTTTACCTTGACTGGTGCCCGCAAATACGGGGCCATAAAAAGGAGAAATAGTTAAAAAGGAATCGGCGATAACCCGTAAACGGGCTTATCAGAAATATCTAAAGTTATTCTTTTGAATGTGGGTTTTAGTGCTCTTTAATAAACCTAAATAGAATTTTTCTCTAACATAATTAGGGAAGCCAATAATTGACCCCATTTAAAATTACATGGGATTTCCTATGTCCCGCTCGACGATTCAACACCCGGTATACCTACAAAATGAACGTTTTTTTTTGACCTTTCGAAATTCAAAAAATTGGTATTAATTTTTTTTGGATTTTCATAATTTGTCATTATTTAATCCGCCTTTAAATTATTCAACATTCTGTACCAGTGCCGTGCATACAATATAGGCAAAAAATCATTGCCTACCCTTGGAACGATACAACAAACAGAAACATTTTATTTTTACATATTAGTTTTTATCCGTGTAATCCAACTTTGGCAATTTATCCCTACATTAATATAATAAATAACAATATAAGACCGAAAACTTAATCCTATATCATTTCCACGAACGCATTCTTTGCTTGTTATATCGTAAACTAGATTCCTGTATAAGCATTCCGTAAGACCGTTCTAAAAGCAATGATCTCGCTGTAATATTAGCGTCTTATCTAAAAGCAAAAGGACTGCTTTTATACGAGTGGAAACAAGCGAGAGAGCCGGTAGGCCGTAGGGTAGAAAGAGATGTAACAAATAAACCCGTCGCAACCTTCGACCTTCCTTCAGCCCGCCCGAGAAAAGCCCGCGTTTGGTGTATGCATTGGTGCCAATCTTCAAGTTTTACCGTAGTTTGGAAAATACTTTGCTTTCTTAATATAAAATATGAAACACGCATCTATAAGTTTTATTAATAATTAGTTTAGTTAAGATATTCCTAAACGGATAACGGATAAGGTATCGTAAAATAAGAAGCACATTTCGGACAATTAAAATAATTTTGACTAATAGGTTCATAATAATTATTAATCAGTAAGCTTATCATCATATTTCACATAATAATTGACCTCGTTTTTTGACAACATTGGTTTAATCAGGTGGATGATAGATTTTTAATTTATAATTAGGTAGTATTTGCAGCCTTTGCTAGACGACGGCTCGATCGAGTTTCGGGAAAAAAATAAATATAGAGGCGTTAATTGTTACTATTCCGGTTAGCAGCGCGTCTACACAACGATCCTTTTCTGTATTAAAAATAATTCATACCTATCTACAAAATACACAGGGAGAGACACGCATATTAACAATAATCTGTTTGTAGAGCGATCTTTTCCAGGATTTAAAACACAAAACCAATGTTTATGACGATGTTTTAAAATAATTTTTACCTAAAGACGGCCGTGTTGAACTCATTTACAAATAATGTCGTTTTATTTTTTTTCTGCCACAGTGTTCTTTCCACAAACTCAAAAACAAGAGATTTTGACAAAACAAAACTTAAAATTTAGATGCTTTAATTCTACGGATGGTACATTTTTGTCTTAAATGTAATTTTTGCCTACACTGAGTACAACAGCATTGTACGCCACTGGGCCATGTTTGTTCAGGGATTTTCAAAAACTTTTTAAATTTGGGCTCTACGATATCTAAGAGTGTCAAAGTTATTTAAAAAATATAATTCAAAATTTTTTACAATGGATCCCCCAAACAAGCGCGGTGGACATCGAGCGGTACACCACTGTCCTTTTTGTCTTGGCTATTTAGGTACACCGGCGCGTGCGATTTCTAGTGTTCTGTGAATATAACTATCAAAAATATTTCAAAACAACAAAAATAATTTTTATAAAATTAGGAAAAAAATTGAAAATATTAAATAATTTTAAAGTACAAACACCTTCGAGCAATTAAAAAACTGCTAATGTTATAATACTAAATGATGTCTCCTAAAGGTTTATACAAAACGCTAGCACAAATTGCTCCGGCTAAAATATGACAATTTATCTCAATGCAACATAGTACAAAAATTAATAATTTTCAAAATACGATGCCAAATTAACTATTTTTTATTTATTATTATCTAAATGATAGAATAGTTTTGGACTTGCATTATCTTTAATTTTATTTATATCACAACGTTTCAACTGGTAAGTATCTCCAGTCGTCTTCAGGTGAATACTAAATAAGTAACTACAGCTCTATTTATACCAGCTAGATGCACTGGAGCATGACTGAGATGGGTGCAGTCATGCATTTAATTCATGTGCGGTATTTTAAGTTTACATCTACTTAACAAAGGTTTCCAGATATTTCTTATATCTAGTGAGGGCTTACTAAAACAATCTGGGTTCTGGTATATGGTAGCAGCTTCCTTGAACTTCCTCTTCCTCCAATGTGGTTCTTTGTGCAGGATTCGAGCTTCTGTCCACTTAATGTGATGACCGTGTGTCCAGGCATGGTCAGCTGCCCCTGACTTTTCGGTTTCTCCTTTAAGCGTGTTGTTTCTGTGTTCCTTGACCCTAGTTTCAAGTGGCCTTAGAGTCTCACCAATGTAGGATCTGCCACATTCGCAGGGAATCTGGTAGACACAGTTTTTCCTATCTTTTTGACTTGTTGGTTTTGTCTTCGTCAGGTGGCTTCTTAAAGTGTCTTTCGAGCTGAATACCATATTAATGTTGTATCGTTGTCCTAGTCTTCTAATTCTCTCAGATACTCCTTTGACATACGGAATGTTAAGTGTTGATTGTGACTCTACTTGCTTCTTTTGTGTATTTGGCCGATTCTTGCGATTTTCCAATAGTTTATCAACTAGATGGCCGGGGTAGCCATTTTTGTTGAGGTCGGTCTTGATGTAGTTAGTTTCCTATTTGAGGGCTTCATTTGAATTACAGATGGTAATTGCTCTATCCACCAGCGTTCTTACTATGCCATGTTTTGTGCTGTTTAAGTGATTTGAAGTGTAATTCAGATATTGACCTGTATGCGTGGGTTTCCTGTACACTGAAGTATGGATAGTGTTGCCATTTTTCTTTACGTTCACATCCAGGAAAGGTAATTGACTATTTTCTTCTCTCTCCATGGTAAATTTGATTGTCGGCGTTAGGCTGTTAATGTGGTGTAGGAATTCCTTGAGTTCGTCATCGTTTCCATTCCAAATAATGAAGGTGTCATCCACATATCTCAGCCACGGTTTTGGTTTCTTTTGCTTGTTTTATTGCTTCGGATTCAAACCATTCCATGTAAATGTTGGCGATTATTGGTGAGAGAGATGAGCCCATCGGTAGTCCGTCGTCCACTTGGCTGAAAAACCTATCTTTTTCCTTTTATTTTTATTATCTAAATGATCTAAATGATGCACAATTTGCACGAAATTTGGTATTCAAGGGTTTCTATGAGACGAAACCGAAATCTGATAACAGTTTTAAATTACATTAAAGGGGGCGCGGCTATCAACACTTGGCCTACATCTAAAGCTATACGTAATTTCCTTGTGCCTCGGTATAATAAATTTCGAGTAAAAAATTCTTCCTTCCCAGTATCTCTTGTCGGTTGAGAAATATAATAGTATAATAGGTAGGATAGGGGAATAATAATAAAGTATTAAAGAATAAAAAGTGTGACAATTCTGGGCACTCTATAATTTCAAAGTATCAATGTTTGTTAACGAGACTGACAGATCTTATGTAATAAGTACCTAGTATATTATTCTTAATGATGCCATATGCAGGTGCGAATCAAGGATATTATTAGAAGACTAAATAATAATTGCTTAAAATATTTCCCTTATAAATATCACTATGGAGTATCAATGTACCATAAAAATCGTATTTAAAAAAAACTTAATATTCTAAGAAAACGCGTTGATATAGGTATAAAAAAGGTTATAGCAATTTTAAGGAGCAGTTAATTTATCATCATGTAAAACAAAAATATACAGGGTGTGCCAATTAAAATAAGAAAGTTTTTAATGTTTAAAGTTATTTAAAATGAGCCCTTAATTGTAACCTCCCTGTATATTTGATGCCAAGTTTATTTATTTTTTAAGATTTGTTAATTCTTTAACTATCCAATAATAAAAAAAATTAGTTCAGGAGCTAAGGTAAAAAATATTTACGGATAATTTCATCGCTATGCATTTACGAAATAATAACAAAATATGCAGATATCTCACAATTAGTAGACTCAGGAAAAAATCCAAATATATAATAAAAAATGCTATATTGTATTTAAAAAATGATAGTTGAAGCTACTTCCGGTATAACCGGAAGTGACAGAAACATGGTACCTAATATTTTAATTTAAGAGAGCATATCGATAAACTTAAACCTACAAATTTTCAAAAAAATATTTTCAGTAGTTTCCTTAAAAGTTCTAATGCAAGCTCGTCGTGAATCACCCGGTATTATAGATATGTTAATGCGTAACGATAGTCGTCGTTGGGGTGTTTAATGATTTTACTATTGCTGTAAGTAAACAGTGTTCAAAAGATATGAAAATTTTAAAGGCATTTTTAACATGAATATGGTAATTCTTTAAATTAATTGTTCTGTTAACATATTCATAGTTATTCAATGACACACAAGCGTGTATTTATTAGATTTTTACATTATGTGAATTTGTTAGGTACTTTCGGCAATAATAGCATAAAAAATAATTAGAATGTAGGTATTGACCTTAAATTTCAAATAATAAAAATAATTTAATATATTCTATAAGTATATAGGGTGAGTCAATCAGGGGCGTAGCCAGAAAATATGCTCTGGAGAGAGGAACAGTCGGGACTACATGTATTTCATAACATTGTACCTAGTGAAGAAGGCGGAAAAGCGCCGTATGCGAAAAATTGTCGACGCCACGCCTAAAGTTCGATTAAAATTCACCTAATTACTATCAAATTTCGAAGATTTAATTATTACCTCTCCCCCTCTGCATGGTTGGATTAAATTTGTTTTTGTTTTTTTTTTTTTATATTCCCAGCTGGCTCTGTATTTAAAAAAAAATATTTTTTATATTTGTGAAAAATATGAATCCAAAATGTTAACATAAGACGTAAGACTCTAACCAGCGTTTTTCGGGCTAGGTTTTTCATGATTAAAAATAAAGTAAATATCGTTCATCACGCCGAAATTGATGATTTTTTCAGAAATCATGTATTTTAGGAGAGATCTAGAGCAGTTTTTGGTGCAAATGCTTAGGTTTAAAATACTCCTTCTTAAGTGCTGTTTTGTATATTAATAATAAAGCATTCTTGTTTCTTTCCGCACTATTTTTTTTATTATAAATATCTCACCTCTTCCATAAAAAATGTTGCAATTAAAATTTTTTACTTTAATTTTTTAAAATAAAAACCTAATTGTTTTGCTGTTTTTGTTGTAAAAATATTTTATTGCATCGGGTTATATTTTTGTTGATTTACAATAGCTCTAAAAAAGGGAAAACGGAACAGACAAGTATATAATAGAAAAATACTATAAAATATTATTCTTTTTACTCGCTTTCATTTAAAATTGCATCATAAATCAATAACCAAAACGATATGCGTCCAAAACCTTAATCTCTATATAAAACAGGACTTTTAGAAGGAAAAGTTTAAAAACTAAACATTTCCTACAAGACCTGTGTAATCTAAGCCAAGAATACGAAATATTTTAAATTAAGAGTCCAAGCGTGAGACGAAAAATTAGGTTGCAATTAGACTTTTAGACCCCGAGCTCCGTGGCTCGCCACTGGAGTCAATGATAGCGTGACCCATTTTATACCTTGAATATAAGATGTGTTTATAATAAACTCTTGGGCTGTGAGGTATGGTTGGATATTCTGCGTATTTTAATAATATTTGGACTTATACAGGGGTGTTCAAAAAGTAAGGGGTCACAAAGTTACATGTTTACATCCTGTATATTACTGTATTTTTGAATTATATTTAAAATTTTACACCTATTTTTTATAAAACACTGCATGTCTAAATTTAATTGCTTTTAATATATTGACATTTAAAAAATGACATTTATTTCACTTTGACAGGCTGCTTCGTCCTAGAAAAAAAAACGGTATGTTATTTTTTTATTATATGGAAATTGGCAAGATTATTTGTTTTTGTCCTGTCAGGTGACTTTATAAATGTCAAATTTTGTTGATGTTGATCCAGATTTATTTTTTAAAACATCATTATTAGAATTATGTGTAAATTAGAAATTTTCCCTGATTATATTATAAATTATAAAGTAGTTCTTCGGCCATGAAAACCATGGCTTTTTTTCTTGAAAATTAAATTTTTTTTCCGATTATGATGTCATAGTT
Organism: Polydrusus cervinus; assembly: GCA_935413205.1. Taxonomy (NCBI): domain Eukaryota; kingdom Metazoa; phylum Arthropoda; class Insecta; order Coleoptera; family Curculionidae; genus Polydrusus; species Polydrusus cervinus. Next base: position 12,518,455 of record OW284519.1, on the reverse strand, counting down.
ATACCGTATGATCTAACTTTTCCGAATAAAATCAAAAAAACTGTTATTATTGCAAATAACTATGAAACGAAAGAAGATATCGAACTGCGGTTTTCACGTTTTTTCTTGCAAATTTGATCTACTTTCCGATTATAATGTTCTAATTATACCATATGATTTAAGTTTTTGAAATAAAATTAAACAAACTGTTTACAAATTGCGCCCTTTAACATATTTATCAGGAACTATCGTGTACTAACGGATGTAACAATTGAAAGTACTGACATTTCTCTTCCAAACAAGCTTAAGCTTACTAAAATCGGATAAGACGTTTAGTAGTTACAGCAATTTAAATGATTACATTTTCAATAGCTTCCCCTGCTCTTATCAAGGTCGGCACACCAATGAGCCTTAGACCAAAATCATTGAGAATTATCTAAACTTTCTAATAATGTTCCGAAAAGTATACCTTAAAGTGGAAAATTTTGGAGAAATTAAGAATTTTAATTTTCAATTGGGCCCCCTTGCAACGAAACGCGGAAAATCACGTCAAAGATTTTCTCATGGCCACTTTATTACGATTTTTTTCTCTTAAGTTTCTATTCCCAGTAGTTTCCGAGATATATACCCTCTGTATACATTTTTTTCATTTTTAGGAAAAATCAAGTGATAATGCGGAATCCAAAGATCAACCAAGTTCTGGTCATGAAGGAGTCAAACTGGGATGGATACAAGGTGTCCTTATTCCTTGCATGCTTAACATTTTTGGGGTTATGCTGTTTCTTAGGCTGTCATGGGTAGTAGCTGAAGCAGGAACAGGTAAGTCAGGGTTGCATTTATAGTTTATTTCAGAAAGGTGTAAAGTGATAAAAGCTCAATTTGATCGAATGAGAAGGCTTAATCAGCCTTAACTAGAACTCAGGAGCATGTGTCGAATAAATCACCGACGGGCCGCGGTCTCAGGATGGTCGCGCGTCTCTGATGAGTCCCAATAGGACGAAACAACGAAAGGATTGAGATGTTAACTCTTTGAAGCACGGTGGTTAGCTGTAATATCCACGAATTTTGCGACCCAAGAAGCATGGTGGTTTGCGTTAATAACCACGAACATCCTCCTATTGCCAGGCACTTACGCATAGTGGCTAGATCTGGAACCACCTAACCTAGTTTGATGTACAATGTACAGATGTCGCTAGCGAACTCGTTTTTGAATTCGGTTGTTATAGTTGGAAAGTACAGATAATTATATGCTGGTAAACGTCAAAATAACTGAGTTGCTTTTATTGTTGATGTGTTTTTTAAAGTTTTACTTACATATTGCAGTTTGGAGGTGTTATTTTTGTAAATTACATGTTTTGATATGTCCTAAATAAGAGTGCGTATTTACTACAGTGATTTTTTATCCTGAAGCGGAATTATGTACATTAGGTTAAGTGGTTAGTACTCGTGTTCACCGCGCATATTTGACATAAACACAAAGTAAGAAACACGTAGCGTTTGTAGCTCAATGCGCATTTTTAAAAAAATTTAGTCAGTAAGAACGGTGAAATCTTTAAAGATAGATTGAGTGTCGAACTATTATGTCTTTCTGTCTCTAAAAGTGCAAATATTTTGGTACCCTTATCAAATAAATAATTACTTCTATGGTAATTAGAAGTTTGGTAAAGGTACGAAAAAAGAAAAAACGAATTATTACTGGAATTGCAGTAACTATTTTTTGACTTGACTGTTGACTAGTGCTGCACGTAATTATAGTTATCTCTAATAACACGAATACATTTTACTGAAAAACATGCAAGTTTGACAGATAAGGAACTAAAGGAACTACATTATGTTTCTGATGAAGATTTTCCTTTGGGCTCTGAAGGTGAATCTGATGATTCTGATGTTGAGCCAACCATTTCCCTACATGAAGACGAATTTAATATTTGTATTTTGGCATCGCTAACCCGAACATTCTGATGATAGTGACGACAATAATATGCCTCTGATAAATTTTGCAACATCCGGATATCAAAAAGATCCTAAAGCCCCAACTTCTAAACTCCCTAATAATGTTAGTGCTTCTGCATCATTAGGAACTACCGCTGATCAAAATAAGAGACAACAGATAGATATTTTGACTTTAGCTACAGAACCGATTTGGGACCAGTCGCCAAGAGACAGCCTTTTTGTTTCCGATTTTAAAGATTTCGATTCCTGTGCATGGTGGTTAGCTAAACTAACCACTTATTTTTCTTAAATTTAGGCAATACAATTTTTTTTTTTAAATTAAATAATATTATTACCCATATTTTTTTAAGCAAATAAACATGTTTTTGGTAAAATTTCACAATTTTATTTTTCAAATCTATTTCATGCAGAAAGGGTGTTAAAAATGTGCCATATCTTGTGCTTCAAAGAGTTAACGGAAGAAGACAGGATATACCGTTGTAAGCAGTGAGTCTAAAACCTCCGTAAACTGCCATTCCCCACTGACAAGGTGAGGGGACAGCGGGTAATAGACGAAGGGGTGCACAGCGTGCAAACCCCGGACGCTCGACGCCGTGGAGAGCTACCAATAAACGAATCGTTTACCGATAGGTACGTCCATCGGGTTTGTGATATGGTACCATGGCTAGCCTGTCATTTAATTTGATGTTAACATTCCTTGCCTCACTTAAAATGAAATGTGAGGTCATCCTTGTTTCTGATTCCGGGTGCTCATCAGTGATCTGGCTTGGCAATGTGACACGTTCGATGTCCAGTTATAATAAAAGCTCATCAACTACAGAGTGACCCAACGAATATTTAAGCCGTTTTCATAATTTGGCATTGATTTCAGTGCAAAATTCTTTATTTTCATCAAATGCAGGTAGTACCACCCGGGTTTGGGTCAATTTATGGATTTTGCTTATTGTTATTCATTCACAAACACTGAAAATGGTGTGACAAAGGCGTGCAATATGTACATAGTATTAAGTACACCTATTTTTTATTAAACATTATAAAAAAATACAAACTACATTATACAGAAGTTAAATTATAAAAAATGATAATATTCTTCGTCATCTGAGGAACTGTCATCTCCTCTTGACGTTATAATTAACGGGTCGACGGTCTGATCGATCAGGTGGTCAAGATTACATATTTTCTCCTCTTCTTTAATGGCTTTCCGCCAGTTCTCTGGTGTCACTTCCTTAATGGCTTGATCAAACAGTAGCTTAACGTCTTTCATATTGAATGTCGTGTTGTGCCTTGCTACCAATTTACTTGCGCCCATATAAGTTCTATGGGATTTAGTTCGCAATGATATGAAAGTTTTAAAATGTTTTAAATTTGGACTTTACATAAATTGGGGAATGTCATAACGTTATTTTTAATAAAAAAAAATATTTTTGAGCTTACTATTTCTTGTTTTTTTTTTAAATGAAATTAATTTTTTTTTCACCCACATAGATACCACACCTTTCCCTTGATGAAAAAAAAACTCAATAATTTGCGTAGGTTTTAAAGTTTGAGCCAAGAAGAGCCGCAATATAAAACGACAAATTTTAGCCGCTGGCGAAAATTTTTTATGACATCGGAGAAAATTAAAAAATAATTTGTGCACTTTTTTTTATTCATGGGGAGGGGGTTATTTAAATAACCCTCTCCCCCTAATAAATCAGTGGCTGATGCAGGATTTTGTCGAGGAGAGGGGAGAACTGAAAAAAAATAACTTCTAAAAAAAAAGAGCGTATCCCGGCTCTAAAAATCTTCCTACTATCAAAAGTGACTTCTAAAAAAATTATCCCTTCACACACCGCACAATTTTCAAGGCTCAAAGTAAAAAATACCCATTTTGTAAGGCTCGGAGGGGGGGGGGCTTTCCCCTTCCCCTGGATACGCGCTTGCAATAAATTAATCCTTGTGCACGTATGTACCTAAGGGAGTAAGCAACCAGTTTTAAATCAGAGTCACAAAAATATTTAGTTCTGTTCCACTTTTATGTTAAATAACTATTTAATAAATAAATATAATAACAATAATTATATTATTAACGTGTATAAATTATAAAAAATACAATTTTTTTTGCTGACATTTAAATCCTGTTAATAATAACCCAGAGTTGGGCTTTCGGTGGTTTATACCAGACCGATCTGGTTGCGGGCAATAGCGTTGGGTTTTACGCCAAGGTATATACTTTATGGTAAGATATATTTTATACAAGCACAGATAAAAACTAAAAGATTTACAGTAATTGATGTTTTGTTGTCAGGAACTGATGAGAAAAAAAAATGATGTTATGGTATTATTACTCTAATCGACACGTACTTACAGTACCTCATGGTGACAAAAATATCCGCGTAGGAACAATTATAATAATATTTATACAATGATAACCCGTGGCGTTCCGAGTTCGATATTCGGATTCGATAAAAAAGTATGTCCGAATTTTAGCAGGTTTAAGAATGCAGGGAAGAGTGTAAAATGTATCATCTCCCAACCCACCCCATTCACGCCGTTAACCAAGCCGGATAAGATCGAATATGGGGTGCGGCAGAAGATACACACTTCCCAATCGGTAGGTCACGCAATGGCACAAGAAATCGAGGGTGGATAGCCCTTGTGGGGAGTGTCGCATGACTAAGGATCGTGGTTCGGAACCCACGTTAAGCTGTAGGGCCCCTCGAGAATGGCCCAGGCAGCGAACGAAGAGGTAGAAAGCTTAATTTGAAAGGAGGTCAAGAAATGACATGCAATGTTAACCGCATATGTTTTATGGTTAAGTGGGTCTTACCGCGCTAAAAATTGCCGTGTTAAATTACTGTTTTTTTTCGCCCGAATTACAAAGAAACTAAGCAAATTATTGCGTTATGTAAAAATTTATTTTTTAACTACTTATACAATTTTAAATAACATGGTTTAGGGTTCTTCTAGAAGCGGTTATAGCATCCTGTGAAAATGATTTGGTTTGTTCTTGCGTTCCCAAAATTGGGTGAAAATTTACATCACTAAACGCAATTTTATTACTAAAAAAACAAAAGAATGTATTTTTCCATTTGAGTCCAGGTTTTTACTGTAAAATCAGCTCATTGACATGGTATTTTGCCAGTATAAGATATCAATGTTGGTTGCATAATGATATTTTCTAATAATTAACTAACCATCAACTTTGACTGCGACATAAATGACATTGGCGGGCACTATTCACAATCGAACTTGCCTCATTAGTGAATTAATAATTAAGGCAAAAGGGTACGTCGATTGTAAGAAAAGCATTTCTGCCAATGTCATGTAGGTATGTCACCGTCAAAGTTGCTTGTTAGTTGAAAATCTTTATAAAACCCGAAAATATTCTAATATTTTTTTTTAAATTTACTACAGAAAAATATAATATAGGGTGTCCCAGATAAGGATGCACGCTATAGGGATCTCGTAAACCATATAATAAGATACAGAGATGGTTAAATTATAAAAAAGTTGCACCTTACTAAATTAAAAAAACTCTAAATTATTCTTAAGTAATTTTCGCAATTTCGTTTTTATTTTTTTATGACTCTATTTGGTTAGATATGTTAAAATAAAGTTTACATTTTCATTGACATTTTTTATCCTCTACAAGCTGGTGTAATTAGATTTTTAATCTGATGTTTGTTTTTTCAAAATCATCATCAACATTTTTGTTTTAATGGTCGGGAAATATTATTTTAATATTTTTAAATTCTTCTATTTTATAACTCAACGACGTATCACTTTTAGTATAAGAATACGTTTCGGACCTTAAAACCCATCCTCAATAAAAATAAGTGCTAATTGGTCATGTATCTATAAACTTTATTTTGTTTTCCAAACCAACTAGAAATAATTTTACATTTCGTTTTTTAGTTACCAACCTAGGGTCAGTTTTTTTAAATACGGATCTGGAATTTTAAATACAGGTTTGGGGATTTCTAAACTTTAGAAATTTAATACAATGTACACTTTTTGAAATTTTAACGTTTTGTCATCTAATAACACATTTTTCAAATTATCTTTTTCATTTCATTACGGTCCTGAACATTTAGAGCCAAACTAAAAAAGAAAAGATTACTGATTTAAAAAATCCGTCCATTTTTACTCAGAGGCCTGATAATTGGTATTTTGTAAGAAAAGAGACCTAAAGTCTCGGCCTCAAATATTTTTCTGTTCTTTGTTACATGTTTCGCCTGAAACGAGCATCATCAGATCTTCCAAACAGTAAAAAAAATTTAATTATTTTTTAAATAAACATAAGCGCATCACAGTAACATAACTAGACTACCACTCCAGTTACCTTTTGTTCACTCGGGAGCATTATTTTTTTTCTGTTTCACAATATTTCGGTCTAGGTCTAAGGCAAAAACCATAGGACTTAAGATAAAATATACGTTATATTAATAAATTAAATGATATAATAATAGAAAAGAGAATCACTTCTCATGCCTTAAAAACTTGCTTACTTCCTAGAGTATCCAAAAATAATATGTAATGTAATAGTAAAAGGATAATTTGAAATGCTAGTGTTATTTGACGACAAAACATTAAAATTTTAAAAACCTTTAAATTGTATTAAATGTCAAAAGCTTAGAAGTCCTTAAAACTGTTTTAAAAATTCTAGGTCCGTATTTAAAAAAAGAATAGGGGTTGGTATCTAAAGAACGAAGCGTCCAATTTAAAAACTAACAACGCCATCTTGTAGAACATAATAATATAGAACGGCTATGATAAAGTGTATTTGTTTTTTTCCCAAGTCAAAAATGAAGGCGCAAAAAAGTAAAAACCAAAACGAAAAATTTCGGTCTCCGAAGGTATTCGGTATGTTTACAATTTTATTCCATCAAACTCTTAAACCAAAAAATATGCAACTTTTCCTCAATCACTGAATAACTTAACCATTAGGTACCCTGGATGCGCCTCCGCACATACCGGGTCCGCCAACGTGGCGGGGATGGAAGATTAAATCATTATCGAGGAGCTTATCAAAAATACTAAACCAGCATAAGGTATCGACTTAAAAGCGGCATATTTTAAAAATATTTTACATTATACAGGGTGGCTCAAAAAAGTGTGGCGGACTAAACTTGCATTTTTTTAAATGGAACACCCTATATATTATATTATTTTCTAATTCCCTATACAATTCCACGTATATTTTGTATAAAATGTCATATGTCTAAATTAAATTGTTTTTGAGTAATTGACGTTTAAAATATGGCATTTTTTGACTTTAACAGGCTGTAACATTGGAACGGTTCATCTTAGAGAAAAATGGTTTTCACCTCCCTATCTTAGTTTTTCATTCTCTATCCAACGAAACCAACCTCCGATTTACCATGTTAAACCAAAAAAACGGGTTTAACGGTTTAACATAGTAAATCGGAGGTTGGTTTCGTTGGATAGAGAATGAAAAACTAAGATAGGGAGGTGAAAACCATTTTTCTCTAAGATGAACCGTTCCAATGTTACAGCCTGTTAAAGTCAAAAAATGCCATATTTTAAACGTCAATTACTCAAAAACAATTGAATTTAGACATATGACATTTTATACAAAATATACGTGGAATTGTATAGGGAATTAGAAAATAATATAATATATAGGGTGTTCCATTAAAAAAAATGCAAGTTTAGTCCGCCACACTTTTTTGAGCCACCCTGTATAATGTAAAATATTTTTAAAATATGCCGCTTTTAAGTCGATACCTTATGCTGGTTTAGTATTTTTGATAAGCTCCTCGATAATGATTTAATCTTCCATCCCCGCCACGTTGGCCGGACCCAGTTGTTTCTTGTTCCCTTGACCCCCCCCCCCCCCCCCCCCGTCTAAATTCACAAATATAATCTTTATAAAATAAATTAATTCCACATATTGACAAAATGAGCAATGTGTTAACTAACATGTTTTACACACAGACAAATAAATAATTTTTAAATCGGACAAAACCAATTCGGTTATTTTTGGTACATTTTCGACACGCGCGAAATTAATATTAAAATTCCATTAACAACATAAAACATGTCAGAAGCTTTTCAATCTTAGATCGGGACCGTCGCGATTTTTTATCCACAACGCTTTGTTGTCCTTGTCTAACTCGGGTTGTTAAATGAAGAGGAGAGATATAGCGAATAAACGTAAACGTGTTTTACGCCTTATGTTAATATTTCGGATCACTTAACATTAATTCACTTAAAATTTATGTTTTGTGTATCTATGTTTATGAGAGAGTTAATATTTCCTTGAAGCTTATGTATAGAAACATTTATAAATGATTTTTACAAAAATTTTACATTTTTTAGAGTATTCGGTACAGGTTTCAATTAATAATTTAATTTATTTATATTATAGGAAACGTATCAAGCTATTATTAAATGAAGTCATTAAACATCAATGTTTTTGTAACTGCTTCAGTAAATTAATGATTACTTAGAATTAAAAAGTTTAAAAACAAGTTTTCTTTCTTAATTATTATTAAACAATGTGAGCTAAAAAGGCATATTATTTGTGCCTCCAGAACGATTCTGATGAGCCGCAGGCGATCTCTTACCCTCAGGTGTATATCTCACACCACTAACACTGCGACGCCGTTCTTCCTCTTGAATAATAGAAGAGTTGTGGACTTGCATTGTCTTTATTTGTTTTTAAGTCACAAGGTTTTAAATGGTAAGTATATCCAAACCAGTCGTCTTCAGGTGAATACTAAATAAGTATATATACCTATAGTATATTTCAAATCAAATCAAATCAAATCAAAATATGCTTTATTGTTCTAAGGAAATAATCTTGTTAACAAAGCTAAAATATATATACAAGCAGGTGCAACAGAACCATGCTTAAACCTTAAAAAGTACACAATAAAAATAATCAAAGACAAAAACATAACACGCTATAAAACAAACAAGTAGCGACAAACAACTTACGAGTAAAGGGCACACAAAACAAATTTTACAAAATGACCAATGTCAAAATGTGTCATTGTAATACTCAACCAACTCGTAATAGGCTCTCTCCGCCAGTAGTTCCCTTACAGTTCTTTTAAATAATTTAAGGGTAGGAGGTCCCTTATATATTCCAGAATATGATTATATAGTTTACGGCTTTCATAAATGATTGAGTTCTTGATAAGGGTGGAAGATGGTATAGGCAGATACAGTTCTCGTGACCTTCTAGTATTGTGAGAGTGGTCGGGAACTGGCAATGTGTCTTTGTGTTTGTAAATCATGCAGACCGTTTCAAGAATAAACAGAGATGTTAAAGTTAATATTCTCCTGGATCTAAACAACGGTCTGCATGACTCTCTGCCATTCACACCACAAACATACCTTAGAGCCCGCTTCTGGAGAACAAACAACGAGCTCAGGAGGTAGTTACATGTATTCCCCCAGAACACAATTCCGTATCGCAAGTGAGATTCTACCAGTGAGTGGTAGACCTTCTTAGCCAGAGTGGTTCCAATCTCCGCCGATATCAAACGCACAGCGTAGCATCCCGAAGCCACTTTTTTTGTGAGCTCCAAAATATGAGAGTCGAACTTTAGACACTCATCAATAAAGACTCCTAAAAACTTGAAGTTAGCTTTTTTTGTAAGTAATGCCCCCCCAAGATACAAACCGTCCACGCCACACCGAAAACCCACAATATTGGTTTTATCAAAATTCAGGGTCAAAAGATTGGCATCACACCATTGTTTAATTTTAGTGAGATCAGTTGAAATTTTGATCCTCAACATATCAGAATCAAAATCATGCCAGAGAATAGTGGTGTCATCCGCGAAAATCGTGTACAAATTGCGCGAAAACGCGATATTTTTAACTAATTTAAAACACAGATCACCGTTAGTTTAGACGACACTATTTCAGAAAGGTGTAGAGTAATAAAAGCTCATTAGGTATGCAAAGGGACTACAGAGTGACCCAAGGTACACTTATTTTTCATTAAACATTATAAAAATACAAAATAAAAAAAATATATTATAAAGAAATTAAATTATAAAAAATCATAATATTCTTCGTCCTTTCCTTAGACTGTCATCTCCTCTTGACGTTATAATAGACGGGTCGATGGTCCGATCAATCAGGTGGTCAAGATCCCACATTTTCTCCTCTTCTTTAATGCCATGATGGACTGCTTTTCGCCAGTTCTCTGGTGTCACTTCCTTAATGGCTTGATCAAACAGTAGCTTAACGTCTTGCATGTTGAATGTCGTGTTGTGTCTTGCCCATATAAGTTCTTTAGGATTTATTTCACAAGTAAATTTGCTACAGCTAAAAGTTCCCTCTTCATCAAATTATCTTCTTTTTTTCTTTGGTTAGTTATCATAAATCATTTATTATTTATTATGTATCAAATGTACCTGCGCCTATGGCCAACACCGAAATTGAACCGAATTGGACGGAATTTCCCATTTTATTACTCTACACCTTTCTGAAATACACTATACCAGATGTTAGGCAAATCAATAAGGTCATTCTTGTCAGTCCAAATTAAAAAATGATTTTTATCGACTCCTATGTTAGTAAACATTTTTTGTACAGTTCACTTTATAAGTAAATCCATTCTTACTCGCAACTGTGCGTAAAGAATAAAAACATACAACTGTGCATTATGATGCCTAATATAACAATCAAGCTAGCCTTGAACCTTGAACCAATCAAATCGTGACATTTATCTATCTTGCGTTTTGAATATTTGACAGTTGACATTATTTGAGACTTAAAGTTCAAACTGATACTGTATAAATTATAAACCGATCTTAAATTTATTGGTACGAGTTGTAGAAAAAGCAGTGTAAAGCAATTAAGCACTTATGTAATTACTGCACTCGCCGCTACGCGGCTCGTTCGTAATTTTTCCATTTGTGCGTAAAATGCGTTTTACCATTCTTAATACGTAATATACTTGAACGGCAGTAGAGTTTTGGACTTACATTGTCTATATCTGTTTAGAATCACTGCGTTTCAAGTTGTTTCAACTGGTAAGCATCTAGAGTCGTCTTCAGGTGAATACAGCGTTATATACTATTACAAAGTGCATAATATTTAAATCCGGGGGACTTGCTTATGGGCGCGAGGTCAGGGGCAGTTCCAAGGGGGAGGAGAAATCTCCCTTAAGGTTTGTTACTTTAAATAGTATGAGAAGTTTTGTCCTTAAGACGTTAGACAGCGTGTTCCTTTGTCTTTGAGAATTTTAAGACGCTGGAAAGAGTTTTTTTAGAAACATATATTTATGTTTTACTCGTTTCACGTTCAAGTTTAAGAGTTATTAATACAAGAATCAATATAATTCGGGTATAATGAAAACGTCCATTGTACGATTTGTTCATTTAACGTTTAATTCTACTGCCGCTTATTCACAGATCTTTTTTAAATATTTTGATGAACCGCTGTCAAAACCAGAGGTGACTGTTAATTAAAGTGGTATTTATAGCACGGTATAGTACAATGGTTTATTCAGTTCATTTGCTTTAGGGATAGTTAAGTGCACTTTTTGTGATTCAATTTTAATTAAAACCGCCAATGTGGGATGAGCGGTGAATGAACACGGGATCGCCACGAGGAATAAATCTAAGTAGAAATAAATATTTAATTTTTTGCATGTTTCTCCAGAGGTTTTATTTGTAATAAAAAATAACTTAAGCATTTGTCTTTTGAAAATCTGTTTCGGGCATTAGGTTCATGGCTCGGAACAAAAAAAAGTCCAAAACTTGTGACGTGCATTACACCTGTCAAAGTCATATAAAAATTTCAAACTGACGAAAGTGTAATTTTTTTTAGTTTGCGAAAAAAGTCATAAAAAAATATTGATTCTAATTATATTTGGTCTCTAAATCCAAATTTTCGTTCAAAAATTTAACTTATTGTTATTTTTTTTGGAAGTTCATGAACTAATTGTATTTTTTTTTTGTCATATTATTTAAAATATTTATTTTAAGTTAAATTCGTGGCGTTTTTAAGCGTAATTAGAGATTAAACCCATTTTATAATAAATAAATATTTTTTTACCAACATTTTAAAACACCTCTGGACTTTTAAATTTGTATAGTGCAAATTTTTTATTTTTTTTTATATTAAAACTATGTGCTATATAATAGTATATTAGGTACGTATTAAGTTTGATGAAAAGCATATTACGTAAGAATGGAAAAATTGCCGCGTAGCGGTGTGTGTGGTAATTACATGAGTGCGTAATTGCTTTACAACACGCAATACGTACTAAGTATACTTTTTCTACGACTCTTACTTATAAATTAAAGATCGGATTATAATTTATAAGTATCGATTTGTACTTCAAATCTCGAGAATGTCACCGTCAAATATGTCAAAACGCAAGAAAGATAAATGTCACGATTCGAGTGGTTCAAGGTTCAAGGCTAACTTGATTGTTATACTAGGCATCATAACGCACGGTTGTGCTTTTTTATTCTTTATGCACAGTTGTGCGTGAAACTGGGTTTACTTATATAGAGGGAACTGTACATTAAACAATGTTTATTAATAAAGGAGTAAAAAAACTATTATACGCGACGATTGATACCTACTTCTTTTTAGCTGTGTATAGAAGGCATTAAAATAAACATTTTCAAATCCCTTTTTTTAAAGAAAGCTTAAAAGTAAGGTACTTATATTCATTCATTTTTACCATTTTTACGTGTCACCAATTTAAAATTAACTTGCTTCAGAAAAACACACCGCAGCGGATTGTCAAATAACTGACCGCCGACCCATAAATTGCATGATTAATAAGACAAACAACATAAAGTATAGCAGGCTACGTTTTGATGACCAGGCCCGCACTTAAAATTTTTACTTCTGTATCTCGCCTAGTTTTAAGTTATTTGAAAATATTGTTTATTTTAATGCCTTCTATACCTACACAGCTAAAAAAGAAATATCAACTTAGGAATCACCCTGTATATTAAAACCAAAAATATTTTTGTAAACTTGTCAGCGAAATTTTAAATTAAAAAAATGACAAATATTTAAATTTGTTAACCAGTTTGAAATTTGCAAATGACAGCTACTTAACAGAAGTAACGCACGTCACAAATATGTACAAATGCATAAACGGCTTCCTTCTCCCCGTTTCTAACTTCCAATTTTCAAAAAATTATATTTGGTAATTTTTGAGATATTTGCATGTATGGAAGATATCACATCACGCGTCTTTGGCAACCGAAACTTCGCTTTCTATGAATAGATTTCAGCCAAAATTGAAACATCATTAAATGGTGGAAGTTTAGGCAGTTCAAAACTCTCGTAATGGCCGTCTTTCAATTCCAATCAGTATTTTATTTATAGACGATTATAATTTATTAGTATACAGCCGATGAAATTTCTTTATTGCCTAATAAAAACCTACGTATCTAAAGTTGCTTCGTAACTTGATTATAAAGTTGAAAGGGACTCATAATCAGAATAGTCAGTATTTTGGAAAACTGTTAAATTAGAATTTGAAGAAGTAGTCCATACTTGAAGTGAAGTGGCAGGTTAAATGGGGAGAAATACCACTCTAAGTTAACCTTCACTAAGATATATTCAATAAGAAATTTTAAACTGTTCTACATGTTTCGAACGTAAAAACGTTTATCTTCAGGAGAAGTATAGTTATATAGTATAGGAAATTGTGAGTGACACCCTCATAGAGCTTTTGAGGAAGTTAGGTTGTTGAATAAAGTGATGCTTACATAAAAGTAGGGGAGAAAAATATACCACCAGGTTCTAAAGATAAATAGAGGAGTTAAATGGTAATTTAAAGGTAATGAATTGAGAAACGTTATGTGAGAATGATATAGAAAAAGAGCAGAAACTTAAGTGGTGGATCATATTGTTGAAAAACTGTTGTTAAATTAGACTTCTCACAGAGACTGATGATTATTTTTTCTACTCCCATATGGATATTCCCGTTCCCTTCACAGTGGAATTACTGGATAAATGAGTTATTCCAGTTTACTGAACGGATTTAATTTCATATCCATCTTTGTTAGTGATGAACATTGTTGCAATCTCTAAAAATAAATGTTTCAACAGGATATACACAAAAAAAAACAGACGAATGCACAAAATACTGAAAAATAATATTAATTTAAGTACGTCGTTGACTCGCCCCGATAGAAATAGGAAGTGCCACATCATATTATCAGAAAGACATTTAATTTCTGTTTTTTATATTCTTTTGGCGTAACATGGTTCTGCTGCAGGTAGTTAGTTTACCCCAAAAATCCGTTATATCAAACTTTATCAGCACCCTCTGTATACAGGGTGCTACAAATTCGTGTGCCTACAAGGGGATCTCTAAAGCGGTAAGAGATACGAAGATGGTTAAATTGAGGCAAAGTTGCGTATTTTGGGACTTAATAATTTTATGAAAGAAAATTTTAAGTTTTCCAAAAACCTACCTTCGAAGATATCCGAAAAAAAAAAACAGATTTTTAGTTTTGGTTTTGAATTTTTTGCGCTTTCATTTTTGACTGGAGAAAAAACACTTTCTTATAGCCGTTCTTTATGTTCTACAAGATGGCGTTATTAGTTTTTAAATTAGACGTTTCGTTTTTTTTTAGATACCAACCTTAAGTCAACTTTTTTAAATACGGACCTGGAATTTTAAAGACATTTTTAGGGACTTTAGAAATTTAATACAATTTAAAGATTTTTAAAATTTTTACGTTTTGTGATTAAATATCACATAACGTAATATAAATAAAAAGTAAATCCTGGCAATTATTTTTAGAATAACTGAAATATTAAAATTACATAATGAAATAGTTGCATCCTGTAACCTAATAAACCACGATCTCGAGGCTCTCTGCGATATATCAAACAAATACTGTCTATCGATGCATCCTTTAAAATCACAAGTTATGCTGTTTGGTAGAGCTGCTGCCCGTTCTAGATGCTTAGAAAATGTCAATATAATTCTTAATAACGAAAAGCTTACCCTTACAGATGAAGCGAAGAATTTAGGCGTTATTGTGGACTATAAACTTAAGTTCTCGAAACATGTTACTGCTATAACTAAACGAGCATTCTGCAATTTAAAGCTGATTTATTCAAATCGCCATCTACTTAACAAAAAGTGCCGAATCACACTTTGTGAAATGTTAGTACTATCGCACCTTAATTACGGAGATGTAGTGTATGGCCCAAACTTACTTAATGTAGATGCACGCAAACTGCAGCTCGTTCAGAATTCCTGCGTTAGACTTGTGTGCGGTTTGAAAAGAAGGGACCATGTTACTTTTTCGATCAAAGATATAGGATGGCTGAATATGGAGAAGAGGAGACTTCTACACTGTTTAGTATTGTATCATAAAATCATTACCATACAAAAACCTGCTTATCTGTTTAAAAAACTAAAATTCAGAACCTCTGTTCATAATTTAAATGTCAGGTATCGAAATCTTCTAACTCCCCCACAATATAAAACCACCCAATTCCGAGGATCTTTTTCTTATAACGTCACCACGCAATATAACAAACTTTCTGAATCTTTGAAGTCTTTAAATTTTTAAATGCAAACTAAAACAAGTGCTACTGGAGTAAATTCTATGTCATGACATAAATTAGAATTTAAGGTAATATTCAATTTTGTTACATGTTTTATGGTTTTTTTTTAAATTTATTTATGTACTAGAAATTTTGGTTTTTTGTTAAGATTTATTTAAAATATTTTATTTAGTAAAATATATTTTTTTTTTGTTAGTATAATTTAGTTAATAAGTATTGCTGGGTTGAGTGTAAATGCGCTGCTCACTGTCTCGACAGATGAGTGCGAACTCTGCCCTTGTTGGAAAAATGTATGTGTTGTTGTAATTGCAATGATTAATTGTATTTTACTAATTTTTCAACAATAAAAACATTTATTATTATTATTAATATTATTATTATTATTATTATTATTATAACAGGAAGTTATGGCGTTTAGACCGTTTTATTTCAATAAGAGTTACCGTAACCATACTCTAGGACGTAAGTAAGCTTCTAAGGCATGAGAAGTAATTCTATTTTAATTTTTTTTATTATGTATATTATTTATTTTATTATTATAACATATGGTTTTTGCCTTAGACCTAGACCGAAATACTGTAATACAGAAAAGAATTAATGCTCCCAAGTAAAGAAAAAGTAACTGGAGTGTTAGACTAGTTATGTTACTGTAATGCGCTTAAGTTTGTTTCAAAAACAGTTTAAATTTTTTTCTATTGTTTATACGGTCTGATAGTGCCAGTTTCTGGCGAAACATGTAACACAAATAAACAGACAAAAAAATATTTGTGGCCGAGATTTTTGGTCTTTTCTCTTACAAAATATCAAATATCAGACCTTTTTGAGTAAAAATTGACGGATTTTTCATCAGATTTGTTTTTTGTTTGGTTTTAAATGTTCAGGACCGTAATGACATAAAAACATAACTTGAAAAATTGTATTATTAGATGACAAAACGCTAAAATTTTAAAAACGTAAAATTGTGTTAACTTTGTAAAGCTTAGAAGTTCCTAAAACTATAATTAAAATTCCAGGTCTGTACTTAAAAAAAAATTGACTTGAGGTTGGTATTTAAAGAACGAAACGTTCAATTTAAAAACTAATAAGGCCCATTTTGTAAAACATAAAAGACGGTTTAAAACGGTTAACGGTTAAAAAAAGTGTTTTTTGTTTTTTTCCCAAGTCAAAAATGAAGGCGCAAAAAATTAAAAACCAAAAATAGAAATTTCGGTTTTTTTCGGATGTCTTCGAAAGCATTCGGAATATTTATATAGTTATACTAGTGTCAGGTAAATTTGTAAACACAATCAGCGACCTAACAGGAATGGCGCTACGAATACTACAACAGTGGGCCATGAAATGCGGGTTAAAAATCAACCCCGAAAAAACGGAGGTAGTTCTATTCACACGCAGAAGGGTGATCGAGAACTTCAGACTCCCAGTACTCGACAATAATGCTTTAGTGCTTAAGGAAAAAGGAAAGTATTTAGGATTGGTACTTGACTCCAAGCTAAACTGGGGCATAAACTTGCAAGAACGAGTGAAAAAAGCGTCGGTAGCATTATATGCCTGCAAAAAAGCAATTGCAAAAAATGGGGACTAAAACCCCACATAATACACTGGATCTATACGGCTATTATAAGACCTATATTAATATACGGGGTCCTGGTTTGGTGGACCGCTTTGGAAAAAGCAGTGCACACTAAATCAATAACAAAGATACAAAGGGCAGCATGTTTAGGAATAACCGGAGCCCTTAAGTCAACCCCGACAGCGGCGCTAGAGGTCATGTTATATATACCCCCCCTGGATATCTATGGAAAAAGTATAGCTGCAAAAAGTGCCCTGCGACTAAAAGAGTCGAAATTCTAGAAGGAACCCAACTACGGGCACAGCAGTATACTAAAGATCCACCCGGGGAATAATCTACGAGACCCGACTGATTAGTCTGTCCCAATAACATGCTTCGATAGAAGTTATTCTATACTCATTCCGAGTAGGGAAGAGTGAGAAGGCAATCAGAATATAACGAAAAGAGATCACGCAATCTCCACAGACGGTTCAAAAATGGACGTTGGTGTGGGAGCCGGGGTCTTTTCCGAAAGTTTACAAATACATAAATCGTATAGACTCCCCAACTATTGTAGTATTTTTCAAGCGGAAGTACTGGCAGTAGAGAAGGCGGTCAATATCCTGCAAGAACACCTTGGCTTGGGAGTAGCCTCGCCAATCACCATCTTCAGTGATAGTCAGGCGGCGATTAAGGCAATCTGTTCCAGTAGTGGTAAATCAAAGCTCGTAAAGCGATGCCGCAACAATCTATGCACACTTGGCAACCAACATCGGGTTATTCTGTGCTGGGTTCCTGGACACTCCAAAATAGATGGCAACGAGGCTGCCGTTGCGCTCGTAAGAGAGGGTGCAGGCATGCCAGCTGATCTAGCAGACAATACAGTGAACAAACCACTGGGATTGGTCAAAGAGGAGATTGACTACACGGCCAAGCAGCTTGAACAGAACAGATGGACAGGGTTGACAACCTGTAGTACATCCAGGCAACTGTGGCCCACATTCGATAAAAAGAGAACCGCAGAGCTATTGAGACACAGTCGAAAAGACGTGAGAAATATTACTGCGGTTTTACCGGACATTTCCTCTTCGGTAGACATGCCGAACGTATGCAAATACCCACTAACGACTTCTGCAGAAGTTGCAGAGATGAGGAAGAGGAAGAAAGTATTCAACATTTTCTGTGTGAATGCCCTGGCCTCGCAAGAAGGAGGCTCACCACTCTGGGTGAACCATCTTTCGATAGCCTGGAGGAACTAAGCAACTTACAACTTGGACGGCTGAGCAGATTTCTGAACAGTAGTGGCTGGTTTGAATGAGTTGTTAAAATCCTTCCGCGGTTACGTCGCACTAACCATCAGAGATCTGATGAAGGTAGGTTCTACGGAACACGTGTGGTATCACAACGGACCTAATCAGGACTACGTGAGACTGTGTGGTCAGAACCAAGGGTCTGCCACTCTTACCTAACCTAACCTATTCGGAATATTTTCAATTTTCTTTCACCAAATTATTAAACCCTAAAATACGCAACTTTGACTCAATTTAACCATCTTCGTATCTCTTACCGTTTTCGAGATCCCTTTGTATCACCCTGTATGTGACATTTATATTTTATGAATGTATAACGATTAATTAACCTAAATTATCGGCCAAACATTACTGGATGGCGACCTATTATAAATTATGAACTTATATTACCGCCAATGCACCATTATTTACAATATGTCGCAGTATATCTACTAGTTAAATATTTATTTAATATTTAAAGGTAAATAATGGGTAACAGAATAGAATATAATATAATCCTACCGTGCAAGAATTTGCCGTTTTAAATTGCGGTTGTTCTTGGCCCGAATTACAAAAAAAACTAAGCAAAAAATTTTTTTTTTTTATCAATGAAAAGGTGGTATACAGGGTTCTGCAAAAGTGCGTCAGTCCTTATATAGCTCCTATAGGAATAAAGTTAGGAATTTAATTCGTATGCAGACTTATACTGTATCATAAGATGTATTTCAGGAAAATATGTGAAGGCGTTTTGCGATCCGTATTTAATCATATCTATTTATTTAGCTAACCTATTGCTCACGTTGCTTATGCGTGATTTGCTGCATGCAACTATAGGACGAAAAGTATTTTTCCAACGGATTCTCGGGCGCCACCTCTTGGATTAATGTGGTAAGAGGTCCACAGTGCCTTCGGATAGCTTTTAGACAGTGGAGAAAATAATCCAGGCGTTCAACTGCGTATGCATGGTGCGAAGGAATAATATAAATAAAACAATCGGTTTAAAAACATCTTGTATTCAACGATCTTTACATTAAGGTATGCCCCATTTAATATCGGTTTAAAATGAATGATTTTACCAGTTAAAAATAAAGAAAATAACAGAGAGAGAAGGATTGTATACGTTCTTTGTCTGCGGTAATGTATCTTTTATTAATTAATTAACCGCGGCTAAAAATAAATGATTCCAGCTTTGACGTCTGACGGCTTGATTAAATTAAAGATTCGCGTCTTCAGGTTCGCAAGCGGTCCGGCGGTCAACTTAATAACAGTAATACATAGACCCGCGGAAATCAAATCAGTACTAAGATCTGCAAGCGCGATCGCAGCTTAATTAATAGAATAAAAGTCAGGACGGACTACGGTGACGGACTTGCAGATATCAGAAAAGGATGCGGCCTATGCTTGAAAGGAAAGATTCACGCGGTAAAGCTACTAGCGAATGCGGATGTGAATACGTCAAGCGGTATCGGTAAAAAGTTCCAGAAGTAAACGACAACACGACTAGCAGTTAAGTGGCGGTTTTTAAATAGTAGATTGGTTTTGCTTTACGCATGCGTATAAATCCCGCGGACCTACACGTTCTGGCGATTTAACAGTGTACAGCGTATGAGTAAGATAAAGATGGTGTAATGTATGTGTTATTGTGTATGGTGTGTCGGTGTATGTGTGTGAGACAGACATATAGTCTATTTTCCCCGGTCTGAATTTACATTAAGCAAGCAGTTCCTGCAGCAACTCGGACTTGCATAAAGCTGATAAAATGAATTTGCGGTATTGAAACAAAACAGAGCTACTTAGGTTGATGATGACCTGGAGGAGTCCGGTTCTGCATATGAGAGGAAAAGAGAAGCGAAATTGTCGGAGTCATGTGTGTGTCAGTGTAATAGGTGATAGTAACCGGTGGTATTTAAAAGGAAACAGACGAACGGATTAATTTTAAGGTAAAGCGAGACAGCACTACTCGGTTATGATAATCAGGGCAGCCCGGTGCATGAATTAAAACGAGACAGAACTACTCCGGTTGTGATGATCTGGAGGAGTTCGGTGTCGTGTATGAGAGGAACAAAGAAATGAAATGGTCGGAGTCATGTGTGTGTACCTATGTGTAACAGGTGATAGTACCCAGTGGTTTTAGAATGAAACAAATGAGATAGCAGAACGGATTTAAGCAGACAGAAGGTTTAGCAAGACAGCACTAGGTACTCGGTTATGATGACCAGAGCAGCCCGGTATCGCATGAATTAAAACGAGACAGAACAACTCCGGTTGTGATGACCTGGAGGAGTTCGGTGTCGTGTATGAGAGGAACAGAGAAATGATCTTACCGGTTTTGAGTGTGTGTGTGTGTCTGAGAGAGAAACAATATGACAGAACTACTCGGGTTATGCTGACCTGGAGGAGCCCGGCCCTATGTATGTGAATAATATAAAACAATCCGGTATACGCGCCAGAGTGAAAGAAGACATTATATTGTCAGTAGGTGTGAGTGAGAAAGCGGTCAGTAATGCCAGAATGTGTAGTATAGAACGGCGGTTTAAAGATAAGTTAATAATCTACATTTAATTTCTTACCGTTTGTTTTTACAATAGTTCGGATGGTCTCGGTATTGTCCGGAGCTAGTCAATGAAGTCGACCGGTCGATATGTGAGAGTAGGTACGGTACTCTGATTTTAAGATGGCACGATCTCGGGTTTAACATCACCGTTACAACCGTTTTTTGGTTTAACATGATAAATCGGAATTTGTAACTTATAGATAGAGAAAAAAAATAAGACAGGGAGGTGAAAACCATTTTTCACTAAGATAAACCGTTCCAATTTTACAGCCTGTCAAAGTCTAAAAATGCTATATTTTAATCGTCAATATCTCAAAAACTATTGAATTTAGACATACGACATTTACAAAATAAGCGTAGAATTTTGTGGAGAATCAAAAAATTATACAATAATAAGGTGTTAAAAAAATGTTACTTTGTATCGCCACACTTTTTTGGGCCGCCCTGTATAAACCAAAATAATTTTAAAAGGTGCACTTCAATGGCCTCTACAACTTTTGAATTTCGAATTTTTATCTAATTATTAAGATAAAGGCGAAAATAAAATTTATTGTTAACTCACCCTGTAGGTACAGTTTGACAGTATTCTCCAATAATTAATTCATGCTCGAGTAAAGGATAAACCAACTTGGCTAATCGATATTTTATTAACAAATTTGCAAGCCACATTATTTCCGGTTGTATGGAAGATTATAGATGAAAATTTGAGATAATTGAGAGGGAGGCGGTTTACCATCTTCTCTTAAAGGATGTTATTTACTGTATTTAATACAGAATAAGTAATTTTACTTACAGTGGGTTGCATAAAGAAAAATAGTTCTTGGTTAGCTTAACAGCGTATTAAAAAGACAAAATTTAATCAGAGGTTGGCAAGGCCTGCCTACTGCGTGTTTGCGTAAACTTGCCTTTGATTTTTCCAAAGATCGCCGCCGTCAGTACTGTCAGATGGCAGTTTTTCTAGTTCTGATGCTAGTTCACTAGCCCTTAATATTAAAGTAAATTTTGAAGAAGTAGTCCATTCTTAAAGTGGAGTTAATTTATAGGAATAAATAAAAACATAAAGTCTTTCTCCACTGGTTTATTAAATAGTAAAATTAAAAGGTGGTAGATATTCTACATGTTTCGGGTGTAGTAACACCCATCATCAGGAATAAAATATGAGGAGAAAGTATTTATAAGTGAGAGGAACAGACCTAAATGGTGAATGGTAGTGAACCTCGATGGAGCTCTTATCGAGCCATGGAAGATCAAAAATAGAGAAATTGAATAATGATAAAAAAAAAATTTGGTATACTTAAGTCTTAACACTGACCATGGGCAACAGGTAACAGTGGTAAGAGGAGGCCTGTTTGGGCAAAGAGAAGAAAAAATATTTAAGAAATGTAAGAAAAATGGAGACTCACAGGGCAAGAACTTTCATCCCGGAAACCATGTAGAGAAAGAAAAGTTATTTATTTAACCCTCTTTTTATATAAAAAAATTAGTTTATTCGGGCTTGTTCCCCTAATCTTCTTTTCTTTTTTGCTATGAACCAAGATTCACACATCATCAGTTCAATGCCTTTAACTTTTCTACCTCTAAATTAATTTTTTTATATAAAAAGATGGTTAAATAAACAACCTTTCTTTCTCCCCATGGTTTCCGGGATGAAAGTTCTTGACCTGTGAGTCTCCATTTTTCTTACATTTCTTAAATATTTTTTCTTCTCTTTGCCCAAACAGGCCTCCTCTTACCACTGTTACCTGTTGCCCATGGTCAGTGTTAAGACTTAAGTATACCAAATTTTTTTTTTATCATTATCCCATTTCTCTATTTTTGATCTTCCATGGCTCGATGAGAGCTCCATCGAGGTTCACTACCATTCACCATTTAGGTCTGTTCTATTTTATTCCTGATGATGGGTGTTACTACACCCGAAACATGTAGAATATCTACCACCTTTTAATTTTACTATTTAATAAACCAGTGGAGAAAGACTTTATGTTTTTATTTATTCCTTTAAAGTAAATTGTTTTTTTTTTGAATTGAATTATTTAATAACATTTATATTTTGTTATACATAATGTTTACTGGTACTTAATTATTATTGGAATAACTAATTTTTTTTTCAGGATTGTCTATACTTATTATTGTGATCTCTGCAGTGGTCTGTGTAATCACAACGTTGTCATTGTCAGCCATATGTACCAATGGGGAAGTCAAGGGAGGTAAGTACCTACAATTTTTAATCTATCATTTAAATAAAAATAATCCCAAAAATCTATAATTTACGTAACAAATTCCGAAAGTGATATTTTGACGGGATAAGTGGGAACTTTTTTTTAGAAGCCATCTTCAGGAGGTGTAGTCGAATTATATTATGTAAGATTGAACCCCCCCCCCCCCCCCCAATGTTATTATAGACAGAAATAAATAATACCCACCCACATGAAATAAGCTATGTCGATCTGTCGATCAAATGAAAATAGAATGGGAACAGCAGCAGTTAGACATTATCGAAGAATCTGTACAACTTCTGAGCCGCTAGCACTAATCCAGCTCCAAATATTAATCGAAACACATCCATTTTAATTAGTTTAATAGGTAAATCATATTTCATGTTTCTGGGTTTATATACACGATTTTTGCCATTGTTGCACGATTGGAATGTTTTGTCATTAAAAAATATTGCCCTTTCCCATAAATTATTCTGGTAGAAATATTTCCTACAAAAGTCTACTCTCTCTCTTCTTTCGCGTTTATGGCAGTCTTGAAAATATATTCTCTTAGAAAGTTGACAAGCTCAGTATCTTCATGCTCCGTCGAAATTTTCCTCTTACCAGAAGTCCAGAACCTGGTTCCTCCTTTTGCTCGTATTCCCTAAATTTTAAATTAACAGCAAATGGGTTGTTTATATCTTGCTGTTCTAGAGGATCCAGGGAATTTATTTTCCTCTTTCGCGTTTATGGTAGTCTTGACTGGATATTCTCTTAGAAAGTTGACAAGCTCGGTATCTTTCTCCTACCAGAATCCTCCTTATTTCTTCTATACATTAAATTTAGCAAATATTGATAACATACTAATAAGTTAGCAGCAAGCGAACCAAGTGGTGCATCTGTTTTTTACATTAAAGGACACAGGGACGCTAAACCAATAGATATCTTGGAGCACAGGTAGACGACGGCTATTTCATACTTATTAGGACTCTATAGAAAGCCATAACTTAAGTAGCAAAGCAACTCCAGAAACAGCGAAAGCTCGTTTTAAAGAATTAAATAAGTAGTAAAGACGCCGCATCGCCATCTGTAGGAATGAACTCAAATGTAGAAGACAGAGTCACCGCGGACATAAAATCATAGAACTAAAAACAACCAAGACATGTTAGGCTACACATCTTGTATAGGAAACTACATTTTGCGATTCACTATAAGAGCCTGCAGTTTTAGAAATAGATCACACCGAAGTACCCACTAGGGTGCAACGCTATCCGTTCATATGCCATGTAAACGAATTGATGATATGTTTATCTGACGAGTTGAAAGAACTCATTCTCTAGACAATCCTGTATATTATATTTGTCAAAAAACAACATGATATGCTTTCATCAGTAGCCGAAAACGTTATTGGGGTCATCCTAGGGCCCTGAAGAGATTGTAAGCTACTTTGATTACAGTGATCGTGAGTCGTCATTACTTGTTGGGATAGAAAATAAGCTGAAAGTAAACAACAGGGACAAATATTGGAGTTATCTTTTGTTGTTTACTTCGCCGAATTTTGGGTTTAATTTACCGTCACAATTTTTTTTTCGTAAATAAAGGAATAGCAACTAAAGTTCGATTTATTTACATAATAAACACTCAAATATACCTACATATTGGGTATAAGGAAATTTTTAATATCATCATCAATAAAACAAACAAATTTTTTTAAAAACGGCGCATCTATAGTCTATTTCAGAAAGACGTAGAGTAGCATGAGCTTTTAATTTACAAATTAGCAAAATTTAAAGTAACTTATATAGTATATTTCAGAAAGGTGTAAAGTATTGAAAGCTTATTAGGTATGCAAAGGGACTACAAAGTGACCCAGCAAATATTTAAGCCACTTTCATTTATTTGGCATTAATTTCATTGCAAAATTTTTTAATTTCATCAAGTGGAGATAGTACCACCCGGGTTTAAGTCAATTTATGGGTTTTGCCTATTTTTATTAATTTACAAACACTGAAAATGGTGTGACAAAGGCGTGCATTATGTACATAGTATTAGATACACTTATATATACGAAACAGCCTGTCATTGTCTACCTGTGCCCCAGGGAAACCTTTATCTTTGGCGTCCCAATGTACTTTAATGCAAAATATAGATACAGTATTCGCCTGCCACTAAAACTTTCTTTCTATTTTACTTATACGGACACTAAACTCTACTATTGTTGAAAATACTTTTTTAACACCAAAATGGACGTCGCGTAGTTTAGATTCGAAATACCTGGAATATCTTCAGTCAAAATATTGCCTACCCTACACATGGTAACATAATTGGAAGTACTAAATACGACAATTAATTAATAATGTATGATCAACAAAATGTAAAACTGAGGCAATAAGGTTCCATTTTTTGCTTAATACAGGGTGATTCACGTTGAGTGGCCTATTAGAAGATCTCGGAAACAAGTAAACTTATTTCTAAAAATTTGATAGCAGGCATAATTGGCTTTGAGCTTTTAAAACATTATATTTTGACGTTTTTATTACTTCCGGTTATACCGGAAGCTAATTCCAACTTTACTATTTCAAATGGAACACCCTGTATATTTTAGCACTTTTGATTAACTTATTCTTATCTCTAACGGTTTTTGAGATATGAATTATAAAAGGATTTTTTTGTGTAAAAACCCTTCGAGAATAAAGTTTATTAACTCTGAAACTAATAAAGGTAAACATTTAAAATGTTCTAAGCTTTCAAGTAATACATAGATCTTTAGTTTAAATTACTTAAGTTTCACGTTTTTGATACAGGGAGTTCTTAAAATTGTGCCAATGTTTCCATTTAAATAAATGTGTATAAGTCAATTTTTGCAAATGGATTACCCTATTTTTTTAGCTTACTAACGCGTAGAGAATTAAATTTCCTATCTAAATGCCTTATATGCTACAATCCACATTTTTAGTCGTTTTGGAATTATGAGCCATTTAAATTAAAAATCTTAAAATTTCTGTTTGTGTTAATGCGACATTATTTTTAAAAATAAAGCTTCGACTGGGATTTTCGTTTGACTTTGAGCTTTGTTGCCAATTTGTAAAGTAGGCTTTATACGAAAAGATTTTAAAGTTGACATTTATCTTAGCCCTGTTGTCATATTATTTAAAATTATGTTCATTCTTGGTAATCTGAGAATGGCGAATAATAATTATTAAAATAATTTTATTTAAAAAAATCAGAAATAGCTAAGTAACGAACATAGGCACTTAATAACAAATGGTAACAAAACTCAAAGTCAAACGAAAATCCCAGTCGAAGCCTTCTTTTCAAAAATAATGTCGCATTAACAAAAACAAAAATTTTAAGATTTTTTATTTAAATTGATCATAATTCCAAAACCACTAAAAATGTGAATTGTAACATATTAGGCATTTAGATAGGAAATTTAATTCTCTACACGTTAGTAAGCTAAAAAATAGGGTGTTCCATTTGCAAAAATTGACTTGTGCACATTTATTTAAATTGAAACATTGGCACAATTTAAAGAACTCCCTGTATAAAAAACGTGAAACCTAAGTAATTTAAACTAAAGATCTATGTATTACTTCAAAGCTTACAAAATTTAAAATGTTTACCTTTATTAGTTTCAGAGTTACTAAACTTTCTTCTCGGAGCGTTTTTACACAAAAAAAAACCCTTTTATAATTCATATCTCAAAAACCGTTAGGTAATCAAAAATGCTAAAATATATAGGGTGTTCCATTTGAAATAGCAAAGTTGGCATTAACTTTTGGTATTACCGGAAGTAATAAAAACTTCAAAATATAATGTTTTAAAAGCTCAAATCCAATTATGCCTGCTATCAAATTTTTAGAAAGGTAAGTTTACTCGTTTCCGAGATCTTCTAATAGGCCACTCAACGTGAATCACCCTGTATACTTAAACGTTTATACTAAAGATTGATGCAGATTACCAAGCCGACTCTGTATTTTCAGCGGGAATACGCAATTTTCCGAGCTCTAATATTATTATCAGATAAACACCGGTCACCGATACGGTCTTTAATCTGGAGGGACCTAATTATGTTTTCACTTAAATTAATTGTTTTTTTTTTGCTTATATCTTCAGTATTGATTTGATGTCTGGGCTCTTGATTGGGGGCGTTTTTTCATTAGCAATAATCAATAGAGGTGATAATAATTAGTAAAAAGTTATTTTCTTTATTCCCTTTTTATCACTTAAGTAGTCTTTGGTACCAAAATTGGGAATACTGAAACTTTATAAAATGAATTTGATGCTTTACACCAGCCTTTCCCAAAGTGGGCGATAACGCCCCCTTGTGGGCGCTGCAGGACTAAAGGGGGGCGGTAAAAGATCCAGAAAAAAAATGGGGACGTTGTCTAGAGGCTTGGGGGGCGATTTGTAATTTCATCTAGATAGGAGGACTCTTAGCACCGACTGAGCTCTCGATTCTCGACTACTGTCTGAATACTATAAAGTTGCGTTTCAATAATCATTCTCATTGGCAGGTGTAGCCCGTAAGAGTTAACTTAAGATCTGAGCGCCGTTGTGTACTACCTACTGCGCTCAGGTCTCAAGTTAACGGGTTATAGTAAAAGTCTCGTTTAGAATGAATGTTTAATCTCCGCTAATATAGCTCACAATAATTAATTAATTTAATTTGAAGTTATAGTGGTTTTTAACTAGGCGCTAAAAAATAATTTATTCTCAAAGTGGGCAGTAGACAAAATAAGTTTGGGAACCCCTGCTTTACACTGTTAAATAATTAAATATTACACTATTAGTTATAAGTATAAGAAATGCCCGTAGATTAAATGTATTTATATAGTAATAGTACACAAGTTATTTGTAAAAGTACACTTTATGTAGGGTAAATATGGGTTGTAAAATGAATTAATTTTTTAAAGAAATGCAGGAAAAAAATGAACTTTTAACCATCTGAAAGTACCTTGCTGCCATAATATTGTTTTTCGTCTAACACTGTTAATATTAAGTTACATACATTACATATTAAGATACAAATCAGATTACAAAAAACTACCAATAAGAACCAAATAGCTGTTTAAGGGGTGGGGCGACTAAAAAAAACGACTTCTAAAAAATAAAAGAACGTATCTCGGCTCTAAAAACCTTGCTACTCTCAAAAGTGAGTTCCAAACAATACTGACCCTTCCTACACCCTTTAATTTTTAAGGCTCAAAGTAAACGAAAATAAATAATAAAAAAAATTAAAAAAATAAAATTTTGTAACACTTGGGGGAAATATTTCCTACAAAAGTTTACTCTCCTCTGTTGGTTTTTATTAGTCAAAAATATTTTTTAGGAGCACGTAGTCTTGTTGTTTTAGAGGATGCAGGGAAATCGATCTCCTCTTTCACGTTTAAGGCAGCCTTGAAAAAACATTCTTTTAGAGTTGACAAGCTCGATATTTTCATCCTCCGTAGAGATCTTCCTTCTATCAGAACCTGGTTCTCCTTTTGCTCTAATTACTTAAATTAGCAGCAAATGGGTTGTTGCTAATTTGTTGTTGCTGTTTTGCAGGATCCAGGGAAATTGGTCTCCTCTATCGCGTGTACAGGGTAATTCCCAAATTGATACTTCTTTTTTTAGCTGTGTATAGAAGGCATTAAAATAAACAACATTTTCAAATACCTTTTTCCAAAAAACTTAAAAGTAGACGAGATACAGAAGTAAAAAATCTAAGTGCGGGCCTGGTCATCAAAACGTAGCCTGCTATACTTTGTTGTTTGTCTTATTAGTCATGCAATTTACGGGTCAGTGGTCAGTTATTCGGCAATTCGCTGCGATGTGTTTTTCTAAAGCAAGTTAATTTTATGGTGAAACTTGAAAATACAACAAACAAATAAACTAGTAGATATGGTGCTTATTTACGGTGAGTGCCGTCAAAGTGCGGCGACTGCTTTGAGATTATGTTTAAGTTAAAGACCGTATTTGATCCATACTGCAATAAATGAATGTAAGGACCTTATTTTTGAGTTTTTTGAAAAAGGTATTTAAAAAAGGGGTGGAGGCGACTAAAAAAACGATTTCCAAAAAAGAAACGTATCTCGGCTCTAAAAACCTTGCTACTCTCAAAAGTGAGTTCCAAATAATACTGACCCTTCCTAAACCCTTTAATTTTTAAGGCTCAAAGTAAATAAAAACACATTTTGTAACCCTCAGGGGGGGGGGGGGGGGGAGGCGAAACTGCTTTTACTTAATCAATAAATGTTCGGGCTCTAAGAATTTCTTCCGGGCCTCACGGGCCAGCCTGTCTTTCGGATCAAATATTTGTACCAATTAAGGTCACCTTAATTGGTATAGGTATTGAAAATATATATTTTTATTAGTTCATATGTTTGCCACGCGTTCCTAACAAGGCCACCGTTCCAAATGAGGCAATTCCAAATGGCGCCACTGGAAAATAACTAATGGGGAGAGTCGGGTATTGGTGCGCACCTAAGCCAAAATTGTAATATTTCCGAAACGACAAAAGATTGGCCTTCTTGGTTCGCTATCAAGATTCTTTAATGATTTGGCTTTAATATTCTGTAATTAATTTTAAATAAAAATGCACATTGTGACTTTAAAATTCGAAATTTCAAAAAGTGACATTGCCCACAATTACCCGACATATGCGACTAATGGTGCGCATGGATAATCGTGCGCATTGAAAAGGGAAACGAATAAAATAATTTATTGAAGCTAAGATTATACTTATTTATTCTTATAGCTTGAATCATAATTTCTGGATTCCATTGCGCCTTTGTTGTTTTACGTTGGTATTTCGGCATCTGCAAAACATTATAATCTAAGATATTTAAGACTGTAATTATGGGTTCTTTTAAGGTTATGCCGAAACTTTGACGTGCTGACTTTTTTGGACATCGGATTTGGATTTAGCGACCCTAAAAACATATAGTAAACGTGGCCTGACCCCTTTTTTGTGTGGCTGTGTTATTTAAATGCATTCTTAATAATGCTAATAATGCATGGCGGCTAATCGTGCGCACTGCGCCCGATTAAGCGAAAGTGGCAGATTCGGTTTTAAATTCTTTAAAAGAATATAAAACATTTTTTGCCTAAATTATATATATTAGTGGAATGTATTAATGCACACGATTATCAAAAAATTTAAAAATGGAAATACTTACGGCTTATTTTTTTCGAAGCATCTACTAGTACATGACATACGTAAACAACGAAGCGACCTTTTTGGATAGGTAAAGTAAAGCGATCGACCTGACTCATATGTCATAGTACACCGGCTTGGCAAGGGATGGCGCCTGAATATGGATTTCGAATTATATACGCCGGTTATGGAAATAAAGACATGCGCACGACTAGCCGCCGCGCACGTTTAGCCAACTCTCCCCTACCAGACAAAATACCTCTGGCAAAGTAAATATGAAAAAAAGATGGAGTTGGACTCGAATTGACCTTTTTAACAAAATATTATTTAAAATAACTAATCTGTAAATAAGAAATAATTTAGAAACTTTTAAACACATAAATCATTAAATTAATTACTTTTATTCAACTAAAATATTTTTTGCATCTTTCTGTCGAAGTTAAATGATTAATCACGTTTTTTGCTTAAAGTATCTCAAAATAGAAACCCCATTTCGGTTATTACGTTATTATAACATTGTAAAAAAACCTTTTACTTTCCAAGCATCTAACTTCATTTTTGTTTTTGCAGAAAGCTTTTTAGGGCTAAATTTATATAAAATTAAAGCTTATTCCTAGTCAAATTGAAAAAAAGGAAATAAGAAAAAAATTCAAATCAAATTTTTTTAACTAATCCAAAAATAAGAGAGATACATGAGCTCTTATAAAATTATAATCTGGTCATATGCATCGCTGATAAAGTCTGTTTATGTTTATTTCTTTTTTAATATACCGCGCAATGTATCGGTCAGTTAGTTGCCAACTAGTTGAACTAGTCGCGTGGTGTTTATATTAATGGAGTATATTGATACTTCAAATTGTTAAAATGGAACATTATGAAAGTAATAAACTAGTGGATAACATACAACGACGAGAAAGCAAAGATAGACCCCGCATTCTCCTTTATAAAAACAAGCCGACAAGAACTAAAATTCAAGCTACGACTTAGTTCCTGACGAATTCCATGAATGAAATCATATGGAAATAGGACATTTTTACGATGTGCCAATAGTATATTACATAACAAGTGATGAAAGTAATACTTTTTAAACGAGGAGATATTAAGCACGAGGCGTCAGCCGAGTGCGGAAATTCTCCTAGTTTTAGAATAATCACTTTCACACAAGTAATGTACACTATTTTTCCTACGACCACAAAGAATTATTAAAAAAACCTTTGATTTGTGAAAAAAATATTTCAACTCTAGAGCTGAAAAAAAATATTTCAACTCTAGAGCTGAAAAAAAATATTTCAACTCTAGAGTGGAAATACAAGGCACACTATTTAATTTAAACATATGATGCCAATTTAATAGATCGAAAGGTCACAGGTTCAAATTCCATCAGGAGTACTTGACTTTTTTTTATAAAAACATTAAATAAAATTATTTTGAATTGAAATATTCCTTCTTAAATGATTTTTTTTTATTTAATCAAGGAAAGATGCATTAAAAATAAATTTAAAAAATTCACCCAACAAGGAAGATTTCAATTTAAAATAATTCTATAAATTATTTAATGTTTTCATAAAAAAAAGTCAAGTGCTCCTGATGGGATTTGAACCTGTGATCTTTCGATTAGCAGGTCATGGCTCTAGTCTCTAGTCTATGGCGACCCATAAACATTTTCTGCTTAAGTTTAATATATGACATTTTCTTCAGCGGGGCTTGTTTTCACTGGTAATACATTTTCCAGTATATTCTTAAATTTTTTATAATTTCAGATGGCGTATTTTCACACTCTAATTCTGAATCACTCGACAAATACGTAATAAATAAACTAAACTGCTTTCTAAAATTTGTTCTTTTTTATAAATAGGTGTGGTCTGTCAAATTGGCATCATATGCCTAAATTAAATAGTGTGCCTTGTATTTCCACTCTAGAGTTGAAATATTTTCTTTCAACACGCGTGTGATATTCGGCGCTTTCGAGCCAAGTTAACCGTGCTTTTTTTCTCATTTTCGTAGGTGGTCGTAGGAAAATGATTATAACATTCTCCCATTGTGTATATTTTTTTTTCACCGGTGGACTCAACCAGCGGTGGAACTGATGAACTTATGATTGATAGCTGGTCGAATGACGCCATTAACCGGTTGGTTAATTAATTTACGATCTCTCTCTCTCTCT
Source organism: Polydrusus cervinus (assembly GCA_935413205.1). Lineage (NCBI taxonomy): Eukaryota > Metazoa > Arthropoda > Insecta > Coleoptera > Curculionidae > Polydrusus > Polydrusus cervinus. The sequence continues at coordinate 12,486,104 of OW284519.1, read as the reverse complement.
CTTTCTTTAATCCGGTGAAAAAAGAATATACCTAATTAAAAACATCGTTGGATTGCTTAGAACATATTCTAACCTCAAACTAGTCAAACTACTAATAACGACAATCATTTCGAGTAAATTTCTCATTGAATGGCAGCTAAGAGAGCCTCTGTGACTGTCACCAAAGTGTAGTATTCTCGTATTCCTAATAATTTACCATATTTTCATGAAGTACCTATTATACAGGGTGTTACAAATGCGATGTTCACCATTGGGATCTCATAAACGGTAAGAGATACGAGGAAGTTTAAATTAGGGCAAAGTTGCACAATTCATAGCCGACCAATATGCCAAGAAGAAATTAGGAAAATTCCGAGTACTTCCGAAGATATACGTAAAAAACCGAAAATCGCCGTTTTGGTTTTTAATTTTTCCTGGCTTTATTTAAAGAGATAATGAAAAATAAATTTCACATTTTCATTGCCACTTTTCATCTTCTATAAAGCAGTGTTCTTAGATTTCATGTCCGACGTTTTGTTTTTCGGATGCCATCATCAGGCTTGTTTTTTAAATACGGACCTGTATTTTTATTGCATTTATCTAAACTTTATATGCGATGTAATCTTAATACAAAATTACTTTGATTGAATATTAACGTTTCTACCTTATAAAAACATTTTCAGGAATATTTTAGTTAAAAAACTTTTGGATTATTGCAGATCAAAGCCGTATCTGATAATGTATAACAGAGACAGAACGATTTTTCTCTTTCTAAAAACCCTAATCGAGAAGGCTATTGCAGATAATTTTGAAATAGCTTTCGAGGTTGTTACAACTAGAGGACTAGGATCTTCATTGATTAAAATTTTAAGCGAGGCTAGGCCTATAACTCCTCTTAATTATTGATAAAACATTAGCTAAAAACTAGTACATTAAGTTCGTGTTGTGTGAGGAGTTTAATGGTAACTTTGTTGCGGGTGTTTAGCAATTAGAGGATTCATTGTTTAAAGTATCATAGTTTGCCATGGAATATAGAAACAATAAAAAGTTTGACATAAGTAATCTAAATTTCAATTACGCGGTGATAAATTCGGTCTTATCTAAAAATGAAATTTTCTTCCGAAGAAAAAAGGGATATGTTAAGAATTTATTACAGTAACAATAGAAATTCTATGACAGCTTTACAAATCTATTTTGAGGAGTATCCGGAAAGGGAGCAGCCAGCACAAAACATTTTTCAAAGACTTGATAGAAATTTAAGCGATTATGGCCAGCTTGGAAAGCCTTGACAAAAATATGGTAACCGTATTACAGAAGACGAAATTCAAAACGTTTTAGGCCAGGTATGTAACATAAGACTTCACAAAAATTGTTTTTTTACAAAATAAGTTAACATTGTATATATACAATATCCTGAAATCTTGTGATGTTTCACGTTATTGTAGGTGGACAATGATGCAACTATATCCAGTAGGCAAATTGAAGCGGAATCCAATTTGCCATCCTTAAACCATGTTAAGGCATGGAAAGTTCTAAAAAATGCCGGTTTGAGACCCTACAAAATTCATATATCACATGCATTGCGAGAAGGAGACGCTGAGAGAAGGCTAACTTTTTGTAATTGGCTACTAGATCAAGATAACCAAAATCGCAATTTTTTAAGCAATATTCTTTGGGGTGATGAGGCTACATTTACAAATTGTGGTGTTTTTAATAGAAACAATGAACAGATTTGGACAAGAGAAAATCCTAGAGAAAATAGAGAAGTACGCAAGCAAGTACGCTTTTCGCTGAATGTTTGGGCAGGGATATTAGGCGATAGAATTTTTTGTCCTGTTTTTTTACCACAACGACTAACAGGGGAGTATTATCTAGTATTTTTAAATAATACATTCCAAGATTCTTTATCTGAAATCCCGCTTACACGGCTGCAACAAATTTGGTTTTAGCAAGATGGAGCAACCGCTCATGGCACGAGAGATGTTATAACCTTCTTACATGCTGAATTTCCAGGCAAATGGATTGGAAATCGTGGTTTTATTGAGTGGCCGGCAAGGTCCCCAGACCTTACACCACTAGATTTCTTTTTTTGGGGAGCCATAAAAAACAAAGTGTATAAGCAGCCCATTAACGTAATAGAAGAGCTTAGAGTTCGTTGCATAAATGCGTTTGTATCAATTCGAAGAAGGTCGGTACACAGAGTTTCTCAAAAAGTTCGCGTCAAAATTGAAAAATGCATAAATCAAAATGGAAATCTTTTTGAACATCTTAGATAACCATTTGTCATTAGTTTCTACCTCTTTTGGGTTTAAATAATTTTAATTTATAAAAAATGTAAATAATAGATAATTTTGAATATTTTAGTACCTAAACGTACTGTAATTATCGTTTTGTGATATTTGTTATTGTTTTAGTTATAGATTTTCTTGTGTTTCCGAAAATACTGTTAAACAAAATGATCTTTAATACCTAATCCAAAAGTTTTTTAAATAAAATATTCCTGAAAATGTTTTTATAGGGGAGAAATGTTGATATTCAATCAAAGTAATTTTGTATTAAGATTACATCGCATATAAAGTTTAGATAAATACAATAAAAAATACAGGTCCGTATTTAAAAAAACAAACCTGACGATGGCATCCGAAAAACAAAACGTCGGACATAAAATCTAAGAACACTGCTTTATAGAAGATGAAAAGTGGCAATAAAAGTGTGAAATTTATTTTCCATTATCTCTTTTAATAAAGCCAGGAAAAATTAAAAACCAAAACGGCGATTTTCGGTTTTTTACGTATATCTTCGGAAGTACTCGGAATTTTCCTAATTTCTTCTTGGCATATTGGTCGGCTATGAATTGTGCAACTTTGCCCTAATTCAAACTTCCTCGTATCTCTTACCGTTAATGAGATTCCAATGGTGAACATCGAATTTGTAACACCCTGTATAAACAACGACGCTATCCTTTTATAACGGTGACTCGCCCATATAACTTTTTTTGTTTTTTAAGATAATGGAATACAATTTGGAATATTTGTATACGACATGAAACTACATATCTTGACAGATGACTCAACTTTATAGAACTTCCGGTTAAAGGGTCATGAACACGTTCAACTTGCTTATTTTTTTCTGATAATGAATACTTATAAGTAGGTAGGTACTATTAAAGTGTATCTGTTTTTCTTTAGGAGGAATCTATTACATAATATCCAGATCGTTGGGGCCAGAGTTTGGAGCATCGGTGGGCATAGTCTTTGCTTTTGCCAACGCCGTTTCGGCTTCAATGAACACCATCGGGTTTTGCAATTCACTCAGCGATTTGTTAAAGTTATATGACCTGAAGATATTCGATGGTGGCGTGAACGATGCCAGAGTAATTGGTAAGAAATTTTTTTTTTGTAAAGTTCTACTATCGCTTTTAGGGATTTACGATGTTTTTTTAAAAGCGCTGAAACTATTGACGTACAGTAAAATTGTGTGCTATTAACGAACATCGAAATAAATATTTCCTAAATTAGTTGTAAGCGTTCGATCGTCTCAGTTATTATTTATTGAAAAAGTAGCAATTGTGTAACATTGGACAGCTAAAAGTTCAAACACTGTTTGTTATGCAATAGATTTTTGAATTTGAGCTTTTATTGTAAGAAAATAATAATTTTTGAAAGTTAAATCTAATTTTGTATAGGCGTGTTTGTATGTACATATTTAGCACTTAAATTTTGATTTTAGGTACCAGTAATTTTATTTTAAAATCAAATTGAGGTACCCACTTTTTTAAATTTACAAATTAGCAAAACTTAAGTACGTATAAGTACTTGAACCTGTGAATTCATAAATCTGTGGTTGACTCCACAGATTTCTGAACATTGGCCATATAAAAGTCCTGTTCGATTTACGTTAAAACTAGTTTGATTTAGGCGTCCCCAGTATATTTTTCAGAACATAAAATAAAGTACCTACTTATAGTCTATTTCAGAAAGGTGTAGAGTATTAAAAGCTCATTAGGTATGCAAAGTGACTATAGAGTGACCCAATGAATATTTAAGCTACTTTCATAATTTGGCATTGATTTCATTGCAAAATTCTTTATTTTCATTATAGTGCAGGTAGTACCACCCGGGATTGGGTCAATTTATGGGTTTTGCCTATAAAACTCACAAACACTGAAAATGGCGTGACAAAGGCGTGCATTATGTACACTTATTTTTTTATTAAACATTATAAAACACTACAAAATATAAAAAATTATAATATTCTTCGTCATCTGTCATCTTGACATTATAATTAACGGGTCGACGGTCCAATCGATCAGGTGGTCAAGATCCCACATTTTTTCCTCTTCTTTAATGACATGATGGACTGCTTTTCGCCAGTTCTCTGGTGTTACTTCCCTAATGGCTTGATCAAACAGTAGCTTAATGTCTTTCATTTTGAACGTCATGTTGTGTCTTGTTACAAATCCTTTCACTTGCGCCCATATAAGTTCTATATGATTTAGTTCGTAATGATATGGTGGTATGCGCAGCACAGTTACACTATGTTTTTCAGCTATATTTCCACGGCATATTTCATAAAACGATGTTTGTGAAAATTTGCTATAGCTAATAGTTCCTTCTTTATCAAATTATCTTCTTTTTTTCTTTTGTTAGTTATCATAAATAATGTAATGCACATAATTTACCTGCGCCTATGGTTGATACCGAAATTGAGCCGAACTGGACGGAATTTCTCATTTTATTACTGTACACCTTTCTGAAACAGACTATAACCACTATATTTCTAATATCATTGTTCATTCCGTACTCAATATTGCAACTCTGTCTGTGGGTTTGTAAGGACCGCCACAATGTATGAATAGGATGTTTAAAGTCAGCTGCTTTACTGAGATTGGTGTAACTTATCTCTATAGTAGATATATTTATAATTGGCTCAAAATCCTTATTATTTCCTATGTAGGTGCATTCTGCCAAAAGTTGCACATTTATATGGAATACAGAATGTGTCAATAATTGTTAGAAGCCATACTGCAAACAGCTAAAGCCACCCTATTGAAACACTACCTGGTTTTTGTGTTTTGTTTGCAGTTATTGTGGTTTCATAACGGGACACCTTACTCTATGGGAAATCATAATATCTCTAAAAACCAAAAAAGGGGGAATTTTGAAAAAGGTGTTTTTTTAAACAAGGTAGTTATTTAACAAGATGGTTATTAAACAGGGTTTTAAAAAAATTAACGGAATATTTCACTGATGTAAAATCTACAATTTTTTTATCTTTCAGGAACCGTCGCTACGATAGTAATGATAGCGATATGCGCCATTGGTATGGAATGGGAAAGCAAGGCCCAGAACTTTCTTATAGCAATTATAGTTGGAGCTATGATAGATTTTATAGTTGGCACCATTGTTGGTCCACTTTCGGATGTGCAAAGAGCACAAGGTTTTACAGGGTTCAATGGTAAGTAAGAAACTCCATATAAAAAATTAATTTGAAATGAGGAATATAATAATAATAATAATAATAATAATAATAATAATAATAATAATAATAATAATTAACTTAAAGCAAAACGGATTACCTAACATCATCCGCGCGCCGCCAAGTCGACAGCTTGTAACTTGGCAAGAGAAAGCTCTACACGGCAAATACCCTACTGCACTCCAAAATCCACTCATAGATAGAGAAATGTCACTGAATTGGTTAGAGAAAAGGCAGCTCCACGCTGAAACAGAAGGTTTTATTATCTCTATCCAAGACCGTGTCATTCGAACTCGAAACTATGAAAAGGTCATCTTGAAGAGAAATGTGGAAGATGTGTGCAGAAAATGCAATTGCCCCGGAGAAACGATAGAACATATCACGGCGGGTTGTGGTGTAATGGCCTCCAACGCTTACCTGGGGAGACATAATCAGGTGGCAAAGATCATCCACAAGGAACTGGCCCATAAACTAGGGCTAAGGGAAAACCTTCCACCATACTACCAATACTCACCCGAGCCAGTCCTTGAATCCCCTGAATATCTCTTATACTGGGACAGGCCAATAATAACGGATAGAAAAGTAGACCACAACCGTCCGAATATTCTTCTCATCGAAAAAACCACCAAGAAAGCTTTCATAATCGATATAGGTTGCCCACTAACACACAACCTCTCTAAAACCGAATCGGAGAAGAAGACCAAGTACTCGAATTTGGCTATAGAGATTAAAAATATATGGAAGCTAGATAAAATAGACATAATTCCGATCATAATATCGGTTTCAAGCCCAACTTGGAAAAACTGGGCCTATCAGGTTATTTATACCAACTAATTCAGAAAAGCGTCATCCTCCAAACTTGCCATATAGTACGGAAGTTTCTAAACAGTACAGGTTAAGATGAATTTCTTCTCTGTACTGTAAATAACACCAGCCTTATCAACAAAAAGCTGTAAATAACACAATCACAAAGTTTAAGAGAAACCAATTTTAGGTAAAAAGGAATGTCTTATATCTATTGGTTGCTTAAATTGACTTTAACATAATTTTTCCTTAAATTTAGGAACACCCTAAGGTAAACAAGGAGCTCTCCAATTTTGATTATTTATTATGTATTGATATTTTTAAAATAAATAAATATATATGTATATGACGGTTCCCCTTAAATCTCAGAAGGTCATGCGTCAGATAATAGTATCTATCATTGACCATTGGATCTATAAGACTTCAACTTTGTGCTCTTTATAATTATCAATTAAAAATCTTTTTTAGCTACTGTATGGGAGACGAATTGGTATCCTCAATACAGGGTATCCGAGGGGCAAGAATACAACTTCTTCCAAGTATTTGCTATATTTTTTCCTTCTGTAACGGGAATTCAGGCGGGTGCTAATATTTCAGGGGATTTAAAGGTAAGATATAAGGTAAGGTGGGGTAAGTGTGTAGCAGAATTTCAAAAGTACACACGTTACATATTTTTTAACAAACTACTTAGAATATTGCATTAATATTTTGGTACCAAACACTTATGGATGAAGGTATAGTATATTACAACTTTATGTAAAAACATTTTATTTTATTACGCCATTTTTTTTTTGTTTTCGGGCCGTTATTACACACTTACCCTACAAGATTAGGGGAACTGTGTAATGACATCCTATTTCGCATATAATTGTATGCATTTATACCTAGGATAAGTGTGTAAAATTACAAAATTTAATCGTTCAGTAGCTGTTTAACTTTTCAAGATATAAACTTTTGATTAACCAAAAGAATAGTCTTTCTAAACATAAAAAATAATACACAAGCTGTTTTACAAAATGTGAATGCTTTAGCAACAAAAATAATCAAAATAATAAAATAACATTATTGAGTATTATAGTTAGCAAAAGAAATTCCGAGTCGATACCTTCTGGAATTGTCCATAGATGGCGACACTTATACATATATAATTTAAAGATTGTTTATTACACACTTACCCCAAACACACAGTTACCCCCACAAAATTCTACACTTATTTTGTAAATTTCATATGTTTAAATTTAATAGTCTCTGAGATATTGACGTTAAAAATAAGGCATTTTTATACTTTGACAGGCTGTAATATTGGAACGGTAGGGAAAAATGGTTTTCACCTCTCTATCTTAATTTTTTATTTTCTATCTAAAAGTTACAACTTCCGGTTTAACAAATCAAACTGTTAAACCAGGTTTTTTTGGTTTAACATGGTAAATCTTTGGATATATATAATAAAAAACTAAGATAGGGAGGTAAAAGCCATTTTTCCCTAAGATGAACCGTCCCAATGTTACAGCCTGTCAAAGTCTGAAAATGCCATATTTTAAACGTCAATATATGACATATGAAATTTCCGTAGAATGGTGTAGGGAATTATTAAATAATACAATATTTATACAGGGTCATGCGCCTCACCTCCCGTCTTCTCTAGCTCACTTATTAATTAAGTTAGGATTTTGATATTTTGCAGACTTTACCTGTATTCTAGGGCGCATTTCAGGAAAATATTTTTGTTTATACAGGGTGTTCCAAAAAAGTGTGACGTCATAAGGATATGTTTTTTTAGATTACATGACATATATTTTCTTACTTATTTGGATGCATCTTGTAGTTGCCTACATACCCCTCAAATTTTAATGAAATCGGTTCAGTATTATAGCCGAAAAAAAATAAAAACTAAAAAAAATCAATTTTGCACCACTGGTTTTAAAAATTAATAAAAAATAAAAATAATGCCTCGTTATTAAAATTCTACAAAGGTACTTACTTAATAAAGAAGGTCCTAAAATCTCGTTAACCCAGTTTGATTAATATGAATTGTACAGTGTGTCAAACTTTAAAGCAATTTATTTTTCTTATTTCAAATTGGAACCCCTCTATGTCATTCGATGCAGAATTAAAATTCAAACATTTGTTCTAATTAAAACCCTATCGCAATTTCTAACGCATTAAGGCTTATTTACAGAAAACTCGTTTTATCAACCTTTCCACCAGTCATTATTATATAATAAATATCAAAGGTGGCTTTGAAAAACAATTTATTGATATTAAAGTTTATTGAAGTGACAAAAGCCCATTTTGACTTTAGTTATTTTATAGTTTCAAATATTGTTAGATTAGTATTAATTATTTAAGCTATATTATTTTTTGTGATGGAATACAACTAAGAAGAGCTCGTAGATATGATTTTCATATTAGGAGCATGCTAAAAGAATCTTTATTTGTCCTTTTAGTAAACTTTAATATCAATAAATTGTTTTTCAAAGCCACCTTTGATATTTATTATATAATAATGACTGGTGGAATAGTTGATAAACTGAGTTTTTTGCAAATAAGTCTTAATGCGTTAGAAATTGCAATAGGGTTGTAATTAGAGCAAATGTTTGAATTTTAATTCTGCATCGAATGATATAATAATATACAAGGGTTCCAATTTGAAATAAGAAAAATAAATTGCTTTAAAGTTTGACACTAAACTTTGGACACCCTTTACAATTTGTATTAATAACTTGGTTGACGAAACTGTGAGACCTTATTTATTAAGTACCTTTGTATAATTTTATTACCGAGACATTATTTTTAATTTTTAAAATCAGTGGTGCAAAAGTGATTTTTCTTAGTTTTTATTTTTTTTCGCCTATAATACTGAACCGATTTCATCAAAATTTTAGGGGTATGTAGGCAACTACAAGATGCATCCAAATAAGTAAGAAAATATATGGCATGTAATCTAAAAAAAACATATCCTTAAGACGTCACACTTTTTTGGAATACCCTGTATAAACATAAATATTTTCCTGAAATGCACCCTAGGATACAGGTAAAGCTTGCAAAACGTCATAATCCTAACTTAATTAATAAGTGAGCTACAGAAGACGGGAGGTGAGGCGCAGGACCCTGTATATAGGGTGTTCCTTTAAAAAACCCCTAGTTATTCTCGTGACATATTTTTGGGCCACCCCGTATAGTCCAGAATAATTTTAAAATGTGCGCCCCAATGGTCTCTACCTACAACTTTTGTATTTAGAATTTTTATCTAATTTTTAAGATAAAGGCGAAAATTAACTTTACTCTATCGTTGACTCACCCCCTGTATAGTTAGTACATTGTTTTCACGCAAAATGGTCCCTAAACTAAAATAGTTTAAAAACCATGTAAGATGGAGCCTGCGGCGCCATCAGTGTCGGAGTTTGACACTACCAAAGCATACCCAGCGTCTCCAATAAACTAATAAAAATAAGTAAATGCTGAAAGACGTTTTTGGAGGCGCTGGGTAAGCTTTGGTAGTGTTTAATTTCGACACTGATGCATGGCGCCATCCTATATAGTTTTTAGGCTGGAACTATTTGATATAGTTGCGTGCTCATTTCCTGCTTTCGTCAGATTCTGTGGCCTCACTGATGAGCCATAAGATGGCGAACCGCGTCTGGGGATGAATCTGACGAAATTAATTAGTACATTTAGCTTTAAGACACTAATTTTCACTCACTTTATAACTTGCAAAAATAAAAATAAAAATTATAAATTAGGATCCAGCGTCGGCAATACCAAAAGGTACGTTACTGTCCCTCCTCATAACAATGTTGTCATACGCCCTCTTCGTGCTTTTCGCTGGGGCCGCTGCCATGAGAGATGCCAGCGGTAACGTTACAGAACTGGTACAAGGAAATATCACCAGCTGTGTCGACGACATGACTTGTCAGTATGGATTGTTTAACAGTTACCAGGTAAAAATTAATAGAAATTTTTTGACATTGCAATTTAAAACGCGCGTTTTTAAACTATTAAAAAATACAGGGTGATTTCTAAGTTGATACTTCTATTTTAGCTGTGTATAGAAGGTATTAATATAAACAACATTTTCAAATACCTTTTTTCAAAAAACTTAAAAATAGGCGAGATACAAAAGTAAAAAATGTAAGTGCGGGCCTGGTCATCAAAACGTAGCCTGCTATACTATATGTTATTTATCTTATTAGTCCTGCAACTTACGGGTGCAATCCGCTGCGGTGGGTTTTCCTGAAGCAAGCTATTTTTAAATTGGTGACACGTGAAAATGGTAAAATTTGAAAACAATGAACTAGTAGATATGGTGCTAATTTACGGTGAGTGTCGTCAAAGTGCGGCTGCTGCTTCGAGATTATACGCAGAACGCTTTCCCTTGCGGGCTTATCCTACACCCAGAAGTTTTCTTAATGTTATTCAACGGGCAAGTTAGGCAGAACCGTATTTGATCCATAGTATAAAAAATGAATATAAGTACCTTATTTTTGAGTAAAAAAAAAAGTATTTGAAAATGTTGTATATTTTGATGCCTTCTATACACAGCTAAAAAAGAAGTATCAACCTAGGAGTCACCCTGTATATTAAAAGTTTGATGTAATTAATAGAAACTAATAATAATGTTTACAGATGATGACCTTAATGTCATCGTGGTGGCCTTTAATCTACGCCGGATGTTGGGCAGCATGTCTTAGCACAGCCTTAACAAATCTTTTGTCTGTGCCAAGGCTGATTCAGGCATTGGGAATAGACCAGATATACCCGGGTTTGATCTATTTTTCCAAAGGCTACGGCAAGGCTGGCGAGCCTTATCGAGGCTACCTTTTGACGTTTTTGGTTTCGGAGGCATTTTTGTTAATTGGTAGGTAAATATGTATTTTTCTACGACCACCTATGAAATTGAGAAAGAAAAATACGGTTAATTGGCTAGAAAGCGCCGTATATCACAAGCGTGTTGAAAAAAAATATTTCAACACTAGTGTTGAAATACAAGGCACATTATTTAATTTAAACATATGGTGCCAATTTGACAGACCACCCCTATTTATTAAAAAGAACAAATTTTATAAGGCAGTCATTGTAAAGTGTTTAACTTATTTTTCATGTATTTGTCGAGTGATTCAGAATTAGAGTGTGATAATACGTCAGCTGAAATTATAAAAAATGTTAATAATATACTGGAAAGTCTATTACCAGAAAATATAAACCGCGCTGAAGAGAGTGTTATGTATTAAACAACAAATGTTAATTGGTAGCCATAGCATAGAGAATGGAGCTCTAGCCTACAGATCGCAAGGTCACAGGTTTAAATCCCATCAGGAGTATTTGACTGTTTTTTATAAAAACTATAAATAATTTATAGAATTATTTTTAATTGGAATCTTCCTTGTTGGGTGGATTTCTTAAATTTATGTTTAATGCATCTTTCCTTGATTTCTTGATTAAATTTAAAATTTTTCATTCTGGTTAATCTAAAAGTCAATCCAGGATTAGTTCTTCCTATGATATAGAAAATATGAAAGAGTGAAAAAGTTAAACTACAAATAAAGGAAAAGCCTATTAACAAACTATGAAACCAGATATTAAGTGGAACATAATCCTAAGTATGGTAATTTCAACCCTAGTGATGATATTTTTTTCTCAAAACTAGTGTGGAAATATTTTTTTTACAAATCAAAGGCTTTTTTAATAATTCTTTGTGATCGTAGGAAAAATAGTGTACATTATACTCGTGTGAAAGTGATTATTCTAAAACTCGAAGAATTACCACCAAATACCTCCTCGTTTGAAAAGTATCACTTTTATCACTTGTTCACTTGTTATGTAATATACTATTTTTATGCTGATAAGGGGCGGTTCGTACTCCCGCAACGTAATTCTTAAGGTCTTCTTCCCACACATTTCACCAATGTACAACGTTCGTCGAATGTACAAAATTATTTGGCAGTACCTGAACAGTTTCTTTTTGTTTGTTTACTCAAAGAAATATTAGTTACTTATGTAGGAGGTTATTGAGCAAATGATCTTATAGAAGATGATGTTATTCTTAACTTTACTCTTTTATTTAATTTAAACAAGCTAATTTTTGCGGAAATTTAATGTCTTTTTGATCATTGTTAAACAATATTTTTAGTACTAGGTATACTACACAGTGTGTCCAAAAAATATGCAACATATGGAACCATATTTTAAAACCAATTTCTCAGAAAATTTTATTCTTGATAAAAGTTGGTCGGATAAAATTATAAACGCATATTTTAGATTTTATCAGTGGCTAGTAGTAAGGGAGCCAATGCCATTTTTTCGAAATCTCCTTAAGAGTAAAGTACCTTAATCATGAAAAATGCAGCAACATTTTATATGTAAATGTTGTTGCAAATTAAAAACTTCGTCCAAATACGAAATTTGAGTTAAGTTATGTATCTCGATATTTATTATTTTTTCTTAAACCTTTATTTTTTTCTAAACGGTACGCCTCTGGTCGATTCGAAAAAAATTGCCCTTATGTTGCATACTTTTTTGGATACGCTGTATACATAAACATTTTTGGAAATTTTATTGTTTCTCATTCACCTCACTTTTGTAATAATACCCGGGACGAGAGTATTTACTATTTTTATCAATATTTTTAGGTGAACTGAATGCGATAGCTCCATTGATATCAAACTTCTATCTGGCCTCATATGCCCTAATTAACTTCTGTACATTCCATGCTGCTCTAATCAAGCCTTTAGGTTGGAGACCAACATTCAAAGTAAGTCAATTGCAATAGTTCACTGAATTTTCTTGTAATATTAATGTAAAAAGGGCACTAAACAGGAAATATTTATATTATAGTCTATTTCAGAAAGGTGTAGAGTAATAAAAGCTCATTAGGTATGCAAAGGAACTACAGAGTAACCCAACGAATATTTAAGCCACTTTCATAATTTGGCATTGATTTCATTGCAAAATTCTTTTTTTTCATCAGGTGCAGGTAGTACCATCCTGGTTTGGGTCAATTAATGGGTCTTGCCTATTGTTATCCATTCACAAACACTAAAAATGGTGTGACAAAGTCGTGAATTATGTACATCATGTACATACGTAGGTACACTTATTTTTTATTAAACATTATTAAAAAATACAGAATTCAAAAAATACATTATACAGAAATTAAATTATAAAAAATCAAGACAAGGGTTAAAATCCCACGTTTTTCCCTCTTTTTTAATGACATGATGGACTGCTTTTCATCAGTTCTCTGGTGTCACTTCCTTAATGGCTTGATCAAACTGTAGCTTAACGTCTTTTATTTTGAATGTCGTGTTGTATCTTGCTACAAATCCTTTTACTTGCGCGCATATAAGTTCTATAGGATTTAGTTCCCAACGATATGGCGGTGTGCGCAGCACAGTTACGCTATGTTTTTCAGCTATATCTTCCACGGCATATTTCATAAAACTATGGTTGCGTAAATTTGCTTTAGCTTATAGTTCCTTTTTTATTATATTATCTTTTTTTTCTTTCTTTAGTTAGTTATCATAAATAATTTAATGCACAAAATTTACCTACGCCTATGGCCGACACCGAATTTGAGCCGAACTGGACGGAATTTCCCACTTTTATTACTCTACGCCTTTCTGAAATAGACTATAGATTACTAATTTCTGACAAAAATATCACTTGCCGCATTTGTTTACAACTGATGATAACATTTTCATTTTGTTTTAGTACTACAATCTGTGGTTGAGTTTGTTTGGATTTATAGCGTGCGTAGTAATCATGTTCTTGATTAACTGGAAGACATCACTGATAACTTTCATAGTGATCCTCGGCTTATACCTGGTAGTCGTTTACAGAAACCCTGGTAAGTTTTAACAATATATGGTTGGTTGGTTCAAGGAGGGTTGCCTGTTGTCAGTAGACTGCAGCCAAATGGCTTATTGTATCCCTTTTGCTTAACGTCGGGGTAATGTCAGCCAGACGGGACCTACAGTTTTTTACGTGGGATCCGAACCACGCGTATGCACTGGTTTATCCGTCAGTCCCCTAAAGGCAGGATTATCCACCCTCAATGGGTCGTATTCGGGAGTCAACCAGTGTCATATTGCATTCTTACCTCTAAAATCTTGGGTATACTTTTTTTATTAAGCGTACACCCAGGCACGTAGCAACAGGAGGTGCGAGGGATGCCGCGCGCCAGGGCCCGGGTCCCTACGGGGCCCGCGAATCCGATCGGAATCATAATGCGAAACAAAAAAGCGACAACGCCGCGGGCTAAACAAACAAGCGACAACGCCGCGCGCCGCGAGGCTGTCATGAGTCAAGGTTCTTAGACACTATAGGTTGTAGGCCGTGGTACCAAAGGATATCCTTACCCTCTCCCAGTTGACTTACACAAACTAGTGCAAGGAACTGGGATCACGAAGTGGGTATACCTTGCCTGCTTACTGGCTCGACGCCGTTCACGCCAACCGTTGCCGTTGTTTGTCAATTTCTCTTCTAGCCACGCGCCGAAAACGAGCTACGCTATGACGCTACGACCCGCATTAGAGCTCCTAGTTGGGGAATTGATCAAAGTTTTAAAAATAACCGAATTCGCAAAGTAAAAAAACAATTCGATGAGTTGTCGTGTGACGAACGACTGTCCAATGCCAAGTGTCGGTGTTTAATTTAACGTTGGACGTTATTATATCACAACTGGAAAATCGATTTAAAGGTTTAAACAACGTAGTTCTAAAGTTTAAAGCACTTTTTCCTTCTACCTTAAGAGAGTCCTCTGATGCTAATCTAGTACTTCTATCTGAGAATCTAGTTAAGTTTTATTCCAACGATTTATCACATTCGCTTGTTCAAGAAATTTTATCATTTAGGCGCGTTTATAAGGATCAAATCCATGCAGACATTTCCATTAATGACTTGGCGAAATTAGTTATTTGCGATGAAATGATTTCGAGTTCATTTAAAGAAATATGCTGTGCTTTTATACTTTTTCTAACAATTCCCGTATCGGTAGCCACTTCGGAGAGATCATTTTCAATCTTAAAGTTGATTAAGAATTATTTGAGAAATAAAATGTCGCAAAGCAGACTTTCTAGTTTGGCAATTTTATCCATTGAAAATCAGACAGCCAGAACGTTAGATATCAGTAAAATTATTTCATTGTTTGCTAATCAAAAGGCAAAAAAAGTAGATTTTTCAGCGTAAATGAAATAAGTAAGGTTATTTAGAAGTAGGTTTGTATTCGTTTAATTCGTTTCGTTATGTTACCCACCATGCACTCGCCATGCATTTTTTGTGCAATAAAATTTGTAACCCATAGTAGACTATTTCTTTTTAATGATGAAGGGGGCCCGCTGTGGTCTTGCACCAGGGCCCGGTTGTAACTTGCTACGTCCCTGCGTACACCCGTCCCGGGGATCGAACCCGGGTCACCTGCGGCCGAATGCGACAGCTCTACCACTGAGCTGCCATAATATAAAAAAGTTAATATAAATCCAAAATGTGGCCACTCTGAGTAACGTTAGACTTTTTAAGGACGAGTTAAATGAAACTCGAAGTCAACCCTACATAATGACCATTTATATAAATATCTTAATTTTATTATTATCATCTCTGAATTTTAGATTCTAAACCTAACACAACCATATTAAACCTTAATCATTATACAGGGTGGTTCAAGTTGATACTTCTTTTAAGCTGTGTATAGATGGCATTAAAATTGACAACATTTTTAAATACCTTTTTTTAAAAAACTCAAAAATGAGGTGCTTACATTCATTTATTACACTATGGATCAAATACGGTTCTGCCTAACTTGTCCGTTGAATAACATTACGAAAACTTCTTGGTGTAAGATGAGCCCGTAAGGGAAGCAGCAGCCGCACTTTGACGACATTCACCGTAAATTAGCACCATATCTACTATTTCATTGTTTTCAATTTTTACCATTTTCACGTGTCACCAATTTAAAATTAACTTGATTCAGATACACCGCAGCGCATTGCCAATTAACTAACCACCCGTAAATTGCATGACTAATAAGAGATAAGACAAATAACATAAAGTATAGCCTACGTTTTGATGATCAGGCCCGCAATTAGATTTTTTACTTTTGTATCTCGCCTATTTTTAAGTTTTTTTGAAAAAAGGTATTTGAAAATGTTGTTTATTTTAATGCCTTCTATACACAGCTAAAAAAGACGCATCAACTTAGGAATACTTAAGTCTTAGGAATCACCCTGTATTTAAGAAGAAACACAAATAATAATAAACATTTTTTTAGATGTCAATTGGGGTTCCTCGACGCAAGCGCAAACATATAAAACCGCTTTGACAACAGCGCAGAGATTAATCAATGTTGGAGAACATGTCAAGAACTATAAACCTCAAGTTTTAGTGCTGTGTGGATTGCCTAAGCACCGACCACCGTTGTTGGATTTTTCTAATTTAATCACCAAAAATAATTCTTTGCTCATCGTTGGTGATATATTAGAGGTGAGAATTTACAACATATTAAAGAACAATATATCAACCTTCTTGGGTTGTATATAACCTTCACCGCCATCTCACAGCAGTCTCATAAAAGAGTGTTTCTTTTACTTAAAAAAATAGTAGACAATATTGCTTAAAAATTAAACATTGCGGATATTATTTTGGGTATTTCAAATTTCTAAGTTCTAGGACATAAAACTTTGTTTATTCCAATTAGATAATCATGGTTGGGATAGGTAGTGTATCACGGTTGAAAACATAGAAAATTCCATGCAAGTTTTAGACTGTCCAAATATTTGCTCCTCTGTTGACTTTAGAGCGGGGTTGTACCTGTACATTTTAGTGTCTCCGTGTGATGAGTGCACATGCGGAGTTTGAACAATTTTGCTCAACCCGATCTTACCTTATTTGAATAGGATTGCGGTTGGTTTTTTATTGGAATTCAGGTGCTGTGGACACCAGCATTTATTGGACTTGTTAACCAGTGATTTGTCATTGTCAAATGTAATTTGCAAACGGTATATAGACTTTTTTTTAAATCTTTAACATAATATACATTTTACACTGGATTTAACTAGTATTTTTCAAATAAAACGAACATTAATTTCAAAATGGATGTTTATTGATTAGAAATCGAATTAATTTACTTACAATAAAACCTATTAAATTGTATTAAATGATCAAAGATTGCTAAAAGGAAAATAAAATAAGAGGGTGTTTAAAAATAAATAATTGTTTAAAAAATATCTAATAATTTTATTTTAAGAAAACTGTACAATCGTTTGGAATATTAATATATTGTTAATTAAATGTTCAAGTAAACCGCCATTTGCTGCAAAACGATATCCCAAATGATCGTAAAATTATCTACGAACATTAGCGAGTTAGTACTGGGATATTCTTTTAGATTGCATTAAAACTAAATTTTTTAATTGCTCTCATTTTCAAACCGAACACTTTTGTAAAGACATTTTTTTAAATATCCCCAGAGGAAGAAGTTGTTTCTGTTGATATCTGCGTACAACAAGCGAATTGTGGGACGGTCAACTATCCATTTGGAAGGGATTTTTATCAGCGACTTCCTCCACTACAGGTCCAATTTGATTTTGAAGGAGATCTAAATATTATGTTGGATCAGTAAGATTTCCGTCAATAAAAAATGGTCCAATGATGTGATGTCCAAAAATTCCTGCCCAAACATTCATTTTCTGAGGGTATTGGGCTCGAATGCATGCAAGACTATGTTCATTTTGTAGGCTTCAGTACCGATAATTCTCTATATTCGGCTCATTATTTAATGTAAACGTGCATTCGTCTGAGAAGCAAATATTTTGTAAAAAATATCTGTTGTTGTTAGCTCGCTCCATCATTTCAAAACAAAACGAAAATGATATTTACTCTTCATCCCCCTCTAGCAACTATTGATGGTTTGAATACTTATATGAATGGTATTTATTCTTTTTCATTTCGCAGTAGGTACTGTGGTGTGATGTTCTTCTACCCCTTGCCCGCGAGTTCTAGTGCTGTTATTTTTATTTTCATGAACGTGAAGTAAAATATTAAGATCTCTATTATTGTTTTCTTCAGCTCTCTCATGATTCTGTGCTGTGCATTTGCAGTTGTTTATTTCAGTGCCTTTCGCCGCAACTTTGGTAAAAACTTTTTGTACTGCCGACTTGGTAGGAATGGGTCCTTCAGGGAAATAAACGGAAAATATATCAGATACAATACTTAAGCTTTTCCCCGTATGGTACCATTTTATCATAGCGACTTTTTCCTCTATTGTGTATAGCTCATAATAATTCTTTGGGTAAAAATCTAATACATCAATTACATTTGACAAAGACTTTCCAACGGTTCGTTGCTCATTATTATACAGGGTGGCCCATATGTCTGACAAAGTAATATACCGTCTCTACTATTAAAGATATCAAAAAAAAGTTTTTATAAAAGTTGTGAGGTATAAAAAAATATATGTTTTAAAATTATTTTTAAACATACAGGATGGTCCAAAAAAGTAGGACAATAAAAAGATACATTTTTTTAAATGGAACACCCTATATATTTTAGCATTTTTTGTTTCCTTACAAAATTGTCCATATGACGCCATATTTAGTTTTTTAATTTTTTGCAACGTGGCCAAACAAAATGCAAAATTCTTAAAATTTTGGAAAAACCATGATAGTAAAAAATTACCTGTATTTCTCAATAAGGGTATCGAAAATCGAAAATTTCTTGTAAGCTCTTAAGTTTAGGGATAGATAAACTGTCTTAAATCTTTAAGTACCGAAAATTGTGTACAGGGTGTTTTCTGTTGACATCCAAATATACAAAATTTTAAAATACAATAACTCTGTTTTTTGAAATGAAACACCCTATATTTATTAGGCTCGTCTGATAGATATTGTAAGTATCTTTTATTATTGTTAAGTCATACATATACCTAAATTTACTAGTTTTGGCAATATTTCGATTTTTATTTAAATTTTGGTGAAAAAAACTATAATTTTTATTTTTATAGTAAGCCATGACCAGCAAACTAAAAACAAATCACGAGCCGTCAGGCGAGTGATTTTGTCGAAAATGTCATGAGCGAAATTGCTTAAAAGCAACAAACTTAAATCAATCCTTGAGAACAATTTTGCTTACACAATTTTTTCTCGAGTGGTATTCGACATGACTATTTAACTAGAAAAAAAAAATTAAAATTTTGCCGCGGCAAAAATCACATGTGAATTTTGTCCAGGTAGGTGCAGGTAGTAATTTTGCCAGTAGAAGACCGGCCGTTGCTATGACATTTTGCCAGTGTAAAACACTCTAGTTAAATAGTCACCAAAATTTAAACAAAAATCAAAATATTGCCAAAACTAGTAAATTTAGGTAAAGGTATGACTTAACAATAATAAAAGATACTTACAATATCTATTAGACGAGCGTAATAAATATAGGGTGTTTCATTTGAAAAAACAGAGTTATTGTATTTTAAAATTTTGTATATTTGGATGTCAACAGAAAACACCCTGTACAAAATTTTCGGTACTTAAAGATTTAAAACAGTTTTTCTATCTCTAAACTTAAGAGCTGACAAGAAATTTTACAGTTTTTCGATACTCTTATTGAGAAATACAGGTAATTTTTTACAATCATGTTTTTTCCAAAATTTTAAGAATTTTGCATTTAGTTTGGCAACGTTGCAAAAAATTAAAAAACTAAATATGGCGTCATATGGACAATTTTGTAAGGAAACAAAAAATGCTAAAATATATAGGGTGTTCCATTTAAAAAAATGTATCTTTTTATTGTCCTACTTTTTTAGACCATCCTGTATGTTTAAAAATAATTTTAGAACATATATTTTTTTATACCTCACAACTTTTATAAAAACTTTTTTTTTGATATCTTTAATAGTAGAGACGGTATATTACTTTGTCAGATAAATGGGCCACCCTGTATTCCCAAATAAAACTTTACTAATTTTTTAGGAAAAAATTAATCACAAGTGGAAATCACAGTTATCTAGCGATGCCTACGCTTTTCTGAAACGCAACAAAATAAAGGCATTCTATACTTCCATCGATAATACCACTTTCGAAACGGGAGCAAAGGCCCTTCTGCAAACCGCTGGCATTGGCAAGCTTACTCCCAATGTACTGATGATGGGCTACAAGAACAACTGGTCTACATGTCCACACGAAGAGCTTGTAGCTTACTTTAATGTACTACAGTAAGTGTGAATCAGCCGTCTATGCAAGAGTACAAACAGCCCGCAGTTATGTTATGGAACTTAAAACGGCCAATTAGATGTGCTTTACGTCAGGCCTTAGGGGAGGAGTTTATTTGGCGCGTTATTTGAATTTATTTTGCGGATGTAGGATGTAGCGTTCTTTATTCAGGTGGCGGAAACGGTAAATTATTTCCAAAAGAAAGATGGCTAGCGAAAAATAATAAATAGAAAAGTTTCAGAGTTTTCAAAAATCATTTGCAAATGTTTGTAAACGTTCGTTAACATATTTTTGGTTTTACTTTAAGAAATAATCGACCGGTTTCATACATAAAAGCGAGTGGTGTTAAAAAGGGCTAATTTTGGCTTAAGGATAATTAAACAAATAAAACTATTAAAATACCTAACTATCAAGAAAAGTTTATTCCTTTTATTTTTTTATTTCGTGTGCCAATTCTAGTTCTGTTTTGTTGTTTTAATCTACGTCAAGCAGCAGTTCGTTGAATTGGAATATTTTTTCCTCTGTGATCAGCTGCTGTAAAAATACTTAGTCAAATAAAAACATTTTAAATATTTTTTAGCATTAGCACGTACTAAAAAATTTTGGTAATATAGTATTATTTTAATTTGAATGTTTTTATAATGTCGGCATTCCCTAATGTAAGTCCTAGAAAAAAAAATATTAGCAACCTTATAAGAATGGTAAACTAAAACAATTATAGGTACCTATTTATGATACATGGAAATTACTCATCAAGATCACCAAGTGGCCATGGCCGAAGAAAATGCTGACGGTGTTTTTGTTTTTTCAATCCTTGACATCTTTGCTTCCCCATACTAGTGGCTATTTCTACTGGTGATTTTCCATTATTAAAATCCAATTAAAAAATAAATAATGTCGGCCCTAACACAACAATTTTAGAATGCGGTTACCTGCGATTTCAAACAAGACTTCGCCCCACGCGCCTGATCTAAGCACCTCTAATTGACCGGTCTAAGTTCCATAACATAACTGCGTGCTGTATGAACTCTTGCCCATCTTATTCCTTACTATTTTAATACAGGGTATCAAACACCTCCTCCAACTCCAGTCGTCGCAGCAAGTCCAAACCTTTTTTATCATTTAACTATTTAAATGTTCGGTTATGTTTCAGTGCTGCATTTGATCATCACCTCTCAGTAACAATACTCAGAGTTAAA
The DNA here is from genome assembly GCA_935413205.1 of Polydrusus cervinus. Taxonomy (NCBI): domain Eukaryota; kingdom Metazoa; phylum Arthropoda; class Insecta; order Coleoptera; family Curculionidae; genus Polydrusus; species Polydrusus cervinus. The sequence continues at coordinate 12,464,449 of OW284519.1, read as the reverse complement.
GGAGGACTCGACTACAGCCACCTCACGGAAATAGACGAAAGTAATTCTTCGGAAAATTCCGTTACTGTAAATTCAAGATCGGTTGCAATGTTTAGAACGTCAGCTTCTAGCGCTATGATGATGCATTCAGATTCAAATCTAAGTTTGACGAATGTAGGGGTTGCTGTTACAAAGGAGAGTGATAATATGTTGAAGGGATTGGAACATATTTCCATTGAGGATGTGAAAGATACAGGTAAAAACACTAATAAGGTTTTACAGATATACATAGAACCCTAAAAAAGTTTGACCGTACAAAATTCTATATTACATTTTTCAAAATAATTTCTACCTGCTCATACCAGACTAGCAATTGACAAAGAATTGTTATACTATTTTTTTCTGGAGGATGGACGCATGCTTCATTCCACCACGATAAAAATTCGTGATCGTCAGACAACTTTATATCTTTTTAACTAATCAGATTAGGAAAATTCTGAAGACAACACTGATAATTTGTAGACAAAAATAATAACTAATAATACCAAATATTTTTCAGATACGAAAACAAACCTTGATAACAAAGAAAGGAAACACAAAATCAGCGCGGTAAAACTAGATGTCGTTTTGGGAATGTCAAATGAAGAACTTTTGCACGTTGAAGATATGAACAGATTTAGAAAGAAACAAGGCAAAGGGTAAGCAGCCGCAGTTTATAACAATTTCTCTACGTTGAAAAAATAGGTGCTGTCGCTTTTTTCTTTGGTAATTTTTTATTCAGATTTCAGTTTTATACGCTTATACAAGGGGACCTCGAAAACGGAGAAGATGATTAAATTGAGGCAGAGTTGCCTATTTTGGGGCTTAATAATTTGGTGAAAGAAAATTGCAAATATTCCGAATATCTTCGGAGATATTCGAATAAAACCGAAATTTTGAGTATTGGTTTTTAATTTTTTGTGCCTTCATTTTTGACTTGAGAAAAAAACAAAAAACACTTTCTTATAGCCGTTCATTATGTTCTACAAGATAGCGTTATTAGTTTTCAAATTCGACGTTTCGTTCTTTAGATACCAACCTTAAGTCAATTTTTTTTAATACGGACCTGGAATTTAAAAAACAGTGTTAGGGACTTCTACGCTTTCGAAAATTAGTACAATTTAAGTATTTTAAAGTTTGGTTATCAAATATCACATAATTATTATTTCAAATTATTCTTTCTTTACTATTACGGCCCTGGCAATTATTTTTAATTATTATAAATTAATTAAAATTATCAGGCCTCTTTGAGTAAAATTCGATGGATTTATCAAATCAGAAATTTTTTGTTTTTTAGTTTGGCTCTAAATGCTCAGGGCCGTAATGATATAAAAAAGATAAATTGAAAGATGTGTTATTAGATGACAAAACATTAAAATTTTTAAAAAATTTAAATTTTATTAAATTTCTAAAGCTTAGAAGTCCCTAAAACTGTAGTTAAAATTCCAGGTCCGTATTTAAAAAAATGGACTTGAGGTTGGTACTTAAAGAATGAAACGTCTAATTTAAAAACTAATAACGTCATCTTGTAGAACATAAAAGACGGCTATAAAAAAGTGTTTTTTGTTTTTTCCTATATTAAAAATGAAGGCGCAAAAAATTAAAAACCAAAAACAGAAATTTCGTTTTTTTTTCGGATATCTCCGAAAGCACTCGGAATATTTACAATTCTTTTACCAAATTGTTAAGCCCCAAAATACGCCACTTTGCCTCAATCTAACCATTTTCGTATCTCTTACCGTTTTCGAGATCCCCTTGTACGCACACGAATTTGTAGCACCTTGTATAGAGTGCAAAAATAAAAATAGTTTTTTTACGTTAAATTTGAGACACTCTGTAAAGAGAATTAGCAACAACGTATGAAATCACACTATAGCCTCGTTTTCTAAACATTTTGTTCTTTTAATTTCTCTGATATATATGTGATATCAAAGAAAATATGGTTTGGACTTGCATAAAGACAATGCAAGTCCAAAACAGTTCTATCATTACATAAACATCCAGGCCCGGACTGGGACCATTTGGGGCCCTCAGCTAAAACCTGTAAAGGCGCCCTCTACTGGGGGTCTGGGTGTTAAAAATTAGATGCTTGAAAATAATAAAAACGCATTTTTCCGCTATTTTGGCACTTATAAAGAAGAATAAATTTAGCTAGGTTTTCATACGAATATTATGATTTTCTACTTTTGTTAACTTTATTATTCATTAAAATAAGAAATTCACAGTATTTTTAGGATACCACAACACTACAAAACACATGCTGTAGAACTGATAATAATTACAACGGAGTTCAAAATAAAGTACAGTATTTTATTCACCCCAAAGTATTAATGAATTATGTCAAAATTATTTCTGTAATAAAAATAATGACAAACTGATTTTAGGGATAGAAAAACATTTTTTTTAAATCCTATGTATTTAACAGTTTGCAATGTTGTTAGACTAGAATAGAAGGGACTTAAATTAACTGAGATGATTCAACATTTTACTCCCCTAGGCCTAAAGTAACAGCTTTTTTGTAAGCAACTCACTTCTTAAAGCTACTTCATCTATTATTTTATTTTTGTCCAAATCATAAAATAAATCCCTCTCAACATTAATAAAAAGCAGACTGGACCTAAGTTCTTGGCTTAAAGACGACCGAAGTAGATTTTTAACTATTTTAAGTTTAGAACAAACTCGTTCACATGTGACTTGGGTAGAAGGTATGGTAAGAACAAATTTATATGCAATATACAGATTGGTAAACAGTCTAGATTGCGTAAGTTCAAACAGAACAGAAAAAGCAGATGTCAAACACTGGAAACATTGTCTATTTTCAGAGCGTTTTTTGTACGTTATGTGGGGAGCCATTTGGGGCCCCTCGGGCCAGGGGCCCTCCGCGATCGCGGACCTGGCCAGTCCGGGCCTCCAAACATCATTGTCTCCAACCTTTAAACAGACACTAGTCAAAGGAAAATAAAAAATGTAAATTGTGAATAATAATTGAATGAAAGGAAATTTTTGGGTCAATATTCCGTTAACCCTCCCCCCTAATACACTTTGACATGACCTGAGGATTCTATCGTTGTTTTCACGTACATTGTAGTTGGCCATAATATGAGTTGATTCAACAAGAACAATAATTAATCCAACACACATAAGTATTTGTATAAATTTTGTTGTAGCTTTATTGACGTTTGGTGGTTATATGACGATGGGGGACTCACTATGTTACTTCCATACATAGTATCTACGAGACAGGATTGGTCAAGTTGTAAGCTTAGAGTCTTCGGATTGGCTAGCAATAAAAATGACTTGGCACTTGAAGAACGAAAGTAAGTTTTTGATAACATTACCTGTGTATAGGTTGTCAAAAGTTTGGAACATTGCAAATATTTCAAATACTGCCGAATATAATTTTTGGAAAATGGAACAATCAGAAATGCTAACTTTTTGTTGGATTATTAGAAGAACACAATAAAAAGTCGAGAGAAGTGAGGTCCGGGGATCTGACAGGCCACTTAACTATGAGCGCCAATTTTTGAACCAAGTGTTTCTAAATCAGTGAGTAGGGATGCAAATGTAAGTGGCCTGAATGATCTCCAGTCCTGACCCCTTTGGACATTTTTTTGTATGGTGATTTAAAAAATACACAAAATGTACTGGTTCATATTGAAGCCTGACGTAAATAGACCAAGAATTCTTATGCAATTTTATTTTATGTTGTTTGTAGCTACTATATAGTCTCTAATTATACGTATTTATTTATCGTTTTTTTTTAGTATGGCGCATTTACTATCTAAGTTTCGTCTTAACTATACAGCATTGAAAATGGTGTCGCTCAACGACAAACCACAAGAAGACACGATATCACATTTTAATAACCTCATAAATGGATTTAGAAGCCAAAATATTGCTCAAAATGGTAAGAATCGGTTTCATTAGCGTTACAACTAAAACTTTGCCTCAATTTTATAATATATAACTATAACTCTGTCAAGGCTAAAACAACGACTATTCTAACTTAAAAAATATTTCTATTACATTAAAAGATCTATTTATACAAGGTGATTCCTAAGTTGATACAGTGGCGGATTTAGAGGGGGGCGCGGGCCCCCCCCCCCCCCCCCCTAGGGAGGATTGATTATATTATCTAAATATTCTAAATGATAGAATGACGATACTTTTTCCAATTATAAAAGTTTGTTGCCTGCTGAATATTGGAATAGGGTGATATATATTCAAATTTTGGACAAACTAATAGTCGATTTAAAAGTTCGTTTCAATGAAAAAACTATTGAAAATTTTAGTTTAAATACTTTAATTCCCAACACTCTGAAAATGACAAATGACGACAGTCTTATTAATTCTTTAACAACAATAACGGAACGGTTTGGAGATCTAGGAAACCCTCTGGTAACACAATTAATGGGTAAAGTACAGTTATACAAATAAAACTTTCTTCCAACTGATAACGCGCTAGAAGCTCTTGAAAACTGTGATGCCAATTATTTTCCGAAAATTAACACCTGTCTTAAACTTCTTTGTACGTTTTCAATTTCTGTTGCCACCGCAGAAAGAAGTTTTTTCACTCTAAGAATTTTAAAAACTTACCTGAGGTCTACCATGCTAGAAGACCGCCTTAACGGCTTAGCTTTACTTTATATCAATCGAAGTATGGATTTAGACATAGATGAAATTGGATGGATTCGAAAAAGTAAAGTAAGGTATAAAAAACTTTAAAGATCTGTTATTTTTTGTCTACTCTTAATAGAGCATTATTGTTTTGCTTATTTCAGTATTTAATTTTTTTAATTATGTCTTAGTATAATTTTTTTGTATTTACCTTTTTTTCGGCACAAAAGAGTTCTTTGTACTAAATAAATAGTACCGAAAAAACCTACCTCTAGTTTTAAATTTTATTCCACATTAAAGTTCCGTAAATAATTGGAATGTAAAGGTTGTGTCTACAAATACTGAAATTGCGGTTATAAAATAAAAAAGTTTTGTTTTTCCTGTTACTAAGGTACTTACATTCATTTATTACACTATGGATCAAATACAGTTCTGCCAAACTTGCTCGTTGAGTAACATTAAGAAAACTTCTGGGTGTAGGATGAGCCTGCAAGGGAAAGCGTTCTGCGTATAATCTCGAAGCACTTTGACGACACTCACCGTAAATTAGGACCATATCTACTAGTTCGTTGTTTTCCAAGTTTACCATTTTCACGTGTCACCAATTTAAAATTAACTTTTTTCAGAAAAACACACCGCAGCGTATTACCGAATAAATAACTGACCACCGACCCGTAAATTGCATGACTAATAAGACAAATAACATAAAGTATAGCAGGCCCCGTTTTGATGACCAGGCCCGCACTTAGATTTTTTACTTCTGTATCTCGCCTATTTTTAAGTTTTTTGAAAAAAGGTATTTGAAAATGTTGTTTATTTTAATGCCTTCTATACACAGCTAAAAAAGAAGTATCAACTTAGGAATCACCCTGTATCATCTATGTCTATGATGTACAGTGATGTAAAATGACGGTCATTTATAATTCGTAACCAATAACTGTTATATGGCGGTCCTATGACTTAAGTGACGGTCATATAAATACTTAGTGAAGAAAATTCAGTTATTTTTTTATATGTAGTATATTTTGGGGTTATAACTTATAACATAAGGAGTTTTAAATTTATAATAGGAACAAATGGAACAATAATACTCTACTGGTTTAAAGGAAGAAACGTAAAAGTTTTTATTCATTCATGTTAACAATGAACATAAATTTAATATCTTACTAATTTTTTCCTTATAACAATATTACATAGGTAATTCTTTTGAATTTTTTATAGCTCCTATACTAGATAAATTCAATTATCATGCCTTAAACTTACCTTTTATTTGTTTATTAAACTGTAGTCATCAAAGCATGGCTACAAACTAAAAAGTGAGGTTAAATGACCAATCGGTCACGTCACGATTGAATGTGACGTGACCGTCATGACGTCGTGACTAAGTCATATGACATGATCATATGACCGACTCACATCACTGATGATGTACCATATGGCGCTTGCAGTGGAAAAAGGAGGATAATCTGAGCTTGGGTTGTATCACTCAACAGTGATGATGAGAGCAATAAAAAATTAATAGAAAATGTAATTAGCAAACAAAGTATGCATATGGTGATTTGCACGAACATTTTAATTAAAAAAATAATTAACCAAATATTTTGGACTGTCACCTGTATAATCAATGAAATTGACAAAAATGATTTTCTAACAATCAAAGTGACAATTTTGTGGGTACTACTGGGTACGTTACTTAATGTCATTGTTGTAACAATCTAGGTCCTAGGCTGTATGGTTAGTTAATTACTGTTTAGAAAATAATAGCCAACATTACTCGTACGGTTAAGCAAATTAAAAACTATACAAATCTGAATTATAATTCTATTTTGTTTCCAGATTGTCAAATAACTGATGCAGAATTGAGTGCGAATCAAGATAAAACTTATAGACAGCTTAGGATAAGGGAGCTGCTCTTAGAGCACTCAAGAGATGCAAATTTAGTTGTAATGTAAGTATTTTCACATTTATTATTACTTTAAAAGATTAAATGTCAGTCTTTATTTCTCACGGGAAGTGTTCAATTGTACTGCAATATAATTTATTTTTAACGATATATAGCACATGTGGCACAAATTAAAATCAATTGTTGGGTCAAAAAATACTTCTCCGACTGTAAGTTAGTGTTGTAGAATTAATAAAAAAATTGTTAATAATATTCCTCCAGGTAGTTGGAAAAATTAAATCCATTATGTAATTACTTTAGAAAAATCTTGTTACTCACTCTGCATATTATAAAGGGTGTTCCGAAATTAGGTGACAATATTTTAAGGGGATAAAGTACATCCAAAAATAGGACTAAAATCCTCTATTAATATACCTTCAAAAACGCTTCGTTATGGGGCTAGAGCCCCCCGAATGGAAGCTATGATAAGCGGTTTTTTCACAATATCTCAGAAACTGATTGAAGTATCAAAACAAAATTTGATACATGTTTTACCCATGACAAGACGCAATAAACGGTTTGTTTAGCTTAGGTGTATTTCTTCCAGTGGCGTCCCACTGGGTAGGTAGTGCGGAGAATATTGCCCTAACTTTTTTATTTGTAGGATTTTTTAACGCCAGGTGTAATTTTTAAAAGCACTTAAGTCTTCTATTGAAAAAAGATACTCTTGCTTCATTTCGGCAGGATTTACCATTTTTCAGTAAAATCGATTTAAAAATTTTCGGTTTTTACAAGCCGTTGAAAAGGCTAAGGTGTTTTTTGCATATCTCAGCAAAAACTTGATATTAAAACATGAAATTTATTAGAAGTTCTACTAGCGACAAGGCATATTTAATAAAGGATGTAACATTAAAATATTTTTCCAGTGATGTCGCACGAATTGGAGCCTAAAGTAAATATTACTATTTTTTTTTTATTTAAGGGGTTTCCTTTTATACCATTTTCAAATTCTTTATGCCTCACAAAACATAACACGCAGCTCTAGATTTTGCATCCAACAAAATGGAAATCATTTCGAACATTTGCTTAAGAATTAGTTTTCCGTGTGGTTTTACAATTAAATTTGATTTGCAATTTGTTATTCTTTTTTGTTTTATTTTAAGTCTCTTATACAAATAAATATTTAAAAAACAAGGTATAAAAATCTGTTGAAAACCTTATATTCTGTCAAATTACAATAATGGAAGGTTTTATTAACAACAATTTTAAAAAATTACATTAAAAGTATGAAAGCCCCTCAAATTAAAAAAAAATTGTAATATTTACTTTAGGCTCCACCCCGTGCGCCGCCACTGGAAAAATATTTTAATGTTACATCCTTTAATAAATAAGCCTTGTCGCTAGTAGAACTTCTAATAAATTTCATGTTTTATTATCAAGAGTTTGCTGAGATATGCAAAAAAACACCTTAACTTGTAAAAACCCGAAAATTTTTAAATCGATTTTACTGAAAAATGGTGAATCCTATCGAAATGAAGCAAGAGTATCTTTTTCAATAGAAGACTTTAGTGCTTTTAAAAATTGCACCTGGCGTTAAAAAATCCTACAAATAAAAAAGTTAGGGCAATATTCTCCTCACTACCTACCCAGTGGGACGCCACTGGAAGAAATACACCTAAGCTAAACAAACCGTTTATTGCGTCTTGTCATGGGTAAAACATGTATTAAATTTTGCGAGAAATTTTGTTTTGATACTTCAATCAAGTTCTGAGATATTGTGAAAAAACCGCTTATCATAGCTTCCATTCGGGGGGCTCTAGCCCCATAACGGAGCGTTTTTGAAGGTATATTAATAGAGGATTTTAGTCCTATTTTTGGATGACTTTATCCCCTTAAAACATTGTCACCTAATTTCGGGACACCCTGTATAATATACAATTAAATCGATTAATATTATTAATTCAAATAATCATAGCGACAGCGAAACAGAACTCGATATACAATAACATTATATTCCAAGAATACTTCAAAAGGTATTTTTTCCACTATTCTTTTTTATTTGTGGAAAAAAGATCTTTTGAAGCTTTCTTGGGATACAGCTTATCCACCTGGTTTTTCAATTGAACAATAACATTATAGGTATGTAAATAAAAATATAAGTACCTAGTATTTAAAAATTTATCACGTTTAGTAATTTTTTCATTTCAATAAATTAATATTAACAGTTCATACGAGTATAATTACTTAAGAGCAAACAGTAGTCGATGAGTCATCACGAAGAAAAAGTACATTTCCAACCATATCGTGTATGGTGTACCTGTGTCTGGCGATGGCAATAAAATGTGTTGTTGTCTTGTGTACAAAACATTAAAAAGACGAATTTCCCGAGAATTAAGTGGCGCGGCGTCAGTGGAGATTATTAAGATATTATGGGGACATAAATAAATAATAAAAAAAGTAATAAATAGGAAATTAACATGAGGAGCCGCAATATTTCTATTCTTATAGGCCGCTATACAGTTTGCAATTTTTCTTTCACGCAAGTTGTCTTGCAGCAATTAATATTGCGGCAATTAAAATTTCACTTCATTTTACAGCGTGCAATGACTTGCCAAGGTCGTAGGTGATGTACCACTTGCCAACCTTTAAAATAAAAAGATTGAGGAAAAGAAATTTGGTTACGACTTGTGCATTCATTTTAACATAATCTTATTACAGGACACAAAAGCAAATCAACAAAAACAAAACGTAACCTACCCACTATAGCTTAAAAAGAACAAAAAAATGTCAGGGATTTTTATATTAAGATTGGTTTTTTTTTTTTTTTTTTTTTTTTATGATAAAACACCTGCACTGTAGGAAAAATCCTTTAAGGCCCCCTGGGAGCGGTGCGAGTGCGAAAAAAGCGATTAACGTTGGTCTTGAAACGTTGAAGATTGTATTTATTGGGAAACACGACCTCAGGAAGATCATTCCACAAAGATGACGTTCTCCAGATGAAAGAATTCTTGAACAATGAAGTTCGAGGAGTACTAAGCTGAACAACATAGAGATGAGCGGCAGTGGTTTGCCGTGTATTTCTGTTTTGAATTGCTCTAGGTGGAATCAAGTGGGCAATGTCAGTCGAACACCTGCCATGGAAATATCTGTAAAAGAGAGCCAAATCACCAACCTGTCTTCGATGCTCCAGGCTATCGAGGGTCTTGGTCAGCTCGGGGTCGCCGATCAGACGAATGGCTCTCCTTTGAATGGAATCCAGGTGTCTCATAAATCACCAAAAAATCCCCAGAATTGCAATAAAAATAGGGTCGGAGTTATATTTCTTGCAAGCAATACAAATTGCGCCAGCTGATCACTAACCTCGTTGTGCGCATACTCCCGGGCAATCTTTTCTTGCGTGAAAGAAAAATTGCAAACTGTAAAGCGGCCTATTGTTCTGCATGGCGGATGATGATGTATAATTTGAACCTATTTAAATAAAACTTTCAAATAAATTTTCCGCCAAACTAGAAGTTCTTGTGCACCCTCACGCTGGTGGGAAATACTCTTAAGAATCCTTAGTCCGACCCTTTACTGCACCTCTATACTTTACTTATTTATTGCCAAACTCTTGTTCACATAATGGGATCGACCCTTTAGTTATATATTGAAATTATTTATAAAGTTAAAAAACATTACTTTCTGCAAGATTAAATTCGCTAAAATGGTGTAGGTTATATTTATCTGAAAAATATCAAGTTGTATTAAAAAACATCATAAAATTGATTGTGGAGTACCTCAAGGTTCAGTTTTCGTTCCGTTATTATGTTTAATGTATAAATATTGCGGCAGTTTATATAAACGGCAATTTTACTATGTTTATTTATTAAAATTTCTAAAAGCTTTGTCGATAAAGATCTTGTTTTTTGACAATAAAGCATATTTTAAATTTTTTTACTTTGACTTTTTCCAGGTCGCTTCCAATGCCTCGAAAAGGCAACCTCTCAGCACCCCTATACATGGCTTGGCTCGAGGTCCTCACCAGAGACATGCCCCCCTTCCTTTTAGTAAGGGGCAACCAACAGTCAGTACTTACATTTTACTCTTAACTTTAAGCTTTAATTTTGTACAATATAATTTGATTTTAATATATTGACATTTTTTGTCACAACACTAGGTCATAAGAAACAAAACAAGAAGTTACTTAATTAATAGAATTGTATGTATACGTAGGTAGATATATCCCACTAAGCAAAGAATCATCGCAGTTTCGGCACATAAATGTTATTAGGTTTCATTGTTACGTTGTATAAAAAGAATCAGTTACGTCGCCTAGCCGGAACCGTATGATCTAAATGTCCGCCAACATAACAAAATCGCAGTTTCGTTTATAAATTAACGTTGTTCTTTCGAATACTATAACGGATTAGTTTCGTTTTTAAGATGTTTTTATTACAGACCTTTTAGAACGTCACAATTATGTTACTTATGAAACGTTCTCGTTCTGAAACTATAAGAAAACGGTTTCGACTTAAAGATGACCTAAATGCAGACACAATAACGTTGTATAGATGTCGGATTAGATTCATCCTTTAGGAATGTAATATTTTCGTAAATTCTTTCTTATTGATTTTACAAACAAGTCATTCTTTATAAAAAAATTTTGCTTGTTGAGAAAATGAGTTCAAAATAAAAAAAATTAGATCAGATGTACGCTTCAAGAGAGAAGTACCATCAAACTTAAAAAAAAAAGAAGAGAGTTGTAACGTAACACAAATTCCAAACACAAATTTTGAATAAAAATTCAGATCGTTAAAAATAGAGTAAATAGTGGTTACATATAATTATTTGCATTTAGCAAAAAAAATTAAATAGAAAATTTTGAAAACTTCCATATTATGCGGTATTATAATAATATACATCTTATATTAGCTATATGAATAACGTTGTTTTGTTCAATGCAAATAATTACATGAAACCACTGTTATTTTTCGAATTTGCATGTATTTGGACTTATTTATGTTACGTTGTAAACAAATTTCTCTACATTTTTTGTCAAAAGTAATTAATATGGTGTACTAAAGTATTTTCATGTTTTCCTAATTTACACCATGGACTTTCGATCTAAAAATTTGTATCATGAATTCATTTAAATGAGCAGAACTTTTTATAAAGAATATCTTTGGGTCGTAAAGAGGACTCTATCCACTGACAAGTATGGGCTCCTTACTTTAAAGTCACGTCGTGAAATATTTTCATATTTTTTATACTATTTACCCAAATCTATATGATGACAAAACACCAATTAATTTTTATTTTGCTTTTAATTTTGCGTTTAAATTCTTAGGTAAATCGTTACTATGGTAAATGGGTCAAATAAAAAGATGTTCATGATCATCAGGAATTTTTTATTGTCAGGTATTTTTTATCGTCGGGTATTTTTTTATTAACATGGTTATTTTTATTAACATGAGGTATTCTTTATTCTCGTTTAAATTTAAATCGTTTAATTAAATGGATTCCTCCCGCTTAAATCTCTGATTCGAGTGTCTGAACCACTCCATTACTGTGGAATCCAGCTGCTTATCGTTTGTTTTGTGTACGAGTAGGGCTGCATCTGTTTGGAAAAACGTAATACATGTACATTTAATATACACTGAATGTTTAGTTAAATGCGTCCACAATACGGATCTCAATGTAAATATTTCATGATTGATCGGCTTTCTTCAACGTTATTAAGGGTGGTATGAAAAAAATTATTAAATGAAAGTTATGGAAAACAAGTTTTTTAATGATGCTCTGAGCAGAATTCATAATTTTTACTATTCAGTATTACGTTACGACCCCTTCAAAATAAATATTGGAAAGAAAAACTAAATTCTGACTGATTTATTTAAATAATTTTTTTTTATATTAAAATTTCATTGGAAAAATAAACCAAGGTAGGTCAAACACATCCCTAACATCTACGTATATGGTTGTGACCTCACCTTAATTGCCTATTAATTTAAAATACCAACCTCTTAAAACAGCAATAATTTTGCAATCTTTGATTCTAAAATTGTGTTTCTGGCCCGTCCACGAACAATTGATCGCAAGCTTGTTCGCAAATATGCTTGCCAAACCCCGACGTATAAATTCTGGTCCATTTTTACCCGCCACTTGTAGATACTTGTTATGCTAAAATATTCAAAGTAGTACCGATTAGTATATTGTTAGTTTACCCTGAGTCTGTATGGGGATGGAAAAGGAACTAAAAAAGAAAGCATGATTGATCTTTTTTTTTTATGGATAAGCACAAGCACTGCAGGAAAAATCCTTTAAGGCGCTCTGGGAGCGGTGCGTGTGCGAAGAAAGCGATTCACGTTGTTCTTGAATCGTTGGAGGTTATATTCGGTGGGAAACACGGCCTCAGAAAGGCCGTTCCACAAAGAGAATGTCCTCCAGATGAAAGAGTTCTTAAACAATGATGTTGATTAATGATGCAAACCAATAAACTTTAGTGTTGTACTAAGCCTCTGTTTTTTTTTTTAAATGCTATTATAATTAACATTTAGGTAAATGAATATACAGGGTGTCCCACCGGGAACCAAATCGATCTATTTATGGAAAACTATAATATATAGAACATTTTTGGCACATGGCTGGGCTAAAATGTTTTCAATGAGGTGGCACTTATACCGAAGGTAGGTGTTAACTTGCTTATTTTAAATAGAACACCGATATCTTGGAATATTTTTGGATTCTACATAAAATTATAATTATCTTATTATAATTAATGCATTAATGGTCTATGCTTCATAGTTTTAGAGATATTGACCTTTAAAAAGTTATATTTTTGAACTTTGACAGCGTCTAGCTCCCTTAACTGTACGTTGTACAGCAAAACAGCTCACGTTTCCATTTTAATTATTATAAAATTCATGGATGAGGCTAACTGGTTTAATAATGCCATGCACTCTGTATTAAACACTGCTGGTGTGAACCATACATTTAGGTTAATTATACTTACTAATTGTTTTGAAGTGGCGTCACCAGTGGCGTCACAACTAAGTGATTCTTCAAATTCTAAAATACTTGCGATGGAATCCATTGGCAATTTGGGTAATTTAGAAAAGTCAGCTTCGGTAGGTTTATTTACGTTATTTCTATTAATTGCAGAAATAATAAAATTTAATTTCCTGTCCATCGCTTCTAATTTTGTTATGATGTCGCCATTAGAAAATTCGACATCAACTATATTCCCTATGATAGTTTGATCTCCCACATCAAATTTATAATTATGACTTTCATTAGCCTCATTATTATTGGCATTGTGATCCTCCACAGCTATAATATTAGCATCTAAAATTTAAAAAAAATATATTACACACTTTCTGTCTCTATCACAACTAAAAGTTTATGATACCTACACAAAAATTATCTGGTTTAAACAGTATTAAGAAATGCAATAAAAATCGTCGTAAGCCCAGATACTATCGACAGGAAAGCTATGTAGAGTGTAATTTATTTGAAATGGGCAAATAATTTTTTTTAATATCAGAATAAAACAAAAAAACGTGGATTATTACCAAAACAAAAAAGAAAGAAGTATAAACTAGTTTAAGTAAACAGACATATTTCTTTTAGATTTTCATAAAATGCATTTAAAAACTTGATTATACACAAAAAAAAGTTCTATCAATTATTATTTACAGTAGTACTTGGACCTTTTAAGAATGGTAAGTTGTCATGCCCAAGCAATGATCTTGTTAAAATTTTATCGCAAATAAAGAAAAAAAAATTACTTGTCAAATTCTGGCTCCCAATTATTGTCTTCACCACTGGATCAACGCTCTTAGGTACATCGAACGGTGTATCCTCACCTAAAGAACACAGTTAAAAAAAGATGAAGTAAAGAATAAAGTAAAATCCTGCACAAATCATAAATTAAATATTTAAAAATTAGTGCTTACTGTCAGAAGAGAATGACGGAGGAGGCGAAAAGTTCTTTCTGCTTTTTAATTTTCGCTTTCCAGGGCCACGCGCCTCTCCTTCTGATTCTGATGTATCCTTTACAGCATCCTTCTCTTGAGCCAAGGCATCTTCATAAAAATCTAAAAATATTTTTATATTTTATTTATTTATAATAGTACTTTTTTCAACATAGTTCTTCTGCTCAGGAATATCTCCAGGACGGGGTGTGTCGCTATATAAGATCTTGAAGATATTGTATCTAAATACATACAACTTACCATAGTACCCATAAATATGAACCACTTTATATGTGGGCCATTCCTGGTTTGGTCCACTGGCCTTAATGATTAAGGTCCGTAGATTTTTTACGGTTTTTGGCCAATATGACTTTTCTGAGTCAATCAGCCATGTTCTTGGAATGGTGCTGATGCTGCCTTCATCAAATCTCACTACTGCGTACTATAATGATAAGAATATATTAACTAATTCTAATTATATTTCCCAAAAACAAATAACCAGAAATATATTCAAATTTAGAACAGTTTTAATAATTGTTTATAGTTAAAAATTAACTGTACCTTTTCCAATTATGTTGTGACATACATAACTATTTAAAATCCTTCATAAAAACGAAGTGATTGCTGTGTTCTAAAAAAAAAGAAGCTCCAAAAAAAAACATAATATGCTGTGTTCTAAAAAAAAGAAGCTTTAACAAAAAAAATAGAATATATTATGCTGGGTTAAAAAAAAAGCTCTAACAAAAAACAACAACATGCTGTGTTCTAAATAATAGTCATTAGTGCGAGTAGAATAATATGCTTTTTCTACGACTAATCTAAAATCCATCCATTTGAAAATTATATATTTTATAGATTAATAAAAACATCGAAATAATCAAGTATGCGACTGTAATGCCAAAATTGCAAGCCATATTATTATTTTTAACGTTGGCCAATAATTGGCCATGGATTTATTTTATTTCATTAACGTAAAGTTCAAAGTTTTCATTGATTTTCGACAAATAAAATTGGAATTGCGATTTTGGGACTGTTTTTAAAAGCTGCGGCAATGTGTTACTTTCTTAACTCATCATTAAAAAATCGCGAAAACAAAAAAGTCTTTACATGTTATATTAAGAATTTGAATGATTTTGACATATTAATATTATGGTTTTGTCAATTAAATTCAGAGCTATCTTGAACACATTTTGTTAAAGCACTTTTTGATTGGTGCGTAAACTGTTGAATAATGCAAATGCTATTCAATGATTGGTTGCGAAGTATTGAATAATGTTTATTATTCAACACCTGTAAATAATGATAATCATTAGTTATCTAAAATTACTCAATAATGAATGTTTTATTTAACAGACATAGAAAAAAAAACATTACAGTGGCAATAAAAACTAGGGGGGCGTATAATATAGCGGCGATAAAATCGCGCTATATTAATAAGAACTTAGTTAAAAAAAGTATGTAGGTAATTAAAAAACTAAAAGGAATGAAGTAACGGCAACAAACAGTTTTCAATTTTAATCGCTTTGCAAGAAATGTCTTCGATGGTAAAAGTATTAACGTCATCGATAAACCCTGATATTTTTCCGCAGCTGATTTTAAGGGAATCACAAGGTTTTGTATAAAAGCTTTTAAGAGGATTAAATACCTTACATTCAAAAAATATGTTATTTCGGTTTTCGTAGAAGTTTAAGAATTGTATGGCTGAACCAGATTTTAAAAAAGCAAAACAATTAGGTTCTGCAACCGAAAAATAATAATTTGCGCTTGTGCATTGCCTAAAAAGCGTTAAATTTTCAGACTCTATCAGTTTAGAGCCTATTGGAATCAATAGGTGCATAGAAGAATATTTTTGTTTTGAAGAATAATGACTAATAAATTCATAATGACGATTGATATACTGCTCAAGTGGATGGTTGCTAGTTTTTAGAGTTTTTTTAATTTTGTACATATAGTTTTCAAACTGAAAGCAACTAAATGTATCTAGTGGACCGTGATGCTTTACATCTTCCACTAGATGTATTAAATTGTGAACATTATGGCCAACATGCTCATTTCCATATATTTCCCCAAATTTATCTACAAAGTAATGCAAAAGTTTTTCAGCATATATTAAAAGATTATCTTTCGAACTTAAATTTGGGGATATCAAGATACGGATGGCAACATGCAAAGATAAAAAATGTGACCAAAGGGGTTCTTTAAGAATGTTTTTTAAGATGACTGGCCCATAATACAATAAAAATTGCCTAAATTCAGTGGCTTTCCAGCGATCTAATTCTTTTAAGGTTCTTGGAAGTCTAGAGAACTCTTTCACACAGCAAGCTCTCACTTGCTCCAAGTTATTATTTAAATTGTCTATATCCTCTTTAAAAAGCCGAACCCCTTGATGCCCCGATAACCAAAATGACAACAATCTTTTTGTTACTCCCAAACAAACCAAATGCATGTAGTCTAGCGGCACATCATTAATTAGATCAATGTCTAATCGATTTAGAATGGTTTGACCTTTGTGGTATTCTTCATCTACCATGCTAACGAATTCTTCATGGGTTCGTAAAGCAACATTAGAATTCAGATATGCCATTCTGTGATTAGTGTATTCACCCACAACTTTGCACTTTGTACAACCCGAATATGAGTTATGGCCTTTTACATTAAGTACATATGCTTTGGCAGGAGCATCACACAAAATTTTGGATATTTTAAGTTGAAAAATTGAATAATTTGAGTTTATTCCAGTTGTTTTTATAGCCTGAAATTCTTCTACAAATATATTTAAAAAATCATTAGAATTTTCTGGCTTGGTCTTACCATGATATATGCCTATGGGAAAAGGATCACTGTTTTTGAGGTTGTCGAGGCATGCCAAAATTGGCCAAAATTGACTGGAACTGCTTTTAGTAAGCGGCAAACCATCAATGTTCACAGATACTTTTAGGATGTTTTCATCTACTAAACAGTTTTGTTCTTGTTTTAAGGCCTCCAAAATACCTTGTTTTAAGCCAAAATGATAGTAATGTCCGGGAACAACTAAATTAATGTCTTTTTTTAAAGAATTGTCAAATTTAAGAAGCGTTCTGCAGTCTTTTGGTATTCCTTCAAAATCTGAATGCAAACGTAACACATTTAACAGTTCATTAAATGCATTATGGCTTAGGCAAGTTTTAACTGCCCAAGATGTTAAAGATTTCAAAAATTCTTTACTTTTATTGGTTTTGAAAATATTAGGTGTTGGTTGGGGTGAATTTTGACAGGGAACATTATAATTATTATTATCTGTAGTTGAAAAAATGTTATGGATGGTAAAGGGGTCAGTCTCAGTATTAATATCATTGTTAGTAACGTTGTTAGTACTACTACTACAAGCTACTTCTAAAGGTTCAATATTAGTGAGGTTAGTGTTTTTATCGCTAATTATAGTGTCATCTAAAGTATTGCTTTCATGGCACGAGTTGATAGTAGGGATATTAATATTAGTATTAATAAGCCTCCGAATATGTCTTTTAGAAATTGATGAGGAAAATGGCTTATACAGGCGCTGAAAATAAATAAATAAACTAATTTTTAAATCCTGGTGAAAAAGATGGAATTAAATTTTTTTTTTAATGAAAATAGCATGGGAATTTTGTGAATCCTAGTTTTATTTTACTTCATATGTTATGGACCACGAGGAAGTGACATTTCACCGAAGCTGTAATATCAATTAACTCATAAACTTTGACCATAAAAGTATACCTAATACCTTATATGTATTGACTAAAAGAGACTAGAACTGAAAAAAATATGAGCTAGGTAACTGTTACCATCAAACTCAACCAGGTCCAAAGACCCTACCAAAATTGGAGGGCTGAGAAATACAAACAGATTAAGTACAAACTTTTGTATTTTGGGTTATCGATATATATATTATATACCTACCTAGGTATGTTTTAACAAGCTTTATAAAATTATAATATAGACTATATTGCGTATAAGTACATACCTACCTACATGTTCTACTTGTATTTAAGGAAGCCTCTTAATACGGACGCATAGATAATATCGACAGTCGAAAGTAAAAAATGTACTTCGTACTGTTTGTATTCTCAGCCCTCCAATTAATGTTCCCTTTAAACAATCAACTCTAATCGTGCAACAATCTTACAGCATCTAGGCACAGAATAAAATTTAGTTGGCCTCCCTCAAATAAAAAATAACTATGCAGCTTGCATTTTGCATACAGCCTGCTATAACCAAATAAGACTATAACCACAAATATACCAGTTATTAAGTTAAAATAGTTTTACTATTTATAGGTACAGATTATTATACTGATCTATAGTTACTTACCTTACGATCCATCTTGATAGATAATAATAATATTATATTAATATGTATAATGTAGTCACGCACACGATACACGAAACAGTCCAAACACGTGAAAAAGAAAAAGAATTTTTGGCGGGTAATTTTAGGTTATGTTGCCAATTCATCGTTTGAAAACTGTGACTAAAACCCCGGCATCGGAACGTTATCGCTTAAAATTATCGAACGACATTGTTGCGAAATTCGCTATATTTTCATAGTCATAATAATTTCGTAATAGAAAAACCGTTTAAATAATGTTAACAACTTAATGTTATTTGAGGAAACATGATATTTCCCTTTTTAAAACGTTAAGTACATAACGCAACAACGAAATTAATGTAACAACATAACTGTGATGGCAGAAACAAAACGTATTTTAAACTAACACAAATGCTACTTACTAACAACTTTTATTAAATAATGTAACAATCACTTACTTAAAATTGACATGCAAATAACGTTATTTTTTTAAACGTTACCGAACATCATTATTAATCCAGCAATAGGATGTTAAGGAAATAATGTTTTCGAAATTCCTTTAAAATAACGTTACCAAACGTCGCAAAGATGTTTTATGCTTAGTGGGATAGATACTTTTTGACTTCAAAAGTCTAGACCACTAGAGATTAATTATATTATAAGTAAAATGGCTATATATTTTTTTTACACATTAGCATATTATTATTAATTTGTAAGTAGGTACCCACTTATAGCTTTTGTGCACCTTTGAAAACTGGATACAGGTAGAACTCAGGCACTAAAGAACATATGCCATCTGCAGTCATAAATGATTGATAAGCTTCATAATAGCAAGTCGTTTTTGCTTGTCAAAAGATATCAGTTGTTCTACACTGTCCTAAAAATCTTCGTCCATTGACTAATATACAGGGTCCTCCATCCAATTAAGGATATAATTAGGTTAGGATTTTAATATTTTGCAGACTGTACCTGTAACCTATTATTTATGACTATACAGCGTGTCCAAACAACTGTCATGGTGATATATTTTTTTAGATTACAAGACTGTTTGTTGCTTATTTGGGTGCCCCTTTTTGGATTCCGAGACTACGAAACCTTATTTAATAAGTATATTCCTAACCCAAGACTAGCACAACCGTAACAAAAACAATGGCTATAAATCTAATTTACGATTAAATTTTTTACCGCAATTCACATCATAACAAACTTTTACATCTTGTAAACACAAAACCTAACTGTGCCAAAAGACCGACATTGAAAATTACTTGTTTAATCACAAAGTCCAACAACAAACTAAACCGAACGACGCGATAAGACTGGAATCGCGCAAGGCCGTGCGGTGAGGTTTCAGCGTCTTTTGTTCTTGCTTAAATCCGGCGTAAAGTACAGTTTACAAGCAGAAGTACATGTTTCCCATTGGCAAATTCGGTCGCTGGTCTTAGGAATAATTAACAAACTTTTTAGACGGCGTTTAATAAAAAATATGAAGTGACTCCCTAGGATACCCAAGAAAGTCACAGATTTAAATATAATTCTTCAAGTCCATAAAACTATGTATATATGACGGGAGTGGTGTAGTTTTAATTTGAAAAAATGCAGTTTTGACAATTGACAAAATCTCAGTGTTTTTGTGTTATTGATCATATTATAATCGAGTCGAAAAACATGTCAATCATGGAAGGTTTTATTCATCTTTCTTTCGGTTCCTAATTCTTAATTTGGGCACAGCTTTTAAGGAAGCTTTAAGAGAATTATGATACCTGAATATGCCATTATTCTCTCAGGTGCGCCTTTACCAATAAAGTATTTTTTCAGCCAAACTTAAGTATTATAGTGCCAGTTTGCATTTAAGTTATTTATACAGGGTGTTTGGAAAATTCGTTAGTATATTTCAAGGGGAGATTTTACATATAAAAACACGAAAAAATTCATTTAAACGTAGAGATCTTTAAATGTTTCATAAGGAACCTATGGCGGTCAAAGGGTTATTAAATACAATTCGATAATAACGATAATAAAGTTAGTTTCTGTGCTAAGATGTACACCAGTTCCAGAAACTAGTCTTTGAGGTTACTACACTTTTGAGAGGTCATATCTTTCTATATAAGAACCCACTCAAACTCAAATATGCTTTATTGTTAGAAGATTTTAAAATCACGTTCGCGTTTATATAATATGACCTTAATTTCATATTTTTATATGTAGGTAGATTTCTCCCTTGAAATATACAAAACGAATTTCCAGACACTTGATAGATCAGAGAATATTTTGTGTAGTTTTAATTATTTTTATTAAATAAACTAATTGTTTATAAACCTAGTAAATGTTGTTTTATTTTTTAATTTAGGGAACAAAATCAAGTTTTTAAAATTGATCTTTTAACTCAGATAAAAGGTAATAGAAAAATCTGAAGTAACATTAAAAAAGTGTAGTTCTTTATACAGGATATCGCGTTCTGGCAACATGAAATGATGACTGTGTGTCCTAGCATGGTCAGCTGGACCTGATTTTTTCAGCAGTAGTAGTACAGCCTTCTGTGAGTACAGCTGCATTCTGTGCAGATGGTTCTTGACAGCTATGTGTCCTGTCAAAATTTCTGTAATGGTTCTCAGCTGATTCCTATTCATTTGAAGTAGCTGTTTCGCCAGTCTTGGGTCTGGATCCCCAATGAAGCTTTTGCTATGGGCTAATCCCTGTATGTTACTCCAGTGGATTTTGTGTTCATTTTTGATCCATCGCTTTATAGCATCTCGTGCCGTGCATCTTGGCACTCCGAGTGCCGGTTCTAGACCAGTGAATGTATTTTCGAAGCCTTTTCTCGCAAGTTTGTCGGCTTTTTCGATTCCTGTAATACCTTCGTGGCCTAGTACCCACTGCAGTATTACTTTTTTCACCTTTGCCAGGGCCTCCAGTTTCTCCTGACATTCCCATGCCAGTCTTGAGCGATTAGCGATCTAAGGGCTGCCTGATTGTCAGAATATATATGGATCCGCTTACTGACGTAAGCCCTCCTATTGTTTTCGTACGCACATTGAAATATGGCATAGATTTCTGCTTGAAACACTGTGGGAGACTTTCCTAGAGAGAAAAACGAATTTTTCTCCGGTCTTACTCCGTGTATCCCCGCTCCGGTACACTCTTTGGTTTTGGAGCCGTCTGTGTACCCGATTATTGCTCCAGGAGTAGTTTGTGGTATTTGTTTTTCCATACGTTTCGTTGATCAATTACGACTTCATATTGACACGAAGGATGTCATTCGTTCGGTAGATGATGGTACCTGGCTCCCCTTCTCTTGACTTGAAGACGATGGACGAGGGGGGCCAGCGGCCGAGGTAGACGGCGGGACCATCTCTCACGCCGCAGCCAAGCGAGACGGTCGGTTGCCTGAATACCCAGCGCGAATGGATCGTGAAATAGACACTTCCCCCGCCACGGGGCCAGAAGGGCCGTTAATTACGTTTATTTTGTATTAAATTGTTTTTAATGTTGTCTACTGAATATTAAACCTGTAAAATAAGTATGATGACGATCTTTTAATCAAGGACCCCGGTGCCCTCGTGACAATATGGTATGTCATAGCAAAACCTTGGATTTATGTGATCTGATCTCCTTTCTAACTCAGGTCCACCTATAATCTCGCTTTAAAGTTCCTGTCCAGTTCTCTGCCTGCCTAAGAGCGGCGTCGAACTCTGAAGTCTATAGAGTCCCATTCTTGCCGCTCCTTTTTATCTCCAAGTAAAGCGGAGGATGGACTAGGATGATCTCCATTGCGGATGTGGGAGTTGATTTCATGGCCCCCGTGATACTCAAGCAGGCCAGTCTTTGCAGGCTTCCTAGCTTTAATATTGTGGTTCTTTGTTGTACCTTCGGCCACCATACCAAGGCTGCATATGTAATTGCGGGTCTTACCACTCTGGTGTACAGCCAGTGCAACAGCCTGGGTGAGAATCCCCATGTTTTTCCGTACATTCGTTTAGTAACTGCTAAAGTGACTTCTGACTTTTGGATAGTTTTTTTTCACGTGTTTGTTCCAGGTCAGTCTGGAATCTAAGGTATTTGACCTCTTCTGACAGTGGAATATTTTCTCCTCGTAGGACTAGAGGCGTCAGTCCCTCTTTCTTTCTACGTTCTGTAAAGGGTATTATAACAGTCTTTTATGGACTGATGTTTAGTCCTTCTTGCCCTACCCTTTTTTCTATGATTTTGAGAGCTCTTTGCATTCTATCTCTTACTATCGTATTGAATTTGCCTTGGGTTACTATGACCAAATCCTCTGCGTATCCTTCTCTACTGAGTGCCCGAAGCAGTCCGTCCATGACAAGTTTCCAGAAGAGGGGAGAAAGAAC
This sequence comes from Polydrusus cervinus, assembly GCA_935413205.1. NCBI lineage: Eukaryota > Metazoa > Arthropoda > Insecta > Coleoptera > Curculionidae > Polydrusus > Polydrusus cervinus. The sequence goes on along the minus strand of OW284519.1, from coordinate 12,441,308 downwards.
CCCCTGTTACCTGGGCCGTCAGTGTTTTACCCAGCAGTTCTGAGTATAAAATTCTGCCTTGAAGCATGCTTCTATCCACCTGCAGTGTGTTCTATCCAGTCCAATATCCCTGGTTGCTTTGGTTATTGATGCAAAGGATATATTGTCAAATGCGCCCTCTATATCTAAAAATGCTCTAAGTAACACTTCTCTGTTTTCCAAAGCTTTCTCCACTACTAGCTGGTGAAGTGCCGATTGCGTTGATTTTCCTGTTCTGTAGGCATGTTGGTCCTGATGAAATGGTCTGTATTCCAAAATATCATCCCTAATATGCCTGTCTAACAGTTTTTCAAGCGTTTTTAGTATAAATGACATCAGAGGCTGATCAGCCTGAATACCTTTGCCGCCTAATAATCTGGTCGTTCAAGTTTAGGTATAAATACCGCCTTTATCAGTCTCCATGCTTTCGGTATGTGTCCTGTAGCCAGGCTGGCTCTCAGTGTGAGGCAAAACTTATCTATTAATAGATCCGTTCTCTGCTGAAGCATTGCCGGATAGACTCCGTCCGGTCTTGGAGACTTATATGGCTTGAATTTGCTTATTGCCCATTTGATCTTTTCCTTCGTCACCACCTTTTTGGCAATCTACCAATTTTCTCTGCAAGCTTTGTTGGGAGTCCTGTTTTCCTCCATTAGCTTCCAGGTCTGCGATCGTTCGTCTAGAATTGTGGAATTGGAAAAGTGTACGCGAAAAAGTTCCGACATTGTCTCTTTCCCAGATTTAGTGTACTCTCCCGTGACAGTTTTTAGGGAGTCAATGGATTTTTGAGGATCCTTAGAGAATACTTTCCTGAGTCTGGCACATTCTGGGACACTTTCAATGGCCTCGCGGTGCTTTCTCCATGATAATCTCTTAGCCTTCCTGAGTTCTCCTTTAAAATCAGTCAAAGATGCCTTGTATGCATCCCAGTCTCCTGATCTTTTAGCTATGTTAAATTATTTTCTTACTTGTCCTCTTTTTACTTCTAGATCTTTACTCCACCAGGGCACGTTCCGGGTGGATACAGTAATAATGGGAGGACAATTTGCTTCATAAACAGAGTGCATCGCGTAAGTCAGTTGGCCCGCGATTAGCTCTACGTCTAATGTATTATTTACCGTATTATTAATGCCCGCCAGCCTCGAAACTCGGTTTAACTTATAGTTTTCCCAGTTAGTCTTGCGAGGGTTACGATAAATATTAGTTGTTTGCTTTACGCACAAGCTAGCCTCATCAGTCTTTTTTAAGTAAGCTGCAGGATCTCGGTCTGTCAGAGGTTCTGCTATAAATCAGCTTCCCCCCGGCACCCGAGAGGCCTTTGACAATGCCATGGTTTACCCATGGTTCTTGAATCAGGGCGATGCCGTAATCTTTCATCGCTCTGCACAGTGCCGCCGATGCAGCTTGCTTTTAGCTTTATGTCTCCAACCTTCAAACAGATACCAGCTTTACTATGATGCAGGTTTACTTGCACCACCTTCACTTTACCGGCGCTGCTCGGTATCACCCGCAAAGTTACCTTCCCGAGCCTGTAGAATGCCTTATGAGCCTGTTCAAGGGATTTAAACGATGTTGCGTACGGGTCTTGACTGTTTCTGCCTCGACTGTCTCTGGAATCCAGACGAGTACCTCAGGTCTTTTCGGGAGGCCCTTTGATTCTACCACTGTAAATCGGCCCCTTCCCATAGTTCGCCCAGCTTTCCACCGGTTTATTGTAGCCAAGCCTTCGTATTTGCATTGGCACACGAAATCCATAGAATACCTCCAGTGAACCTGCTCTCTTCGAACTAAGGTGGATTCCTACTACCTGAAGGAGTTTCATCCAACACAGTCACTATTTTGTTTTAAACCAAGTCTGCTTGTTCTTAATTCCTTGATGCGTCTGTATACACCGCCATCCGAAGTTCCCTTGCTGTCAAGCTGTACGAAGTGTCCCACTTGACTTCTGGCCTTCTTGGCAGGTTGTGTGTTGAGGGAGTACTAGAGTCTGAGTGTGGTCTTTTCTTGGCCACCTTCTCCCTAGTCTTTTTTACCTCTTTGGTGGTTTTTGTATGGCAACGGGGCTTTTGTTCCGTCCAGGTACGGTCTCTTTCTCTGAACTCCTAAATGCTTATTTTTCTGCATTCCTATTTTTACAATATCCGCTGCAATTTTTTTACACATGCGTGTTGTAAGAATTCTGATGTTGACATTGTTGACATGTAAACTTATTTTTATTGATTTTCCTCGATTTTTTTAATGTTTTAAGTTTTGCTGCATTCAATCCATTGTACTTTTACGCTTTTATAGTGTATATAAATTTGTGCAGCTGGCAAAAATGGATGATGTTCATACGGAAAGTATTCTGAATTTATTATTTTATTTGTAAAGACCTTGCTACATTTGCCCAACAGTTCTCTTTCTGAAGAATGGATTTATACCCTTTATCTGTTTTGTTGTACAGTGCTTTATAATTTGCAACACACTGTAGCAAAAATTCATCATTAATTTGACTTTCCTGGCTATTTTCCATCTCTTTTTGATCAAAAATAATAACTAATAACAAGCAAGGCAATGGAAAGATGACAAATGCATCACGAATTGAATAGAAATCTATCTTTTACAGTTAGCACGCGTGTCGAAGTGTCACTTCGCCCGCAAAGTGATTAGAAATGCAGCTTAAATGTACAAAGCAACCTATCATTCCTCTGTGCCACAGATCTGCAATGTGCTGTTGCAATGAACACAAAGGAATAAAACGTCGACGAAAATATATAGGATGTTAGTAGAAAAAGATACATATTTGGCTTCTGCAAAATATCGTTTTGTTGGACTGATTTCCAATCTGTGAGGTTGACTAGCACAATATTTGAACTGCGTGAAGCTTCTAGTCTAGCCACACTGAGAGCCAAATATTGAAGTGGAGATAGTATAGAAATACTCTTTTAATACGTTACTAATATCCGTTGCCTTGGATTGAGATATATTTATATTTGTATTTAAGTATATTTTATATCATGAATGGCAACCAGCGATAATGAACTTATCGCTCCTCTGTGGAATAGGCAGTCTATAACAGATTCCTGTAATACAGTAGGCCATCGATCAAAGTGACAAAGTTGTCAAAATCAGTTGGTGTGTGAAGGAAAGTCACGTAAATAAATAGTTTTTTCTTGTTTTCACAAGAAAAATTCATTTAAGTAACATATGAAAATTGTGTTTTTCTGTATAATTTCTCAGTTATGTGATACGTATGTCGAAAGTATTTCTTTTAAAAACGGGCACGTAAATAATGTATAGTGCAAAAGATAATTCCAAGGGCATAGAAAATATGATACAATCAATGAATTTAAAGATTCTGCGAATTTGGTAAACACACACAAAGGGGTAGATTTAAAGAAATACACGGTATGACTGTTACAATTTCCAACATGCCTACAGTCAGGAAATATCGTAGGGAAACCACCGAAGTCAGCAGTTGTTTAAAATATATGATTTTTGGATTCAATGTTTTATTTTGGGTAAGTGTGTTTTGATCTACTTTTTGTGTTCTATTTGCCTAGATTTCATATCACTTCTTGTTTAAATGTAAATAAACATCTATCTTTACAGTTATACATGTTTTTTTATTTAATACCTTCCTACATAAACATTCGCTAAGGGTAGGTATTGATGCTGTATCATTTAATTTTTTATTTGACGTGCACAAATTACTGAGTTTTTCCATTTTAGCTTTTAGGGCTATGTATTTTAACCATAGGAGTGTGGGCTTGGTCGGAAAAGGATATATTCAATAATTTAGGGAAAGTTGCCAATGTTGCATTAGATCCGGCATTTATACTTATATGCGTAGGTAAGTTCAGTAAACGTTTGTGCGATTACAGACAGTCTTTAAAAGTTTATTTTAATATGCAAAAATGTCCTATTATAATTTTGACTCAATTTACTATGACGAAGATAAAGAACAAAGTTGGTTCAAAACTTCCCTGTTTTTCAGGTACAGTTACTTTCGTAATAGGATTTACAGGCTGTGTAGGTGCTCTCAGAGAAAATACATGTTTATTGGCAACTGTAAGTAATAGTTTACTTGCTTGATTTAATTTAAGTTTGAACATTTAGAAAGGTCTAAAGTGGGGTTACCTGGGTTATTGTGAAACTTATTTGCTTAAATAATATATTTTACTTGAATGTAATAATCGTAAGATTTACTTTAAAGTTCAGACACTCTCCATGTATTTTTTTTTTTTTCTGTGTTGTATTGTATGTCTGTATTAATAAGGATAAGTGCACTGTATATCTTTATTATAAAAGTATGTAGGTACAATTAAAAGTTTGACAAATCAAACTATAAATACAACCTGCTTTAGAACCTTCCTTTAGAAAATACAAACCTCAATGTCAGGTTGCACAAAGAATTTTAATAATAAATATTTAACCGGCAAGTTTGACTGTGTCTTAAATGACTTTGACAGGCATTATATACTCACATTCAAAGGTGTGTGATTAGTAAATTAAGAATTAACAGCCAATATGATTCTGAAAAAATTATTTCTGTCAATGTAACGTCTGTCACAGTCAAACTTGTCAGTTAAATAATCATTATTAAAATTCTTTGTGCAACCTGACATAAGTACTTATGTTAAATAATTGTGTTTTTTAGTATGCAATATTTCTGTCAGTCCTGCTTTTGTTTGAAATGACTGCTGGAATATTGGGATTCATATTTAAAGACTGGGTGAGTATATTCTTCTACATTTTATAAAATACCAACCTTACTATGTAAATCTCCCTATAAACTATACAGGGTGATTCATAAGTTGATACTTCTTTTTTAGCTGTGTATAGAAGGCATTAAAATAAACAACATTGTCAAATAACTTTTTTTTAAAAACTCAAAAATAATTTATTTATTACACTATGGATCAAATACGGTCCTGCCTAACGTGCCAGTTGAATAGCATTAAGAAAACTTCTAAGTGTAGGATGAGTGCAAGGGAAAGCGTTCTGCGTATAATCTCGAAGCAGCAGCCGCACTTTGACGATACTCACCCTAAATTAGCACCATATCTACTAGTTCATTGTTTTCAAATTTTACCATTTTCACGTTTCACCAGTTTAAAATTAACTTGCTCAGAAAAACACATCGCAGCAAATTGCCAAATAACTGACCACCGACCGGTTAATTGCATGAGTAATAAGACAAATAACATGAAGTATAGCAGGCCACGTTTTGATGATCAGACCCGCACTTAGATTTTTTACTTCTGTATCTAGCCTATTTTGAAATTTTTTGAAAAAAGGTATTTGATAATGTTGTTTATTTTAATGCCTTCTATACACAGCTAAAAAAGAAGTATCAAGTTAGGAATCACCCTGTATATTACCTACATATGGATTTCTTTGTTACTATTTTATAAATACTTTAATAAAGTAGGTCATTGATTAATGTTCTGAGAATATATTGGTTTCTGTCTGGAACAGGAGTTCTGATGAAATTAGAATGATGTTGGAGTAATTTATACATGGTAAAGGTTAATCATTTCTTAGAATTGTTGAATCATTTTGTTGGGTCCTTTATAAACTCTAATATTAATAATCATGGATTTTATATGAATAAAAAAAAATTATGTATACTTTAATACAAGATTTTTTAGATAAAAACTCAAGCTACCATTGGCTTCCAGACATTTATAATACATTACAGAGAAGATCCCGATCAACAGAATTTAATTGACTGGATACAAGAAGACTGGGTAAGTTAAACAAAAATCACCAGCATAAAAAAGTTATGAGCATTTTTACCAGGCGCGGCCCGTGAGTTTTGTTTTACAGGTGGGGGGGCATATTTTGAGGGAAAATAGTAATGTAAGAGGCAAAATATAGTTTCTCAATTAAGCATAAGTAATAAGAAAGGGCCTAAAGTGTATTTTTTTTAACTGGCGCCAATATAATAATAACATAATAATACAAGACTGCATTCAAGTTTTGCATGTGAATAAACGCGTTTTCCGATTACATTGGAAGTAGCTTTATTTTGCACTACAAGACAAGCACTTCACTATGCAAATCCAAAATGTCAAACGTAACTTAAAATAAAAGAACAGTATGTTTTAAAAATTAAAACATTTCCAAAAATATTTTTAAATTATCAGTTTCCAATATCCCTGCTTTTATTTCGACTTTATATTTTTTTAATAAAATATATTTTTTAATTTTTGTTGGTAAATAATCGTTTAAATAAAAATAAATATTTGAAATTTTTTTGTCCTACTTATTTATTTTAGGGTTTATGATTATTTCATTTTTATGACGAGTATTATGATTATGGTTTTTAAATTGTATAAGATTTTTATTTTTAAATATATATATTAAAATATTATAGATGTTAAGTTGTCTAATGTTAATTTTTTTTGTTTCAGGATATAATTTTATTGAAGGATAAAGATAATCTTTATTAAATATAATTTTTTTAAATCTTTTCTGTAATATTTCTAATTTTTTAACTAATCATACTTAGATAGGAAAAATTAATTTTCCTACGACCACCTATGAAAAAGAGAAAAAAAAGCACAGTTTAATTTTGCTAGAAAACGCCGAATATCATACGCGTGTTGAAAAAAAAATAGGCACACTATTTAATTTAAACATATGGTGCCAATTTGACAGACAACCCCTAGGTATTTATTAAAAAGAGCACATTTTAGAAAGCAGTAATTGTAAAGTGTTTAACTTATTTATCATGTATTTGTTGAGTGATTCAGAATTAGAGTGTGAAAATACAACCATCTGAAATTATAAATAATGTTAATAATGTACTGGAAAATCTATTACCAGAAAAACCAAATCGCGCTGAAGAGAGTGTCATGTTTTAAATAACAAATCTTTATCGGTAACGATAGCGTAGAGAATAGAGCTCTAGTCTATAGATCGCAGGGTCACAGGTTCAAATCCCATTAGGTGTATTTTACTTTTTTATTATTAAAACATTAATTAATTTATAGAATTATTTTGAATGGAAATGTTCCTTGTGTGTATTTTTTAAATTTATGTGTAATGCATCTTTCCTTGATTAAATTTCAAATTTTTCATTCTGGTTAATCTAGAGTTCAATCCAGGATTAGTTCTTCCTATGATATATATAAAATTAAAAAAAATTAAAAGGTTAAACTACAAATAAAGGAAAAGCCTATTGACAAACTAGGAAACCAGATATTAAGTGGAACATAATCCTAAGTATGCTAATTTTAACACTAGTGTTGATATTTTTTTTTTCAACACTAGTGTTAAAATATTTTTTTCACAAATCAAAGTTTTTTTTTAAAATTCTTTGTGGTCGTATGAAAAATAGTGTACATTACTCGTGTGAAAGTGATTATTTTAAAACTCTGAGAATTTCTGCACTCTGCTGATGCCTTGTGTTAAATATCCCCTCGTTTGAAAAGTATCACTTGTTATGTAATATACTATAAATTTATCAAAATCATTAACGACGCTTTTTCTATTGCTTTTTTTAGTTACAATGCTGTGGCATTGAAGGCCCAAAAGATTGGGACCGAAATAACTATTTTAATTGTTCCTCGAGGGACGTGGGAAGTAGGGAGGCTTGTGGTGTACCATTTTCTTGCTGTAAGAGAAAACCAAATGTAAGTAAAAAATATCGGTCTTATAATTATTAAAAATATTTAATGACAGTTTTTTTTTAACGTTATATAATATATTTAATGGATACTATTGAACACAGTCTCCATTATAATATAACTTTACTCCATTAAAAGATGCACTAGTGTCTGTTTGAAGGTTGGAGACAATGACGTTTCTTGAACGCCAGTAGAGTTTTGGACTTACATTGTCTTTATTTGTTTTGAATCACAACGTTTCAACTGGGTAAGTATCTCCAGTCGTCTTCAGGTGAATACTTAATAAGTATGGTATCTACAGCTCTATATGACTAGTCATGTGTCACTGCACCTACCTAGTATAAATAGAGCTGTTCTTATTTAGTATTCACCTGGAGATGATTGGAGATACTTACCAGTTGAAACGTTGTGATTCAAAACAAATAAAGACAATGCAAGTTTAAAACTCTACTGCCATTCAAGAGATTGATTATTTTCACAAAATTAATATTTTTGGTTAGTTCCCTGTCTTTTCCCCTACCTAGTTTTTCTAATTCGTATTTTTGTTATAGGAAATTATCAAAAATAAACAGTGTGGTTATGATGTTAGAAAACCTGGCTTTGTAAGTTTATTTTTTAAAATTTTGTTCATGGGGTTTGTTTCTTTGTGCCATACTTACTGCAATTTAGGGGTTGGGAAAGAAAGCCCTAACTCTTTTCTTTCCTAACCCCTAAATTCTTAAATTTAAGAAGGAAGATAGGGCTTTCTTTCCCAACCCCTATACTACAATGCCCCTTCTAGATGGTAGTTACGACTTCATTATACTTGCTGCATAATGCATAGTTTAGCATGTTTTCAATGAGTTATCAGCAGAAGTGCAACACAAATAAACAAACCTTAGGTACTTACTTGATATTTTTTGTGATAATTTATGCTATTTGATGTGTTTGTCCATGTTCCATACAAAAATAAGTAAGTAAATGTATTTTTTTGCTAATATGCAGCCAGGAGAGAGGCACATATTTGAAAGAGGCTGCCTAAGGGCAGGCGAAGAGTGGATTGAGAGCAATTTAGTGCCTGTAGCGGCTGTTAAAGTAGGAATTATGATCCTACAGGTACAAATATTTTTTTTTAAATTAGCATTTTGTACCTACATGTTGCACCTATTTTAAGGGATTGCACGGTCAATGTTCACGCTTTAATAATATCTTTATGAATGTTATGATTTTAGTTCAAAATTTTTTACATATTAAGTTTGTTTTGCTTGATTTGCATTGGTCTGAGTTTCTAGCATTGTTACATTGTGCAATCTGTCTAACAATGTGGGAAGATAATTCTCTATCCATGCCTAATTGAATGGTTCTAAGACAGGTTTAGCTTTTTTGTGGTTTGTATTAATCATGTCATTATTGTCATACCTACATGTCATATGTATTCACCTGAAGATGACTGGAGATACTTACTAGTTGAAACGTTGTATAAATGAAGACAATGCAAGTCCAAAACTCTTCTATCACTGTCATACATGTTAACCCTACTAAACTGACCACCAACAGAGAAGGCCTTGGTAATTTGCCCATGCACTGTCATAGTGAGACACACAAAGTTCTTGTAATTCAACTTTACAACCTATTATATTTTTACAGCACTCTTGTTGATAAATGTATAGTAGTTTGTGCAAAAAGAGTGGATATGATGTCCATATCGCACGAGGAAGTAAGCTGAGCACGACGCCGTAGGCGGAGTGCTCAAACTTCCGAGCGCAATATGGACAATCCACTCGAGTTGTACAGTATATTTTTTCTACGACTTAACTTCCGAACTTCATGCTAAGAATTTTAAAAAATTATTTAAATTAGCCATCATAACTTGTCTTTTAAGTTGGCCATGAACTTGTGAGAACGATAATAAGAAACAATTGAATAAAAATTCATTTTGATGGCAAAGCCATGGACCAAATTACACTGTAACATATTTATCGATTTGGGTAAGTTCATATATTTATACAAACTGACTTTTGAATATATCTATCTTTCTCACATTCGGCGTTTAGCAGAAGAACAGACAAAAAGCGATATATTTATTAATAAACACCAACAATTTATTTTCTCAACCGTAGGTATTTTGATTAATTGTTTTACTAAATTACACAGAAGAGAAAAGGTTTGTCGGGTTTATTTCTGCTTGCGTAAGAATTATAACTCCGAAAGTACAACAAAATAGCTGTAGAATTCGTTTTAAACAGTTAAAAATGGATTTTGTGCATTAATATGAATTTTTAACGTTCGCCATGGTCAAATTTTTCAAAATAATCGCCAATTTACAAACTAGCAACACTGTTAACGTGGAAAGAGAGGTGGCAATAATGTAAGTAGAAATAACTTAACCTTAAAATTTTTTGTAAGGAATGAATTTTTTTTCTAGAAATCTTATAATTTCGTCTGTTTTATCGGGTTATTTTTATGTTCCACCATTTAAAGAAGAATTACCAGTTAATTTTTTATGTTTGTTGCGTATAATAAAAGTTTTAAGATCAATTGGGGTTAGATCCCGTTCAAAATACATCGAAAAATATCCCCGTGCACAAATATTTATAATAATATATATTATTTATATGGAAAAAAATAACCAAGGTTAGTAATAAAACGTTCATTTGGTAGGTACATATAATAGTACATATTATGCATTAAAGCTTGTAGTAATTGTCTAGAAATGAGTGGAAATAAAGATATTTTTGATATAAGAAAGTGGTCAGTGTGCAAATCTCTAGTTCGGTCAGAAAATAACAATAATTTGGTAGAAATATATTTTGGTATTAATTTTGTTATTATACCTTCAATTTTGCATCATTTTGTGTACTCTTTAGGAAAATATTGTGTATACATAGACTCTGAATAAATGTTTTGATTTAAATTTAAAAAGAACAAATTTCATCTGACAGATTTGCATATTTTTGAAGCGTATTGTTAACCTAACTTCTCTCAACTGTCAGAAAACGAATTTACAACATGTAAATTTGGCTTCTCTGTAATTGACTACTGTGATTGGTCAGTTTCATAACCTGACTAGGATGGATATGAAATTTTGCCGCACAGTTAACTGGAATAGACTACTTTACCCGCCACTTAAAGGAGGTGTGCGCCAAAAAACAACTTTATTTAAAAAATAAAGAAAAAAAAACTAAGAATAATAGTCTAAACCGCACCCTTCTATCGCAAATAACAACGAAGATATGCTTCTGCAAAGATGTCATATTTAAGCGCGTGACGTCACAAAAGCTTGGTCGCTACATAAATCCGTATATTGCATAGAATTTACGTAGGTTTTAGCGCTTAGTATTCGTAAGGTTATTAACCTCCATGTTGTTCACTGTCAAAAATCTTTCTTTATATTATACCAGTGGCGTATTTTGCAGCCAACCGGTTTTAACGGTTTAACATGCTAAACCGAAAGTTTGTAAGGTAACTGGACTGGCAGTATCGCCATGTAAGGTAGTTACTGAAAATCCATGTAGGTACTGTAGTTAGAGTGGCAGGATGGCCATGTAAGGTGACTGGACTGGCAGGATCGCCATGTAAGGTGACTAGTTGGTTCGACGAGTGAGAGGCATAGAGATGCGTATAAAATGTATATTTAATCTATTCTATATTACAAAATCAGTCGTAGTTCTATATATACTAAACTTAACCTTAAACTCTTAACTTAACCTATGATTAAATAAATGTTATTATTTAAAGTTAATATAAAATAATATACCGTCACCTTTGGTAGAGGGTTATACCCTCGACAATATCCTTGTTATTGATACCAAGGTTCGGGAATGATTATAACAATAACATTATAAATACAACTAAAATAGGTAAAATAAGATAAAGCCTTATTTTTACCCTACAAGTCGTAACTTTTAGATAGAGAATAAAAAATTAAGATAGTGAGGTGAAAACCATTTTTCTCTAAGATGAACCGTTCCAATGTTACAGCCTGTCAAAGTCTGAAAATGCCGTATTTTAAACGTCAATATCTCAAAAACTATTGAATTGAGACATATGACATTTACAAAATAAGCGTAGAATTTTGTAAGGAATCAGAAAATAATACAATATATAGGGTGTCCCATTTAAAAAAATGTACCTTTTTGACACCCTACTTTTGGGGCTTACCCTGTATAATTCAAAATATTTTTAAAATGTGCCTTATATCCAACCATACCTTAATACAAAAGCTTATTGTCGACAAATTTTATCTTCAAGGCATAAAATTACCCGGTACAGGGCGCCGCTCGCCGAAGCTTTTGTGACGTCACGCAATCGACGCCTAAAACTTTAACCCGCTATTTCTCAGCAATGGTTAGTCGTAGAATGACGAGGTTTGAACCGTTATTCTTAGATTTTTGTGTACTAAAACTTTAATTTTTGGCGCACAGCACTTTAAGTGTAAAGGAAACAGCAAATTTCCATGTGGGAGTAGAAAAGAGCAATAAGAGTTCTGCTTTGGTGTGTAAATATTTCCTAATTTTAACATAATTTCATTCAATTAAATATGTAGTTTTATTGCGGTTCTAACTGTCAAATGTGTCCAAATTTACGGCCAAAAACTGAATATTTTGTATATTTACCGATTACTGACAGTAAACTTATTACATACCTTACTGGCAATTTTCCGAACAGTTTTTCAGTGCCTTGTGAATCCTGGTAAATCTAATTGGCAGTGAACCAAGTGCAACGTCAAATATAAATGTAAATATTTTTTATGTATATCTTTGCTTGTGTGATGCATTGTTAGTAGTTTTGTGTGCTTTACACCTCTTTCAGACTTTCGACGTTTCGAAAATAATAAACGAGCAAGGCTGCTTGGAGGCTGTGGAGGAATGGACTGAGAAAAACATGATTTCTTTGGCATCGTGCAGCTTTGTCGTGTTATTTTTCCAAGTAAGTGTTTTTGTTGCTAGCATGACATTTTTTTGCAATTTTTTCTTTAGAAGTTTATATTTGTAAGTACAGCTGTTAAAAACAGCTCTGTTAATTAAAAAGGACATTATTGAACGCCTACAACCTATCTTGTTGCTGTAAGTTATTTAGAATAAAGTAGTAGAGTTTAGTGTCTGTATAAGTAAAATAGAAATAATTGTTTTTAGCGGAAGGCGGACAAAGTAGTACATCTATCTTTTGCATTAAAGTGCATAGGGACGCCAAAGGTAATGGGTTCCCTGGGGCACAGGTAGATAATGGCAGGCTGTTTCGTCCTTATTGTTTATGGCTTTCTGATGAGTCCCAACAAGGACGAAACAGCCTGTCGTTGTCTACCTGTACCCCAGGGAACCCATTACCTTTGGCGTCCCTATGCACTTTAATGCAAAAGATAGATGCACTACTTTGTCCGCCTGCCGCTAAAAAAACTTTCTTTCTGTTGTTTAGAATGTTGTTGCTTTTACAATTACATTGAAAATAGTCTTATTTTTGCATCTGCAATTTGATATGTAGGCCTTCTGTAATTTAACCGTAAATTGATTATAGAATTTAATGTCACTCCAATTTAAGTGATGGGTAGTGCTATCAGTTAAACGGTAAGAGCTGGGATTCCGGTATAAATGAACATACTGTATATTTTTGTTGCAATTAAAACTGTATTAGCCCTTAGAAAAAAGTTTTCAAAATTCCGGTATAAATGGGGGGGGGGGGGGGGGGGGGGAGGGGTGCCATGTCCCTTCTGGAAAGTAGTTATGACTTCATTGCTTAGAAACAAAACTCTGTGTGGAGGCGGGTCGGGTTTAACACCATCGACCGCTCTCGACTGGCTATGACGTAGGTAAGGTTTTCGTGTACTTTTTATTAGAAGATCTATTTAAAAAAAAAAAATTCAAGATTTTGGAAACTGAAACAGTATACAATATTATTTTTCCTTACTCTGTGCGGCAGCACCAATATCAATATTTATTGTAAAATGAATTTTTTTTGTATAGGTACCTATGTTTATGGCTAACTATTTATTTCTTACTCTATTTGAAAATTATTTAGAAAGAATACATTTTATTTCTAATAAACAATTTGGGTTTCAAAAAAATAAAGCGACACAAAATGCTATTTGCTATTTAACAGAACAAATATATGGTGCATTAGATAATAAAAAACCTTCTATTTGTATTTTTCTGGACTTAACAAAAGCCTTCGATACAGTTAGCCATAATTTATTCTTGAAAAACTTGAAAATATGGGATTTAGAGGAATACAATTTGAATTAATTAGAAATAATCTAAAAGATAGACCAACTTATGTTCAAAAATATAAAGAATAACGCTATCCTAAAGTAATTAAATATGGTGTTCCTCAAGGAAAAATTTTAGGACCATTATTTTCTAATATCGATATTAATGATTTATTTAATGTAAATTGTGATGGAGAAATTCATAGTTTCGCAGATAATACTGATATTTTTTATAGAGATGCAAATTAGGACAACTTAAATAACAAAATTAGAAATGATTTTAAAATTATAAAAAATTGGGTTGATAAAAATTTATTAAAATTAATTCTGATAAAACTAATTATCTTCCTTTTTCTTTAAATCCAAATAACATACCACAAAATATGAATAGTATTAAAATAAATGACATTCAAATTTTAAAAGTTATTAAAATAAAATATTTAGGAATAATCTTTGACAGTAAATTAAGTTGGAATTTTCACATAGGCCATAGGCCATAGGCCTGATTAAAAAATTAAGAAGTTTACTACCAATTTTTAGAAACATTAAACAAATTTTCAAGTAAAACGTATGGACATATTATATGATGCATTAGTTAAAATTCATTTAAATTACGGAATTTTAGGTTGGGGACGAATAAATAAAACTTTAGTTAAAAAAATTAAAAATATTACAGAAAAGGTTTCTAAAAATTTTATTTAATAAAGATTATCTTTATCCTTCAATAAAATTTAATTCTGATCCAAAAAAAATGACTATTAGACAACTTTACATTTATAACATCTTAATATACATATTTAAAAGTAAAAATCTTATAATAATAATAATAATAATAATAATAATAATAATAATAATAATAATAATAATAATAATACACGTTATAAAAATTAACAAGCCATAAAACCTAAAATAAATAAGTCCATAGGCAAATTTTTTAAAAATATTTATGTTTTTATTTAAACGATTATTTACCAACAAAAATTAAAAAATATATTTTATTAAAAAAATATAAAGTCGAAATAAAAGCATAGCTATTGGAAATAGATAATTTAAAAATAATTTTGGAAATGTAATTAACATTGTTATGAATAATTTATTTTCAAAATTTTATTTTACCTATATTTTTAAAAAAACAGCATTAATATTTATATATACTTAAGTATACTTAAACGTTTTTTATTTGCAATTTAACTTTTATATAATATTAATAAATATATTTAAAAAAGATATTTTAATATTTTTATTAATTTATGATTTTAAATATTTAAAATACCAAGATTTGTTGGAGGATTTAAGAAAAAGTTTATTGAGGAAGATTAATAAACGTATATATTATAAATATTGAAAATAAACTTATTATTATTATTTTAACCGACCTTGAAACGGAATGGCAGTAATACTGATCGTGTAAAGCCAAATTTTAAAAATTAATGTAATTGATATAATTCAGGACTGTCAGTCCGTATGATCGTGTAGGGTCTGCAATACTGACATTTTTTCCTATTACAGATCCTAGGAATATGCTTCGCTCAAAACCTACGAGCCGATATCTTTGCCCAGAAGGCAAAATGGCACTGACAGTTAAGAGCTCCCACGGCTGTCTAGTATAATTTTATGTACAGGGCAGCGTGGGAGTCGTCGTTCGAGGACTACCAAATGGTTGAAATGGTGGGGGTTAGTATATCGAGATAGATGACATTTTTTGGCGTGTCATTTATTATTTTAAATATTGTCATTATGTCAAAAAGGGACCAGGAGATTTTCACCAACTTCATGCATTCTCCGCATTGGCGAATATGACTAACATCGATCAATAAAATGGTAAAAGACCACACTTAAAGTGTTTTTTAAAACTCAGTATTATTTCAATTGTTTTTAAAATTGTATAGTTTGTCTCGGTCTTTACTGTTGATTTGTTTGACACGAATCCCTCACTGCTCTCACCATTGACATGGAATTATTTTAAGCGTATTTCTTCTACGAGTATCATTCTTAAGCCGTGTGTATAACGCGAGCGATGGAAATAGTAGTATAACAAGAGTAGATATGATGTCCAGATTTGGGCCAAATTTGTACTGAAACTATTTTTTCCTACGACCACCTATGAAAATGAGAAAAAAAGCACGGTTAACTTGGCTCGAAAGCGCCGAATATCACACGCGTGTTGAAAGAAAACATTTCAACTCTAGAGTGGAAATACAAGGCACACTATTTAATTTAAGCATATGATGCCAATTTGACAGACCACACCTATTTATTAAAAAGAACACATTTTAGTTTATTTATCACGTATTTGTCGAGTGATTCAGAATTAGAGTGTGAAAATACGCCATCTGAAATTATAAAAAAGTTAAGAATATACTGGAAAATCTATTACCAGTCAAAACAAGCCCCGCTGAAGAAAATGTCATATATTAAACTTAAGCAGAAAATGCTTATGGGTCGCCATAGCCTAGAGACTAGAACCATGACCTACGAATCGAAAGATCACAGGTTCAAATCCCATCAGGAGCACTTGACTTTTTTTTATGAAAACATTAAATAATTTATAGAATTATTTTGAATTGAAATCTTCCTTGTTGGGTGAATTTTTTTAATTTATTTTTAATGTATCTTTCCTTGATTAAATAAAAAAATCATTCAAGAAGGAAGATTTCAATTCAAAATAATTTTATAATTTATTTAATGTTTTTATAAAAAAAAGTCAAGTACTCCTGATGGAATTTGAACCTGTGACCTTTCGATCTATTAAATTGGCATCATATGTTTAAATTAAATAGTGTGCCTTGTATTTCCACTCTAGAGTTGAAATATTTTTTTTCAACTCTAGAGTTGAAATATTTTTTTCACAAATCAAAGGTTTTTTTAATAATTCTTTGTGGTCGTAGGAAAAATAGTGTACATTACTCGTGTGAAAGTGATTATTCTAAAACTCGGAGAATTTCCGCACTCGGCTGACGCCTCGTGCTAAATATCTCCTCGTTTGAAAAGTATCACTTTCATCACTTGTTATGTAATATACTATGTTGAATTCGACCAATTCTTATACAGAGGGTTCTGCACCTCACCTCCCGTCATCTATAGCTCACTTATTAATTAAGTTAGGATTTTGATATTTTGCAGACTTTACCTGTATCCTAGGGCGCATTTCAGGAAAATATTTTTGTTTATACAGGGTGTTCCAAAAAAGTGTGACGTCATAAGAATATATTTTTTTAGATTACATGCTATATATATTCTTACAAGTTTGGATGCCTTTTATAGTTGCCTACATACCCCAAAAATTTTAATGAAATCGGTTCAGTATTATAAGCGAAAGAATAAACACTAAGAAAACTCAGTTTTGCAACACTGATTTTAAATATTAATAAAAATAAAAATAATGCCCCGTTATTAAAATTATACAAAGGTACTTAATAAATAAAGTCGAACAGTCTCGTTAACCAAGTTTTATTAATACGAATTGTACAGAGTGTCCAAAGTTTAGTGTCAAACTTTGAAAACTTTAAAGCAATATATTTTTATTATTTCAAATTGGAACCCCTGTATATTATTATGTCATTTGCTGCAGAATTAAAAATCAAACATTTGTTCTAGTTACAACCATATTACAATTTCTAACGCATCAAGACTTATTTGCAGAAAACTCATTTTATCAACTATTCCACCAGTCATTATTATAAATAAATATCGAAGGTGGCTTTGCAAAACAATTTATTGGTATATAATATATTTTTAAGTATTGTCTTTAAAATTCAAGGAAGTAGTTTATTTCTCAAAGAACTTGATTTTATTTCAACAAAACTCAAAATCACTCTTGTCTTGTGTTTTCTTTTTAATTTTTGTTTAGGATGTGAAATGATCTATGTAAGGACGAAATATATAACCTTTAAGAGTGAGGTCTAGTGACGCATTCGCCATTTCGTTTTTTGATCAATATTTCGTTAATTTTTCCTTTTATCCAAAAATCAGCCCAATACCAACATTTGAAGCATAATTACCTACAATTTAAAGTTAAACAAGTTTAAATTTATAAAGTAATAAAAGCAGAAAAAGAAAAATGGACAAATACCACAAAATTTCGTTTTTTGCTTTTATAAATTCATTAATTAAAATTTCTTTAGTTCAAAACTCTAGGGAACTGCTACTCAAGGATGGCTTTTTGGGCGCTTTTTAAATAAAGCAAAAAGGATAATAAATATTGATTAAAAAATTAAATGGCTAAGGTATCACTAGACTTCACTCTTAAGTTTGCTTACTTACTGCGACTTTGAGTTTTATTTTTTCGAAAATAATTATATTTAAGTATTGTTCGCCTGAATACACACGGCTTAACAAAAAATTAATGCTTGGTTGGAATGCTTAAAAAAAATCCATACCTACCATTGAAATTTTGTACTTAACTTGCATTTAATAATTAAAAATACTACTAATATACATTTTGTAATATTGTATTGTATAATAATTGTATAACCTTTAAAAAAAATTGACATTTGAAATAACTTTTTATCGACTACAAGAAAATAGTATTGAATTCTAAAAATTATGTACAGTTTACATAAAAACTTTATATTTATTGTATAAATTTTGATATAAATAGCAGTTTAGACTATATCAATAGCAATTTCACAACTTTCCACTCTTTACAGCGAGATAGATCACTAAATTTGCTAAAAAAAAAGTTTTGCGTATTGGTTTTTTGTATTATTGTTCTTTAGAGTTATTTGGAACATTTATTCTTTTAACAGAAATAAATTAGATAACGAAGGTGCCAGCTATTCCTTAAAAAATCAAAAAACACGGCTACTTTTTTTTATTTAGGTAATTTTACCCCTCATTTAGGAATGTAAACTAACCTAACTTTTTTTTAAATGCATGTATTGTGCTCGTAGAAAAGGTTTTACAAAATTGAATATGGTTTTACCAGGATAGTGCAGCGCGCCAAATTACTCTCTAAATGTTTGACAATAACTAAAGAAGTTTTTCCTAATCAATTGATCAGGAGAATAGGTATAATTATTAAATGGCCGGCAAGATCGCTAGATCTTGACCCCTTTGATTATTTTCTTTAAGGCATCTGAAAATAAGGTTTATTTAAGAAAACCAGAAAATTTGGGGATCTCAGGACAAATGGTACTACAAGAACTTTAGTTACGAGTGAGGTCTAGTGACGCATTCTCCATTTCGTTTTTTTTATCAATATTTCGTTAATTTTTTCTTTTATCCAAAAATCGGCCAAATACCGACATTTAAAACATACTTAGCTACACTTTAAAGTTAAACAAGTATGCATTTATAAAGTAATAAAAGCAGAAAAAGAAAAATGGACAAACTTCACAAATTTTCGTTTTTTGCTTTTAATAATTCATTAATCAAAATTTTTTTGGTTCAAAACTGTAGATATTTGGCCCCTTTTTGAATAAAGCGAGAAGAATAAGAAATATTAATAAAAAAATTAACTTGCGAAGGCATCGCTAGACTTCACTCTTCAGGCCAGAAAAAAATGGGGAACATTTCCAACCATATTTACAATTAAAAATTGTTTACGAAATCACATTCCTAAAAAAAAATTGTCGCCTATTAGATAGACGCAATTTGACAGTATTTAAAAAAATGATGATTTTTTTATACCCTTTTCTGCACATACACTTGCGTTTAAAAAAAATTGTTTTTAATTTAAATAAAATACTATTGAGTGTTTTAATTTGATTTTTAATGACAAATAATCAACCCTTAAAAGCTTGTAAAAAATTGTGATTTTGCAATGGTGTAGTTTAAATATACTGAAGATAATATTGGATTATTTCCTGTATAAATTGTACGATATAAGTACTTGCACAAAAACCTAGTTTGTACAAAAGCAGTCGTTTTGTTTTGTATGATTGATTAAGTATTTACGTATTTTGTACAGATGGGACCTTAGAAACTTGAACCAGAATAAGTAATAAACAAGTTTGTGATTGCATGTGAACATTTTTATACAATAAACACAGTGTTTTTATAGACATAACCAATTTTTTCTATAGAGGGTGTCTTAGATAAGGGCGCACTCTACTTTCAAATGTAAAAATTGTAAAAACTCCGAATCCTTCCGAAGATATCTCGACAAAGCCGAATTTTCGCGATTTAATTTTTATTTTTTCTGGCTTTATTTAAAGGGTTATCTTAATATAAAGTTTACATTTTCATTGCCATTTTTTATTCTCTATAAGTTGATGCAATTAGATTTTTAATGCGACGTTTCGTTTTTTCGAAACCATCATTAACTTTGCTTTTTTAAATTATGGAACATTATCCAGGACAAGAAAAACTGGATATAATTTGTTGTTGACATCTATACTCTATAGTCACTATTTCCAGGCTTTAAAATCAAAGGAAAGTTAATAGATACAAGAAGAATTTGCACTTATTCTTATTGATGATGAGTTTTTTAGTCTAAAATGTATTATTATTACTAGGTGTGATACGTCGTTGAATTATAAAGAAGGAATTTAAAAAAAATTAATTAAAATTTCGACTATTTAAAAAAGCAAAGTTGGTGATGATTTTGGAAAAACGAAACGTCGGATTAAAAATCTAATTACACCAACTTATAGGAAAGAAAAAGTGATAATGAGAATGTAATTCATTAACATATTTCTTCAAATAAAGTCAGAAAAAGATAAAAATTAAATCGCGAAAATTCGGTCTTGCCCAAATATCTGCAGAAGGATTAGCAGTTTTTTAAATTTAAAGACAATGTTGTAGAATTTAGTAGGGCGCAACTTTTTTAAAATTTAATCATCTCTGTAACTTATTTGGTTAACGAGATCCCTGTAGAGTGCATCCTTAATTGCGCCGCCCTGTATAATATTATTTTTCACGAAACCCTAATTTAAACAGTCATGTTAACATACCTTTTTCCAAAAAACGATATTTAATTAAAGTTTAAATTAAGACAATTATCTTAAGACCGAAGACTACACAAATAATTAATTTACCTTCGCCATTCTATCAGCTAAACAATTTCCCGTGTAAAACTTATGGCAGATAGATTATTTCATTTGTAAGAATTACGTTAAATTATTTGTAATTTTCTTTTGGGCTAAAAGTTGTAAAATCGTATATTTCTTCATGGAGTTTGCTTCACATTACGAGATTCAAAACCGTGTATTAATTATCGTAATTATTTTATTTAAATGTCAATTTAAACCGTTTTATAGGCAAACAAATTAAAAACTGAGCAAATACCTAGAATTTGTATGAATATTTCCTACTCTTGTACGTGCCATTGTACAAATATTCCATCATATTTCAAAATAAAATGAAAATTCAACTGGTCATATTTATATTACCGCCCTTTCCATTTGGTAACCATTTGGCAACGTGGGAAATTGCTAAAAGCATCAGCTCGGTTCTTTGTGACACGGCGACGGGTATTCACAAGGATATGTATTGACGTCATTTTTCTTGTTTTGTTTTATATATCGTTTCGTAGTTTTAATGGGATGTACCGGATTGTTCGTGCCGTACAGATTATAATATGATATTGTTGACAATTATTATAAACTGATTGTGCATCTTTTGTGGTAGTGTAAGTGAGTAAGTGCTTACTGTGGACCTATTGACTTTTTTACTCTTTGTGTTTGGTTAATTTGTTTATTTATCTGTTTCTGTTACAAACAATAAAATAATGGCGAAAGGTCTAAACTTATCTAAAAGGCGGAAAAGTAGGCGACAGCTTCGTAAAAAGTTGTAAGTATAACATGTTTTCATCATAAGGGAGGAATTTTAAAATAAATTGTGAATACTATAAGTAGTTAGGTTGCTTATAATACATATAGGCTAGGGCTATATTTGTTAAAAAACAAAAGAGTGAGAGAGAATAGGGGATAGAATGTTTGCTAGAAAAAAATGTCAAAAGTTTGAGTAGATACTATAATATACAGTTGAGTATGTTCGAGGAGTGGACAATAGAAAAAAATCTTTATTGTTGATTTTAGGACCAAAAGTCATTCTTAACAAAAAATTTCTACTTGTTGAGAAAATCAGTTGGCCGTATTAATATTATATATTTTAGATCAGATATACCTATAAGTATAGGGTGTTAATAAATTAGGAAAACAGGAAAATGCTTCGACAGAAAAGTAACAATATTTATTATTTTTAGCAAAAATTATATTGAACAAAGTTGTTTACTTACTTACTCGGTTGTTTATAAAGTAATAGTCTAAATACAAGTTTTGAAAGAAAAAGTTGAATATTTTAAATTAGAATAAGAATCGACTTATTGATTTTTTGTTATATGCAAATAATTACTGAAACCACTATATACAGTATGTCTCCGTAAGTTGGAAGTTGGAACCATATGGAAAACTTTTTTATTATTAATTTTACGAAAAAAAGTTATTCCTCATAAAAACTTCTGCATGGTCTAAAACCTAAAATCCAACTAGCAGATACTAAATTCTTCTAGACGTATTATACGAGGTTTCTCAAAAAATATGAATTTTGCCCAGAGCAAAAAAAGAGCAAAGTACCTTTATTTCTGACAATATCGAAAATTGTTATTAAAAAAAGTTGATCAGAACTAAAAACCACGTTTAAATATGTAATTACACCCATTTACGATGAAAAAATAGGTTTTTTTTAATCATTTTAAATTTGCCTTGTTATTGTAACACACATACGTTTCAAAAAATAAAAAATAATTTGTTTATTGTAAATGGGTGTAATTACATACTTAAACGTGGTTTTTAGTTCTGATAAACTTTTTTTAATAACAATTTTCGATATTGTCAGAAATAAAGGTTGGGCAAAATTTATATTTTTTGACAAACCTCGTATACGCCTAGAAGAATTTAATATATAATAGTTGCATTTTTGGTTTTAGACCATGCAGAATTTTTATATGAAGAATATCTTTTTTCGTAAAATTAATAATAATAAAGTTTTCCATGTGGTTCCAACTAAAGGTACAGTCCTATAAGAAAGTATGTGCAGCGTCGTTTGCGCGGCAGACGCTTCGCGGACGCCCTCGCGCTAGTCGCGTATTTGATCCTTAAAACTTGTTGCTAAAGTATCTTATTTAGTTCCTATTTTGAGGACTAAAGTGTAATTTTATGGGTTACAGAAAAAACACGATTTTTTGTCAATTAAATCTTCTAATCGCTGCGCTGGGCTTAAATAATTTTTAACCCCTCCATAGGAGTTGTAATAACAGTTTTATCCCCTCGAATATTTAAAAATTTATTTTCCCAAAATTTTGAACAGCAATTCAAAATATAAAATATGAACATTACTACGTCTGTGTAAATAATAATTATGTTATGATTTTATTGCAAAGTGCAAAAATAGTATTTGCCACTGGACTAAAGAGTATATCTGTGCTTTTGTGCCCTTGTCTGTGGCTTGTACACTGTGCCTTCGGGATTAAGAAATATACCTTGTTTCCGTATAATGTACTATTTTGGACATGTCATAATGGAAAAAATATTAAATTAATTAATTTAATTAATTATTAAATCTGCATGGAATGACGTAAGAATATACAGTGACTCCAATTGAAAATAAAAATTATAAAGTGTTTTAAAGATTGACACTAAACTTTGGACACCCTGTATAATTCATATTAATTAAACTTTGTTTACGAGACTGTTACACCTTATTTATTAAGTACCTTGTATAATTTTCTTAATGAGACACTATTTTTATATTTTATTTATTTTTAACCAATGGTTCTACACTTTTTTCTTTATTTTTTCGCTGATATCATCATGACGTCACACTTTTTTTGGGATACCCTATATAATGAAACATATTTTCTCGAAACGCTTCATAGGATACTGGTAAAGTCAGCAAAATACCAAACGAGTAATTTAATTAATAATTCTGCCTCGTCCCAGATATTTTATACCTCCATAGACCATTTTCTTACCTTAGTGATGATGATGATTGATGGCTCTTAAAACTGGTTATTCAGATCTATTTTTTTATTTTCTTTTCTTTTCGCTGATATCACTGAACCGATTTCTATAAAATACTTGTATGTGGGTAAATATATAATAATAAATAAAGTGTCCAAAGTAGCAAGAAAGTATACCTATATAATATGTAATTTTTTAAAATATATCACGACGTCACACTTTTTGGGACACCCTGTATAATCAAAAATATTTTTGGAAACGCTTCCTAGGATACTGGTAAAATGTGCAAAACATGAAATGCCTAACTTAATAACTCTGCGTCGGGTCCCTCATATTTTATACCTCCATAGACCATTTTCTTACCAGGATGATGATGACTCATCTCTCCGTACTGGCTTGTCCTGAATTTAAAAATTAAAATAAAATATTATAAATTATGAAGGTTATCGGCGTTGTTGCCAGATTTGGCGTAAAGTATTATTTCGATTAGCTTACATTTTTGACCGAGAGAGGCCGATGCAGTCAATCATGATATCCTGCTAGGGTAGTCTTCGCTCTTAAGTGCCAAAAATAATGAGGGTACCGGTTGTTACAATAATTACATACGTCATTTTGTAGTTTTAACCAATCACCATTGGAAAACTCATTATAATAAAGTTACTGGTCTTTTGCCAACTCCGTGGAGTACGTTGCATTAGTTACCTTAAAATATAGGTATTACTAGAATAACAAGAAGACCTCCCACTAAACAACGTTTTGTTACCTAAACATTGCACTCGTATAATATGTAGTAATGTGACATTCGGAGGTATATGGATGGCATGGTGATTGTAATATGTATGCAATAGATAAGATCTCGGGTTTTAATATAACAAAGTGATATTCAGTGTCACGCAATATTACAACATATCGCAGCAACACTCGTGCAATGTGTGTTTTGTTATATTGTTGTAATATTAATTTAAAAATATCGTGAAGTGACTCGGAGATGCCTATTTTTTCCAGGAAAATCTATATTTTTAATATATATAACTTAATAAAAAAAACTAATATAACCAAATGTTGTTGCATGTTTGGTGGGCTGTTACTTCGACTTTGGGAAATAGTCGTGCAAGATTAATAACAAAAGTACTAAAAGCTTTTTTGATTGTTTACAATCCTAAAAAAATATAAAACTTTTGAACGCCCAAAAGTTTGTTAATATTTTTTGAATAACAAAAGGAATCAATGAACGGCAGTAGACTTTTGGACTTGCATTGTCTTTATTTGTTTAGAATCACACAGACACTAAAAGGAATCAATGTTACTACACCACGATGGTATAAGTAATAGTGTGTAAAGGACACATAATGCTAATTCTAATGGTTCAACTTTCTAAGAAAGGGACAGGCGATCCTTTGGGTGAATATTCGCGTGTGTAGAAATAAATAATCATTATGTTCTTAATAGTGAGGTCTAGTGGCGCATTCGCCATTTAGTTTTTTGATGATTATTTATTTAATACTTCCTTTTATCCAAAAATCGGCCAAATACCGACATGTGAAGCATAATTATCTACAATTTAAAGTTAAACAAGTTTTATTTTTTAAAGTATTAAAAACAGAAAAATAAAATTGGACAAATTTTCGTTTTTTGCTTTTATAAATTCATTAATCAAAATTTCTTTAGTTCAAAACTGTAGGTAACTGTTACTTAAGGACGGGAATTTGGTTCCTTTTCAAATAAAGCCAGAAGGATAAGAAATATTGATAAAAAAAAATGAAATAGCGAATGCATCACTGGACTTCACTCTTAACAAAGACGCGGGAAAATCAACGCATCGGCAAGGCTAGAGTCGCGGTTTAGCCACGAAGTGCACACGAAATCCGACAATAACACGTTATTGTATATTCCACTGTGACTTGGAAAGAATTTACGACGAGTCGTTATTATACATGGAATTATGCACTCAAGGGATTGCCTGCCGGCCAAGTATGTAACTGTAATAATATTTTACCAAAATATAGAATCCAGGACAAATTAAAATAGGGGAAAGTTGGGGAAGATGACGCATCTAGGAGAATTTTCATACATCTTAATTTTTTTAACAAAATAGTGGGCAATTTTGAAAAAGATTCAACTTTACTGCCCCATAATGAAATGTCAATATTATTTTGTAATTTATTACTAATTGAACAGATACAAACGCAGGTTTAACCGGAAGAGGGTTTGAAAGTTTAAATTGTCCGAAAAATGGAAATTTACAGAATTATTAACACCCCAAATTTTTAAATCTATACTTTTAAAATTACCTAAAAAATTTGGGAGTTTTAGCACTTTCTTGTGTCACCGGGTATATTTCAATGAATATCTGTAGTTGCGTTTTTTTTTTATGATAAAACACCTGCACTGTAGGAAAAATCCTTTAAGGCGCTCTGGGAGCGGTGCGAGTGCGAAAAAAGCGATTAATGTTGGTCTTGAAACGTTGAAGATTGTATTCATTGGGAAACACGACCTCAGGAAGATCATTCCACAAAGATGACGTTCTCCAGATGAAAGAATTCTTGAACAATGAAGTTCGAGGAGTACTAAGCTGAACAACATATGGATGAGCGGCAGTGGTTTGCCGTGTATTTCTGTTTTGCATTGCTCTAGGTGGAATCAAGTGGGCAATGTCAGTCGAACACCTGCCATGGAAATATCTGTAAAATAGAGCCAAATCACCAACCTGTCTTCGATGCTCCAGGTTATCGAGGGTCTTGGTCAGTTCGGGGTCGCCGATCAGACGAATGGCTCTCCTTTGAATGGAATCCAGTAGCCGAAGGGTGTGCTTGGGTGCAGAGCTCCAGACATGAGAGCAATATTCTAATGATGGTCGAATCTGGGCTTTGTAGAGTGTCAAAAGTTGATGAGGTGTGTACAACCTTTTGGTGCGGAAAAGTACACCAAGTTTCTGTGCAGCTGCCCTGGCAATTGCGGCAACGTGACCATGCCAAGACATATTACCTCCCAGATTGACCCCCAGCAAATTAATAGACGGTGCCAGGGGAATTGCGTGTCCTGCCATGACTATATCCGGTTCTGCAATGTTAACCTTTTTGGAGAAGACTGCTGCCTGGGTTTTCTTAGCATTAAATTCGACTTGGTTACTGTCACCCCAAGCCAAAATTTCTTCCAGGTCTTTGTTGAGGCGCAATACTTCATGCTGCCTGCGAAGATGTGCGTCGGCAGCGGATGTTTGGGGAGTCAAGGAAAAAGATGAGACAAGTGTGCTGTCATCAGCAAAGCTATAAATTGGATTTTGGGTTTTCACTAGAAGGTCGTTAATATACAGTAAAAAGAGGGTAGGCGACAATATGGACCCTTGAGGAACACCGGCATTGATGGTGAAGGTGTCTGAGAGAAACCCGTCAATCGCCACTCGCAGAGAACGGTTCTTAAGGAAGCTGGTTAACCATAAACAATTCATCAGGCATACCGTAGGATCGCAATTTACTTGTGTGCGGAACTTCATTAAAATACTAGGGCGACAAGGTTCTAAGGATTGTTGATCCAAGGAAGGTTTGTTGTCAAAGTTACCTCAGTTAAGAGGCGTCATCTTATCGACCGGGTCATCTTCCCCAGCTCCCCCGTACTTGTGAATATTAGTTTTACCGTGACCACAAAAATCGTTATTTTTGTTTGCCGTAACGATTAAAATCTACAAGACTTTTTCTTTATTGTTATACTCGTATATTTGTGATTTGAATACTGATTTCTCGAAACATAAAACAATAATTTCATATCAGTAGAATTATGTTTGTCTGCACAAGATTTTAACCAGACAACTTTGATTGTGACATCAATCACATTAACGGAAGTGATTTAATCGGAGTCAAAGTTGTCTGATGTTAATTATTATTTAAAATATTTTTGTAACGTGACAATAGTTTTTCACAGTGGTTTAGAAATGGGACTTGGTTATTTCTAGTCAACACCGTGATATGATCCGTACTATAGCGTTTTCTTTTAGTGTATGTACTATATTTTTAACCCTTGTTATATTGGGTACATACTACAAGTTTATATAGACATAAGACCACGTAACTTTTAAGCGATGTACTTAATTTTAATTTTTTTTTTTAATTTGTATGTTTAAACCACTGTGTTACAGTGTATTTCACGTAAGCTTTAAATGTACGTCGATGACACAAGTCCTTTCTAGTAGCATTTATTATACAGAACTTAAGGTTTGGCTAGGGCCGGACTGGTGTTTCTGTGATAATTAATTACCAATATATTTACTTGCTTTTTAAAAAAAAGGAACACTTCACAGATACATACACAGTCCAACAGTTTATAACCAGAAAGTCTACGCACATATTATTCAACACGTGAACGAATGAATGCCGGCTCTATGATATTGAAAGAACGCAGAGAAGATACGCGAATTGATGAAGTACAGAAAGACATATGCGAGGGCATAAGCGTAAGATAGATAGACATACCTACGACATCGATGTCACAATAATGTCTTGACGGGTTTTAGCTGATTGAAGCAACAGATTGGAGTGTTCAGTGTCTATCTTTGTCGTGTACATGTAAATATACGGAAAGTTATATATCCATCTTTCATGAATCTAGCCAATGTTGGCGAGGAACAGCCGTTTTTGGAATTAAAGAATTTCAAATCACGTGCTGGCCAACGCCTTTGACAAGAGAAACGGCAAAGCATTAAAAACGTACGTGAAATTTGCTGTAGTAATTATTTTTTTAATATATTTTTAAGAACAGGTGATCTTACATAATAATTTTTCTACATGGCTGCTCGTTTTACCAACTTTCACTGCCTCGTGATAATTTTCGTGATTTTGTAAGATTATCCCATCCTAAATATGGGTAAGTACAAATTTAGCATAATTTTTACTGTGCCTTGGTAACTTAGAGATACAAGAACGGGATTCTTTGAGAGAAAAATGCTTTACATCGCTTCAATGAGGTAACGCTATAATTGTCTTCTTCGTTGAATGATTTCTATAACGTTTAGATTAGGGAGACTGTTTACGCATTCCTTAAATTCATAAATACATCCCGCTGTGTAGGACTAGAGTTTCCTTCTTGGATATTCCGGTAGTAGGTTGCTAAACCTGATAATAACTTACTTGTAGGACTACTGCTATCTTAAAGTAGCATAGTAACATTCAAATGAGAATGCAGCGTCATCCTCACTCCCGGCCCCACACAGCTCTTTTTTTTCCGTGCGCCGGATAAACTTAGGCCAGGTTTGGCCCATTGTGCTTACCCTATTTGTTGCCTCTCCCGATCTAGTGACTCGCAGTGGAAAACTATGTGCTGTACAGTTTCCCTGTCTTGTCAGCATAATCTGCAGTCAAGGTCTCCATACAGTTACATTTTGTGCAGATGGTTCTTGACAGCCATCTGTCCTGTCAGAATTCCTGTATCGGTTCTTTTCCGGTTCCCGTTAATTTGAAGCAACTGTTTCGTAAGTCTTGGGTCTGGATCCCCAATAAAGCTTTTGCTGTGGGCTAATCCCTGTCTGCTACTTCAGTGGATTTTATGTTCATTCCTAATCCATCGCTTTATAATATCTCGTGCTGTGAACCTTGGTACTTCGAGTGCCGGTTCTGGACCAATAAATCTATTTTCTGATCCTTTTTCATTTCCTGTAATACTTTCGTGTCCTGGTACCCACTGCAGTATTACTTTGTTTCCTTTTGCCAAGGCCTCCAGTTCCTCTTGACCCACACAGCTCTTAGTCACGTCTCGTTTTGTCCACATTTTTATAGCATTTTGACTTGTGCGATCTAAAGGTAAAAGATTATTGAACTTACTATGTTGTATGAATTTAAATTGAATGAGCTCCCTTGGTTTGTCCCTCTCTTTCTGACCTATGTAGGCATAGAAAAAATTACACTAAATCTGTATATTCCTACCAATAATGTAACTAATAAATCGTGCGTATGGTGTTAGGGTATATATAAGCTTGGCTATTGAATTATTGATGTGATACTTTTACATTCCGCTTGCTTTTGCTTGTTTTTTCTACTTATTTTTATAGTTAATATTATTTGTTTAGTTATTTTTATTACTTGGAATGGTACGTTGGAACAGGATCTGTTTTTTTCGAAACAGGTTTTTATTTGGAACAGGTATAGCTGTTCCCCACTTACCCCACTAACAAAAAAAGCGGGGCAAGTGGGAACTGTGGACCTAAAACTGAAAACCTGAAAAATTTAAATGTTAAAAAAATACAAGAGATAACGTTAGTGATTACAACTTTGAGGATGTAAAAACTTTGAACCTAAGTTTTAAATTAGTACAGATAAAAAAAATTTAAACATTTTTGCCGTAACTTGTAACTATAAATGAAGTTTAGATACATTTGACATAAGCTGTGTTACCTACCTTAAAAAAAATATTAAAATTTTTTTAACAATATGTTGGGGTCTATAAGAGTAAAAAACCATTTTATTGTAGTTTTAGTTTTTAACAGTATTTTTTTTACAATTATTACAAAAAACCCACTGCCCTAGATTCCCACTTCGCCTTATAACTTTTTTGAATCAAGTGACCCGTGCTTTGAAATTGGCAGGATCATTAGTTTTTGTCTTTTTTCAGGTGGCTTTTTAGATGTCACTTTTTGTTGTTTGATGAAGTGACAAAGTCTTTTTTTAATTAATTTATTGTGACATTACTAATATTAAGGTTTATTACGACCCGAGCACTATTCTTCAACTTTAAAAGCACTATGGAAAATTCACAAAATTTACTCTTACAACAACCTCGGTCTAACTAAATCTCGTACTTCCTATAGTCTATTTCAGAATGGTGTAGATTAATAAAAGCTCGCTAGGTATGTAAAGTGACTACAGAGTGACCCAACGAATTTAAGCCACTTTCATAATTTGGTTTTGATTTCATTGCAAAATTCTTTATTTTCATCAAGTGCACCTAGTACCTACCGGGTTTCGGTCAATTTATGGGTTTTGCCTATTGTTATCCATTCACTTACACTGAAATTGGTGTGGCGAAGGCGTGCATTATGTATATAGTATTAGGTACACTTATTTTTTAATAAACAAAAAAAAATACCAAATACATTATAAAGAAATTAAATTATAAAAAATCATAATACTTATTCTTTATCATCTGAGAAAAATGTCATCTCATCTTAACGTTATAATTAACGGATCGATGGTCCGATCGATCAGGTGGTCAAGACCCCACATTTTCTCCTCTTCTTTAATGACATGATGGACTGCTTTTCGTCAGTTCTCTGGTGTAATTTCCTTAATGGCTTGATCAAACAAAAGCTTAACGTCTTTCATTTTGAATGGCGTGTTTTGTCGTGCTACAAATCCTTTCACTTGCGCCCATATAAGTTCTATAGGATTTAGTTCGCAATGATATGGCGGTGTGCGCAGCACAGTTACACTATGTTTTTCAGCTATATCTTCCACGGCATATTTCATAAAACGATGTCCGTGTGCTATAGCTAATACTTCCCTCTTTATCAAATTATCTTCTTTTTTTTCTTTGATTAGTTATCATAAATAATTTAATGAACAAAATTTACGTGCGCCTATGGCCGACACCGAAATTGTGCCGAACTGGACGGAATTTCCCATTTTATTACTCTCTTTCTGAAATAGATTATAAATTAAAATATTTAAAACCAAAAATTATAGAAGTTAAATACTACAAAAACCTGAATTTTGGTATTCTATGTTTACAATAAATAATATTTTACAATTGGGCAGTTTGCTTGTATACTCATAATTAAAATCGGGCACAGAGAAACACTAAACTCACGAATGTCAACTTTAATCTGGGACTAACAAATTGGTGCTTTGATTGAATAACTTACCTATTTACACCTTTATCTGTTTAATCTAATAGATGATCCCGATAAATTGTATAGTCTGTTAGGCATTAAAACCAGTTAATAATAGATTTTCTTAATTTGAGAACGTACCTACCATTTATTGGGTTGGTCTTGTATCTAGCGACATTAAAGAAATACTCAATTCAAATCGTTTGATCTCAATTTTGGCAGCTTGTTTTATAATATACTCTTTGTTTGTTATACAATTTTTGTCTTAATTGTTATTTGTGATTGTATTTGACCAGTGCGAAAACAAGTTACTTTTCGTTTTGCACTGGATACTGAAGTTTAGAATGTTAAAATGTATTATAATAGTATTAACAGTTGTATAATTCTTTATACTTAATAAAAAAATATTTAACGCTTTTTTTGTTATATCTTTGGCACTACAGAGAATATACCGGGTGTCCCATTATGTATGGCCACCGCCCGTATTTCGGAAACTACTGGGCATAGAAACTCAGGAAAAAATCGCAAATAAAGTGGCTAAAAGAAAATCCTGGAAATAATTTTTAAGTTCTGCGGCAAAATTGAAAATTAAATATTGAAATTCTAAATTTCTCCGAAAATTCCCACATTAAGGTATACCTTTGGTAACATCATTAGGAAGCTTAACAATTCTGTATCATTTTGGTTTAAGGCTCATTGGTGTACCGACCTTGATAAGAGTGGGGGAAGCTATTGAAAGTGTAATCATTTAATTTGCTGTAACTTTTAAACAACTTATCCCATTTTAGTAAACTTAACCTTGTTGGAAAGAGAAAGGTTAGCACTTTTAATTGTAGTATCCATTGGTACACGATAGTTCCTACTAAAATGGCTAGAGAGCGTAATTTGCGATAGTAACAGTTTTTTTTTATTTTATCCCGATAACTTAAATTATACGGTATAGTTATGACATCATAATCGGAAAGTAAATTAAATTTGCAAGAAAAAATATTTAGACCGCAGTTCAATATCTTCTTTCATTTCAGAGTTATTGCCTACAGAATAATTTTTAACAGTTTAATTGAAGATGTGATTTGTTTTGTCACTTATTATTCATATGGCCCAAAACTACTTATTAATCATATAATTATCCAATACTTCTAATTTAAACATAATTCGAATATGGTGTTTTAAAAATTAATCGAGATAGCTGTAAAACAAAATTGTCAGGTTTCCATGAAGATAAATAAATTGAAACAGTTGCCAACTGATTTAATTTTGACAGGGGTTGATTTTCTTTCACGACTATCTATGGTCTATTTCTTTTCGATTGCGAACGATGACAGGAACCCGTTTTACAATAAAGAAATGCAAGAATTTTCATTTTTGACAAGTTGAAAAAGTAAGGTTAGGGATTTACGTCATAACTGACATTTTGTTGTTTACTGTTTATAGCGGTTAGAATTTTAAATTAACACTTGTTAAGGCCGCTTTACAGTTTGCAATTTTTCTTTCACGCAAGAAAAGATTGCCCGGGAGTATGCGCAGGACGAGGCTAATGATCAGCTGGCGCAATTTGTATTGCTTGCAAGAAATATAACTTGGACCGTATTTTTATTGCCATTGCAAGCAATTCTGAGGATTTTCTGGTGATTTATGAGACACCAAACTAAATATAAAAATCCCTGACATTTATTTATGTTTTTTCTAACCTATAGCGGGTACGTTTTGTTTTTGTTGGTTTGCTTTCATGTCCTGTAATGATGTTTTGTTAAAATGAATGCACAAAAAGCGCCGGTAAGTTCTAACCAAATGTATTTTTATTTTAATGGTTGGCAAATGGTACATCACCTACGATCTTGTGACGAGATTGATCTAGATTATGGCACTGTCTAGTATTATTGAATTACGTATCTAACTGGTAGCGTTTAAGACTCAATGGTAGCGTGTCCCTAGCCGAACCTCTAGATCCTTCCCTTCACAGTGAGTTTAAAATGTATTCCAGAAATAACTAATTATACTTTCATCGCAAGATAGCACTCTGGTAGTGTCGTGACATTTTCCCTTAGATTGTTAATTAAGGCGTTAATTGATATTATACGACTTACCAATCGGGCCTTCACCAGATATATGCCGCTCTGCCTCGATAGTCCTTGGAAACGGCGCTGCCTACGCGAACGCGAATCGTTCACTCTTGTGAATCCCTATCCCTTTTATTATAGTGAGCAATAAAACACTGTATTTTTAAGACACTTAAATCGATTAACAACAAGAGATAAAAGAAAAAGAAACTTTACAATATTAAACTTAAGATATTTACAAGATAAGTGTAAGAGAATAAAGAGAAGTGTGAAACCCCTGATGAAGAAACCCCGCAAGAACTATTTAGTGACAATAAAAAAACCCCAGAAATTAAACTCCAGACTAAAACGTTAGTCTGAAACAAAGCCAAGAGTAAACCCTGATACTTAATCCCATCTTTGACCTTTTAAATTAGGATTCACTTTCACAAGCGAAACAACCGCGTAAATCTGAACTGTTTATAAAAAGGAAACTCGGAACTGTCGCGTAAGAATAACCTTTCGTAACTTTCCCGTACAAACTATCCCTTCGAAACCTTTCATTACGAAAACGAACTTGGAACTTTCCCGTACCAATAACCCCGAGGAACTGCCTTTTTCAGATTTTTCAATATCCGTTCTGACCTCTTGACCATCTAACTACCCCCCCCCCCCCCCCCCTTAATTATGTCTTTTACCCAATAGGGTGACTTTACCCTTCCCGGACTAATCCAGGTCCTCGTTACTCGTTGGCCATTTGCCTTAGGTACTGAGAGATTTAACCAATAGATAATAGATGGCCCCAGTCTCACGATTTGAGAATAAAATACTAACCTTCTCTCTAACTTACTTATTCACTAATTTATACAAAGGTACTAGAGATAGTATATCTAATTAACCTAAAGTACTAAGTCAAATGTGTTTAAAAAACCCATTTAAACGTTATGGGAAAAAGCAACACAATTGCACTTAGCCTCTTACAACCTTAAACGGATCGGTCAAGATTCAAATTCAGCCATCAACTTCCTCATATTATATTCCATTTTTTGATCACTATCAATATATGATTCATAAACTATAATATACGCGAAATGGTCATAAAAGGCCCTCCGGCTCATTTCTAGGATAACATAACATGTGTTGACCATCGCTTGGGTTTACAAGCAGTTAAAAGTATAATTTGCCCAAAGAGAAAGTCCGGCAAACCTTTCTTCGAATTATTTTAATATGACCCTAAAGTGTCGAAATGGATTTATTTATTTCTTGCAAAAAAATAATTTTAGTTGCTCCGGTTAATAGGAAACACATGTCTTCTGGGGGTAAACGTGATTGTTACAAAAACCCGAAATAAGAAGAAAACCAAAAATTACGTTCTATTACAATCTTGGCAAGTCATTGCACGCCGTAAAACGAAGTCAAATTTTTATTGCCAAAATATTAATTGCTGCAAGACAACTTGCGTGAAAGAAAAATTGCAAACTGTAAATCGGCCTTTAAGATGACATTTTAGGTTATGTCACAATGTTTGGCGTTTGGCATGGCCTTCTATATTTTGTCGATAAATCGGGCATCCTTTTTGCTTCAACACAAAGTAGGCATAGGTTTACTATTTTATGTTGCAGAAAAACGTAAAATTAACCGATTTTATGTACAGAAAGTTAATAGATTGTTTGTTTCGTAATATAACTAGAGCTAAAAGTTATTTTTAATTGCTAAAATGTTTATAATTAGCATATATTTGCTAGAAATCAATCGAACGGAAATTTCTTCTTCTGTGATTTAAAAAACAAGACCTTTAATAAGTTGGCTATGCATTTATGTAGTGTAAATTGGACCATGATTTAACCAATTAGGTGAATTTTTGTTCAATCGTTCGCAATCGAAAAGAAATAGACCATAGATCTTTTTTTTAAAACACCATATTAAAATTATAAATTTTCCTTAATTATATTATTAATTCTAAAGTCGTTTTTGGGCCACGAAATAATGAGTTGAAACATATTTTTTGTCGTGAATTGCTTGACAACAAAACTCTGAAAACAATTACTTTTTCAAAAAAAGTGTTAAAAGTATTCTTTTGGCAATAACTCTGAAACAAAAGAAGATATTAAATTGGGGCACTGGGGTCTTCACAGGTTTTCTTGCAAATTTAATATACTTTCCGATTATGATGTCATATGATTTAAGTTTTCGGGATAAAATAAAAAAAAAACTCTTACTGTTATAAATAACTCCGAAGTAAACAAAGATACCGCATTCCGGTTGTCACATTTTTTCTTAAAAATTTTATCTACTTTCCGGTTATGATGTCCTAATTATACCGTATGATTTAAGTTTTCGGTATAAAATCAAAAAAATTATTACAAATTGTGCCTTCTAACAATTTTTTTAGGAACTATCATGTACGAATGGATACGACAATTAAAAGTACTTGCAGGCATAAGGCATAAGTTTACTAATGCGTTTAGAAGTTACAGCAAATTAAATGATTACACTTTCAATTCCCCACTCTTATCAAGGTCGGTACGCCAATGAGACCTAAACCAAAATGCTGCAGAATTGTCGAATAATGTTACCAAAGGTATACCTACTTTAATGTGGGAATTTTCGGAAAAATTTAGAGTTTCAATATTTAATTTTCAATTTTGCCGCAAGAGGGTACAATGCGGAACCTAAAAATTATTTCCAGGATTTTCTCTTAGGCACTTTAATTACGATTATTTTTCCCTGAGTTTCTATGCCCAGTAGTTTCCGAGATACGGCCGGTGGCCATCTATAATAAGACACCCGGTATAATACAAGAATTAGTTAACACTTGTTACGGCCATCCGCATACCAAGTCTCTGCTCAATCACCTAGCAACATCCGGTATTAATTTATTGGTCCAGTACTCCTAAGTGAACTCAATGTGACATTTAAAATGGTATAAAAATAAAGTCATTATTATATATTGTTATGGAAAAAAGTAACTTTCCATAAAAATAATAATTTTTGGTTTTATTATTATAAGACCCAGTTTTTCAACATGCAAAATATGCTGTCCTAGAAAAATGTTAAGCTTGCACTGTTTATATTACAATCAATAAGTCAACCTCATTAAAGTAATATAAATAGTGGAGCCAGCGCTAGGACAGACTGTGACGGGAGGTACCATTTGATAACCTGGGTCATCACTCGTCACCCGCGCATACCGTCGCCCTTGGGAGCAGCCCCGACGTCATATAATGTAAGTAAGTTTATACCAAGGTTCTCGTTTATTGTTGGCCAATATATTTATAATATTTTTGTATTGAAAACCTGTCTACCATTATTTACCCTACTAAACTACCATCTGACCCCCTTAAACAAAGGCTACGTGACAATATTACTTAATTCTTGTTTTTTCAAAACGTCAGCTTCTCATTCCTTTTGTAGAAAATCAAATTCAGGAATAATCTACAGCCTAACGTGGGTTTCTAACCATGTAAATAATGCCAGACCTTAACCCCGTTTCTTATTAAAACTAAAATCCCCTAATTCGAGCAGGAACCTTCGAACTCACGTCCTGGCGTCCCCAAGTGGCTGTTGTGTTAACAACAAAACCATTAAAGCCGATAATAATCAATCAACCGGAATTGAACGTGGACCAAGATTTTATGGAAATGATGCATCGCCGTGGCGATCCGGGTTCGATCTTCGAAGTGGGCATAAGTACAAAAAAAAAAGTATATCCGGTTATAGTAGGTTTGAGAATGCAAGGAAGAGTTTAAAATGTATGTCATATCTTTACGTGTTGTAGTGGGTAATTTGTCTATGGTTGTACAGCTAAGAATTAAATAAATAAATATCATAATATGTACGCTTTTTTTGGGATATAAATATTTAGCGTCTGAACTGTGACATAGCTGAGCGCTTTTTGGTAAGTAAGACTGCAAGAAAACGATTTTTATGGGTGTAATATTTTATTGCATTAAATTAAAATAACTTTCAACTTTATGTGATTTTTTACTTTTTTAATAATTGTTAAGTTACCTATACTCTCCCTAGAGTAAATATACATTTTT
Source organism: Polydrusus cervinus (assembly GCA_935413205.1). Lineage (NCBI taxonomy): Eukaryota > Metazoa > Arthropoda > Insecta > Coleoptera > Curculionidae > Polydrusus > Polydrusus cervinus. The sequence continues at coordinate 12,403,693 of OW284519.1, read as the reverse complement.
TCGAAATCGTGAATTATTTTTAAATTTTCTGAGGCAAAAAGTGGGTGCGAAATTTTCAGAATGATCCATTTTAGTGTGGTTTGCAAAAAAGCATATATAACTGGCATACAATTGATACATAAAAAAATGTAGCCGATTCTTTAAGTTAGCGATATACATCCCTCATACTTAATTAATCCAAATCTGTTGGATACGGAGTGAACCTTTAAACAACAATTTATTTTCCGTTGTGCCAAATCATAAAAAAAAAATAAAAGACTTATCCCAAATAGTATTAAAGAAAAAGTTGTCATAGAATTTTGCGTGCCGCAAGAAAAATTAAACCAGTGTACAATATATAGAACCAACGCCTGGTTTAAAATTAGTGACGTAGTACCTAAGAAAAGAAACGCACGATAATTCGTGTTCACCCAGGAAATGGCGGCCATATCTGATGGCGCATCAGCAACTCTTTCTATATTATCGGATTTCATTAATGCGGGGAAATTTTTGCCAAAAACCTTAATTTCCCTATCGGAAATATTTAGGAAAAAGAAGACAGAAGAAGAAAGGAAAAAATTATAAAATACATAATAGTTATTCGAAACAACAACCTCAACTTTAAATTTTATATATATCCGCATGGTTTGCACCGATTTAAAGTATTTTTGTAGTATATAACTTGTAAGGAGATATGGAATTATTTTGTTGTTTAAAAAATCACTATATTTCGTTGAATTTGCCGGGAGCATGTCATTTTCTATTTTAGCATTACCAAAAACCAATTCTTCTAGAGTTGACTCGTCGAAAACGATCTCATCTGAACAATTATTGCTAAAAATTTGATTTAAGCAGACTTTCTGGCCTCGAAATAGCACTTGACGTTCCAGCAGTTCTTTTTGAGAGCTTTTGGTCAAGTTCTCGAATAAATTGTTGGAATCAATAATATGATCTTCGCTTAAATTTAAAAAATCATCTCTATGACCCATAACTATAACTTTTTTACCCCTTGTGGCTTCAAAAATATAGTCAGTCATGTTTATGGTTTCGCCCATTTTACATTGAATCACTATATACTTGGAGTTTGGATTGTTGCCAATACGGGAAATATAGTCCTTATCTCTTTGTAAATGTATAGATAATGCAAATATCAACTCGTCTGTCTTTAATTTAAGTTCATCGGAAATTTGACACAGCTTAATAGAGGTAAGTAAGGGAGAGGATGTGAATAAAGCAAAAACATTTTTTTCTGTGTGTTCAAAAGGTTGATATAGAGCTGATAAATAGTCTGTTTCAAATTCAATTTCTGTACTTTTTACATAGTCCACATAGTTTTTAGAAAAGGTCATGTCGTATAATGTTTGTATTGAATATCGCACCGATTCTACAATCTCTATTCTGTCTTTATTCTGCCAAAACTTTCCCTGTTTATTAAATTTCTCAGACGAAATACGAACTTCTTTCTGCATACAAGCCGAGTGTATACCAATATTGGTAATTTTAAAACGCTCTACCAGCGCTTTATTTGTTAATTCATTAATAACATTATCGTTAAGGTTAACCACTATTTTAAAATTTTGAATGAACTCAGGAAATCTTTTTTGGTTATAAATTTCGGGGAAATTGTTTTGAATTTTTTCCTCATTTAATTTATATACCGATGCCGGAGCTATTAATACTAAACCACAATTGTCTGTTATCAAATCAAAGTTAGTTTTAACCATATCAGAAAAGTCTATGTTTGTACAAAGAAAAAACTCTTTCTTGACCATATAGCCACTTTTAAAACTTTGGTTATCCATAACTTTCTTAAAATGCTCATAATAATAATTTACATTATAAGTCCTTTCCTGTTTTTTAAGGGTTTTTACTGGAAATAGATCATTGATTTCAATAAGCTTTTTGTTGTCCTTATGCTTAGATTGAAAATATTTGTATGTCAAGATATCTTTTTCTTCCTGTATTGCAACTAAATCGTCAAAGCCTCCAGCCGCGGCCATATTGATTGCTAGATGGAACTTGTGGTCATCAGGAATCCATACAAACAGCATAATCTGTGTTACCATCAATTGATAATCATACCCATGATCTGACGTACTAGCACCCTGTGTAGTTTCATAGAAATCTGGCATCACTCCATTGATGGCTGGGTAGAATATGTCATCAACTTTTGGTGTTTTACTTGTTAGGGATGTTTTTGATTGGCTATTTTCTACGGTGGTTTTACCTTGTAAAATGCTTTGGATATCATTCAAAAATTTACTGGTTCTGACTGTTTTCTTCTCAATATTATTTGGAATTTCATTTTTAATTAAATATGTGAGAACCTCGCTAACTTTTTGTAAATCCGTATTTTGAAGTAGTTTGCTATTATCATTATTATCCTCCATTGCAAACAAAACAATTTTGTCGATATCGGAAATACCCTAAAAAAATATCAAATGTTACATTAGGCCTTATCTAGTACCGCCGCATTGGTTGGAAAACGTTCTTTTTTTTATGACCTCGTCTTAACGACCAAACATCAAGATGCCATAAAATCTTGAAAAGTTATCTATGCACGATTACATTACTGTACTTCCTGTGAGTAAAGTAAAAATCTATGATGATGGTTTAACATTCGGCTTTACTGCCTTCCCCCTCGACTTTACTGCCTTTCCCCTCTACTTTATTGCCTTTCCCATCGATTTTACTGCCTTTCCCCTCGACTTTATTAGCTTCCCCCTCGAATTTATACAAGAGCTTGCTGGTAAAATAATAACTATCTAGCTGTATTAAGAAAAATACTTTTCCCTATCTAAGCACTAAATAACTAATAATTATTACAACTTTGCCAATAACTTGGCAACGCTGCACATGACGTATATGGATTGTTTCACGCGTTCCACAAGCTCTTGTCGAATTTTATTGCCTTGCCCAGCGGCGTAGCGTAGCGTAGGGGGGGAGGGGGGGGGGGGGGCAACAAAATTTTTGGGTGCCACGCCCAAAAAACCCTTTTTTTGGACAATCAAAAAAATTTCAAAATAAAAAATACATACATTTAAAGAAACTTGTAGTGAGTTATACAAATACACTAATCTAGGTAATATAAAACAGATAATATAAACTTGTTAAACAAAAAATTCTTCATAAAATAAGCATAATTGAGCAAAAAAATACTAAAAATAAGGTATATTTTTTATTTATTGAAAAAACAAAAATTAACGATAAACATAAAGCACAACATATTTTTTTGCCAAAAACTAAACCGTGATTCGTCGCCTTTTTTGACAAAATATATTGATTATTTCATATATCAATGTGGATTATTTTATGGATACTTATTAAAGCTGAACTTGTACGCTCTTCACCTGAATGATTTCTCAGATATGTTTTTAATTTTTTAAAGTGGAAAAAGTCTTTCTGCTGAAGCTTTAGTTACTGGGAGGATGATTTGTTATTTTATTTGGCGCGTTATTGATAGCGTTGCCCCCCCTCGCTACGCCACTGGCCTTGCCCCTCGGTTTTATTGCCTTTCCCCTCGACTTTACTGCCTTCACCCTATGACACTGGCAATTTACTATCAAAAATCACTTACTTGTGAACCAGTATTAGATGTAGCCATTTTTCCTGGAGGGTTCTTATTGAATGGTTTCACAGCGATTTTCCGTGATATGGATTTTTTGATGGGTCCCTTATTTACAGCTTAATTTCTTTATTGATGCTACAGGTATTATTGTAATATTAGAAATGGCGTGTTGATTATATAGAATTTTTAGAACATTCAATTCTGAAAAAGAAAATGTTACAAATAAACAAAAACAGCGGTTTACTTTTTATTTGTTTATTTATCAATTTACTACTTTTTTATCTTATCAAAAGTATTATTCAAATCAATCTGATCGGTCTGAAAGTATGCCGTAATTTTCCCATATTAGCTCAGATTGTGCAATAGGTAGATATATTATAATAAATGGAATGGTATGTCTTACTTACATAAATATATGTATGTACATACTCTGATTTTGAGTGTGAAATTACAATACCCACAACCCTTTCTTGAAGCAAGGTATATGGAGCAACGAATACCAACGTCTATGGAACCCAGGAAATTGGCCTCGCATGGAATTGTGATTGGTGAAGCACAGATTTTTATCCCGCGAAGTGTTCTGTCTATGTGTGAGCACTAAACATTTGGAATTTGCGAAACAGCTGCGAACCGTAAAGTATATAAATAAATACTGATACTGTGTTAGAGTGTTACTGAGATAAGATAATGGAATAGGTACTTTTTTGTTAAAAAAAATCACCTAAAAAATTTTAAAATTCTCCAATTAGTAACACTGAGCAGCTAAAGTAAAAAACCCGATGTTATATTCAACTATAGTTTTCTTTAATTTTTATAATCTGTGAACGGGACTCGTAAAAAGAGGACAGTGCTGACCGAGACGCGATGACGTCATTTTAGGATGTAAAACGAGGACCAAAAATAAAAAGACCTGACGTTTACAAATTTTTAAAAAGTCAATGTTAAATAAAATAAACCATTTTTAAGACTATAGGCTCTTAAAATAACATTTTAAACAATTACAATAGGCGTTAAAAATCTACTTTTAAGGCCTAACAAATTATTTAAAAAAACAGTATTGTCAAGAATACCACATTAAGTACACTTGCCTCGAATGACGCTTATACCAAAACGGGATCTCACACTTCAGTGTCTTTTACCCTTGTTCCTGGATCTGTTGTAATTAAGAATTATTTTATTTTTAAGGAAAAAAATTGTGTAACGTTTCAATTATTTCTGAATCAAAAACAAATAAATCGCTGTATTTTTAAAATTTGTTACTACAAGAAACAATAGCAGAAGAAAGTTCTAAAAATATTTAATCACGCATAAATGGCTATCTTGATCATATATTTTCCACTCAATCTGCTGAGATTTGATCGGTTTTATTTTCAGCGAGCTTTATTGACATAAATTTGCAGTTACCATAAAAACTGCAGCGGTAAGTCACTGGCATTCGACCGTGGCGTTTCGAGTTCGATCCTCGGATCTCCCAACCCACCCCATTCACGCCGGTAACCAGGCCGGATGAGATCGGACATCTCGTGGGGTGCGGAAGAAGGTACACACTCCCCAACCGCTAGGTCATGCAAGGCGCAAGAAACAGAGCGTCAGCCCGGGGGGAGGGTTCGGAACCCATATTTAGCTGTAGGTCCCCTCAAGGATGGCCCTGGCAGAAAGATTGACAAGAAATGACAAGTTACCATAAAAAAGATGAAAACATCGCTATAAAGTACCTAAGTATATTAGTTATAAAAATATAAGGAAAAGAGATCTAAAACTTGGTAAAAACGTCGAAAAGTTTGCATTTTTTGGAAAGTGCTGAGATCCTATAATAATATACCTGGTTTACTATATCCATACACCCATCCGAGTGTCCACACTTCGCAGCAGTGGACGAGCCTAGTAAGATTTACCTACCGCCCTCGCTGGCCAGACGGCTAAGAGTCTTAAACTAAGACACAAGGCTTAATTATTTAAAGTGTCATGCGAACCTTCCCGAAGAATAAATCTATTACGTGTTACGAACGGTGCCTTTAGGAGGCCTTCTAGAATACGTAGCCTTGCCGTGGCTTGATGCGGTGCTTTTCTCTAGCTATTCATGGGAATCCAACTTTAAAAAAGAAAATGGAGTTGCTGTGCCATATGTTGCCGATTATCCGGATCCTTAATAAAAATTTAAAAATATGTGATCCCAAATTCGTAGTTTAGATGGCAGAGCTCATAGATCCAAGATATAGGTACCTATATAACTTCAGCTTGGTTCCAAAAGATTGAGGCTATGCAAACATCAGGATTCATTAAGGTATTCTACTGAAGTCTCGCATCCATGTCCTCACCACCGATCTCTCCACTATGTGGTAGATCTACCATTTTGATGCATAAACTATCGTTCTACCAATTTCCACCGCTAGCTGGCACGGATTCAGAGGGAGGATACACGAAGAGAGTATCGCCTACCTGAGCCTTGAAAAATTAGTGTTTTGTTCACTTTAAGTCCTGAAAATTTAGGAGTGAAGGGCATTTCGCCCTCCTGGTGTGTTTATTTGCCCCCTTTGAATCTAAGATATCAAAAATTGAAACGGTCAGTTTTGAAAGGAGGAAGGTTTTTAGACCTAGCACTTTATTCTTCTTTCCCACCCTCAGTAAAATCCTGGATTTGCCACTGATAATACAACGCTTAGTTTTCTTGTTGGACATTCGTTTATTTATTTATTTATTGATATTATCAGGGATACAAACGGGTAAAAAGATACCCATTGGAGTATTCACCTAATATAATAAAGAAGTTGTATAAAACAATTTAAGTACCTAGTTATGTAATAAAAAAAAAATAAGTTCGAATGAAAACTACTTAAATACTTTTTTATGTGAGTTATTGTGTCCAAACTTTTAATAGGGTAGGTGTATACTATTTTTCACGTAAACTTTTAATGCTTTGACGTTTCTCTTGTTAAACGCGTGGGCCAACATGTGATTTAAACATTCCGAAAACTGCTTTTCCGCACGAACATTGGCTAGATTCATGAGAGATGGATATATAACTGACTGTATATTTGCATGTACACGACAAAGATACATACTTCAGCCGTAAAAAGCTTCGGCTTAATTTATATCTACTTAGGGCTGGCTTATGTGCCGGTTTTAGCGACTGTGCAACGGAAAATTTTTAGTTAAGTGACACATTAAGTTAAGGCCCACCTAAAATGTCTTAAGTGGAACCCGTGCAAATGGCCCTTAGCAATCCGCCTAAAAAAAGTAAATAAATTGTTTGTTTATTTGGTAATTAATTATTACAGGAACCCCATGACAAAATTGATAAGGTTAAGGCCCACTAATTTTTTTTATAATCCCATTGTTTCATAATATTCAAAAATCTGTTTTGTCATGAACATGAACAGTATAATAATATGAATACTTATTACGCGTCTAGAGATGGATCTGGCGAAATGAAAAGGAAAATCTTCTTCACTCATGATTGTATTTGTATAGTGTTTGAAATTTAATTAAAATTTGATGACTTCCGGAAATATCCGAAAAAAGAAACGAAACGAAAAACTTTTTTTTATGACAAAATAAGTACTAATTATTTTAAAAACCAGGAGCGCTTTTTTTAAGACACTTTTCAAGTTAATAATTTTAAGGGGACAAAAGCTACCTAAAAATCGGGTCCGTTTTTAAAACAAATAAGTAAAAAAATAAAAAAAGGAACGTCGTATCTAAAAAATAAAATTATTTTTAAATTTTCTCAAGCAAGTGCTCTTGCACTGAGAGAAGATTCTAGCTGTCCTTATAAAAATCTTTATACCGCTTATAAAGAAAAATGCCCACATAGGGGACAAAAGAAAAACTACCTGAGACAGTAAAATCCATTTGGCTGTAATTTCCTTGCTGTTGTAATAAAGTCTCTTTATAAAGAATGATCACTTAGCTCAAGTAAACCAAAATGTTGTATTAGCAAAGTAACTGACCATCGGCTATAAAGAGACTTTGCTAGAACAATAAAGACACTTTTCTATGCCATCCGCATCGTTTTCGAAACAAGAATTTTTTTTCAATATCAGTATAACATTTTGCTATAATGGAAATATTTTTTTATTTATTTCAAGAAAGTTACTTTGCTTGGTCAGAATGTACCTACTTACTTTAGGTCTCTTTTTTAGCTAAGGTAGCAACTAAGCATTGCTATAATAGTAAAGTGAAAAATAGGAAATGAAAGATGCTGGCCCACCCGGCATCGCCCGGTGAGATACCATTGCATCAGTTTACGCGACGTGAAGTTGCTCTTTGAGTTAATGTTTCGTCGCTGTGCTGATGTTTCCGGTTTTCAGGGTGGGGCCGTATGAAAAAAGCATGATGGAAGCTCCAAGATCAAAATATTCCGGAGGTAAACTCGCCCCCCGATCGGATCTCCGGGTGGGGGCTGGTCCTGTGGCTTCATCAAGCGAAATTAATGAATTATCCACCACTTCCGACAATTTACTGGGTTCCTCCAACAACACTCAACGAGAAAATGGTGTGGCGCCTGCAGTTGCTAACAGCCCCAAAAGTAACAACTTCAAAATTGATTTTTGCAATATTAGAGGGCTTAACACTAACATCAATTCAGTCCACCAGCACTTACAATCTTCCAAGCCTCATGTGCTTGCACTGACCGAGACAAAAGTCAGAGCGTCAACGAACACCGTCAGCTATTTATATCCTGGATATGATTTTCACTTCCGTTTTAGACGCAACTTTGGGGTCTGTCTGTTCATTCGAGATGATCTTTGCTGCCAACGGGAGGACATACTGGAACCAAAAGACTTTGATGTAATGTGGTTTAAAATATCTTCACAAAAAATCACCAAGTTTATATGCTGCCTCTACCGTCCTCCAAGCGACATGCATTACAGGGCAATCTTCTCATCACTAGCCAACACAATCGACTTCTTGCAAACCAATCATCCGAATGCCGAAGTTGCTATCTTTGGCGACTTTAACGTCCACAATGTCAACTGGCTTAAATACTCAAACACCAACGATGAGCAAGGCCGCGAGGCCGAATCTTTTGCGATTAGTTCTGGTCTAACTCAACTCGTAGAAGAACCAACGCGGGTTCCAGACCGAGCTGGGGATTTTGCTAGTTTTTTAGATCTCTTTTTAACTTCAAATCCAGACCTATATACGGTCACCGTACAACCACCATTGGGCTCTTCCGATCACAAACTTATTTCAACCCTAAGCGAGCTGCCAATTAGTTCTGAACCCCCTAAAACCCGCAAGATTTGGCACCATACATCAGCTAAGTGGGAAGACCTAAAGGACCATTTTCGCAACTTTCCCTGGCTAAGCGTATGCTTTTCTTCGGATGATCCATCTGTCTGTGCAAAGGAGGTCTCCGACGTCATTCTAACTAGCATGGAGGCCTTTATTCCTTTCTCCAAAAAGCGCCCTTCTAACGGCAAGCCCTGGTTTAGCAAGAATTGCGAGCGTGCTGTCAGATCTAAAAACCTGGCTTACCGACAGTGGCGTAAAAACCCTACTCCTGAAAATCGCGCCATCTTTGTTACCACCCGAAACCAATGTAAGCAAATGATAGACCAAAGCAAGGAAGCTCATAACGAGAGAATCAAAAACAAACTTCTTGCCAGTCCTAACGGATCAAGGTCCTTTTGGTCAGTCGCTAAGGCCGTCAGCCAAAACTTTACAAAGTCAACTATTCCACCTCTAACACGTTCCGACGGCACAATAGCAACCACAGCCGGGGATAAAGCAAACCTACTTGTTGAACTGTTTTCCTCGCATTCCACTGTAGACTTTCAGGAAAAACCACCACCCAACATTCCCTCAGTTCAATCGCAAATGTCTGAAATCGTGTTCCGTCAGCGTTTTGTTAAACGGATTCTTAAAGGACTCGACGTCAAAAATGCTTCTGGTCCAGACGAAATTCCTATCATTGTTCTCAAGACATGCGCCGATGAACTTACACCAGTATTTTGTAGACTTTTCAACTTATCCTACAAAAAAGGAATATTTCCATCCTGTTGGAAGTCGGCGCGTGTCCAGCCCATTCCAAAGAAAGGTAATAAGACCCTGCCAAGCAACTACCGACCCGTCGCATTGCTGTCAGTAATTTCAAAAGTAATGGAGAAAGCTATTAACCAACAACTGCTAAAGTATCTGGAAGGGCTTAACATTATCAGCGACCATCAATACGGTTTTCGTAAGTCCAGATCAACAGGTGACCTTCTGGCATATGTCACCCATCTTTGGAGCAACACCATCGAACATCATGGAGAATCCCGGGCTGTTACACTGGACATCTCTAGGGCTTTTCATCGTGTTTGGTACGATGGGCTTCTAAGTAAATTGCGATCCTACGGTATGCCTAATGGATTTTGTTTATGGTTAACCAGCTTCCTTAAGAACCGTTCTCTGCAAGTGGCGATTGACGGGTTTCTCTCAGACACCTTCACCATCAATGCCGGTGTTCCTCAAGGGTCCATAGATAGATAGATAGATAGAAATCCTTTATTTGACAACGTTACATATATTAAATACGTTTGTTGCAGGTCAAAAAATAAATAGTATAAGTATCACAAACAAAAAAGATACAAACAACAGATAAAGTATACAAACAATGTGGTATTTAAATGATTAATATAAAAAAACACTATTATTTATAGTTGTTTACATCTAAATAAAAGATCTTATATTGTCAGGGATGGTGCCTCCATATATTCATTTACAGAATAAAAGGAACTTTGCAATAAAAATTGTTTTATTGTGCGTTTAAATTGAAGATGGTTTAGAAGTTTCAAGGTATTGCCAAGTTTATTATAAAGCGATATATTTAATGTATTACGTTCTGTACTTGCTAGTCGATGCCTAGGAATCAATAATGTTTGGTGTGATCTTGTATTGTATGTATGATTGTGCGATAGCTTAATATGTTTATCTGGGTGGCTATGAATATCAAGAAGAGTTTGGTATATACAGGGTGGGGATAAATTAAGGAAACAATTCAATATCTCGAAAATTGAAAAAGCAACCTTAAAACCCTCGGACACATCGATTTAATTTTACTTTTGCGCAGACTGTAAAATTATTTTGAATTATACAGGACCACTCACAAAAGCTCTACAACTGTCAACTTTGGTTTTTTTAATAGAACACCCTAGTTTTTTTGGCTGTTTTGGATTTTACGCACAATTCTAGCCAAATTTCGTATAACATAACATATGACTAAAATTGACAGTTTTCGAGAGTAGGGATAGATGGGGGTTTCTGCATCCTCCATTTCCTCCAAGGCCTCTGCGCATGCCCAGGCAGTGCGCAGACGTGTGTCATATGTCATACGTCATCTGTCATGTCACACTCTTGGGCGAGAGCTATTTGGGCATTAGCTACTTGGGCGTCAGCTACTTTGGCATTAGCTACTTGAGCGTAAGCTACTTGGGCAATAGTATTCCTTATTGGACGCGTGTTTAGGATGACGTCATATTATGTTTAGGAAAAGATGGCGGCTGTCACCTGTCAATTAAGATATGTCAAGACCACCTGTCACTTGTCAAATGTCAAAATTAAAATCTAATACGTGAAATGTATTCAGGGTGACGTCATAAGTCGTTTAGAGAAAACCCAAAGTCGATCGGTCAACTGGTTCGGAAGATATAGTTTATTGCGATTAGTGTCCTTATGCCTCGAAGTGGAGTGCAGAAATTCTGGTTATATGTAGAGGTATATAGGGTCTATCAAACAGTGAAGGAATTTTTCAAATATCTCAATTAATAACAGAGCTCGATGCATTAAACCATTAGGGCCTTAACACGATAAAGTCGTGCAAAGCACTGGCAATGCTTATTTCTTAGTAGGAATATACTTCGTATAATACGGTATCGTTAAGATTGCGTCATCTCCATTTCCTATATGAGACCAAGGTCAACTGCAGATCAGCTAAATGAACAGCTAAATGAACAGTGGAACAGCTAAATGAACAGCTAAATGAACAGTGGAACAGCTAAATGAACAGTGGAACAGCTAAATGAACAGTGGAACAGTTAAATGAACAGCAGTTAAACGGATCAACAGCACATCGGGTCAAGGCGCGTTCTTCCTATGATAGCAGGAAAGGGGAGAAGAGGAGGAGGAGGAGGAAAATCAATGATAGACGATAATTTCAGTAAAAACCTTTATTTCCCACTAATATTACAATAACTAATATATAACCTAATTAATATCTAACCTAATTAATATCTAAACTACTTATTTAAGAATAATCGGTCATATTTAATCACTGTCCTCGTCCGAATTATCAATGCCATTTTTACTGTATTCACCAAAATTCTCAATGCTACATTCTGCTAAACGAATTAGCTCCATTGCATCCGTTTGATCCTCAGGCACAAATTTTTAAAGATATCATCTGCTTAAAAAACTCATTATCTAAAAGTCCTTCTAATAATTTAAGCAAATCTTTTCCTTCGTAATAATCTTTACACAACTTTGCACCTTGTGTATAATACATTATTTCTTCATTATAATATATAGCCCAAGATGAACTACTTGCCATAACAGACTTTGTATTTAAATTAATTTCTTTATTAAAATCATTTTCAATTTTTCTAACAGCTCGTAATAAACTGTTCTGCCAATTTTCTGTCGTTAGTTTTAATGCCATGATTGTTAGGCGTTTCTAATAAAAGTGAACGTTAATGAATCGCTATCAGTCACTTTTAAACCCTATTCCTCCCCTCTACAATAGTTAAGTGGCGAGAGGAAGAGGAAGTAAATAAGAATTATTATACTAACTAATAATATTTTTAATTATTCAATTGGATACTTTATTAAAAATTCTACAAACAGCACGGTAGAATTTGATTTGGTTGAAAATGATATTTTATCAGAAAATTTGAGTTTCTTAAGCAGTAACATCGTATATGGTTGCTTGTTGATTGTAGTGCGTACATCTTGAGGATGAACATTTACATATTCAATAGTTCCACTTTTGAGAGGAAATTTGTAAAATGGCTGGCCATGAATCATACAATTACCCGATGAATCGACGCTACCAGACAGAGTCATATGCATAAAACCATACAACTGCTTTGTTTGTACTTCTCGTACCACTTCTGGACTCTTTTTTAGCTTCCTAGACAAGTGATACGGATGGGCCAGATTACGACCGAATTTATCGATAGTCATCTTGAAACTAATAACATTTTCATACATCCAATATATTTATTCTATTATTCCAGCCTCTCTCAACTCTTCCTCTATACTGATTATTTCGTTAATGTGTGAATTATTACCTACTTCAGAACTTGCTAATATTTTTCTAAGCCGATCAACTAGTTCATTTGGATCGTCCCAATACACGTAATCAGTTTTATTATTGGAATATTCTTTAAAAGTATCAGAAGTGTTGTTATTGGAACGACTCGGAGACTGTTGGTTGAATCCATGTCCTTGATATTGCTGTTTCCTCACAATTCGCAACTGCTTATCTCTTTCCTTTTGACTAGCATCGCTATCTTCTCGAACCTTTTCAAGGAGAGGCTTTATTATATGCGTATATTTCGCACCCTTATTTCCTGCTATTTGCATATCAGGATTGAAATTTCTTTTATGAGCATTTGTTAGTAAAATTATTTTTGCAAAGACTCGCTCGTCTAAAGCAGTAAATTTATTCCCTAAAGGAACAGTTTTAAACATAAGCTCATAAAGACCAGGAGTTCCTTTGAAATTTTGTCCCTTGATAACAATATCTGGTCCTTTAAATTCAAGTTCGGAATCACCAAAATACAAATGATCCGTCTCATAATCATGCCTCAGATAAGTACGATCATACTGATTATCCATATCACGTATTAGCCCTCTCATATATTCTCGAGGTAGTTCATCATACTGTTCCATGTATTCTTCAAACGATTCTTCAGGAATTGCATCGGCTTGAATTGGCTGGGTATTAGGATCAAGTCTAAAGTCATCGTCGTAAAAAAAGCTTTCGCGAGGATTATACTCAAACATGGTAGTGTTTGCATCGTCATTATCAAAGTTAATTGTTTGATTAAATGATTCATTATCTGGTATCTCAATAGTTTCTATCTCCATATTATCATCATGATCTTCTTCTTCTTCCTGTCTTTGTTCATCGTGGCGATCTTTTTTCTTATTAGGAGTATTAAAATTTAAAGGATATCGAGGTTTCTTAACCAATGTTGAAGAGTGTTTGATTTCACTCTTTGGTCTTTTTAGTGAAGCATGGGTTTTGAAAGGCGTGAACAGCTTGCCTGAAGTAGATTTTTCAATTGTCTTGGTTAACATTTTAGCCAGAGGACGATATGAAGTTTCCAATGCACGAGCACTTTCGTAACGGTTTTCTTTTAGTGATTTATATAAATCTTTAACGGTTTGAGAATGCTTATCAATAACTTTAATGATTTTAGGATCAGTTTGAACCGTACGTGCATTCTTAAGCTCCTCCTCATCTTCCATCTGCTGATTATCATTTTCTCCCTCTCGTTCTGCTTTAAGTTGCAGATATTTCTTTCTAATACTTTTAGCAGCGTCCTTTATTCTTTTTTGAACATCAGGGTCCAAACCGGCAAGACTTGATGGCATTTTAACAGCAAAATGAACAGTAAAAATAGCTGTTGATTCCACAACTGCTACTAGATAACTGCACAGTATACTTAACTAACGTTCATATATACATTCGCATTAATACCACAGCATTAGTGTTACTAAGGTTGTTGTACTGACTGGTCTACAATGCAGAAGTTTAAGAATAAAGTTGTAAAAAAACGAACTACTAAAAGGGGCAAGGGATTCCCTTTATATCCGCTCTAAACAGAGCACGAGAGGCTATTATTAAGGAAAAACCCCAAGATCTTTTGTCGGTAGCGCAAGTGGCTTTAAAATCATTCGCAGGAGTTGAAAAAGTACTTCCTACAGGAGTAATTCCGATCCCAAAAACAGGAGGATTCCTACCTTTGATTCCTCTTTTTGCCGGGCTTAGCGCAGTGGTGGAGCTGCTGGTATTGCAAAAGCTGTTAACGATGCAAAAAGTGCTCAACAAAAGTTAGAGGAAGACAAAAGACACAACGAAACTATGGAGTCTATAGCTTTGGGAAAAAGTGGCAGTGGTCTGTATTTAAAGAAATACAAGAGTGGATTGGGGCTTTACATTACACCTTATAAATATCATAACAACTAAGTTAATGAATTAGTTGTCTCTAAAATCCTTCGAGATGAGTACCTTCTGCTTAAGTGGTAATAGTTCTGTCTTAAAAGCTTATTATTCCCCTCCATTGGATCTGAGAAATAATGACAGTGATTATGTGATGGGACTTATTAGTTTGGAGACTTTTAACGCCATCCCCAATACAGACGAAAATAACAATAAATTTTATGTGGGTGATGTTGTACTTGAAATTCCAGTCGGATCGTATGAAATATCAGCTCTAAATGACTACCTACAAGAAGCAATTGAGCAGCAGAATAATATCGACCCAGATTTTAATTGCGGTCTAATCCTTAATGGAAATACGAGCACGCTAAAATGTGAGCTTAAATGTACTCATACCGTAGATTTCTCCAAGAAGGGTTCAATTGGAGACTTGTTAGGATTTCGCAATATGAAACTGCAGGCTGGTACTAAACATGTATCTCCTGCACCTGTAAATATCCTTAAAGTAAATGTTATTAAAGTAGAGTGTAATATTGTTACTGGAGCATATCACAATAGTAATCTAGTTCATACAATCCATGAATTTTCACCCTCTGTCCCCGCAGGATTTAAAATAATCGAAATTCCTCAAAACGTAATTTATATGCCAATTAACACCAGATTAATAAGTAATATTGAATTAAAGCTTGTTGATCAGGATGGTGATGCAATAAACCTTAGAGGTGAAGTCATTACGATTAGGCTTCATTTAAAGAAAGTTATATAAGACTTGTTACAAGCACATGTTTTTAGTAGTTAAGTATACGTTGTAGAGAATGGTTGTGAAATATAATTGTCACAAACTTATTAATTTCGAACAGCTTTTAAAGTCCTCTAAGGAAGTTAAAAAATTGTCAGCTGATAATAGCAAGTATCTCAAATCATTAGGATATACCCTAAAGGGAATACATAATGAGTATACTAAACGTATCTGAATCTCTTGTCTTTGACAATTCAATAGTAAAAATTGAAAGACACAGTCATCTGCCTTATTCCAACTCGTTTAACAACAATGATGAAATAAGAATTCCTGTTCAGCAAACTGATATATACACACTGCCTTATGCTAGTCATATATATCTGGAAGGAAGACTCTTAAAACAAGACGATTCAACTGTTTCAACTACAGCAAAATTTGTAAACAATTTCTTTTGTCACTTGTTTGAAGAAATTCGATTTGAGCTTGGGGGTAGAATCCTGGATTCAGTACGTAATCCTGGAATAGCCACCTTAATGAAGGGATATGTTTCGTATAATGCAAACGAACTTAAGAAATACAAGAACGCCGGATGGAGCATTGATGATAATTTTACTTGCGATGTGGTTGATAGAACTACCGGCTCATTTAATGTTTGTGTACCGCTACGCACGATTTTGGGATTTGCAGAGGATTTTCAGAAGATATTAATAAATGTGAAGCATGAATTGGTCTTATTAAGAAGTCATACTGATAAAAATGCAATTATCAACTCTAACGCAGCCGAGAATATGGGGGTTACAATAGATAAAATTGTTTGGAAGCTGCCTCATATTTCGGTATCTGATATGGAACGATTGGATCTACTAAAGATTATTGAAACTGGCACCGAATTAGATGTCGGCTTTAGAAGTTGGGAGCTAGCTGAATATCCTACATTACAAACGGCTAAACAGCATACCTGGACTATAAAGAATGCTATTCAAGTAGAACGTCCCAGATGGGTAATTTTAGGATTTTCAACCGACAGAAAAGATAAGATAGCTAAAAACTGTAGTTTGTTTGATCATTGTAATGTATTTAATGTTAAACTTTATTTAAATTCTGAAATGTATCCGTATGATAATTTAAATTTAGATGTTTCTAAAGGTCAAATTGCTTCTTTGTATGAAATGTACTCAGAGTTCCAAGAATGTTTTTACGAAAAAGAAAATGAACCACTGTTCTCTCCAAAAGACTTTTTAACAAATGCTCCTCTAATTGTGATTGATTGTTCCCGACAAAATGAAATATTAAATTCGGGGATTATTGATGTCAGGTTGGAGTTTGAAACGAAAGAAAATGTTCCAGCAAATACTACCGCATACTGTCTTATTATTCATGATAAGCTTATAAAGTACTCACCATTAGTGGGAACTGTTCGAAAAGTTTAAATATACTTTAATCAATCTTTTGTGACGTCCCTGTTCTTAAATAATTAGTTTAGATATTAAATAGGTTAGATATTAATTAGGTTATATATTAGTTATTGTAATATTAGTGGGAAATAAAGGTTTTTACTGAAATTATCGTCTATCATTGATTTTCCTCCTCCTCCTCCTCTTCCCCCCTTTCCTGCTATCATAGGAAGAACGCGCCTTGACCCGATGTGCTGTTGATCCGTTTAACTGCTGTTCATTTAACTGTTCCACTGTTCATTTAGCTGTTCCACTGTTCATTTAGCTGTTCCACTGTTCATTTAGCTGTTCATTTAGCTGTTCCACTGTTCATTTAGCTGTTCATTTAGCTGATCTGCAGTTGACCTTGGTCTCATATAGGAAATGGAGATGACGCAATCTTAACGATACCGTATTATACGAAGTATATTCCTACTAAGAAATAAGCATTGCCAGTGCTTTGCACGACTTTATCGTGTTAAGGCCCTAATGGTTTAATGCATCGAGCTCTGTTATTAATTGAGATATTTGAAAAATTCCTTCACTGTTTGATAGACCCTATATACCTCTACATATAACCAGAATTTCTGCACTCCACTTCGAGGCATAAGGACACTAATCGCAATAAACTATATCTTCCGAACCAGTTGACCGATCGACTTTGGGTTTTCTCTAAACGACTTATGACGTCACCCTGAATACATTTCACGTATTAGATTTTAATTTTGACATTTGACAAGTGACAGGTGGTCTTGACATATCTTAATTGACAGGTGACAGCCGCCATCTTTTCCTAAACATAATATGACGTCATCCTAAACACGCGTCCAATAAGGAATACTATTGCCCAAGTAGCTTACGCTCAAGTAGCTAATGCCAAAGTAGCTGACGCCCAAGTAGCTAATGCCCAAATAGCTCTCGCCCAAGAGTGTGACATGACAGATGACGTATGACATATGACACACGTCTGCGCACTGCCTGGGCATGCGCAGAGGCCTTGGAGGAAATGGAGGATGCAGAAACCCCCATCTATCCCTACTTTCGAGATATATAAATTATAAGACATAATAACCTTTGCCATATCGCCTTAATAATTTGATTATAAACACATACCTTTACGCAATAATTAGGAGGTATCAACACCTAGTTCTAATGATTCATCTATAAATATCTCGAAAACTGTCAATTTTAGTCATATGTTATGTTATACGAAATTTGGCTAGAATTGTGCGTAAAATCCAAAACAGCCAAAAAAACTAGGGTGTTCCATTAAAAAAACCAAAGTTGACAGTTGTAGAGCTTTTGTGAGTGGTCCTGTATAATTCAAAATAATTTTACAGTCTGCGCAAAAGTAAAATTAAATCGACGTGTCCGAGGGTTTTAAGGTTGCTTTTTCAATTTTCGAGATATTGAATTGTTTCCTTAATTTATCCCCACCCTGTATAAATGCAGGGTAAGGGCATAATTTTAAATTTTTTAAAGATAGGTCTGCACGAACTAAGCGGACCTACTCCCTCGACTGTTCTGACAGCGCGTTTTTGCAATTTGAAAACTCGATCAGACTGTGATGAATTTCCCCACAAAACTGTACCATAGGACAATAAAGAATGTATGTTTGCAAAATAAACCAATATCAAAATATTTTTATCAAAAGATTTTCTAAGTTGTTTAAGCAAATATATTTGATTGCTGAGTCTCGAACAGAGATTATCGATATGAGGGAACCATTTTAAACCATCATCCAAGAGGAAGCCCAGTAACTTTACATGGGTGCCCTTGATAGTGGAGTTATTAAAACTGAAAGTGATTTTTTGAGTTTTATTGTTGTTTAATTTGAGGTTATTACTTGCAAACCAACTTTCTGCACTGGAAAGAGTGGTTTCAGTATTCTCTTCAAGATCATTCAGGCAAGAAGCAGAAGTTAAAAGCGTTACATCGTCGGCATAAATCACACACTGATTTGGGGAAACACTAGTACAGAAATCATTGATGTAGATAATGAATAGCAGCGGTCCCAGTATTGAACCTTGGGGGATGCCGGTCTTCACCTCTTGCAGGGAAGATATCTTGCCATTTAGTGCAACAGCTTGCATTGGGTTGGATAAATAAGACTGTAGCAGATGGTAAGGTGAACCATTTACGCCATAATAGTTAAGCTTATCAAGGAGAATTGGATGAGAGACACAATCGAAGGCCTTCGACAGATCACACAACGCCGCCGACCGCCGCTCGCCACAATCCAAGCCCTCGACAATATCACTCACCACCTCCAGAACTCCACTCCTCACCGTGGAGCGACCGCTACGGAAACCAAACTGGTTGTCTACCAAAATTCTGAAATTCTCAAAATAGGATGCAAGTTTATCTTTTATTAAAGACTCGATAATTTTGCCGAATAGAGGCAAAATTGAAATAGGCCGGTAGTTATCGGCTTCTTCAGGATTACCTTTTTTAAAAATAGGCAACACGTTGGCGACTTTAAGTGGATTTGGAAAATTTCCTTCTATAAAACACTTGTTAATTAAAATTGTAAGGTAAGGGACTATAGTTTTAGAACAGTGTTTTACATTCCTTGAGTTAATCTCATATAGATCAAAACAATGAGAGTCCTTTAAATTTGTAATTGCTGTGGCAACGTCGAGCTCGGACACTGGGGTCAAATAGAATGACGATGATGGGCGTGGCATTTTGTTGAGGTAGTCAGAAAATAAATTGGTGGGATTAAGCAGCGAGCCAATGATTTTAAAGGAAGTGGAGCAGAAAAAATTATTGAATTCATTTACTTCAATCTTGCAATCGGTACTCTTTCGGGTATTATTACATTCTTGCCTTATCAGTTTCCATGAATCCCTAGATTTATTTATAGAGTTTGAAATATATTGGCTATAAAAGGTTGACTTAGTGTTATTTATTTTTCTTTGATAAGTTTTTTTATAAGATTTATATGCATTAAAGTTCTGAGGGGATTAAGAAACATCGCTGAGAGTTTTCAAGGCAGATAGGGTATTTCTCATACGTCGCAATTCATCGGTAAACCATCCCAATGGCATACGCGAACTACCTTTTACTTTTATTTTTTTAAAAGGAAGATGTTTGTTAATAAGGTTTGTAAATGTATTTAAGAGATGTTCAGTTAAAAGATCAGAATTCGAGCTGTTGTCATAAAATACATTCCAATCTGCAGATCTCAGAGATTGGTCAAATTTATTTAAGTTTTTTTTACTAAGATTTCGGATTTTTACATCATGCTC
This sequence comes from Polydrusus cervinus, assembly GCA_935413205.1. Lineage (NCBI taxonomy): Eukaryota > Metazoa > Arthropoda > Insecta > Coleoptera > Curculionidae > Polydrusus > Polydrusus cervinus. The sequence continues at coordinate 12,383,571 of OW284519.1, read as the reverse complement.
AGTTGGCTGTATATTCTCCTTGATTGAAATTACTTGCCCAAGGTGGTCAGATAAGCAAGGATCAATCACGTACGTGTCGAATGAATCATTGTCCAGGTTAGTAAGAATGTTGTCTATACATGTTTGAGATGACGGATTAATTCGGGTAAAATCATGTATACTTACATGTAAGCCATTAGAATTAATTAAGGAATTTAGTTCAGTCAGGTGATCGTTTGGATTTGGCATTCTGAAATTAATATTTAAATCACCCAAAACTATAATTTTACTGGATACAGATAATAGGTAATCTAAAAGAGTCTCGAACTTGTATAAAAAGTTGGTGAAATTTCCAAGGCATGATCTATAAAGACAGATTATTAACGTCCGCGATTTGGGCAGCAAGATCCCACAAAACTCAGCGTCAACTTCTTGACAAAAATTTTGCAAATTCAGAGGTTTGGCCTCAACATGTTTTTTTATAAATATGGAGGCACCACCATGAACCGTGCGAGATCTACAAAAAAAATTAATTAAAGTATAATCAGTTAAGTTCATATGGTTTAAACTAAAATCTGTAGCCCAGTGTTCAGAAAAACAAAGAACATCATAAGCATTCTTCTCAAAAAATAGGAGAAGTTGGTCTATCTTGTTGCTTAGGCATTGTACGTTGAGATGAAAAATGTTTGTCACTTGATTGTTGCAGCTTCGAATGAGTTCCAGTTATGCTCTCTTCAGCGGACAAACTTAACCCGTTGTCGTCTGGCCTTGTCTCAATTCCTGAAAATTTTTTCTAAATCTGAAACGTTGAACCGCGATTCCAGCTGGCCAAATATGTGACTCGTAAACTTTATTTACGTCCTGAATGGGAAATGCAACCTTAAAAGATGCACTGTTTTCTTTTTTATTCCATAACTCGCACATGAACTCAACCCCCGGCAAAGAGGAAGTTAGGTTAGTTAGGTGCTTTTGCAGATCCCCGGCTGTCGTCTTAGGGTGAAATCTGTAGGCGTGTAAGTAACCTAATTTAGGAATGGACCTAATGCTGTTTTCTGCCGGTAGTCCAGTGCCAATCACTGGCTTGCCTTTAGTATTATTATTTTTGTTATTAGATCGATTGTTTATGTTTACATTTTGCTCGTTTTCAATTTGCATAGAGGTCATTGCACTATCAATACACCTTTTTACTTGTGAATTAGTAAACAAGTTTTTTGTGCGTGATTGACCAGTGATGTTTTGATTTATAGGTTTGTTCGTAAAAATGCCACGTGCCCGATTGCCATCGGTTTCGGGCCGAACAGGGCCTTTGGTGGCGGGCGGCATTGGTGGAAACTGCTTTTTGTCGTTACCGACCGAGTCGAAATTTAGTTTGGAATTTTGTTGAATGGTTCCATTTTGGAGGTTATTGCCAGATTTCAATAATTTAATAATATCTTCTTGGTCCCTTACTCTAGCTTCGAATTGGAATATCAGCTTATTTAATGTAAGGAACTCACTGTTTTTTCCATCCAACTCTGCTTTCTGACGGATGCAGGCGTGTGACTGACAGCAAATTGCGGTAAGCGTGTCTACGGCATCAGCAAAGATTTCGTTAGTCACATTATTTTCACCACACTTTTCACAGTGTTTTGTAAATATGTACCTTAGGTGATGACAGTCCATAAGAGCTTCCGGTACTTTTCGGTTCATAATTATTTCAATTAACTCATTTTTGTTTAATCGATTTAGCTTTGAAATGACTGGCTGTACATCACTCGGCGCCATCTTGGCTATCTATGATATTGTCGCCTACCCTCTTTTTACTGTATATTAACGACCTTCTAGTGAAAACCCAATATCCAATTTATAGCTTTGCTGATGACCTTGACTCCCCAAACATCCGCTGCCGACGCACATCTTCGCAGGCAGCATGAAGTATTGCGCCTCAACAATGACCTGGAAGAAATCTTGGCTTGGGGTGACAGTAACCAAGTCGAGTTTAATGCTAAGAAAACCCAGGCAGCAGTCTTCTCCAAAAAGGTTAACATTGCAGAACCGGATATAGTCATGGCAGGACACGCAATTCCCCTGGCACCGTCTATTAATTTGCTGGGGGTCAATCTGGGAGGTAATATGTCGTGGCATGATCACGTTGCCGCAATTGCCAAGGAAGCTGCACAGAAACTTGGTGTACTTTTCCGCACCAAAAGGTTGTACACACCTCATCAACTTTTGACACTCTACAAAGCCCAGATTCGACCATCATTAGAATATTGCTCTCATGTCTGGAGCTCTGCACCCAAGCACACCCTTTGGCTACTGGATTCCATTCAAAGGAGAGCCGTTCGTCTGATCGGCGACCCCGAGCTGACCAAGACCCTCGATAGCCTGAAGCATCGAAGACAGGTTGGTGATTTGGCTCTCTTTTACAGATATTTCAATGGCAGGTGTTCGACTGACATTACCCACTTGATTCCACCTAGAGCAATGCAAAACAGAAATACACGGCGAACCACTGCCGCTCATCCATATGTGGTTCAGCTTAGTACTCCTCGAACTTCATTGTTCAAGAATTCTTTCATCTGGAGAACGTCATCTTTGTGGAATGATCTTCCTGAGGTCGTGTTTCCCAATGAATACAATCTTCAACGTTTTAAGACCAACGTTAATCGCTTTCTTCGCACACGCACCGCTCCCAGAGCGCCTTAAAGGATTTTTCCTACAGTGCAGGTGTTTTATCATAAAAAAAAAGTGATTTATTATTACAGCGCCACTTATTTGCTATAAATATGTGGGGTGGCCCAAAAAAGAAGCCGTATATTTTGTTGTATTTTTGATATACTCTAGAGAACATATTATGCTTAATAACACATTAATATAAACCAAGTTTTTTCACTTTGGGTACGTAAGTTTCAAAAAATTTTGATTCATTTAAAATTATGTTATTAAAAATAATATTTTCCATACTATATCAAAAATTTAACATAGTATAAAGCTTATTTTTCAGGTAACTCCATCATATTTTACATCATGCAACTCCCCACGTCTGAATAAGTTGTCAAAGATTTGAAACTAAAAAAAAATTATTTTTCTCTTTATTATTTAATACAACAGAAAACAACACTTCAGAACCTAAAAATAATTTCAGTTTTAACTGCTTAAAAAAACAATAATATATTACTGCTTTTTTCTTTGAGTGGTTAAAACATATCTCATTAAAAAATATCTGTCCACTTTAAATTTAAACAAATATCCAAAAGGGAATGCCGAAAAAACATTTTACTGCATCTAGCCTGAATATTAGGTAAAATAATAATATTAATTGTATTTTATTTAGAAAAAGAAAGTATTTTACTTTTGCGATATTTTTTAAAATCTTCCTTTTAAAAATCATACCGTGTTTAAAACTTTGGTAAGTTGTCTTTTAGTTTAAGGACTTTTATTATGAATAGCATTTGCTTAAGAATTACCAATTTTCTTTTCTCTAAAACTTGACTCACACAAAAATTATTATTAAAAAAACAACAGTTAAACTAAACACATAACATAAAACAATTAATATAAAACTAAAATAACTTTGGTCTTTTAACACTGATATTAAAAATCTACACTGTCATTGATGTATCAATCCAATAAAGCACAGCATACTGGAAACATTTTTGAGCCAAGACAATTTTTATGGGAAAAAATGGGACAAATGTCGAGTCGTAATGGTCACCAACAACAGCCACCGATGCGACGATTTTACTTTATGAAGAAACGAGCATCTAAATATCAGAAAAAATGTAGACCTGAAGACAAATGGAGACAGGAACGGGACGGACGACTGGTGCGCAATATAAAAATTGGCCCAATCAGACTAAATTTGTCACCACGAAATAATCCGATTCGAACCGAACAGTTACGAATTTCCCAATTCCAACAAAAAATTTTGCTACACCTTTAAAAACTCTTTAGAGCGCTAGAAAAGATTTTTTTAATAAAGATTTAGCAGCAAGCTGCATTACTTCCTCAGCAAAGCAAATAGTAGTCCTAGAAAATAGTTTTTATTTACAACCATGTATGTAATAATGACATTTCACCTATCTTTGAAAGGTGGAAAGTTGACGTTTCTTGACTTTTACTTTCCACCCGGGTGGAAAGTGCTCACTTTCCACCCGGGTGGAAAGTAAAATTGTTATTTTTTGTAATTTTATTAAAAATCGATATCTCAAAATAGTAAATTTTTTTTTTTTTAAATTTTAATAAAAATCGATATCTCAAAATAATATACAAACACACCAACACACAACTCATTACACAAATTCAACAACAATAATTTTATTTTTTATTTCTTTAAATGAATTATACCTAAATGACATTTATAAAAAACAAAAAATTAACATGGTTTATGTTTTACTTATTTACATTAAATATTACATTGGCATTATTGTAGGCAGTCACAGATATGTTTAAACCTTGCTGAAATTCTTCTTTTGAAAGGTTTATTTCATGATTATTTGAAGTTAAAGTAGTGTTAGTAAAACTTGAACTTGGCTTTGAAATCAATTTTGCCGTATTAACCTGAGTAGAAACCGAACTGTCTATGTATCCCTCAGCTACTGTGCTAGATTTCCAGCCTCCTAACCGCTTTATTTGCATAAGATCGCCACCGTTATTTGCGAGCAAAGTAGCCGCTGTTCTTCTGAAACAGTGACCAGTAAAACCTTCAGTATTCAGCTTCAGAAAAGCTGCAATTTTTTTTGGAAACTGACTTAAAGTGTTGTGCCCAATACATTGTTTACTAATTTTTCCATATCTTATTTGCATAAAAAGCTTTCCATCCTGTATATTTTTCCGTAAAGTTATGTACTCCTTAAGTGGTGCAATCCATTTATTATCAGTTATCATAAATGATCGTGGCTGGTACGTTTTGCTATTTTGTATTTCAATCGCGACCTTTTCTTCTAAAAAGTGAACGTCTGTTGTTTTCATTTTGTATAATTCATCTGATCGGCAGGCGCCTGAGACACCAATAACCAATGCGACCTACAAATGTATAAAATAATAAGTTAATATAGAAATAGTCAACCTTTTAGCCTAAAATACCTTTTGAACAAGAAATTCCATAGGTGCTTGTTCCAAAAATGTTTCAATATTATCCATAGACAGTGTGGTCGATTTTTTCGGCTTGTATCCTTTGTTTTGCTTTTTTAAAAATGCTAATAGCTTTGCGTGTTTAGATATGTCTACTTTTTCCCTAATTGATAGAGTGGTCCTCAACATTGAATATATTGACCAAAGCGTTGATATTTTCTTTGTCTTGGCATTTTCACTAAAATAAGCTAGTAGCGCCGATTCAGAACCAGGATTTTGAACTTTGTTTCCAATACACCATTCTTTAAAACAGTTATATGCCTTGTCATATCTCGGGCGGCTTTTAGTTGGCAGAAGATCTTCTTCTACTATTTTTGCTGCTTCTCGAATTTCTGGGGGAGTAGCAGCCAAATCAAATTCCTCATCTGAGAGCATTTTTTTGGTGTTTTGTAAAAACTTTGACACTAACGTTTTAAAAAAATAATATATTGTTTAGTGACATGGAAACCATATTCCAAAAATGATATTTGCCATCTTGATGTGTATTATTACCTACGTTATTTTATCACCTGCGGTTATTTGAAATTCTAAATGTCTGTCTACTTTTGCAATGGAAAAGTCAAAATGACATTTACCTTTTAATAATTATTTGAACTCAAAATAATAAGAAGTGGATGTTGGATGTGGTTGTAAATAAAATAGTATACAAACCTCGGTGAAAAGTTTCATTACTGTCTCTGAGATATAGTTTACCTCGACGCTTCGCGTCTCGGTAAACTATCTAATCTCTCGACAGTAATGAAACACTTTCCACCTCGGTACGTAATATACTATTTATAAAGACTTACTTAGTTGTTATCATAATGTAAGTTTTCTAGAATAGCAAAGGTTTTTGTAACGGGTATAAAGAGTTTTTAGGTAAATTGTTTCTTTTGCAATAAGAAATTCATTTTGCTATCGTAGGTTGAAAATTTAATATTACAGCCAAAATAATCTTAGCAAAGAATTTCTTGCTAAAGCTTTTCTCAGTGTGGTTTTTCAAAATAATCAATATTTTGTCGTAACTTAATAAAAACGTTCCTTCTTTCGGATGCTCCGGAAATCATCGGAATTTTTAATTTTTTTTTAACAAATAATTCAGCATTGAATTATGCAACTTTGCCTCCATTTAACCAAATCTCTATCTCTTATAGTTACCGAGATAGCAATGTTAATGCATCGAATTTGTAACACCCTGCGTTTTCATTAAATATTTTTAACTTGATATTTTGGCTCCACCTGCATCGACTATAACAAGCCGCCACTGGACAGTGGTTACATTTACTTTAATTTATAATACCGGCCCATATCAAAATTTCGTTAAATGACATTTTCCTAGCTACACCAATAAGATTTTTAACTGCTTAATATAATATAAAAAAAAGTCGTCGTCAAAATAAATATGTAGAAATTTTGTAATTGTGTGATTTTTGTACCAATTTATTCACGTCTGTATATTACCGTGTTTTCTATGTCACGATGTTTGATTTGGGATTGCTAAACTGTATCATTTTCAGTGGCGGCTCGTACAGTAGGGCCACAGTGCCATGGCCCTACCTACCTGTACACCAAGTTATTTTTTACTCACACTCATAATCATTGCTTTGCATCTTTACGCTTCATTCTTTTTGTAACTGTGAATAATTTAAAATTCAAGACGTTGCGTTCATTTAATAACACTGGTTAACAAGATTTTTGTCCCAAGCGCAAAAATGTCTGATTTCAATATAATTTTGCATGCTGAAATCAATCATGTTTTCAGAATTTCTCCATCACCCTTAGTTTTTATGTTTCAGTATATGTGATTATTTACCTATAAAATGCACGCATAGGTCTGTACTATAAGAGTCATCTAACAAAAAACTTGTGTCAGGCATTGCTATTTTATTATTTGTGTATTGTAACAATAACTTGTTGTGACTAGAAATAACAATGTGTGCTCTGTGTGTCACGCGGAACATGTCTTGGCTTGTTGAAACCTGCAAGCAGTTCCGAGTCCTACATAACATTTATTGTTGTTTTAGTTATCGGCTAGAGCTCGGTGAATGAACATATACGCAGACTTTTTTAACGTTTTGAAGAATGTGCTGTGGTGCATTTTAAGCTATTGTAGTGTAACTCACCTGTAAAAATGCCAAGAAATTGTGTAAACCACCCGAACTCTTTTTGCTACATCTGCGGTGAATTGACATTTAAATCTCAAAAACGGTCTTTCACGCCTCTCGTTAATAAATGCTATGAACAGTATTTCAAGTATAAAGTCGGCGATCAAGACAAAAGCTGGGCTCCCCATATTTGCTGTGTTACGTGTGTCAGACTTCTTACAGCGTGGGCAACAGGTAAACGACATATGCCTTTTGCTATTCCCATGATTTGGAGGGAACCATCAGACCATATTACCGATTGCTATTTTTGTCTTACAAATATCAGTGGTATAACTTCTAAATCCAAACATACTGTTAAATATCCTCATATTCCATCTGCACTGAGACCAGTGCCGCACAGTTCGGAATTACCTGTGCCTGACCCCCCACAAAATATGACACCGAGCGACGATGAAACTGCCGATGACGAAGTAAACAACGAAATTTTTTCAGCCGAAAATATTGATCTGGATCCAACATTTACACCAGATTCGTCTTCTTGTGCGCCGCATCTTCTAAGTCAAGAAGAACTTAACGACCTTGTCCGAAAAAGCAGCATGGTTTTCTTTCAAGGACATTTGCAACGGCGTCTTGGGAAATCGTAAATCCGAAAATTACGTAGAGAATGTTAACAATTTATTGGTCTCATATAAAGCCATGGGTTGCAACATGAGTCTAAAAATACACTTTCTTCATTCACACTTGGACTTTTTTCCGAAAAACCTTGGAGCAGTAAGTGACGAACATGGCGAGCGATTTCACCAGGACATTCTGGACATGGAGAAGAGATACCAAGGCAAATGGAGCCCCGCTATGTTGGCAGACTATTGCTGGACGCTGAAGAGAGATGTTTCTGATGCAAAGTACAGTCGAAAGTCATATATGACCACATTTTCTAAGTAAATATATCACTTTGTACTTTATTTTTTCATAACTTATACCCATATTATAATATATACGTTCACAAAAATTCATTGCTTTGTCACTTTAAAACCCTGCGTGATGGAAAAATTCTGAAAACATATATGAAATATGTTTAAAAAGTACTACCAAGTACACCCACTTCAGCTCGTGGGACAAAAAAATCTTAAATTTTGTTGACCAGTGAATTGATAACGCCTAACGGTGCAAAAACTCCCCGACGCCGCGACAATTCCTTCGTGCTACCCAGCGCCGGCGATTTCTAAGTATGGCTATATTGTTTATCGAAGGTTCATCGCTTACGAAAGAGATAATGATATATCGCCCTCTTTTACTGACGCATAAGGAATTCAGAAATATTGTGGCGGGCCAGATCCTCAGACGATCCGTGATTGGAGGATTTACACGTGCTTTATTTTGTCGTTCCAATCGTATCACGCCTTCGTCTTTGTTACCACTACTTGATGATGACAGCTGTTTTGAATACGGTTTGCCCTGTCGAGATATTAATTTTAAAATAGTTTTATTTTAAACAGTTTTTACTGTTTAACATAAATTATTCTTGTAGGTTAGGTTTTAGGTCAGTCCGTCGGTGGATTATAATAATATTCCTGATTTCGGTTTATCAATTTAAAAATGAATAAAATAAAAGAGGAAAGACCTAGCGTTTAGGTATGTAGCCGGCCGAAAAACATTTTGTAAACAATATTGATGACTTCAAAAACAAAAGTAATTGAATCATTTTCAAATAACAAAAAGACGTACCTATAGAGTTTTCTTATAAGTTAATTTGAGTGTTTTGTGAACATTTTTTGTTACAACTATTGCAAATGCTCCATTCAATTAGTCGGTAAGTTTTTTGATTTATATACAGGGTTGTACAAATTCGATGCACTAGCATTGCTATCTCCGTAACTACATGAGATAGAGAGTTTGGTAAATGGAGGAAAAGTTGCATATTTTAATGCTGAACAATTTGTTTAAAAGAAATTTAATCAAATTTCAATGATTTCCGGAGATATCCGAAAAAATGTACGAAAAACTTTTTTTATGTTTTTATGACAAAAGTGGGTACTTATTATTTTTTAAAACCAAGGGCACTTTCTTAAGTATTTTACAAGATAATAATTTTAAGAGGTCAAAAGCTACTCAAAAATTTTAAAAAAATTCAGGTCCGAATTTGAAAAAATTGAGTTGATATAGGTAGGTATCTAAAAAACAAACGTCGTATCTGAAAAATAAGATTATTTTCTCGAGGAGCATAAAAAATTGTCTTAAGTAAGTGTTCTTGGTTTGTCCTAAAAATCAATATTTTGTAGTTAAGACAATAAAAACAGAAATTAATTTTTTCTTGTGTTCGAATCGAATTTTTTTTTAACAAATAATTCATCAATAAAATGTGCAACTTTGCCTCCATTCAACCAAATTTATATCTCTTATAGTTACTGAGATATCAATGTTAATGTATCGAATTTGTAACACCCTGTACTCTCATCAAAGATTTTTGACTTGATATTTTGGCCCCACCTGTATCGACTATCACGAACCGCCACTGATCATTTCCTGACAAAAGAAACTCTGATGATGGTCCAATAGCCGAAAGCGCTCTGCTAATAACAAAAAAGTAAAAATGTTGGCACTTAATATAAGTTTTTCCATTTCCGTCATTCTAAAGAAGTGCACACACTTACTAGCTACAACTTATTTTGTTTTGTTCTGTATAATGGAGAAGTTTTTATTATTGCTTTTAACTAACATTATTGATACTTAAAATAACAAATGTGTAAATATTTCCATAATATTGGTTGCGATGGGTCATTTCAGTTTATGAAGTTCGATCGAAATGTGAGTTAAATAAATATTTTATAAGGGCTGACTCTGCGAAGATAAATATTTGAACTACAAAGGTTATTTTTATAGAAATATACCTTTTTTTAACAAACAGGAAACAGGTAGAGTCATATGAGGTAACCAAGCGCAGTGGGTAAGCATGCGGACACTATAGCGCTCTGTAGATAATTGCATGTGAACGTGAATTGCGGCGTTGCCGCGGTCTTGTGATGTAAGTTCCAAAATAATCATAAAAGATAGTTTTAAAATATCTTAAAATATCATTTATTTTATATAGGTACCCTACTTAAAATAGATTAAACTAATACATTATAAATCTGTTTTTTTGTGAACCTGAAGATTGCGATATTTTGTCTAAATAAGGACAATGCATTTCATTTAACAGAGTTGACTAACGAGATATTAGTACTAGTTAACTAATATCAATAATTAATATGTTTTATGTTCCATATTGTTCAAAACCAAAAATTTAATTGTCATATCTTTACATGTTGTAGTGGGTAATTTGTCTATGGTTGTACAGCTAAGAATTAAATAAATAAATATCATATTATGTACGCATTTTTTGGGGATTTAAATATTTTGCGTCTGAACTTTGAAATAGCTGAAAATTTTTCGGTAAGTAAGACTGCAAGAAAACGATTTTTTATAGGTATAATATTTTTTTGCATTAAATTGAAATAACTTAAATCTTCATGCCATTTTTTACTTTTCTAATAACTGTTAAGTTACCTTATATTACCTTATACTCTCCCTAGGGTATACATTTTTTCGAAGTCGTGAATTATTTGCATATTTTTCGAGGCATCTGCCGTGGGAAATTTTCCTAAACTATTAGTGGCTGAGGAAAAATTTTCGGATTTATATTCATGTTCAAGAGAGATTCGCACATTTTCTTAGTTCCACAACCTGTTTCTGGAATTGCTTATGGGTTATGGCTTTTAGTAGAGTCTTAATAAGGACGAAACGGTTGTCATTGTCGACCTGTGCCCGGAAAATCCATTGTTTTGGCGTCCCTATGTGCTTTAATGCAAGAGACAGATACACCACTCGGTCCGCTTACCGCAAACTTTTTTTCTATCAACACATTACTTTGTCTACGGCCCGGTTGTACAATTACGACTTGAACTTAGTTCAGCGTTGAACCAAGTTCAAACTTCATTTTGGCAACATCTTTACATCAAAATGACGTTTGAGCTTGGTTCATCGCTGAACTAAGTGCAAGTCGTAATTATTGTATAACCGGGCCTAAAAAAGATGATTTTGTTTGCTTGATAAATAATTTAACTCTGTCACTCCGAGTCATTATTTTGACATTTAAAGCGACAGAAAAATGTCCAGTGAAATTTGGCCGGAATTCAAAGAGCATGAATATTTCCGGACATGTTTTTCGTTGCCATGGTAATGATTCAAAATTAAATATTCCGGTCGGCTAGAAATAGTGGGTGCGAAATTTGTGGAATTATCTATTATGGTGTGGTATGATACATATTTTTTGCAAAAACAGCATATCATTTGCATAACACTGATATATATAAAAAACGTAGCCGATTTTTTAAGTTAGCCATATTTATATACCCTTTATATTTAATTAATCTAAATCTATTGGATACGGAGTGAACCTTTAAAGAACAATAAATTTTCCGTTCTGCTAAATCTAAAATTAAAGCTGAAGAAATTATTACATATATATAATAATAGTTTATCAGAACATGGCTACCTGGAAGCAGTTGTTGCGCGCCGTAAAAAAAAGAAAAAGGTAACAAGAAAACAATATATATAACCGATATTTTTGTTAAAATACGTAACATAATACATAATAGAACAAACGCATTTTTGTAGTAGGTGATCAACGTTTTGGTCATCCAGTAAATGGCCATATCTGAAGGCGTTTTGCGTTCATGAAAATGAGCAACTTTTTCTAAATTATCTGATTTCATTAATCCGGGGTAATTTTTGCCAATAATCTTAATTTTCTTCTCGGAAATATGTAGAAATAAATTATAGAATACGAGATAGTTATTCGAAACGACAACCTCAACTTCAACTCTTATTATATTCTCTTCCCACCTAACAGGCAATGCGGCCATGGCTTTCAACTGGTTAAGTTTTTGTTGGAAGAAGACAGGAATATAATAAGTGAGGAGATGTAGAATTATTTCAAAGTTTAAAAATTCATGATATTTTGTTGAATTTGCTGGGAGCATGTCGTTTTCTATTTTAACATCACCAAAAACCAATTCTTCTAGACTTGACTCATCAAAAACTAGCTCAGCTGAACCATTTATGCTAAACATTTGATCTAAGCAGACTTTCTGGCCTCGAAATAGCACTCGACGTTTCAGCAATTGGTTTTGAGAGCTTTCGGTTAAGTTCTCGAATAAATTGTGGGAATCGTTAATATGATCTTCGCTTAAATTTACAAAATCATCTTTATGATACATAACTATAATTTTTTTATCCCTTGTGGCTTCAAAAATATAGTCAGTGATGTCTGTGGTTTCGCCCATTTTACATTGAATCACTAAATACTTGGAGTTTGGATTGTTGTCAAAGCGGGAAATATAATCTGTATCCATTTTTAAATTTTTAGATAATGCAAATATCAACTCGTCTGTCTTTAATTCAAGTTCATCGGAAATTTGACACAGCTTAATAGAGCTAAGTTTGGGAGAAGATGTGACTACAGAAAATACATTCTTTTCTGCATTATAGAACGGTTGGTATAAATCTGTTAAAGTGTCGGTTTTAAATTTGATTTTTAAATTTTTGAGATAGTCGACATATTTTCTGGAAGAGTACGAGTCGTGGAAGGTTTGTATTGAATATCGCACCGATTCTACAATCTCTATTCTATCTTTATTCTGCCAAAACTTTCCCTGTTTATTAAATTTCTCAGACGAAATACGAACTTCTTTCTGCATACAAGCCGAGTGTATATCAATATTGGTAATTTTAAAACGCTCTACCAGCGCTTTATTTGTTAATTCATTAATAACATTATCGTTAAGGTTAACCACTATTTTAAAATTTTGAATGAACTCAGAAAATCTTTCTTGTTTATAAATTTCGGGGAAATTATTTTTAATTTTTTCCTCATTTAATTTATGTACCGATGCCGGAGCTGCCAATACTAAACCACAATTGTGTGTTATCAAATCAAAGTTATTTTTAACCATATCAGAAAAGTCTATGTTTGTACAAAGGAAAAACTCTTTCTCGACCATATCGCCACTTTTAAAACTTGGGTTATCCATAACTTTCTTAAAATGCTCATAATAATAATTTACATTATATGTTCTTTCCTGTTTTGTAAGAGTTTTTACTGGAAACTTAAATAGATCATCGATTTCAATCTGAAGAGTTTCGTTGTCCTTATGCTTAGATTGAAAATATTTGTACGTCAAAATACCATTTTTTTCTTCCTGTATTGCAACTAAATCGTCAAAGCCTCCAGCCGCGGCCATATTGATTGCAAGGTGGAACTCGTGTTCATCAGGAATCCATACAAACAGCATAATTTGTATAACCATCAATTGATAATCATACCCATGATCTGACGTACTAGCACCCTGTGTAGTTTCATAGAAATCCGGCATCACTCCATTGGTGGCTGGGTAGAATATGTCATCAACTTTTGGTGTTTTACTTGTTTTTGATTGGCTATTTTCTACATTGATCCTAACTTGTAAAATTGTTTTGAAATCATTCCAATATTTACTGGTTATGACCTTTTTCTTTTTTAGTCTATTTAATAGTGTAGTGTTCGCCTTAATATTATTTGGAACTCCATTTTTAATTAAATATGTGAGAACATCGCTAACTTTTTGTAAATCCGTATTTTCATTTATTGAGTTTAAAGTGTCATTAAGTAATGTGCTATTATCATTATTATCTTTCGTCGCAAATAAACCAATTTTGTCGATATCGGAAATACCATTTGTTTTAAATATTCTTTCAAATTCTTCGACTTGGTGGGTACATGCAGCCAGTTCAAGTTCGTTGTAGTAACTTGCCAGTTCTGTTTGACTGGTTGAACTGCCTGAAATTGCTAAGTTAACCTAAAAAATATCAAATGTTACATTAGACCTTATCTAGTACCGCCGCATTGTTTGAAAAACGTTCTTTTTTCATGGTGTCGCGTCGTCCAACGACCAAACATCAAGATGCAAAACAGCTCGAAAAGTACTCTATGCGCGATTACATTACTGTCCTTCCTGTAAGTAAAGTAAAAATCTAGGATAATGGTAAATATTCGACTTTACTGTCTTCCCCCTCGATTTTACTGCCTTCACCCTACAACACTGGCAATTTACTATCAAAAGTCACTTACTTGTTGATGAGTATTGGATGTAGCCATTTTTCCTAAAGGAATGTTCTTGAATAGTTTCCCCGCGATTTTCCGTGATATGGGCTTCTTGATTGGTGCCTTATTTACAGCTTAATTGTTTTAGTGACGCTACAGGCATTACTTGTAATATTAGAAACCGCTTGTTGATTACAGAATTTTTAGAACATCAAATCTAAAAAGAAAATTTTACAAATAAACAAAACAGCGGTTTTCTCTTTATTTGTTTATTTATCAATTTACTACTTTTTATCTTATCAAAAGAATTATTCAAATCATTCGGATCGATCTGAAAGTATACCGTCATTTTCCCATATTAACTTGGATTGTACCGGGTGGTCAACTAAAAATGACCGCCGGCCATATCTCAGAAACTAGTAATCGTACAGCATCCGGGTAAATTTTTTTATGACAAAAGTGTCCAAGAGAAAATGCTGGAAATTATTTTTAAGGTCCGCATTTTGCCGCAAAAGGGCGTAATTGAAAAGTAAATTTTAAACTTTTACATATCTCCAAAAATTCCACATTAATGTATATCTTTGATAACACCATTAAAAAGCTTGGACAATTATGCATCATTTTGGTCTTATGCTTATTGGCGTACCGACTTTAATAAGAGGGGGGAAGCTGTTGAAAGTGTAATCAGTAAAATCGCTGTAATTTTTAAACGACTTATCCGATTTTAGCAAACTGTTTGGAAGAGAAATGTATGCACTTTCGCCAATCGTATTTAGTTGTCCATAATAGTTCTCAAAAAAAATCCTAGAGGGCGCAATTTGCAATAACAACACATTTTTTGATTTTACTCCGAAAAAATAAATCATACGGTATAATTATGATACCATAATCGAAAAGTAGATGAAATTTGCTAGAAAAAATATTAAAACCGCAGCTCGATATCTCCGTTCGTTTCAGCGTTATCGCCAATAGTTCTTAATTAAAATAATTAAATTAAATTAGCTTCATGCATGCCTATTAAGTGAAGGTGGTCATTTCCACCAATTTTTATAAAAAAAAAATTGCATTATCAATGTTAATATTAATAGAGCTAATTTAATTTAATTATTTTAACTAAGAACGGTGTGCCTGAGGAGAAAAACGCAAGAGACCATTTTTATGCAGAATTGACCAGGCTAATCAGAAATAATATCCAGATGGAAAAATATCGGTGGCGTACCACTTTTTTTCTAAAAATTATATAATTGCTTAGTTTTAAAAGTTATTCTATTGGCGATAACGCTGAAACGAACGGAGATATCGAGGTGCGGTTTTAATATTTTTTTTAGCAAATTTCATCTACTTTTCGATTATGGTATCATAATTATACCGTATAATTTATTTTTTCGTAGTAAAATCAAAAAATGTATTATTGCAAATTGCGCCCTCTAGCATTTTTTTTATAACTATTATGGACAACTAAATACGATTGGTGAAAGTGCATACATTTCTCTTCCAAACAGTCTTCAGTTTGCTAAAATCGGATAAGTCTTATTAAAGTTGGCACGCCAATGAGCCTAAGACCAAAATGATGCATAATTGTCCAAGCTTTTTAATGGTGTTATCAAAGATATACCTTAATGTGGAATTTTCGGAGATGTAAAATTTTAAAATTTACTTTTCAATTACGCCCTCTTGCGGCAAAATGCGGAACTTAAAAATAATTTCCAGCATTTTCTCTTGGGCACTTTTGTCATAAAAAAATTTACCCGGATGCTGTGCGATTACTAGTTTTTGAGATATGGCCGGCGGTCATTTTTAGTTGACCACCCGGTACAATAGGTAAGTAGTTTATAATAAATGGAATAGTATCTCTTACCTACCTTAATATGTATTTTACATACTATAATTTTAAGTGTCAAATTACAACACTCACAACCATTTCTTAAAGCAAGGTATGGAACAAAGAACCAACGAATGCCAACATCCATGGAACCCCAAAAAATATGCTTCGTATGGAACTGTGATTGGTCACAAACAAAGTATTAATCTTCAGAGTGTGGCTGTCTATGTGCGGGCACTAAATATGGAATTTGCGCAACAGCTGCGAACCGTAAAGTAGATAAATAAATACTGATACCGCGTAAGAGTGTTACTGAGATAAGATAATGAATTATATCCACCTTTTCGTTGAAACAAAAATCCCCTAAAAAATTTCAAAAACCCGCAGATTGGTAGCACTGAGCAGGTAAAGTAAAAAAAAAACGATGTTATTTTTAACTGCAGTTTTCTTAAACGGCGGGAGTAGAAATAACTAAGATAGTTTACTTACCATTAGATATTTTCAGGCAAGGAAATCGGCTTGAGTAGTTTTAACTATTGAAAAGGAAGCAGGTATCGGGCGAGGTGTGGGTTTCGGAGTTGGTAAACGGCGCGGCGGGAGTAGAAAATATTCACTTACTGACAATAAAACATCATTCTTCTCAACTCGGGTAAATGGCGGGAGTATACAGGACTATCCAGTTAAGCAGTGGCGTATTTAGGGAGCCTAGGAGCTCGGGGTCTAAAAGTCTAATTGCAACCTAATTTTTTGTCTCACGCTTGGACTCTTAATTTAAATTTTTAAATAATGTTTTCTTGGCTTAGATTACAGTCTTGTAGGAAATGTTTAGTGTTTAAACGTTTCCTTCTAAAAGTCTTGTTTTATATAGAGATTACGGATTCGGACGCATATCGTTTTAGTTATTTTTATGATGCAATTTTAGAGGAAAAGGAGTAAAAAGAGTAATATTTTATAGTATTTTCTATTATATACTTGTCTGTTCCGTTTTCCGTTTTTTAGAGCTATTTTAAATCAACAAAAATATAACCCAATGTAATAAAATATTTTTACAACAAAAACAAAAAACATTTAGGTAGGTATTTATTTTTAAAGAAAAAAATTAAAGTAAAAATTTTAATTGAAACATTTTTTATTGAAGAAGTGTGATGATTTATAATAAAAAAAAATAGTACGGGAAGAAACGAGAATGCTTTATTAAGAATATACAAAACGGCACTTAAGATGAAGTATTTTAAAACCTAAGCATTTGCACCAAAAACTGTTCTTAGATCTCCTCTCCTAAAATCCATGATTTCTGAAAAAATCATCAAAATTGGCGTGGTGAGTGATATTTTTTTTTTCATGAAAAACTGAGCCCGAAGAACGCTGGTTAGAGTCATACATAATATTATGTACTCTTATGTTAAAATTTTGGATTGACACCAATATTCATATTTTTCACAAATATTAAAAATGTTTTTTTTTTAATAAAGAGCCAGGCTAGGAAAATCAAAAAAAAAAAATTAAAAAAAACATTTACCTACAAAAACAAATTTTAATAATTTTGATGAAATTTGTTATTAGTTAGATGAATTTTAAACGAACTTTGGGCATGGCCCCGAAAATTTTTCGGTGCTTTTTTGCCTTCTTTACTAGGTCCAATATCAATATCATTAAATACATGTAGTCCCGACTATCCCCTTCTCCAGAAAAAAAAAATGTCCTACTTACGCCCATTCAGCCCCCCTCCCCCGAGCATATTTTTTGGCTATGCCCTGCAGTTAAGGACACCTTGGTCTACACGTCTACATTAACCATTACATATTCCAGAGCGCGGGTAAACGGCTCGAGTAGAAAATATTCACTTAATGACAGTTTCTAACTCAGATAAACGGCGAGAGTAGACAATGAAAATGACTATCAACGGGACTCGTAAAAATAAGGCAATGCTTACCGAGATGCGATGTCATTTTAGGACGGAAAACGTGGACGAATAATAAAAAGACGTGACATTTAAAAATTTTTAAAAAGTCAATGCTGTCAACATTATGGTTGAAAATAAACCATTCTTAAGACTAGGCTCTTAAAATAACATTTTTAACAATGACAATGGGCGTTAAAAATCTATTTTAGTAGATAAGCAAAGTTCGTTCTGGAATAGAATCGTAACATAACCTCACATTTCGCTTTCGCTGTTGCGCAAGCGCGAGCGTAGTTGTCATCCCGTCCACCGATCGTTTGTAGATGTCTCTGGTAGTCGATAGATCCTTGTGTTTGATAATGTGTTTGAATGTATGAATGTTAGTTCCAATTTCGTCCACCTGTGTTTTATAGAGTGCGCTAGTGTTGCTGCTGCTGCTACTGTAGCAACCGTTCTTGTTTGTTAGTTCCAATTTCGATCATCGTGTGTGTTCTAGGGGGCGCCACCAATGTCAAGATCCGTGAGCTTGATAAGACGTTTGAATGTAAGCATGCTGGTTCCCATTTCGCCCACCTGTGTTTTATAGAGTGCGCTAGTGATCTATAGATCCGTAAGCTCGATAAGCCCATCATCGTTTCTCTACCGACCCAAACCCTCCACCGCACCCCGCGCCCCGCACCCCGCACCCCGTTCCCTGCACCCCGTGCGCCGCCCCCCTGCACCCCGCCCGTAATGCCGCGTTCCCGCATCGCCGCGAGCGCGCGCGCCCCTTAGGGTTGCTGTACGCTGGTATCTGGTACCTGTATTCTGGTATCAGGTATTAGGTATCAGGATAACTGGTGCAGGATATACATTAAATATTCCCATGAATGGGTGTACTCTTACACTAGCGATAGGAAAATATAAAATCATTAATTATGTTAGTAAATAATATTTATTTTAATAAGTTTATATAGTTTACATATAGTTTAAAAGCTACATTAAATATTAAAAATAGACATGATGAAGCGATAAACCATAGTAATGCTATTGTTATAACACTGTCTTCATGAATATGATTATTCTTAGTTTGAGCCTCTCTCTGATGTAAGATAATTGATCTCCAGCTTGCTGTATCCCCATGAGATCTATTGAAATACACAAATCTCAGTTTATAGTTCATCTTATCCTGGGGATAAACATCCTTTGGAATGTAATATTGAAATAAGTCTCCAGCGTGATTTAAAGACATTCTGTTCCAATTCGTGGGCCACGTATCATTTCCTAATCCATCCTTATCTATACAAATAAAGGCTTCGCTCACTCCTGCAGGTTTATTAAAGTAAATACTTTGTTGTAAAACAGTGCATAATATGATGAAGTTGCTTGCTAGAAGAGCCATGATGAAATGAATGGATATATATTCAAACTTGACGATATATCTATTAATCTATAACAAAAAGTTTGACGTATAAGAACATGTTAAAACATGTTTATATTATATATAAAGATCGGTGCAGAAAGAAAGTTTATAAGGAAATGCTCTTGGTTTAGAGGGTTAGTTAGGTGTAGGCATTGGTTTAGATTAATTGATTTGATATATAAATAATAATAATGAATTATTTCTGCAAAGTAAAAGTCCTACTTATCGATCATCGTTATTGTAAAATCAATGTGCTGTCTACAAATTACATGAATTTAATGACAAATAATAATATTTGCATAAAGAACGTGCCACCATCCGTGAATCACATAAAAATCGATGGGCAATATTCAATAGAATTGGGTCCCGCCCTTTGTTTTATATGGTGCGGTAATCAGGAATGTGAGACATATGGAATAGGCCCAGATAAAAATCAGATAAACATATCGCACATTCTAAATACACGTGGATTTAAGGACATTGAAATTCGGATAAAGTTATGGATTCCTAAAAGTTGCATCTATGAATATAAATGGCTCATTTCCCCGCATACAATTGAGTTTAGCAAAATCAATGGTGCAAAGCAGCTGCCTACGGCATATGAAAATATTGGCAATGATGAAGTTGATTAAAGAAACAAGCCTAAGAAATACAATTAATGATTAAATGTCATATTTAGAAAATTATCCTTATTTAATTATTTTATTGTGTAATATACATATTTTTAGTAACATATAGTACATTATTTCGGTTATAAAAAAAATTAAAAATAATCATTATAATGCACTGGTGCATGTAAGTAACTGTTATCACATTCTGCAGCAACCACCATGTTCCGGTATGCGGCTAAGTGGATATCCACATTCGATAAATATTCTGATAATAATACTTAACTATTATCACAGTCTGCAAGAACCGACATGTTCCGGTATGCGGTTACGCGAATACACACAGTTGATAAATATTCTGCTGATAATACATTATTTGCGCTATTGTTTGCAATTCTATAATCATTAGTTCGCTGAATTTCAGATCAACTGCAAGTGTTTTTAAATTGTAAAAAGTGTTTGCACATCTTAAAAAGAAATAACAAAAAGTAAGTTTAATTTCTAATATAATTAGTTAATACCATGCTCAATTTACCTATTTATTTCAATTTTCTCATTATTTTCCATAATCTAAGGTGTTAATTTCTTTCTTAGATGGATCTTAATGCCATTAACAATGCTTGTCTTGCAGCGGAGGAGGACACGGACGCAAGAAAGCCGGTGATCAAATTACAAAAATTTGTCGTGGGCGAACAGCATAAAATATTTGGTGCCAAAATAGTCACCAGCAGGTTTGGGTCGTGTGTTCTCCTAGAACTAGAAGAAAACGTGGTATTTCTACCTAAGAGGGTAACAGAGCGGTTCCAACCCTATCTCGACCAGTTGATTGTGGGGAAGTATGCTGTAGTGTTTGTGGGGGAGAAGGACGTTGGCCAACCAAACCCACTCATACAGTTTAAGATTGTAGAAGTTTAGAGGGTGAGTATTTTTTAATATTATACAGATAGAATTTATTTCATATATCCACAATCTACCACACCTTTTATTGTCATATCTTTGAAAACTCTACGTGGGCGGTCAACAGCTCATAATGTATTTGTATTCATATATATTTTAAATTTAACTAAAAGTAATAATTATTTTACAGAATCACTGAAAGGGGGAGAAAACAATATAACAACAATACCACCACCCACCGCCGCAGCTATAATCAATATCGTCACAGCTATAATCACCACCGCACCAACAAATCACCACCACCACCACCACCACTGAAACCACCTCCAATTGACAGCAAAAATAATAAAATAGTGTGAGTCTGTTCGTTATTATTATTGGTTTATAATTTTTTGTTTATTTCAATTTTTTGGAATCATATAAAGAATAAGCTATCATGAAACAAGGTCGCAAACAAATGTTGCAGAGTAAAAATAATCAAATTCAAGAATCAATAAATTTAATTACAGCATTTAATAAACTTAAAAAATTTGTTTTCGATAAAATAACTGCAAAGGATTTGGATATTTGGGTTAAACGCGTAAAGAAACAAATTATAATTTGCAATAAGTTAATAAAAAATAAAAAAATATTACATCCTGGCACTAAACGAAGAATTCAGACAATATTGGGGCATCTTAAAACTATTAAAAAATCAATTCTAAACCATTATATTGGTTTGGGTTTAAATGTTTCAAAAAACAAGCAAACTACCGTTGTGTGGGAAAATGTAATAAATTGTTTTGAAGGAAGGGTGAGAACTGGGGTAATAGTTAATCTACTTCACAAAGATATAAAGCAATATTTAAATGATTGTTTCCTTCTCTTTCAAACGAAAATTAAGGAAATATTAAAATCCTTTTCCATAATAAAAGTAAATACAGTATTTTGTGGTGAATTTGTTAAAAAAACAGGGGACAAAGAAGTTGTCGATTTAAAGTACTTTAATACTAAAAATGCAACAATTGATGTTGGAACAGATTTGCATAGCTGGTTTTTTGAAAATGTTTGTGATAAATTATTAAATAAACTCTCAGAATTTCAAGAACGTGATTCAGGGTATGCCCTACAAAGAATAATTAATTTGGAAGTAAATATCAATAAACTTGAAATGGGCAATGGATCATCTTATATTAAATTACCTGACTTTATTATCAAAAAACATGCATGTATTAATGTAAAAAATAAGGATCAAGCTTGTTTCTATTGGGCGATTGTAAGTGCCCTTTTTCCCATCAAGAATAATCAACAAATTCCTTCTTCATACCCATACTACAAATCTGTTTTAAATACGGAAAATCTGCAGTTACCAATGCCTTTACATGAAATCTCTAAATTTGAGAAAAATAACAGCATATCTGTTAATGTATATGCCTTAGAATTAGACTCAGACTCAAGTTATACGGTAGTTCCTGCTCGCTTAACAAAAGAAAAATTATTTAAACATTTTAATTTACTTTTAATTCAAAATAAATATTATCCAAAATTAAATGATTTTGAAGCATTACCGGTTGACGTGCAAATTGAAGATTATGAAATTAGCTATCACTACTGTTGGATTAAAGATCTTTCTCGATTAGTATCTTCGCAGCTTAGCAAAAACCATAGTAAAAAGATGATTTGCGATAGGTGTTTAAATTATTTTTCATCCGAAAAACGACTAAATGATCATGAAAACTTATGCTCGCAGCTAAATGATTACAAAATATCATTTCCTAAATATGATGTGGTTAGGTTCAGAAATTATACATATAAGCAAAAAAATCCCTACATAGTATACGCTGATTTTGAAAGTCAGTTAAAACCGGTAAATTTTCATATAACAGAGGACACAAAAAAATATCAAAAACATATAGCATATAGCGCGGGATATTATTTTAAATGTTCTTATAATGAATCATATTCGTATTTTAAAAGTTATCGTGGCGAAGACTGTATGGAGTGGTTTGTTAATGAAATGCAAAAAGTATCCAAATTTGTATATTCAAATATAAAAAATCCTATTTTAATGAAGGGGAATCCTGATATACGTGATGCTAAGTACTGTCATATATGTGAAACTTTATTTAAGAAAAGCGATAAAGTTGTGCGCGATCACGACCATTTTACAGGACTTTTCCGCGGCTTCGCGCATAACGAATGTAATCTTAATTTTCGAAAATTGTTTATTATACCTGTTGTATTTCATAATTTATCAGGATATGATAGTCATTTTATTATTAGGCGTCTGGCTTTGACCGGCAATGTTAACGTCCTTCCTTGCAATAAAGAAAAGTACATATCTTTCTCTCACTCATTTAATGATGATACTATTAGATTTAGGTATATTGACTCACTGCGATTTCTAGGAGCATCATTAGATAATTTAATATCCACTATGAAAAGAGATGATTTTAAAATTTTAAAGTCAGAGTTTTGTAATTTATCTGAAGAACAATTAACGCTATTGATGCGAAAAGGGGTGTTTTGCTATGATTACATTGATAATTTAGATAAAATGAATAATACTTCCCTTCCTTCAATTGAACATTTTTACAATAAATTGGAAGATATGCAAATTAGCAAAGAAAATTATCTGCATGCTCAAAAGATTTGGAATACATTTAGCATTCAAAATTTAGGCGAATACTCCGATTTGTATTTAAAAACAGATATATTAGGTTTAGCTGATGTTTTCGAAAATTTTAGAAACAAATGTCTTTCTTCACATGGGTTAGATTCAGCTTGGTATCATACAATGCCTCAATATACCTGGGATTGCATGATGAAATATACTAAATGTAACCTTCAATTATTAAGTGATATCGATCAAATTATGTTTATTGAAGGTGGTATTCGTGGAGGTATTTCTACATGTATTAATCGCTATGCAGAATCAAATAACAAATATACCGATAATTATAATTCATTAGAACCTTCCACATATATTCTTTATCTTGATGTCAATAACCTTTACGGGAAGGCCATGACGGAGTACTTACCTTATAAAAATTTTGAGTGGGTAACTGAATTTACTAATTTTGATGTTATGTCAATTAAAGATGACGCCTCAGTTGGGTATATATTACAAGTAAATTTGATATATCCTCATAATATTCATGATCTTCATAAAGACTTTCCATTTTGTGCTGAACATCGTATACCACCGCATTCTAAATTAACAAAACTAATGACTACACTTTATAATAAAGAAAAATATATCTTACATTATCGTAATTTAAAACAGGTTTTAAAAAATGGACTCATTTTAACAAAAATACATAAAATATTAAAGTTTGAACAAGCACCTTGGCTTAAACCTTATATTGAACTAAATAACAGTTTACGAACTCAGGCTACAACAACATTCGAAAAAAATTTATTTAAGCTATTTAATAATGCTGTGTTCGGAAAAACAATGGAAAATATAAGAAAACATAGAGTGATCAAATTTGTTAAATCATGGGGAGGCCGATACGGTGCGAAAAATTTAATAGCGAGCCCCAAATATCATAGTAGAACAGTATTAGATGATAACATTATGATCATTGAACTAAAAAAGGCGGAAGTAATATTTAACAAACCCCTATATGCAGGAATGGCAATTTTAGATATATCAAAATTATTCATGTATAATTTTCATTATGATTACATGCTACCTAAAATTGGGGTTGAATCATGTAAACTTTTGTATACAGATACCGATAGTTTTATTTATGAACTAAAATGTAATGATGTTTATGAAGACGTTATAAAATCTGATTTAGATAGATTTGACACATCTGATTACCCTATTAATAATCCATATAATATTCCTCAGGTTAACAAAAAGGTTTTAGGTCTCATGAAAGATGAGGCTAACGGGAAAATTATCACACATTTTGTTGGCTTGAGATCAAAAATGTACACCTTCAAAATTTATAATGAAAAAACAGTTAAGAGAGCAAAAGGAACAAAGCTTAATATAGTGCGAAATAAACTAACATTTGACGATTATTTAAATTGTTTAAAGGATATAAGTAAAAATGTTATTGTAACTCAACGTTCAATTCGATCTTACAATCATAATGTGTTTAGCATAGAGCAATCAAAAATCTCTCTAAGTTCTCATGATGATAAAAGATGCATCTTACCTCATACATTTAATACCCTACCCTTTGGACATTACAGTCTGCTTTGATAAACTTTTACTCTTTGATCTAATTTGTTGCTCTTTCCTCAAATCACCATGAAATCTTTACTCTCTTATCTAATTTGTATCTCTTTCCACAGATTAGCATGAAATCCCTAAAGGAGTTTTGCATAAAATCTATTTGCGAAAATGTAACATCGGCAGCCGAATTTTTACTAGAATCCCCATTACCATGGTTACTAACACAAAATGTTGTTAAAAAATATTCCAAATATAAGTGGGAGCATATAAATAGAATAGCTTTAAATGATGATTCGAGATATCTAAAATGCATGGAATTCGTACCTTTGGAAAGTACAGTAAATTTATCGATAAGAAATGCGATACTTGCAATGGTAGATTGGGAGGATATTTTTGAAAATCATAAGTATTGTTTGTGGGTAAACTTTTATATTATTAAAAAGTATAAAATTTTTGTTTGTAAAGTGTGTTATGATACTATTAAACTTGCATACAGATCATTAAAAAAACATATAAATATCTCTAATGATCATTATCATTGTACGCGTGATACTCAAGATTTGGTAACAGAAGTTTACCAAAATAAGTATTTTTGGTGTCAAAGCTGCTATTTACAAGTTTTGTTTAATATTGAAGATGAAGAAAGTTGTAGCTTAAAACTTCATTCAACAAACTTAAAAATTCGATTTAGAGGACGTTATGATAGTGATTCAGATATTGATCATATTAATATGAGCGATTTTGATAGCGATTCAAATCAGTAAATTGAAATAAACATTAAAAACCTAATATTTTATTTATATTTGATGTTATTCCCCACTCATGCTTAATAAAACAGTTAAGTGTTAAGTTTTTTATAAAAGATATATTGTTTCTCTCCCCCTTTAATAATTATTATGTTCCTCTCCCACACTTAGGTTAAGTTATGTAAAAATTGTAATTGATATGTTTGTGTGTGTGTATATAATAAATATGATAAACTATAAGCGTTTTATTTTGATTTCCACTATAGATTTATTACAATAATAATAATAAATGATATATTTATTCAGATAGTATCGCTTTCAGATTTTTATTATTTTTCCTACACATAGTAGTTTAAAAGGGTATCTATCTTTTTTGGTCAAAAATCTGTTCTTCTCGGTCCAAAACAGCTATTTAAATTTTCAGATGAATTTTTACAGCTTTTATATAGTTTGTTGACATACCTTTAATTCGCTATTAGGACAGAGAATGTTGTTAGGTTAAGTTTTAATGCAAAAATGATTAAAATAAATACACATAATACCTTTCTAATATACATTATTTATTGAATATCATATAATACAAAGTCTTTATAAAAATACATATATTCCTTAAGAGCTTTTATCAATAATACATTTCCATCCTTGCAAGATCCATACAATAACACAATTAATTCTAATTTTAAATCAGGTACAATTGTTATAGAATTCATTGCATTTATTATATTATAATAAAATGTAGAGAAATTTAACTCCTCCAGTACTGTCATTTCATGATTAATGAGCTTTAAATCAGCATCTATAAGAGCAAGAACATCTTCTTCACATAAATAAAAACTAACATCATGTTTTGAAATTTCGAGCACTTTCACATTATTTTCGAATGACATTTGTGTGGCTTTTGTAAAATCACCACACGCATATGACACATAATCACTTGTAACGACCTCGTTGTTAAAAAAGGCTCCAATTAGGTGTTTTGATACATCCATAAATGACGTCCACTCATCTTTACTGAAAGATATAATACCAGGCTTATAAGGACGAGATAGCGTGATGATTGAACTGAATGATCTAGCTGGACTTAAACCACACCCAACTTGAAAGTTAATGTTCACAAAATATGGTGAATACAGTAGATAACACTTTTCCCGCTTAGCAACATTCTCAAAATTATTCAACAACCCAAGTTTTTGGTTATCACCATCTAATGAATTTATCTGACACATGTTTACTTCCATGATGAAGACTCTATACTAACTAGATTCAACATGTTTTATAGTTTAATGGTGTCTGACATGCGCAAACCTGTTTAAACTGGTATAGACATGTTTATATGGTAAATTGGCATAAGTAAACATGGATAACATTATTTTTATGGATTAAATGAGATCATTTGTTTTATCAATCCAGCTGTTATGAGTTTTGTCGAAGCCTAACCATTTCACATACAGTTTATTTCCGTTTCGGCGCAATATTTGCTCGATTAGGTAAATGTCCGAGTGTTTAGTTTTTTGTAATTCATTCTCATAAAAGCATCCCTTAATGGGATGTTCCTGCATATCCTCCAATAAATATGTAGTTGGTGATGTAATATTGATCCTTATTATTTTGAAGAGTTCAGTAGTCCAATTCGGTGTGTAGCCTTTTTCAAATAGATGTTTGTATTTGCTTATACGGACAATATCTCCAATTTTAAATTTCGGTTTATCAGTTACTTTTATATTTCCATACACAGTGGTTAATAATAGTTTTTCGTTTTTTTTATTAACACAAACAGGTTTCATGCCAATCGTAGAATGTTTCGTGTTATTATATGCATCTGTAATATTTCCAAGCACATCGATCCATTTATGATTACCATTTAAGGTAAATAATCTGAAAAGCTTTTCCTTAATTGTTCTAATTACCCTTTCAGCGATAAATGCCTTTAAGGGACTAAAAGTACTATAATGATGGATATAATGCTTCTTCATAAGGCTTTGAAAACTAGCATTGTAATATTCCTTCCCATTATCTGTAACTAACTTTTTCGGTATTCTATGAGATTGGTTAAGTATATGTGACATAGCATTAGTCACATCCTGAGCAGTTTTAGATTTTAATGCTCTAGTCCATAGAAATTTGGAGAAACAATCAATTACAACTAAAATATATTTAAATCCTTTGTTCTCACGCGCATACTGATCGAGTTGCGCAAGATCTGAGGCAAACGTATCATCTAGACCATATTGAATGAATCTACGGCGTTTGAATTTAAATCTAGCTGGTTTATGCAACTCATTGACAACCTGCTCTCTCGATTTAGTAACAGTCTTGACCATTATTTTCGCTAGAATGAGCGTGTAAAGTTGTATATTTAATTTTTATAGGTCGGTGAAAGAAATATTTGGGTTAATTTCAATAACCATCTTCTTTATATCTGAAAGTAATTTTTTAGAAGCTATTTCTTGACTAATCTTCATATTTATCAAGTTATCTTCAATTAATGTAAATCGTTTTTCAATTTTATTAAGGCTGTTATCAACTTTTGAAAAGTTTTGAATCATCTTTATCATCTGAGTACTAGAACCATTAATAAATTTGCTAAAACGCTTGTCTAATTTGCTC
Organism: Polydrusus cervinus; assembly: GCA_935413205.1. NCBI lineage: Eukaryota > Metazoa > Arthropoda > Insecta > Coleoptera > Curculionidae > Polydrusus > Polydrusus cervinus. The sequence continues at coordinate 12,355,123 of OW284519.1, read as the reverse complement.
AGTAAATTTTCATGTTGTATATTAACATTCTCAAGAGTGTTTAATTGAATGTAAACATTATCAAGGGAACTTTTAAGTGTTTGTTGCTGTTCTTTTAACGTTTGACTTATTTGAGTTGTATGTGTGATCATCGCATTATCAACAAATCTTTTATTTACAGCATCAGTGTCATCTGTTGGTGCTTTGATATCACAAAGCCGATGTCCTTGAATAGTGTAATCACCATCTTTAGTACAAGTGATTAAGTTGGGTGTTTGCACATGCATCATTTTTATCTCCCTTTGATGAGTTTCTGACGGAAGAGAACGTCCAAACTTATTCATGATTACCGCAATACTAAAACAAAATACCTTAAGAGGATTTATTTATAGAATTCAATTATTTTAAGTTCCTGTAGTTCCTGGAATATATTAGTTATCTCATTGTGATGATTTCCATTTCCAACCGATTGGGAGGCTTCTAATTTTATTAGTCGCTCAATTAGTTCATTTATATCATCGTAAAATACATACTCCTTGGGTTTTTCATTGTATTCTAATAAAGCTGCACCAGATTTATTTCGCGCTTTGCTTGAAGGTAAACGACTCATTGGTGTGGTTAAACTCAGGTTTCTTGATTTTGTTGATACTATTGGCTGTATATAATGTTTGTATTTTATTGAATTGCTGCCCTTTATTTGACCTAACTGACTATAATCCCTTCTGTGAGCATTTGTTTGTTTTAAGATATCCTGATATTGAGATTCATCACTTCTTGTAGGATACATAGGCTCCTTTAAAAATAATAAATCAAATAAACCGCGTGTACCTCTATAAGTAACATTTCCTAATTTAAGGTCACCATTTGACTGGAATTTAATTACTTCAGAACCCATTTTCCAAACATCAGTTAATTTATCGTGTTTTAAACCATATGTATGATCAATCTTGCTTGGGTTAGAGTGGTATATATCAATATACTCTTGGACTAATTTGGGGTACTGTTCTAAATATTCTTTATAACTATTCGACTTATCCAAGATGGATTTTTGAAGATCTTCATCATAATCATTTTCATGTTTATTAAAGACTTCATCATCATCACTATCAGTGATAGCAGATTCTGCTACAACATCGGTTGGAAGGAAAGCGGGTGTTTGAGACCGCATCAGAGGTTTATTATCAACCTCACCCTCATCCTTAACTTCGTTTTTTATTATTTCTGTATTTGTTATGTTACTTGTATTTTCAGCAATTTTGGTTAATGGAGCCCTTATAGGGTTAAAATATTTATTTAGAGCCTCATCTGTTTCACTTCGTTCTAATTTAAGTGATAAATATTTCTTTCTAATATTATCAGCAGCATCAATAATTTTTCGTTTAATAACTTTATCTGCTCGAGTTATTACTGGAGGAGGCATAATTAGTGTTTATTTTAATTTTAATTATTATTCTCTCAATAGCTACAGATACAGTCACACTTACAGTAAAATATACACTGATGTGTATTTAACATTTTCATGGGATTATATAAGTATCAAATTTACTTCTATATCTACCATTATTTAATTCATTATCTTTCACAATAACCAAAAATCCATATTTCTCATTCCAGCACTCTGCACAAATATTTTTAAATTCTTCTAATGACATATCGGTGTTTACATGATCGCTATAAATGTGTTTAAGGTTCATATCATCTTGCTTAAATAATACTAGCATGTTAGCATTATCACGTATAAGTTGCTTTGGCACCTTCGAATATGTTTGACTGAGATAAAACGAATCCACATCTTTATGTCTTCCCATGCAAAAATAATTTCTTATCTTGTCCTGTTTTTCACATGAAACATCATCAAATATAAAAACGGAATTAGGTTTAGCATCTTCAGGATCAACAATCATATTATTGTCTGTATATTCATAATACTTGATCGCAGATATCCGGTCTAAAACTTGTTTCAAAAACTTGTACTTTTCCTGATATAATGATTTTGAATAAACATACACATTTTGAAATCTTAGGCCATTCGGATCAATTAAAAGACTTAACATTACATTACTCTTGCCTGAACTACTTGGACCGGAAACAATAGCACGAATAGTATTCGGCAGCAACATACTATGACGTTTTATAACGCTAGTTGTATTCATATCAAAGTTAGCTACATCAATTTTAAGGTTTTGCTTTTCCTTCCGCATATTATTTATTTAGACGCTTCCTCAATAAGCTCTCATTAAGAATGAGTACTTTGTTCGGAGCAGGTCTTATTAATAGCACCCTTAACAAGTTGCCATTTGAGATACATATACCTGGCTACTCATATTGTGGTCCTGGAACAAAACTTAAAGCACGATTAGCTCGCGGTGATCAACCAATAAACAAGTTGGATAGTTATTGCAAGAATCACGATATTGAATATTCTAAATTTAACGACTTAGAGAGGAGACATCAAGCAGATAAAGTGTTACAAGAGAGAGCTTGGGAGAGAGTTAAGAGCGGGGACGCTAGTTTTGGAGAAAAGAGTGCTGCTTGGATTGTTACTAACATCATGAAGGCGAAACGAAAACTTGGAATGGGGGCTGCTAATAAGAAGAACAAATCATGTAACCGAAAGTCACCTAAACGGAAACGTATAAAACATAGCAAACCAAAGTCCTTCAATACAAGCATTATTAATACGGTTAAAAAAAGTATGAAGAACGTCAAAGGGGGTTCACTCAAAGATAACATTAAACATGCTGTAAAGATTGCGCGAAAGTCTCTAACAAATGCTGGAGGAAAGACAAATATTAGACTACCTAGAGTTATTCGAGTGCCCAAACGTGGAGGAATTCTTCCCCTTATCCCAATATTTGCAGGGTTAAGCGCTTTAGGTGCACTTAGTGGAGGGGCAGCCGGTATAGCAAAGGCTGTTAATGATGCTCGAGATGCGGAGAACAAACTGATTGAATCAAAGAGACATAATACAACCATGGAAGCTATTGCATTAGGAAACAAAAAAAAGGATGGCAGTGGTGTCTATCTTAAACCTCATAAAGCCGGATATGGATTATATTTAAAACGAATGTCAAAAAACTTCCAATGAAGCTACCCAATCGTCCATTGTCCGATCGAGATATTTTACGATACGCGAAGCAGTTAAATATACCTAATTTTAGAGGTGTCTTCATGAGAGATAACCTACCAAAATCACCTCACAGAAATGAAGATGGTGTAATTAATTTAGATATTAGCAGTGGACCTGGCACACATTGGGTGGCTTACAAGAAAACAGGGTGGAAGGTAATTTATTTCGATAGTTTTGGAAATTTAAACCCTCCAGCTGAAATTGTACGATATTTTAAAAATTGTAAAATACATTTTAATTATGATCAATATCAAACATACAATACATTTAATTGTGGTCATCTTGTATTATCATTTCTTTATAATAAAACAGTTTAAAATAGTATATTTGTTTTATTATATGTCAGTCATGTCTCAGACTTTCACCTTAAAAGGTCGCACAAGTTGTTTAAGTATTGATTTGAATCCTCCAATCGAACTTGATTCTAGATATACCTATTCCTTAGGACTCATTTCGCTGAGTACTTGGAATTCTATTCCAAACATTGAACCGGGGTGCAACAAGTTTTATTGCTCAATTAACGGTGTTAAAAAGGTGTTAGAAATTCCTACAGGATCATATGAGATCACAGATATTGAAGCATATATACAAAATCACTTAAGCGAGGACTCAAAAAAAATTATAATTTCACTGAAACCTAACAACAATACATTAAAGTGTGAACTAAAGTGCATCTATGATATAGATTTTAAACCATCAGATAGTATTGGGAAATTATTAGGATTTTCCCAAAAAGAACTAAAAGCTAACTTACATCATATATCTGATATACCTGTGAATATAGTAAAGGTGGTGACTATACGAATTGAATGTAACATTGTGTCAGGATCTTATTACACAAACAAACCCTCACATACAATATATGAGTTTTCACCATCTGTTGACCCTGGATATAGTATAATTATAGAACCAAGAAACTTAATTTATCTTACTGTAAATCGTCAACACATTGATAATATTACAATAAATCTATTGGATCAGGAATCAAGACCCGTCAATTTTAGAGAAGAAGAGGTTATAGTAAGATTAGAATTGAAGAAACATGGTATTAATTTTTAATCAGTCTAATCAGCATGGTTATTTAATAAGCGATAATTCTAGTCAAGGGGCAGTCTATAATCAGACACAGTCACTGACACAACAAAATATTTTTCAATTACGCTCTATTTCACGCAAATATGGCTTTCATGTCCGAAAAACTGCAAATATTTCGATCGGTGATCACAGATGAATCGATTGTAAGAGAAGAATGGCATACATATCACCCATTTACAAAGGCTTTTAATTATAGCGATGAAATAGAAATTGTTATTAATCAGCAAGATGTTTTTATGGACATCAGTCAAGCTGAACTTTATATAGAAGCATCATTTGTTGAAGAGACCACTGCCGGTAAAACAGGAAGCTGTGTATTAACAAATAATGCTGGCGCATTTATTTTTGAATCTGCAACTTACGATTTGAATGGTAGGGAAGTTGAAAAGATTCGAGATCCCGGACTTATCAGTACTGTCAAGAATGTGTTATGTCTTAACGAGCAGGAAAGTGCTTCTCTTAATATTGCAGGATGGAATTGGCCTTCTGGTGTAATATCATCCTTTGTTAAGAAATCAGGAACCGAAAGCGATGGTGATTTCAATTTACTAATACCATTAAATTATCTATTTGGAATATTTTCCGATTACAAAAGCGTTATTATGGGAAAACAAAAGATTAAATTGGTGCGTTCTAGAAATGATGAAAATTGTTATGTTAACACTACTGGAAATAAAAAAGCTGCAATAACAATATCTTCTATAGAACTACGAGTAAAACACATATATCTAAACGATAAAATTAAATTGAAATTATTTGATGAAATTGCAAAGAACAAACCTATATTTATACCGTTTAGAAGTTGGGAAATTCACGAATTACCCGCTCTAAGAAACACAAAAAAGGATATTTGGACGGTGAAATCAATGTCCGAACGTGCTCAATATGTTGTTGTATTCTTTCATAAAGATCGAAAAGATAATTCAAGCAAAGACTGTACTTACTTCGATAACTTAAACATAATAGATGTGAAACTCTACTTAAACTCTGAGGTATACCCGTACGAGTCTATGAACCTAAACTTTGCCAACCGACAATTTTCAGAACTTTATAGAATGTATTGTGACTTCCAAAAATCATATTTAGGAAAGGTATACAGTGAACCATTACTAAAATTTAAGGATTTTGCATCTAGAGCTCTATTTGTTATTGACTGCTCAAAACAAAATGAGGCGCTTAAGAGTAGCACTACTGATGTTAAGCTTGAGTTTCAAAGTTCAGAAAATTTCTCAGACGATACACGTGCCTATTGCATCATTGTACATGATCGTGTTCTCGAATATTTACCTCTATCAGGTAATGTGCGAAATTTAATGTAATCATTTGCAACCTATCAAGATCAAATATTGCATCTGTAGAGGAGGGGGGGAAAGGAGATTAAACGTGACTGTAAGCGATTCATTAACGATCAGTCTTATTAACAACATCTAACAACCATGGCATCAGAAGTAACGTCAAAGAATTCACCGAACCGTTTATTACGAGCTGTTAGAAGAATAGAACGGAAATTTAATAAAGAAATTAATTTAAATATAAAGTTTGCTGCGTGTAGTAGGTCTGATTGGGCTAGATTCCATAATGATTTAATAATTGAATATAAAAAAGGTGTAGAGTTATGTCAAAATTATTACAAAGAAGCAGACTTACTTAAATTATTGCAAGGATTTTTTGATATTAAATTTTTGCAGCAGATATTGTATTTAAAAGCCTTTGTGCCTGAGGATCAAACGGATGCATTGGGACTAATAGATATTGTAGATTGTAACATTACTCATTATGGTGATAGTGACATTCATAATTTGTGTCTGGGTATCAAACGGATGCATTTAAACTAATAATTATGATAGAATATTACAGTGAATGAGGCAGTGAAAAAGATATGAAGAATTCTGATGAAGGCGGTGATTAATCCATCATAATCAATTAAAATTAAAAATTGTATCTGTATCACATCAGGTTAGCAATTAAGTATATTAGATGTAAATCAAATTTTTGTAACATACATAGGTCAATAAATATTTGATATTCAATAAAAAATATGTTTTTTCTTTTATACCATCCTACAAATTAAAATTAGAGAAAAAAACATTAACAATAATATTAATCTTGCTAGGTTAATATTATTGTTATAGGGGGCACACGGATTTGAACCGGGGACTTCTCGATTGTAACTCGAATGCTCTACCGCTGAGCTATACCCCCTTACATTATATTTTGATGCTTTGCAGTTTAAGTGTGTTACAGTACCAATGGTATCAGGTATCACGGTACAGGTGTCGGATATCAAGATACAGCTACTACGGTATCAGGTACCAAGACACAGGTATCAGGTACCAGGGTACAGGTATCAGGTGACGGAATACAGGTACCAGATACCAGCGTACAGCAACCCTAAGGGGCGCGCGCGCTCGCGGCGATGCGGGAACGCGGCATTACGGGCGGGGTGCAGGGGGGCGGCGCACGGGGTGCAGGGAACGGGGTGCGGGGTGCGGGGCGCGGGGTGCGGTGGAGGGTTTGGGTCGGTAGAGAAACGATGATGGGCTTATCGAGCTTACGGATCTATAGATCACTAGCGCACTCTATAAAACACAGGTGGGCGAAATGGGAACCAGCATGCTTACATTCAAACGTCTTATCAAGCTCACGGATCTTGACATTGGTGGCGCCCCCTAGAACACACACGATGATCGAAATTGGAACTAACAAACAAGAACGGTTGCTACAGTAGCAGCAGCAGCAACACTAGCGCACTCTATAAAACACAGGTGGACGAAATTGGAACTAACATTCATACATTCAAACACATTATCAAACACAAGGATCTATCGACTACCAGAGACATCTACAAACGATCGGTGGACGGGATGACAACTACGCTCGCGCTTGCGCAACAGCGAAAGCGAAATGTGAGGTTATGTTACGATTCTATTCCAGAACGAACTTTGCTTATCTACTTATTTTTAAGGCCTGACAATTTTTTTTTTAATAGTATTGCCAAGAATAGCATTTGTTTTTCTGTAACGGTTAAAATAAGTCAGATAAATTAAAAAAACCAAAACTAAAAATCCCAGTTTTTTTAATTAATAATTTTTTAAATGGACGTTTAAAAATAAAGTTTTTTTTTTCACTTTGATAAATCGTCGCGGTCTTATGACGTAGTGGCGTATCTCAGTTTTGAGGAAATCAAAAGAACAAACAAATTGATCTTATTCAAGCGGTTCCAGGTCAGAATTTTTATTTTTACATTATACCGTAATACATCTTATTAGAGTCACGCCATTTCAACACATGAAAAAGCACAAATAAATATACATATACAGGGTGCTACAAATTCGTGTGCGTACAAGGGAATCTCGAAAACGGTAAGAGATACAAATATGGTTGAATTAAGGCAAAGTTACGTATTTTGGGGCTTAATAATTTGGTGAAAGAAAATTGTCAATATTCCGAATACCTTCGGAGATATCCAAAAAATACCGAAATTGTTAGTTTTGGGTTTTAATTTTTTGCGCCTTCAATTTTGACTTAGGAAAAAAACAAAAAGCACTTTCTCATAGCTGTTCTTTATGTTCTATAAGATGGCGTTATTAGTTTTCAAATTGGACGTTTCGTTCTTTAGATACCAGACTCAGTTAATTTATTTTAAATACGGACCTGGAATCTTAAATACCGTTTTAGAAATTTCTAAGCTTTGAAAATTTAATACAATTTAAAGGTTTCTAAAATTTTAACGTTGTGTCATCAAATAACACATCACTAGCATTTAAAATTATCCTTTCTTTACTATTACGGCCCTGATAATTATTTTTAGGATTACTTAAATATTAAAATTACATTACAGGAAGTTATGGTGTTTGGGCCTTTTATTTTTTCAATAAGATTTACCGTCACAATAGTCTAGGAAGTAAGCAAGTTTTTAAGGCATGAGAAGTTATTTTATATTTTTTTAGTATTTTATTTATTTTATTAATATAACATCCTAAGGCCCGTATTATTAATCTCCTGGTAACATAGAAATTATCTGGCTGGTAAAGTTACCAGGAGATTAATAATACGGGCCTAAGTCCTATAATTTTTGCCTTAGACCTAAACCGACATACAATAAAACAGAAAAAAAAATTCCCCCGATGTGAAGAAAAGTTAACTGGAGTATTAGTCTAGTTATATTACTCTGATGCGCTTATGTTTGTTTCAAAAACAATTTAATTTTTTTTTTATAGTTTAGAAGATCTGATTATCAGGCGAAATATGTTACAAAAATAGACAAAAAAATATTTAAGGTCGAGACGTTGGGTCTCTTTTCTTACAAAATATCAAATATCAGGCCTCTTTGAGTAAAAATAGATGGATTTTTCAAATCAAAAATTTTTTGTTCTTTAGTTTGTCTCTAAATGTTCAGGATCGTAATAAAATGAAAAAGATAATTTGAAGAATGTGTTATTAGATTGCAAAACGTTTAAATTTTAAAAACTTGTACATTGTATTAAATTTCCAAAGCTTAGAAACTTCTAAAACTGTATTTAAAATTCCAGGTCCGTATTAAAAAAAATTGACTTGATGTTGGTCCCTAAAAAATGAAACGTCGAATTTAAAAACTAATGACGCAATCTTGCAGAGCATAAAATACGGCAATATGCATGATGATGTTTTGAGTTCTGGAGTGGCCAGTAATCAGCTGTCCGATCATTTTCCGATATTTGTAAAAATTGCTTTTACCATCATTCAACCACCAACGACCTCTTTTAAATATAGGGCTTTACAAAATATAAATTATGAATTATTTGAGGCTGATCTTCAATCATGGCCTTGGCAAAATGTTTTTTATATACCGACCATTGAAGAAAAAGTAAATTTTTTAAGTTCATCGATTGTTAACCTATTTGACAGACATGCTCCGATTAAAACTTGCAGGAAAAGAAATTATAAGTATTCACCTTGGATGACCGATAATGTAAAACTTTTACAAACTCTAAGGAACCGTGCTTTAAAGAGGTTTAAAAATACTAGGCAGCCTGAACATTACTCCTATTACAAACAGCTTAGAAATTATACAACGGCAGCAGTCAGAGCTGAGAAGAAAGCATACTTAAGGCAAACTTTCCTGAACTCCTCAATCAAGCAAAGATGGTCTGAATTAAAAAAGTTGAGTATCGCTAAACACAATAGTAATAGCATTCCTGTACACCTCTCTGATCCTAATAACATAAATGATTTTTTTGTTAATTCTGTACCGAATGACACTTCGCCTAGCCCAGATTTGTTAAACTTTTATCAGAATAATGTTAAGCCTGGTGTTCTTGATCGGTTGCAGTTTTCTGAGGTTACTGATAATGATATCGTGAAAATACTGTTAAATATTAAAACAAAAGCATTTGGAAGTGACAATTTGAATGTAACACTAATACAGCTGTGCTGTCCACATATTATCCCCTACATAACCCATGTAATTAATAAATGTATAGAGACATCTTATTTTCCAGTTTGTTGGAAGAATGCCCATGTCTTGCCTCTTCCCAAGGTTAATCAACCAACTGAATTTTCACATTTAAGATCAATCAGTATTTTGCCTACCTTTTCTAAAATATTGGAAAAGGTATTGGACTTACAAGTGCGTCCTTTTCTTGACAGATTTAATATCCTACCCCCTAAACAGTCTGGGTTTCGTCCGGGCTATGGCTGTGATACTGCTATGTCGGATGTTGTCGATGATATTCTTCAGGCGCATGATAGTGGTAGAGTGAGTGCTCTTATACTTTTGGACTTTACAAAGGCATTTGATATGCTTAATCATTCAATTTTACTTTCCATTTTGCACTACATTGGTTTTGGAAAATCGGCTATTAACCTAATTAGATCATTTCTAACTGATAGAACTCAAAGAGTAGTTGTAGAGGGAGCTCTTTCGAAATCACTTTATGTGCGCACCGGCGTTCCACAGGGCAGTATTTTGGGGCCGTTACTTTACACTATCTACACATTAAAATTTCCGGACGCCCTTAATTACTGTAGCCATCATCTTTACGCTGATGATACGCAATTATACTGCTCATTTGATAATTCGGACCTTGACGCTGTTAACACCAATATCAACTCTGATCTACAAAGTATAATTAAAATTTCTAAGGATCATCAGCTTAAAATTAATCCATCTAAATCAAGTATCACTTTATTTGGCAACGAAATAATGAGAAATCACGCACAGGAGCTCCTGAATATCACCATCGATAATGTAACTATACCTTTCAAAAATGTATCCAAAAGCTTGGGATTGATGGTGGATTCTGACCTTCGTTTTAGGCAGCATGTAAAGTCTAAAGTCAAGGGGGCATTTTGTACCCTTAAACTTATTTATAACCATCGACACTATCTTACCACGGAAATTAAAAAACTTCTTTGTGATAGTCTTGTCTTGTCTCACTTCAATCATTGTGATGTGGTCTATGGGCACTGTATTGATAGTGCCGATTCGCGCAGAATCCAGAGGGTGCAGAATTCGTGTTTGCGGCTTGTCTATGGTGTAAATCGGAGACAAAGAGTCTCTCGTTTTCTGCGTGACGCGGGATGGCTTAACATGCACAACCGGCGAAGGCTACACTTTGCTTCTTTTTGCCTCAAAATATTGAAAACTAAATCTCCTTCGTATCTATTCCGCAAGATTATTTTTAGAAATGATATTCACAATTTAAATCTACGAAGGAATAATATCGTTATTATTCCTCGGCACAGAAAGGAGGCGTTTAAGAGATCCTTTGTGTATAATTTTGCTTCTTGCGTCAATTCTTTGGATGCCAGTGATGTTGACAGTTCGGCTAATGTATTCAAAAATAAATATAAGAACCGTTTGCTATTGAGTTAGTAAGATTTTGCACTGAAGGGGTTTTTCTTTAATTAACTAATATTTTGTTATTTTGCCAATTTTTCATTATATTAATTGTATATATGTTATGTATTATTTAAATTGCTATGAATCTAATATTTTAATTTAAAGTATTTAAGTTATATTAGGTGATATTTAAGTTAAGGCTTAACCAGTATCTGGTATTATTTTATAATACCAGATGTCTGCAAATAAAGGCCTTTTATTAACCATATTTCTTGTTACGAAGTATTTGCATTTACAGTGTACACTTCTGGTTAGTAATAAATTGTTTATTATTATTATTATTATTAATAACAAAGTGTTTTTAATTTTTTCCCAAGTCAAAAATGAAAGCGCAAAAAATTAAAAACCAAAAATGGAATTCGAATATCTCCGAAAGCATTTGGAATAATTACAATTTTTTTTACCAAATTATTAAGCCCTAAAATATGTAACTTTGCCTTAATTTAACCATCTTCGTATCTCTTACCGTTTCCGAGATCCCCTTGTTTGCACACGAATTTGTAGCACCCTGTAAGTATCTGGCGTGACTCAAATTTTCATTTTTTTGAGATACGCCACTAAGTCAGCCTCTTGATGGCGAAATATAGGAGAACAGTTACAGATAAGGGGACCCTACACCATCCGTAGGTATTACTGAGATTCCTGAATGATATCCAATCTTAAAACGACTAAAGTAACATTATTTGTTACTAGATAAATACCAATAGTACAATTATATTATAATTTGGATACTACATGATCATTAAAACTAACAGCCTTGATAGGGGATTGACAGTACTACTGATTGTGTGATTTTAAATAAGTATGAAAATTTATGGGATTCATATCACTCAGGACTGTCAGTGTCTATAGTATATTTTAGAAAGGTGTAGAGTAATAGAATGGGAAATTCCGTCCAGTTCGGTTCACTTTCGGTGTCGGCCATAGACTCAGGTAAATTTTGCGCATTTAATTATTTATGATAACTAACTAAAGAAAAAAAAGAAGATAATTTGATAAAGAAGGAACTATTAGCTATAGCAAATTTACACAAACATCGTTTTATGAAATATGCCGTGGAAGATATAGCTGAAAAACATAGTGTAACTGTACTGCGCATACCGCCATATCATTGCGAACTAAATCCTATATAGAACTTATATGGGCGCAAGTGAAAGGATTTGTAGCAAGACACAACATGACATTCAAAATGAATTACGTTAAGCTGGATTTCTAGCATCGCTACGCTCGGCTACGAACTATCAGCCGCGGTAGTCAATCTACTACTTTGCTGCCTAGTAAAACAAATAACTATTTCATAGCCGTTTTGTATGTTCTACAAGATGGCGTTATTAGTTTTCAAATTCGACGTTTCGTTTTCTAGTTACCAACCGTAAGTCATTTTTTTTTAAATACGGACCTGGAATTTTAAATACAGTTTTAGTAATTTCTAAGCTTTAAAAATTTAATATAACGTAAAAGTTTTTGAAATTTAAACGTTTTGTCATCTAATAACACATTTTTTAAATTATCTTTTTCATTTCATTACGGTCCTGAACATTTAGAGCCAAACTAAAAAACAAAAGATTTCCGATTTAAAAAATCCTTCCATTTTTACCCAGACTACTACAAAGAGGCCTGATATTTGATATTTTAGAAAAGAGACCCAAAGTCTCGGCGTATAGTATTTTTCTGTCTGTTTACTTTTGTTACTTGTTTCGCCTGAAATTAAATCAAATCTTCTAAATATTAAAAAAAAAAATTGATTGTTTTTGATACAAACGTAAGCACATCAAAGTAACATAACTAGACTAACACTTACCTTTTCTTCACTCGGGAGAATTATTTTTTTTTGTTTTATCACAGTATTTCGGTCTAAGTCTAAGGCAAAAACCATAGGACTTAAGATTATACGTTATATTAATAAAATATATCAAATACTAATAAAAATAAACTTACTTCTCATGCCTTAAAAACTTGCTTACCTCCTGGAATATTATGACGGTAATTCTTATTGAAAAAATAAACGGCCTAAACACCATAACTTTCTGTACTGTAATTTTAATATTTGAATAATCCAAAAAATAATGGCCAGGGCCGTAATAGTAAAGAAAGGATAATTTGAACTGCTAGTAATGTGTTATTTGATGACAAAACGTTAAAATTTTAAAAACCTTTAAATTCTATTAAATTTTCAAAGCTTAGAAGTCCTTAAAACTGTTTTAAAAATTCCATGTCCGTATTTAAAAGAAATAAATTGAGGTTGGCATCTAAAGAACGAAACGTTTTTTTCGGATATCTTCGAAGGTGTTTGGAATAGTTACAATTTTCTTTCACCAAATTATCGAGCCTGAAATATGCAACTTTAGCTCAATTTAACCATCTTCGTATCTCTTACCGTCTTTGAAAACCACTTGTACGCACACGAATTTGTAGCACCCTTTATTGGTAATGCAGAAGATTTTATTATTGCTATTTTTTTGACACACTTAATATTGTTGATACGTAAAATAACAAATGTGTAAATATTTCCATAATATTGATTGAGGTGGGTAATTTCAGTTTATGAAAAGTTCCATCGATCTGTGAGTTAAATAAATATTTTATAAAGGCTGACTCTGCGAAGATAAATATTTGAACCAAAAAGGTTATTTTTATAGATATATACCTTTTTTTAACAAACAAGGAAACAGGTAGAGTCATATGAGGTAACCAAGCGCAGTGGGTAAATATGTTCAATATCGCTCTATCGAGACTTACATAAGATCATAAAAGATAGTTTTAAATATCTTAATTTATTTTTTGGACAACTGTTAAAAAAACTAGTGTACTCTTATTGTAAATAAATAAATAAATTTAAAAAAAATAAATAACACTTACTTTTTTGTTGCTATGGATGCACTGTAAAAAAATGTTATTTTTTCATATATAATATCACAAGAGATAAAATTTTGTCGGCAAAATTTTCGAAAGGTATGAAAGTTTGTTGCTTAAAAGCAACAAACTTAAATAAATCCTTGAGAACAATTTTGCTTACACAATTTTTTCTCGAGTGGTATTCGACATGACTATTTAACTAGAAAAAAGACAAAGAACAATAAAATTAGAAAACTTTTATTTAAGAATAAAACAAAAAAATTACTTATTTATTGATGTAAAAGTTACAGTTGTGATAATTAAACGTTTGTGCATTATTTGATTGATTTTGATTTGATGATATTACTTGATCTGGTGCTTTTTCTCTTAAGTTTGCAATTAATTTTAAATGATGTTCAGAGTCTAACTGCAAATAAGGCTTCAAAGAATTGGCGTGGGAATGTCCTGTTAATTTGATAATTTCTTGCTCACCAACGCCATTTTTTGCAAGGGCAGAAATAGTGGAAGAGCGATGTGAATGGTTTGTTACTTTAAATTTTTTGGTATTTACGCCGATTTTTTCTGCTGAGATTTTGGTCCATTTCGACATGCTGTTTATTCCAATAGGCATGTTTTTGTACCAAATTCCTTTTTTCCAATTTGGATGAACTGTCAAAAAGAGCCTGTCACTTGTAATTTCTGGATTGGTATTTCTTTTTTCAAATAATTTTAAAAATAGACGAATAGGACAAAGATCTTTGTTAGTGTTGTTTTTTACCAACCATTTGCTACTGGCCAAGGCTTTTGCACCTCCTTGTGTAGTCTTTGAAAATATGGGATTGTATTCGATACGTCCCGTAAATTCTTCATTTAGGTCTAATTCTTGGTGGAAATAATGTACTTTGCAGTTCACTGCTTCGTTGCCTCGCCACGCAAGTTCAAAAGAAAATAAGTGAAATATTTTTTTCTGTAGGCCGTCTGGGGTGTCTTCGTCATGAATTTTTATCATTTCCAATAATTCTTGTGTTGTAAGGGCTTTCGAACTTGTTTTTCTTTTTTCTTGGTTACCTTGAAGTTGTTTTCGTTTTAAGTCCTTTGCCAAACGGGCTAATTTAAAAAGAATGTCGGTAAATGGGTCTATTTTTATATTAAATTCTTGATAATACTTTTCTTGTAGCATCTGCGCCGTGGTATTCCATATGCTTTTGATACTTGACTCTTTGTAGTCCTCTCCATTTAGTTTTTTCATGTTGTAAGCATAATCTTCCATAATTTTTGCTAATTCTTCGGCTGGAGTATGCTTTTCAAGCTTATAATCTCTTATCAATAAGAACTGCGAAAACTGTCGCCAAATGGAAGTTTTGGAGATACGCGTATTTGGAGGTATATTCTCCGACACTGCCTTTTTAATTTCTGTAATGGATTGTATTCCAAATCTGTTTTTTTCTTCAGAAACACTCATTTTTGAACTAAAATAATTTGACGTTTGTTAACAAGAAATAATACAATGACATTTTAAATAATTAACAGAACCATGGTAACAAAACTTCTTTCAATCAAAAATTAAAATTTTGCCGCGGCAAAAATCACATGTGAATTTTGTCCAGGTAGTAATTTTGCCAGTAGAAGACCGGCCGTTGCTATGACATTTTGCCAGTGTAAAACACTCTAGTTAAATAGTCACTGTAAAAAAATGTTATTTTTTCACTGTAAAAAAATGTAATTTTTTTTCACTGTACAAAATATAATTCTTTCACTGTAAAAAAGGTTATTTTTTCACTGTAATTTTTTTTTATTTTTTCACTGTAAATTTTTTTTATTTTTTCACTGTAAACAATATAATTTTTTCACGGCTAGAAAAATGTATTGCTGTTTTCGTATAAATTGAAATATTAATTTTCAAAACATTTTTTATAATCAAACTGAATTAAATTAACAAATATTAGTGTAGGTGGCTTTAATATTTTCAATTTTTCCTCCAAATAACACAGCCTAACATTTTCTGATACGTTTTTTACCTTCGTTATGTTATTCATGAAACTGAGTACAGTTTCACTGTGTATAATAGTTGATACAACGATCTTCGTCGCAATATTCTCGGGGGGCGGGGGGGGGTTTAGTGGGTATAAGTAGGTTTTTTTTTTGTTTCTGTAGAGAGGGACAGTCAAGACCAGTGAAGCAAATGGAAAAGCGAAAAATTTTCAGGGCCACGCCCAAAGATTGTTAAAAATTCACCTAACTACTATCAAATTTCGAAAATTAAATTATTACCTCTCCTCCTGGTTGGGTTAAATTTGTTTTTGTTAATGTTTTTTTTTTACTTTTTCTTTTGATATTCCTAGATGACTCTTTATTTACAAAAAAAACATTTTTTAAATTTGTAAAGAATATGATTATTAGTGTTAATCCAAAATTTTAACATTAGACGTATGTATGACTCTAACCAGCGTTTTTCGCCACGCCAAAATTGATGATTTTTTCAGAAATTATGTCTTTTAGGAACGTAGATCTAAGAGCAGTTTTTGGTGCAAATATTTAGGTTTTGAAATACTCCTTCTTAAGTGCCGTTTTGTATATTCATAATAAACCATTCTCGTATCTTCCCGCACTATTTTTTTATTATAAATTATCACACTTCTTCCATAAAAACTATTTCAATTAAAATGTTTACTTTAATATTTCTCTTTAAAAATAAATACCTAATTGTTTTTTGTTTTTGTTGTAAAAATATTTTATTGCATTGGGTTATAGGTATTTTTGTTGATTTAAAATAACTCTAAAAAAGTGATTTATGTGTTTTATTAAAAAACAGCAATTTTTAAAGTAAAATGTTTATTTATTACAAATATTAAAAGTAAAATTAATACCTTATGCTAATGACAGCACCTGGACTGTGTTTTGGAGGTTTTGGAAAACCAAAAATCTGGGTATTAGATAAAATGTTGTATATCACACGTAGGTAAGGTTTATTACAGCACTTGTATGGTGACCACTCATTACTGTAATGAAGCTCATACCGTACTATAAATAAATATTAAACTTTATGTAATTTTTTTACTTTTCCAAAAAAATTTCAGAATTATCTATAATAGTGTGGTATGGAACATATTTTTTGAGAAAAGATTATATAAGTGGCATAAAACTGATATAAACGTATCTGAGTCCTTAACTTAGAGATATGTATCCTTTATATTTGATTAATCTAAATCTATTGGATATAGAGTGAACCTTTAAACAACAACATATGTGTCGTTCTCTAAAATCGAAAGATATAACTAGGAGAATAATCAAAACTTCTATAAAATAATAGTATAGAACATTGGAACTTGGAAGCGGTAGTTGTCTTTTTACAAAATTATACGTGCTGTTAAACAAAGAAAAAGTTACCAAGAAAAAAATGTATACATCCAATATGTCTGTACAAATCCGTAACATTATACCTGATAGAACAAGGGCATTTTGGTAATAGATGATCAACGTTTTGGTCACCCAGTAAATGGCCATATCTGATGGCGTTTTACGTTCATTAGCATGAGCATGAGCATGAGCATGAGCAACTCTTCTTAAATTATCCGGTTTTATTAATCCCGGGTAATTTTTGCCAATAATCCTAATTTTCTTTTTAGGAATATATAGGAACAAATTATAGAATACGTAATCGTTATTCGAAACGAAAACCTCAACTTCAACTTTTATTTTCTCTTCACACCTAACAGGCCAGGCGGCCATAGCTTTTAAATTGTTAAGTTTTTTTTGGATGAAGATAAGAATATAACATATGAGGAGATGTAGAATTATTTCGTTGTTTAAAAATTCGTAATATTTTTTTGAATTGGCTGGGAGCATATCATGTTCTATTTTAACATCACAGAAAATCAATTCTTCTAGACTTGACTGGTCAAAAACTATCTCATCAAAATAATTATTGCTAAAAATTCTATCTAAACTAACTTTCTGCCCTCGAAATAGCACTGGACGTTTCAACAATTGTTTCTGAGAACTTTTGGTCAAGTTTTCGAATGAATTGTGGGAATCGTTAATATGATCTTCGCTTAAAGTTACCAAATCATCTCTATGATACATAACTATAATTTTTTTATCCCTTGTTGCTTTGAAGAAATAGTCAGTCATGTCTGTTGTTTCGCCCATTTCACATTGAATCACTAAATACTTGGAGTTTGGATTATTGTCAAAGCGGGAAATATAGTCCTTATCTATTTTTAAATTTAAAGATAATGCAAATATCAACTCGTCTGTCTTTAGTTCCAGTTCATCGGAAATTTGACACAGCTTAATAGAGGTAAGTTTGGGAGAAGATGTGACTAAAGGAAATATTTTTTTTTCTGAGTTTTGGAAAGGTTGGTATAAATCTGATAAAGTGTCGCTTTTAAATTTAATTTTTAAACTTTTTAGATAGTCAACATATATTTTGGAAGAGGATGTGTCGTGGGAGGTTTGTATCGAATAACTTATCGATTCTACAATCTTCTTTCTGTCTTCATTCTGCCAAAATTTGCCCTGTTTAGAGAATTTCTCAGACCAAATTCGCACTTGTTCCTTCATACAAGCGGAATGTATATCAATATTGTTAATTTTAAAACGTTCTACCAACCCTTTATTTGTTAATTCAGTAATAACCTTATCGTTTAAATTAACCACTATTCTAAACTTTTGAATGAACTCAGAAAATCTTTCTTGATTATAAATTTCGGGGAAATTATTTTTAATTTTGTCCTCATTTAATTTATATACCGATGCCGGAGCTGTCAATACTAAACCGCAATTGTCCGTTATCAAATCGAAGTTATCTTTAACCGTATCAGAAAAGTCTATGTTTGTACAAAGAAAGAACTCTTTTCGGACCATATCACCATTTTTAAAACTTGGGTTGTCCATAACTTCCTTCAAATGTTTATAATAGTAATTCACATTATAAGTCCTTGACTGTTTTGTGACTGGAAGTTTAAATATATCATCAATTTCAATCTGAAAAGTTTCGTTGTCCTTATGTTTAGATTGAAAATATTTGTACGTCAAAATTCCATTTTCTTCCTGTATGGCAACTAAATCGTCAAAGCCCCCAGCCGCGGCCATATTGATTGCAAGGTGGAACTCGTGGTCATTAGCAATCCATGCAAAAAGCATAATCTGTATAATCATCAATTGATAATCATACCCATGATCTGACGTACTAGCACCCTGTGTAGTTTCATAGAAATCTGGCATCACTCCGTTGGTGGCTGGGTAGAATACCTCATTAACTTTTTGTTTCTTAATTATTGCTAGAGATGTTTTTGATTGGCTATTTTCTACATTGGTCTTAACTTTTAAGATTGTTTTGAAATCTCTCCAATATTTACTTGTTATGACTTTTT
Source organism: Polydrusus cervinus (assembly GCA_935413205.1). NCBI lineage: Eukaryota > Metazoa > Arthropoda > Insecta > Coleoptera > Curculionidae > Polydrusus > Polydrusus cervinus. The sequence goes on along the minus strand of OW284519.1, from coordinate 12,335,826 downwards.
TCTTTCTTAATCTATTTAATAGTGTAGTGTTCTTAATATCATTTGGAACTCCATTTTTAATTAAATATGCGAGAACATCGCTAACTTTTTTTAAATCCGTATTTTCATTTACTGAGTTTAAAGTGGCATGAAGTAGTGTGTCATTATCATTGTTATCTTTCATCGCGAATAAAACAATTTTGTCGATATTAGAAATATCATTTTCTTTAAACACTACCTCAAATTCTTCGACTTTGTGGGCACATGCAGCAAGTTTAAGTTCATTGTAGTACCTTTCAAGTTCTATTTGACTGGTTGAACTGCCTGTAATCGCTAACACGGCCTACAAAAAAAAGTCAAATGTGTTACATCTCATATATATAAGTAGAAACTAACTACATCAAGACTGACCTCAGCAAAAATGGCTACCTCGTTAGATTAGTGGACAAAATATTGGATATATAACGAGGACGAATCCAACAAACCGAAAGGACAGAAAAAACGGTGTCTACCGGATCCCCTGCGCATGTGGCCAATCTTACACTGGTGAGACACTAAGACCACTCGAAAGAAGGATCAACAAACACATAAATAACACGCTAAAGAGAGAACTGACCATGCCTGGACTCACGGCCATCATATAAGCTGGACCGAAGCTGAAATACTGCCTATGGAACCACATTGCAGAAAGAGGGAAGCTGCTACCATACTTCAGAACCCAGGTTGTTTTAGTGAGCGCTCATTAGAAATATCTGGAAACCTTTATTAAACAGATGTAATCTTAAAATAATACCGCGCACGAACTGAACGCATGACTGCACCCATCTCAGTTATGCTCCAGTGCATCTAGTCAGTATAAAGAGAGCTGTAGTTATTGTACTTATTTAGTATTCACCTGAAGACAACTGGAAATACTTACTTACTACAGTTGAAACGTTGTGATTTAAACAAATAAAAACAACCCAAAACACTTCTATCAGATATCTTATCTAGCACGGCCACACGATACCCCACTGGTTAAAGAAACTCTATTCGGAATTACGGAACTTTCCTTCTTGTGAGAAAAGCAAAGATCTATGATGGTGGTAAACATACCACGTTGCTGTCTTCCCCCTAGCTACGATACTCTCAATTTACTATCAGAAAAATTACTTACTTGTAAATCAGTGTTGGGTGTTGTCATTTTTCCTGGAGGGTTCTTCTTAAATGGTTGCACAGCGATGTTCCTTGATATGGATTTCTTGATGGGTCCCTTATTTACAGCTTAATAACTTTATTGAAGTCAGCTATACACATTCCTGAAATACTAGCAACAGCGGGTTCATTACAGAATTTTTGGAACATTCAAATCTGAAAATGTATATTACAATACGAGACGAAAAATGTTTCGATGCTGGTCGAGAGATTATAGTTGACGCGTCTCGATAAACTATAAACTCGAGACCGCAATGAAAGTTTCCTTCGAGGATTGTATACTATTTTATTTTCAGCCATGACATTATAATTCAAGTAAACATTGAATATTTTTGCATGATAGACTTTTTTGAAATAATAAATTTTGTCGCACCGGTAATTACCTTTCATTTCCAGTGTTAGTCGTTGACAGCAGTTATCGCTTAAAATTTTTGAAAGTCAGCGTTTTTTTAAGAAAAAGAATACAGATTAAAGATGTTCCCCGATAGTGACGACGAGTTAATTAGCTGTACTCCACCTGATTTGAAAGAAGCAGCAGATAAGATTGAAGAAAGTCTGCTACCTACAAAAAGTAAGCTACGTTATGAGAAAGCTTTTAATACATTCCAAGCGTGGATCAGCAGCAAAGGAATAACCAATGTTACATCAGAAATATGAATAAATAAAGATTCGTATCGTTGCTTTGTTCTTATTTTACCCCGTTTTTATAAGACCTACTCAAAAATACCGGGAAAGAAAATGAGGATTAAAATGTATTAGGATGGAAACGAATTTTCCGTCCTAGGATGGAAAATGTGAATCGGAAGTAAGAAGACAGAAATGTGACATTTTCAAATTTCTTAAAAGACAGGAATGTCAATATTACATACATGGCTGAAAATAAATAAAATTTTATAAATAAACAAAAACAGCAATTTTCTTTTTATTTGTTTATTTATAAATTTTCTACGTTTTCATTTTATCAAAATTGTTATTTAGATCGATTTAACGCTATTCTGAAAATGATGGCATATTTTAAGGATTAAGTGCCTCAATTATACTAAAATAAATGGAATAGTATCTCTGTTACTTACATATTGTGTTTTGAAGTATCAATTCACAACCATTTCTTCAAGCAAAGTGTGCAATTTATGGAACCAATGTATACACCAACATCAATGGCACTCTAGAAAATGTTTGCTTTGCATAAAACTGTGATTGGTCCAGTACAGAGTTTTATTCCGCGAAGTGGGCTGTCTGTGTTAGAGCCCTAAACATATGAAAATTGCACTTGGGCTGCGAACAGTAAAGAAGATAAATAAATACTCTCCTGGTGATACTGATACGAACACCCCTGGATTAGATAAAAAAAATATTGTTGCTTCCGTAACAACGGATTATTGACTGAATAAAATAGTGGAGCAGACCGTGTTTCTTTTTTCCCATGATCTGTTTTTGTTAGCTTTAGGAAAATTTTTCAAATATGCGAAATATATTTTATAAAGGAACAGACTAAATGAATTTCACGAGATTTCTTTATAGCTTTATATAATATTATGCGCGAGACTGAACTACCTTTACAAATGTCATTTGTATGTAAAGAAACATTAAAAGAGCCCCCACAAAGAAATGGATGGTGCTAAAAATCATTTACCCCCAGCCCATGGTGGTAACCACCCCGTATTTTGTTTTCTCGTGTTGAGTCGTACCTAGACGGAAAAAATAAGTTCTTGGAAAGGGTTTAAAGGTGGTAGCCGGTCGAAACAGGTGGATGTTGCTGAAGGATGACTTAAGGATGAAAATATCCCTACTCGCTTTTTACTCCTGAAAGAATGTGAAGAACTGTAAGTATTTTTTCGAATTCTTTACCTTTGAAAACGGGTAAGGGGAGGGGGGAGAATTAAATTCTAAAAACCATCCAAAAACAAAAACATTTAATATGTAATTTCTTTACTCCAGTAGGCTGCCATCATTGACACGCTCCATCTCCTCCCGTGCGATTCTTTTTGCAGAATTTACATTGCTAAGACACTAAGACCACTTGAAGTAGGGATTAAAGAGCATAAGAACAACACCTAAAAAGGAGAGACCGAAAAATCAGGTGCAGCTGACCACGCCTGGACGCACGGCCATCATATCATGTGGACAGAAGCCGAAATCCTACAAAAAAAACCGCACTGGAGGAAGAAGTTTAAGGAAGCTGCCACCATACTTCAAAATCCAGGTTGTTTTAGTAAGCCTTATGAGAAACTTCTGGAAACCTTTGTTAAGTTAATGTATACTTAGGATAAGACCACGTAAGAGTTAAACGCATGATTCATCGGGGATGAGCATGACTCATCCACTTGTGAGTCATACATCTGGCTAATATAAATAGAACACGTGAGAGTTACACGCATGACTTCGCCCACCACTAGTCTTGCGTCACTGCACCTACCTAGTGTAAATAGAATAGAGCTGTAGTTACCATAATTATTTAGTATTCCTGAAGAAGACTGGAGATGCTTACCAGTTGAAAAGTAGTGATTCAAAATAAATAAAGACAATGCAAGTTCAAAACTCAATTGCTGTTCAAGAAACTTTATTGTCTTTAAACTTTAAACAGACACAAGTATGTTTATGTTTCACATTTTAAGCACGCACTGCGCAAAGCCGTGTCGTCCAAAATCTGGACATGATGCATAAAAAATAAGGTGAATATAAAGTATAAGGATCAGTGTCTCAAAAGAAGCTGATACCAACCAAATGTCAAAATCATTATAGACCTGTTTAATGTATATACCGCGAGACTAAAGTGCCTTAATCCCTTGAACTGCAGTCGGGGGATTAAATTAGTCACTTTAATCCCTTGGATTATAATAAACTTTACGATGTTAGTGTTATTTTCTGAGAAGGGAAATTGGATAACGAGCCTGGCGAACAAAATAAAAATATTTTTAATACGCGCATCATACAACATTTTATCTACAAACACTATTAAGCCAGAAACTAAAACATAAAAATTAATACCGAATGGGTACCACATTCAAAATAAGAGCCATAAAAATTTAAAAGCAAATCAATTATTGTCTATTTCAGAAAGATGTAGAGTAATAAAAGCGAACAAACCCGAACAAACCCAACGATTATTTAAGCCACTTCCATAACTTTGCAGTGATTTCATTGCAAAATTCTTTATTTTCATTTAGTGTAGGTAGTACCACCCGGGTTTGGGTCAATTTATGGGTTTTGCCTATTGCTATCCAGTCACAAATACTGAAAATGGCGTGACAAATGCGTCCATTATATACATAGTATTAGGTACACTTATTTTTTATTAAACATTATAAAAAAATACAAAATACAAAAAATACATTATACAGAAATTAAATTATAAAAAATCATAATATTTTTCGTTATCTGAGGAACTGTCATCTCCTCTTGACGTTATAATTAACGGGTCGACGGTCCGATCGATAAGGTGGTCAAGATCCCACATTTTCTTCTCTCTTTAATGACATGATGGACTGCCTTTCGCCAGTTCTCTGGTGTCACTTTCTTCTTGGCTTGATCAAACAGTAGCTTAACGTCTTTCATTTTGAATGTCATGTTGTGTCTTGCTATAAATCCTTTCACTTGCGCCCATCTTAGTTCTATAGAATTTAGTTCGCAATGATATGGCGGTGTGCGCAGCACAGTTACACTATGTTTTTCAGCTATATCTACCACGATATATTTTATAAAGCGATGTTTGTATAAATTTGCTATAGCTAACAGTTTCTTCTTTGTTAAATTATCTTCTTTTTTTTCTTTGGTTAGTTATCATAAATAATATAATGCACAAAATTTAATTGCGTCTATGGCCGACACCGAAATTAAGCCGAACTGGGCGGAATTTCCCCTTTTATTACCCTACACCTTTCTGAAATAGACTATAAAATAGGTTTGAAAGCAGTTCCGCTTCATAAGACCCTATATTCCTTTTGAACGTGCAGTTAACATTGTAAGGTAGTTACTGAAAATCCATGTACTGTTGGACTGGCAGGATCGCCATGTAATGTAACTACTTGGTTCGATAAGAGAGAGTCATCAAGACGTGTATAAAAGGTATTTATTTTCTATTCTTCTATTCTTTATCTATCTATTCTTTCTATTCTCTTCTAATTATCTTTACAATCAGTCGTAGTTACTTATATACTAAACTTAACCTTAAACTCGTAACCTTAACTCTAAGCTTAACCTATGATTATATAAATGTTATTGTTATATTTAATGTACAATAACACATTGTTACCTTTAATAGAGGGTTATACCCTCGACTATATCCTCGTTATTGATATCAGGGTAAAGGTAACAATAATATTATACATACCATTAAATATGTACAATTAGGTAAAATAAGGTAAAGCCTTATTATTACCCTACATCTCCTGCGGGAGGGAAAAAAAAATCTAATATAACTAAATATTTGATTTTTTTGTACGGTAACTTAATTAGGTAATAAAATATATTTGTACGTAAAATTATTTAAAATATTTCTTAACTCTATTCCTATGAACTAACACTTTTACAATTTATTTACATCTTTAACAATCGTTACCTTTTTACTACTTACTTGAATTTATGAATACAATATTATTATATTATTATACGTCCTATTTAATTATAAGTCCTATTAATCCTTGCGTGTCCTCATGTCGCTAGTAACTGTAAATCATTAAGAACTAATTGTCTTTCCATTTTTAATAATAGATATTTATTTCTATACCGGTATCTATTATTCATTTTTTATTTTCAAATGTTTTTTTTTTTAAACATTTGAGCGCTTTTTTCGTCATCGCGAATATTATATTCAATATTCATCACATACGGCATTCGGTTCTTTCAACGAAGAAATTTTTCAAAAAAATCTGAGCCTAAAACTCCATTTATTTTATTTTCAAAACTTTCAATTACATGAATGTATGTTTTAAATTGTCATCAAATAAATTTCAATGTCAAGTTCGTAAAAATGTTGAACTAATTATTTTTATTTTCTTTCCGGTGTTTATATATTCATGTTTAGTAATAAAATTTTTAAATATAACACTTATAGAAGCTGCTGTGTCAATTAATAATTTTAAAATGGTGCATCTATAGTTGACTTGAATAAAATTAAATTTAAAATTACAGATTTTAAGTTTCCTTTATGCCCTTAAAATTTATCGGTTAATGTTGATTGTATGATGTTACCCTCGCAAGTATTCATGAGATATGTACTATTATTTTTATTATTATACCCTTAAAAAAAAAAAAAATTTTACCACGATTTGACGAACTCCTATATTGCGAAAATCTATTATTATTATTATCAATATTTCGCGAGTTCCCTGCGGGTAAATTTCTTTGTTATTTAAAATTTGGCACGAATTTAAATCAAAATTCCTACTCATGGTTGCTTAATACCTTTCAAAATTTAAATTCTCGAATATAAAATATAGTTAAAATATGTCCCTATTAAATACAATTTTTAAACAATTAAATAAACTTATCTAAATTCTTACTAAATTTTCACCGAGCTGTGCCTCACTGGTGTGTCCTTCCTAGGATTGTGTAGTGCCGTGGTTGCTCCACAAATAGCGGGACTCCTGAAGACCCATGAGCTAGTCCCCCGTTGCGTACGAGCGGCTTTTGCCTCACCTTCTATTAAGGCCTCACACGTACGTGCTGCTGGGCTGGACTGCTGGTGGCTGCTAACTACATCTTCGCCTGGCGCCGTGGTATCACATTTTTCACCATCGGCTGACTAGGAAGACTGGACCACTGTTTCTGGACTGGGTGAAGATGGCCTTTTCTCTCCATGATTCACTTATACACAATACGTTATTATTTTTCTTCTTTTTGGGACCTCAGTTCACTTGTAGAAATGCCATGGGACCTTAGTCCACTGGCAGGAATGCCATAGGACCTTAGTCCACTGGCAGGATCGCCATGTAAGGTAGTTACTGAAAATCCATGTACTGTTGGACTGGCAGGATCGCCATGTAATGTAACTACTTGGTTCGATAAGAGAGAGTCATCAAGACGTGTATAAAAGGTATTTATTTTCTATTCTTCTATTCTTTATCTATCTATTCTTTCTATTCTCTTCTAATTATCTTTACAATCAGTCGTAGTTACTTATATACTAAACTTAACCTTAAACTCGTAACCTTAACTCTAAGCTTAACCTATGATTATATAAATGTTATTGTTATATTTAATGTACAATAACACATTGTTACCTTTAATAGAGGGTTATACCCTCGACTATATCCTCGTTATTGATATCAGGGTAAAGGTAACAATAATATTATACATACCATTAAATATGTACAATTAGGTAAAATAAGGTAAAGCCTTATTATTACCCTACAACATGAATAATGCAATGAGCTATGATACGGAAGTGGCAAATATGTAGTGACCTAAAAGTAGGGATGACTACAGATTATCCAGACAAGACAGGGAAACTATACAGCACACAGCCATTGCGAGTCACTAGGTCGGAAGAGGCAATAAATACACGGGCAACCAAAACTAGAACCAGAGGACATCCTTACCCTATCTCCAGTTGACCTATACAAACTAGTGCAAAGAGCTGGGATCACGGAGTGGGTGTAACAACCAAACAGGGTGAGCACATTGGGTCAAACCGGGTCTAAGTGCATCCGGCGCACGGACGGCCTCTTGGAAAAAAAGCCACTTTTAAGACTAGTATCATAAATTGACACTTTAAGCAATGACAAATAGCGTTGAAAATTCTATTTTTACGACCTGACAAAAGCCTTTAAGAACGGAATTACCAAGAATGCAACAATGAGCACACCTGCCTCGAATGACTCTTATATCAAAACGGGGTCTCACACTTCAGTGCCTTTTACCCTTGTTTCTAGATCTGTTGTAAATAATAATTATTTTATTTTTAAGGAAAAAACTGTAACGTTTGAATCGTTCCTGAATCGAAAATGAAAGAATTGCTTTATACGGGATATTTACAAAACTTTGTTAGTACAAAAGACAATAAGAGAAGAAAGTGTTTAACGTTTAGTCGCGCATACAGCAGCTGTCTTAATAATATAATTATTTTCCATTTAATGAGGAATGGATGGAATGAGGTTAGTTTACAATTACTCTTATTTTGGTTTTAATTATGTTATCGGTTTTATTGTCACTGAGTTTTATTGGTATAAATTTAATGTTATCTTGAAAAATTCGCTATAATGAAATGAATATAAAAAGATAAAGTAAGGAAATAATCATCTGAAACTTAGTAAAAGTGTAAAATCTGCATAATTTTTTTTTTAATCTGGAAAGTACAATAAGAAAACCGATTATAATGTCGGATATGGATTGGTATCCCTAAGGATGGATTATTCATCTAATACTTCGCTGTGAAGTTAAGACTCTTAATGGGTGATTAAAAAATGTAGTGGAAAGATAGTGCATAGAACGAGGACAAGAACATTTCTAGTTTCGTAGGAGGAGTCAGTAGACTAATAACTGTTTGTAATTGGTTGAAGAAAGGGTTCCATTTTGAATAGTACATTTAGGAAGCTTTCCCCTTAATGTTAATAACAGCAAAAAGGAGCCCCTCCTCTATTTTTGTAGGAATTACAAAACATTATAAAAACTCAAATATACACTTACTCAGTGGAGTTGTTTAACGTATTCAAGTGTAATAGGTAACCTCTGCCCGTTTGGTCACTCAAGTCAAGATGTAAAACCACAATCTCTGAACCAGAGCAGTTTCCAGCCAGTGAGTAAGTGATCTTGGTAATGTTTAATTAATTGTTAAGTTGCTTATTTCTCTTTTAGCCTGAGTTGACTGTAAAGCGGCAATCGTTTCTCTTGAACTTACTTGAAATATCATCATATGTGAGTTTTAAAGGGTCAACTCTTCTTTAGAGAAAACTCTTTAATCTTACTGATTTAATAACTTAGTATTCACCTGAAGACGACTGGAGATGCTTACCAGTTGAAACGTAGTGATTCTAAACAAATAAAGACAATGCAAGTCCAAAACTCTACTGCCGTTCAACTTTATTTTTATTTTTTAGACTTGTATGTTATTCATTATAATGTAATCGTCAATTGCTTTGCTGCGCTTTAATAAAACTATTAAAAATCTTTGGTGTTTCAGTAAACAAATGGCGCATAACAAATTAAATACATTATAACGTAATTTTAAACTATCTTAGCTACACGTTCCCCTCGTCTACCATTTTGATACGCGACAATATTAATATATAAATTAAGAATATTATAATAATTAAAATATAAACCCATCCGTGTGTTCACACTTTGCAGAAGTGGACGGGTCTATTTTCCTTTCCACCCTCGCTGGCTACACAGCTGCCTAGAGCGAGGTTACGAAGCTGAAACTGCACACAAGGCTTAATTCAACGTGTCATGTGAACCATGGCGAAGAATGAATAGCACGTATGGCGGTGCTTCTATAGTAGATTTTTTGAGTACTCGCAAGATGGGGTCAAAGACAAATAAATTTGGCTTACCATAACACAATTTACAACGTGGCGTGTGGGCTAATTACGGCTCAGTACAAATCTGTGTGGTTCTCTCAGACACCTTCACCATCAATGCCGGTGTTCCTCAAGGGTCCATATTGTCGCCTACCCTCTTTTTACTGTATATTAACGACCTTATAGTAAAAACCCAAAATCCAATTTATAGCTTTGCTGATGACAGCACACTTGTCTCATCTTTTACCTTGAGTCCCCAAACATCCGCTGCCGACGCACATCTTCGCAGGCAGCATGAAGTATTGCGCCTCAACAATGACCTGGAAGAAATTTTGGCTTGGGGTGACAGTAACCAAGTCGAATTTAATGCTAAGAAAACCCAGGCAGCAGTCTTCTCCAAAAAGGTTAACATTGCAGACCCGGATATAGTCATGGCAGGACACGCAATTCCCCTGGCACCGTCTATTAATTTGCTGGGGGTCAATCTGGGAGGTAATATGTCTTGGCATGATCACGTTGCCGCAATTGCCAAGACAGCTGCACAGAAACTTGGTGTACTTTTCCGCACCAAAAGGTTGTACACACCTCATCAACTTTTGACACTCTACAAAGCCCAGATTCGACCATCATTAGAATATTGCTCTCATGTCTGGAGCTCTGCACCCAAGCACACCCTTCGGCTACTGGATTCCATTTAAAGAAGAGCCGTTCGTCTGATCGGCGACCCCGAGCTGACCAAGATCCTCGATAGCCTGGAGCATCGAAGACAGGTTGGTGATTTGGCTCTCTTTTACAGATATTTCCATGGCAGGTGTTCGACTGACATTGCCCACTTGATTCCACCTAGAGCAATGCATAACAGAAATACACGGCGAACCACTGCCGCTCTTCCATATGTTGTTCAGCTTAGTACTCCTCGAACTTCATTGTTCAAGAATTCTTTCATCTGGAGAACGTCATCTTTGTGGAATGATCTTCCTGAGGTCGTGTTTCCCTATGAATACAATCTTCAACGTTTGAAGACCAACGTTAATCGCTTTTTTCGCACTCGCACCGCTCCCAGAGCGCCTTAAAGGATTTTTCCTACAGTGCAGGTGTTTTATCATAAAAAAAAAAATTATGAGGTCCCGCTATCGGCTAATCAATGACAAATCATTGCTGTCGTCTGTCGGTAAACTAAAGAATTGGTGGCGCAGACTATAGGAGGCCGGGCGCTCTCTTAGAATACTTACCCTTTCCGCGGCATGCTTGATCCACAGGAAACTATAAATTAAATGAAGTTAAGCAATCCAACTTTACAAAAAGAAAATAAAATCAAATCGTCATTAACTGGAGCTGAATACGATACAACTTCGTCTTTGGTAGTTCGGAATAATCCGATACCAACCACGGAGGTAAATAACGTAACAGCTTCAGAACTTTCTCCAGATCAGGAAAGAGAACTGCTTAAGTACCTAAAACCTACTGAGGTGGCTACTCAAACTAAAACATCCTCATTAATTTTTTTCAGTTGATTAGAAACCTGATGTCCATATGCAACCATTTTTAAAATCTGAAAACAGCCTCGATAATTGACTTAGGGCTGACAAAAATTAGCTAGTAAGCATGCGCTTCATCGGGCACCTGTGCATGAATGCTTAATATCGATTGTAAGACCTATTTTATTTAACGCTTTACTATTATTTTTAAATCAATGGTAGAAATTTGATCTAGCGCCGCCCGAAAGTCATTAAAGTTCGAATTGGTTTATTTTGTGTTGAGTTATGAATGGGGGTGTTCACGATAAGTGGGCTGAGCGAAGGTAATTAAGTTAAGCGTAGTTCTAAGAAATGTTAACTCTGCAAGTTAGGGGAGATTGTTGTGTTTGGTTTTATGTATACAAATGGGAAGAAAGATATTATTCTTTTGGGTTATGACACAGTGTGAGTGGTCTATTAAATTTGTTGTTGCTGGCTTTAGTCGAGTTAAGAGCTCAAGTGTGGCAAGTGAATGTGTATTGCTTCGTGTTGGAAAGTGCATTTGCTGTTTAAAATTGGTGAGTTTATCACTGAGCATATCAATCACGTCTCTTAATTTATCTATTTTTATATATTTTTAAATATTTGACGGTCATGTTTTGAAGATGATTATAATCTGCATTTTATTAAAAATAAGTATTAATCTATTTAATTACAAATTATATTGGACTAGTTATTATATCAAGCCATTTTAAAAATTACAAAGTATATTATTAAAACTAATAATTTTATGATAATGAACTAAATGCATAATTGTTATTGTATCTGTTTGGCCTGTTAACATTCTAGTTGTTTGTTATTATCTGGAGCGGTACTGTGTCCGTTTATTGGTTGGTACCATTGCACGCTCAGAAGATATTAGCAAAGTTCTGTACTGGAGCGGACCCTAGTGCTGGGTCCATTGCACGACTGAGTACAGGACGGAGAATGTTTTAGTTATCCTGAATTCAGAGGACATGTTGTATTGTCTATAGGTATCCTGATCAGAGGACATGTGGTATTGTCTAGTTTTTTATCCTGATCAGAGGACATGTTGTATTGTCAAATAGTTAAAGGCACTTCGGAGGGGTGTTACTGTGTAATACCTGTGGTACCTCGTACTTCCGAAGAACAGACGTTTCACTTGCTTATTTTATCGTTTACTATAACTCATTGATATTGACTAATTTAAGTAAAAAATAAGTTTTATATTCTGAATGATAGACTAAAATAAAAATTAACTAAAAGACAGTTAAGAAGTCGCAGATTGAAGATGCTCACGATTGTTTATTAATTTCAGGCTAACCATAATCCCTTTGGACTACACCAGTGTCGGCAGAAACTTGAGTCGCCTCCCCGCCCAGTTTGACAGTTAAATGTCTTAAAAGGTCATTTTACATATATTACTTTATAATTATACAACTAATTAATATAAGATTTAAAAAAAAAAAATGTTGCTAAAGTTTACTCGGCCTGTCCTACACGATCAAACGACACGTGCAGCTTCGTACTTATTGTTGTGGAATTTTCCTTAAAATAATTACTCTTTTCATTTATTTGATCATGGAGCTAGGTTTAAGAAAGACTGGTTAGTTCTAAAACTTTTAGCCACTGTTTCGATTCCAACAAACTGTGACCCTTCTCTTTTTTTCCGAGGATCCGTCCGTGCGCCGGATGCACATAGGCCAGGTTTAGCCCATTATACTCACCCTGTTTGGTTGTTACACCCACTCAATGATGGCAGCTCCATGCACTAGTTTGTGTGGGCTAATTGGGGAGAGGGTTGGGATATCCTCTGGTTCGAATTTTTCTTGCCTGAGTATTTTTCTCTCTTTCGACCAAGTGACTCGCAATGGCAAACTATCGCTCCCCTGGGGTGTTTATTAAATCTAAGATATCAAAAATTGAAACCAGCAGTTTTACAAGATGGACGGTTTTTATACCCAGCACTTTATTCTTTGTTCCCACCCTCAGCAAAACCCTGGATCCGCCACTGATAATACTACGCTCAGTTTTCTTGTTGGACACTCGTTTATTTATTTATTGATGTCATCTGGGATACACACAGGCAAAAAGACACCCACTGGAGTATCCACCTAATATAATTAGGAAGTCGTATAACACAATTTAAGTAGTTATGTAACAAAATAAAAAAGAAGTTAAGATAAAAACGAAATAATTTATACACTTTTTTTTATGTGAGTTATTATGTCCAAACTTTTAATATTGTAAGTATAGAGTAGAATAAACGGTAGTGGGCAAATAAATAAAAAGGCAGTTTAGTGCTGGCAGACGTTTCGCTTAAAAATTATATGCTTCGTCAGGGCTAAAATAGTTATTTACGATATAAGTGTTGTAAAGATTCATATTACAACACGAGATGTTAAAGTTGTCAAACAAGGCGTTAGCCGAGTTTAATAAAACATCGAGTGTAGTAATATGAATTTACAATAAGAATATTGTACAAAATTTTATCTACTTACATCTATGAATAAAAATATTTGTCAAAAGGCATTTTTAAAAATAAAAATGCACCGGCTATTAAGTTTACTAATCAAGTTTTTTATGTTACCTTTCGCATAGTTACTGTTTCGCATGGTTACTGTCGAAACTTTGTCAAACAAATTCAAAAATATAAAAAGCGTTTTTCAAAATGAGCGATTCTGATGGAAGTCTACCCTCTGATATAGAAGCAACGGCAAACGAAGCGATCTCAAGTTTAGTTCCGACAAAATCCAAGGCGCGGTATGAGTTGGAGTATCAGAAGTTTGAAGATTGGTGCAAAGCTAACAAAGTAAAGGAGGTGTGTCTAAGAAAATCCTTTTGGGTTATTTTTCCGTAAAGCAACGCTCCCAGAAACCAACTACACTATGGACTCACTACTCAATGTTGAGAACTATGATTTCAGTCAAGAAAAATCAAGATATAATTGTTAATAATAAATCATTCTTCTAAAAAGTGTGGTTTTATTTAACAGCAAAACTTTAATAAAACCGCTTATTTCCCATTTCAGCATTAGTGCTGTAATAGATGCCCTTACAAAACGATTTATAGAACTATAAAATTCATATTACTAAATGAAAGTATATAAACATATTATCGACATAATTAACATATTTATATAAATTCTAAATAAACTATTGTTGTTAAATAGTAAATACAATTAAACTCGAAGATAATAATAGGTACAACAATCTACAACAACATTGTATTGACATAGGTAATAAAACAAAAATTATAACAATAAGTACAGAAAACCAGACAAAACCACAATGCTCACCTTACAATAAACAAAAGTTACGCCTAATTTAGGTAGAAAAATCCTGAAAAAATTATGGGACCTCCGTATGATATCACGGCAACATTTTACCATAAAAGATGTAACAACTACACTGAGGGAAAATTCTATCGACCATAATTAAAGTTTTAATAACCATAACTAAATTATCTTAGGTAAATGGGGGACAGCTACAGTCATTTACTGTTATAACTAAAGTCGTTTTTCTACTTTTACCTGAGCTGCTACAGTAAATTACTTTAGTTGCTGTGGCTATAGTTATTGTAATTAAAGTACTTTATTTATCATTAATATACAGTCTTAAAGATGCTAGCTACCATCATTAAAGCACTTTAGTTACCACATTATATCGTATTAACGGGCACTATACAAGCTCATTGTTAAACATCAGCGATGGTTATTAAAGTACTTTAGTTATCATAGATGTAGGACATTAATACCCTTAATAACGTAGTGATGTTACTGTAACTAACGCCGTTAGTTATTGTAGAATTAAGCTTTAATTACTGTAGCAAAATAAATTTAATTGTCGCAGTAAAAAACTTTAATTAAGGTGCCTTTATTGGCTCCTTCGCCATTGATAGGATAACAATTTTTAATAAAAACTACTTATTTTTTTACAGTCTTAGAAAGAAAAAATATAGATAAAGCAAATAAATACTGATAATAAATGATCAAAATAGAAAACTGGATGGGCTACAATATTCCATATTCTTGTTTACTATCGGTAATTCTTCTGTTTTTAGTTATATTACATTTTTTACAACACTGGGAATTTTAAACACAAAAAAGTAATATAACTAAAAACAGAACAATTACCGATAGTAAACAATCATAACAAGAATATGGAATATTGTAGCCCAATCCATTTTTTTTTTTTTGATCATTTATTATCAGTATTAATTTGCTTCATCTATATTTTTTCTTCCTAAGGCTGTAAAAAAATAAGTAGTTTTTATGAAAAATTGTTTTCCTATCATTAGGAAAAATAAAACAATATATATTTTTATTTTTTGTTTGTTATTAATTAAATAGTTAGGTACTTATTATTCAACAACGAAAACACATTACTTAATTTAAAAATAGACCCGTTGTAGGGTCTAAATAAATCCTAACTTAAGCTAAAAATAACACCTGGGTTAAAAAAACATTTCAAGTAAGACCATTCTGGTTAGGCTATCTAATGGTAGGTCAATGCAGCAACGCACAGCGGTTACGTTCATAGGCGTCCAAAGAAATGTGTCTCCTGTTGGGCAAACATTTTTCTCATTGATGTAGTCGATCAATTGCTGGGGGGGGGGGGGGTTCCTGAAATCCATTATTAGTGATTAGTGGTAGAGCAATAGAGTAACGTTTTAACTGAAATATTAACACATACCAAAATTTAAATTAATATCTAAGTACTCGAGGAGATATTGCAAAATAACTCTTAACTTAAACAAAAATAATTCAACACCCTTTAGCAACAAAATTTACATATAATAATACTACCAAATCAAACTATATTAATAAAAGTTATTTATAGGAATTGCATTAAAAAACCTAAATAGAACTTATCCGAACTCCGCTTCGCGTCGTTCGTCCAACTGTACTTGCGTGCGGAAAAGTATCACTTTGCGCACTTGTTAGGAAAATAACTATTTCCTACGAGCGTGCGCAAAGTAGTACTTTGCGCACGCATTTTTGTGTGCAAAGTTACACTTTTCCGCACTAGTGCGGATAAGACTTTTATCCGCACTGGGTGCGGAAAAGTAAAACTATTCAAAAATCTCCTTGGTAGGGAATATTTA
Organism: Polydrusus cervinus; assembly: GCA_935413205.1. NCBI lineage: Eukaryota > Metazoa > Arthropoda > Insecta > Coleoptera > Curculionidae > Polydrusus > Polydrusus cervinus. The sequence continues at coordinate 12,319,610 of OW284519.1, read as the reverse complement.
TATTTATTTTAGTAGCTGTAAACTATTTTATGGCAATGTGAGAAGCCGTTGCAAGAGTATTCTCTTTTATCTTTTAATCGTAATTCCCGATATTTGTATTTCAGCTTAAAACGAAAAAAACTGTATTTTTTAAGTACCTCGTATAGTGATAAATGATTATAATATTGCCAAGCAACAATAAATGTACATGTCGATTTTGACACATGATGTCAGATTTTTCCTCAGTTTCTATGTCCACAAGAATCTACAAACACCGACACTTTTATTTTTATCAAATCATAAAAAGGCTTAAACACTGTTAAAATGAGCAGCTCTGATGAGGAGCTACCAGATTCCATCCTAGAGGCCGCAAACTCTGCAAATTTAAATTTATTGCCCGCTAAATCTCAACAAAAATACGAGAAGCAATTTGAACATTTTGAATACTGGTGCCGCAACAAAGGGACAAATAGTTTCAAGGAGGAGGTCTTCCTAGCCTATTTTGCAGATTTACGAAAATCATTCCAGCCAAATACTTTATGGAGTAAGTACTCTATGTTAAAAAGTGTCCTTAAAATCAAAATAAACTTGGATTTAAGTCAATATTTCAAGCTAACATTGTTTTTAAAAAAGCAAAATGTGGGATATCGTCCGAAAAAGGCCAAAATTTTTGACAAAATTGAAGTTTCCAAATTTATGGAAGAAGCACCTGACCAAATTTACCTTCTTATAAAAGTCGCCACCATTTTTGGGTTGGCCGGTGCTTGCAGGCGCGAAGAGCTTTGCAAGATAATGGTTGATCACATAGAGGATAAAGGAAATTTGATAGTCGTCAAAATCCCCGACAGTAAAAACAATACTTCAAGAATCTTTGTAGTGTCCAATGAAACAAATAAGGGACATTATTTACAACTCTATCATAAATATGCAAATTTGCGAAAACCATCCACTCCGCACAAGCGCTTTTTTGTGCAGTATCAACAAGGAACATGCGGTACTCAATGTATTGGAATAAATTCATTCGGTAAGATGCCCTCGAAAATAGCTGCATATCTACAATTGAAAAATCCAGAGCATTATACAGGACATAGTTTCCGTCGTTCATCGGCTACCATGTTGGCCGATTCTGGAGCAGGAATCACTAATGTCAAGCGACTCGGAGGTTGGAAATCGACGACTGTCGCCGAGAGCTACATTGATGATTCGACAAATCAAAAAAAGGACATGTCGAATAAAATATTGGCCACGAACAACTGCCCTTCTGCATTAAGTCAACCTTCATCAAGCCATAATATTAACTGTCCGTCCACAAGTCAGTGCTTATCAAGCCGTACCATAAGCCACCCACTGAATGAGCTTACTGGATCGGCTATCACTTTGCAGAATGTGAGTAATTGCTCTTTTGTTATAAATGTTATAAACAAATAATTTAGTTTCCTATTATTTTTTTTATTGTTATGTAATTTTTTAATTTTCTATTATTTTTTTTTGTTATGTAATTTTTAGTTGTAAGTATATTATAGTTCTTTCTTTAAAGTCGAATTAAAAATTATTAAATAAATTATCATATTTTTATTTTTGTTGTTATCTGATATGAAGCTCGTAGGAAAAATGTTGTTCCTAACAAGTGCGCAAAGTGCTTTTCCGCACGCAAGAACTTATCCGAACTCCGCTTCGCGTCGTTCGTCCAACTGTACTTGCGTGCGGAAAAGTATCACTTTGCGCACTTGTTAGGAAAATAACTATAACCTACGCAAAAATTAAGCTTGGAAGTGCGCAAAAATAAAAAAAATTGATGCTTTTTTAGCCCTATCACTGCTATATTTTACCTATTAGCTGAATTCTAGTCGGACATAACCTCGACAGAGCGTCATTACCTGATTAAAATTCTGAAATATTAGTTATAATATTTATTATCTTTTTATGGTAATGGTTTAAAAAGAAAACACAACAAATATTTTAGTAATTTTTTTAATTCTTACCTTCAAATGCTTCTAAAAAAGCCTCTAGGCCCCAGTCATACAGAATTGATTTGTAGGAACGCCATTTTGTTTTTAACACAAACACTGTCGCAAATACGAAGACGCAGGACGAACCGTACCCTCAGCAGAATAGCTGATGAAACATGTGAAAACGCGACGCCAGAAAACCGAACCGATAACGATGATGCGTTCTTCGGACTATCGAACACTGTCGATCATATCCGATGTTTGAGTAGAAACAAACTTCAAACGCCGACTTTAGTTATGGTTATTAAAGGCTTTAATTATAATAATTCAAGGTTTTGTTATAGTACGAATGTCATTTACTGACGTTATTAAACGAAACACTGTCAACAGACTTTAATAATCATAACTAATCAAATAAATTATTACAACTAAACACCTACATTACTGTAGTCTTTTGAAACCTAATTAACCCGTATACTGATAGTAATTAAACCTTTTTGGGTCTTTAATGTAGAAATATGCTTACAGTAATACAAATACTTCAGAAAGATGAGTTTAATTGTAGCAGATAGATCATCTTACTGCTAGTAATAAAAAAAGAGCTGTGCCAATTAAAGCTTTAGTTATAGTTATTAATAAATCACCTGTAACATACTTTAATTAACCGATTTTCCTCAGTGTAGGTGTATGGAAGAGAATTGTTAAAAGAGATTGAGAGTAATCCAGATCTTTTAACAATTCTCTTCCTTACACCTGATTGGTGGTTAAACCTTTTATTCTGTTTTTAAATTCTGATAGTACCTAAAGCTACAAACCTTACTGTAATTTCCCTTTTCATAAGGTAACGTGTATTTTAGTAATGATTTTCCCTATTCTACTTATTGAACCTTTATTTCACCTAATATTTAGTCTTAACACGTTGACCGCCGTAATGAGAACAATTTTTGACATATCCGGGGCTAGACTTTTTTATTATTTTAAACATTAGATAATGTTGTAAATAAGCGATAGTATCGCCTAATATCACATTATTTATTTTTTAAACCTTTGATTTGATTATGCAGCAAGTGTGCATCGCGTTGCCTAAATGATAAAATTTTCATATTGACGCCATGTGATGCACACGTGCTTTACAATTATACGTGAATAAACCTGTAAAAACAGGTGAATATTATTCACCTGAAGACGACTGGAGATGCTTACCAGTTGAAACGTAGTGATTCTAAACAAATAAAGACAATGCAAGTCCAAAACTCTACTGCCGTTCAGAAAATTTCTATTACACAATTTCGAGAGGAAATTGCCAAGGATTTGCTTCATATTACTCAAAAAGAAAAGTCCACATCAGCATAAAAGCATTTTATTGAAGTGGGTACAAGTTATCGCCGTAGGTGTATAGTTTGCTACAAGAATTGAAAGATTGTTCGACTTACCTGTAAGGAAGATCAATCTCAATTATTCGAACATCGGAGTTCTTCTCTGATAGTTATGGTAGGTTTCATATTCTAAATGATTCACGCACTGTGTTAAAAGTAAACAATTTTTTGTCGTATCGGCTGATCCCATGACTATCGAACAGTTCATTTGTGACTGAACTAATCGCACTAAAGGGTAGATTGTGGGGGGGAGGGCTCTATCAGAGAAGAACTCCGATGTTCGAATAATTGAGATTGATCTTCCTTACAGGTAAGTCGAACAATCTTTCAATTATTCTTCACATCGTAGTTCTTCTCTGATAGTTATGGTAGATGTTTAAAGATACAACTAGGGCGATTAAATGCAGTGTATAATACCAATCAGGAACTAAACCATTTAGTAGAATATAAATAATATAATAAAATAAGTAAAAAATAATATTACAAGAAACACCTCTTTTTTATATGTATATATTAAGAAAATAATTATGTAGTATTTTCTGAGTTTACTCTAATAAGAAAATTTGCAAATTCATGTTTACTGGTAATTAAAGGTCGATTATAGAAAATTGCAAATACTGATGCATTTTTCGTCCATTCAGCGGTATTTTAGAACAATCCTGCTGTATAGGCAGCAGCAGTACTAGCATGTCTAACGCTATGACTAGTAAAAATACTGTGTCAATTCCACTTTTCTGAAGAACTTCCTTTATCCACATACTTATACTTTGGGTAGACGCAGGATGGTATGGCATTTTCTGTGTTAATATTAGGTAACCTGTATAATGGAAACACCAAAAAAAAAAGGTTAAGCTTTTTTGAGCCCGATGTTTTAATTTGTTCTGATATTTTTATTTCAATTTTTGTCCCTTTTCAACATTGTATGTTGTAAAAATATTTTTGAATTTGTTTGCACTCTACACTAGTAGACGTTAAGTTAAGGCTAATAAGGTGACAAGTTTTAAGGTTATATCTTTTATAGTAAAAAACATGCAATGGATAGATTTTTTACAATTAAAGTAATACCATGTTAGGATCCCAAGTTGCTGAGTATTTTGGGATTAAGGGCCTTTTGTTATAAACACCTTTTAAAAATGGTTTTATGGTATTGGATGTGGAAGTCCTTCATTAAAGCAACTTAATAAAAATTCTAATACTACATTTATATCATAAGTATATGGACTAATTTTAATTTGTGAACGGTAATCCCACCACTTCGTCGTAATTTTAGAAATAACTGTTTCGGTTGTGCCTCGTTTGGTAAACGAATCCCGGATAATTTTCCCGCCACCAGGGACCATGACTGAGAAGGCCAATTTGGAATAACCAAGATACCTGTAGCTTTATTCGTTCTAATTTCCTCCAGGACCTTGTAGATTAAGGAAAAGGTTGGGAATTCATAAAATTTTAGGTTTTTCCAATTGGTCGTGCACACATCAACTAATAAGGAGTCGGGATCTGGGCCCAAGAAATGTATTTATTACATTTTTTATTTAGTTTGGACGCAAAAAATAAGTTGATTTGTGGTTTTACAAAGTGATTAGTAAGTAAATATATCTTGATTCAGCTCATACTCGGTTTTTGTGGAGATAACTCTTAATAAGGAGACCGCTTCTACATTTATTTGTGTATATAAATACTATGACAATAAATGAAAATATTTTTAAAACTCACAGTAATTCCATAATATCCTAGCAATATTATTTAGTTGTTTATATCGCATACTACATATATATTTTATTAAAAGTTGCAATTGCTGTTACATTATTCATTCTTAGTAAACTTTAGAGGCGGTTTTCGAGAAGGATGTTACACTGTAGTAAGCTGCTTTTAATTCTAAATAATTAAGGTGTCTTTTACGATCATCTTTGTTCCAAAACTTTTTGCATTTTCACCATTGCAATAATATGCACCCCAACCCGTCATGGATGCTTCTGAAAATATTTTCAAAGAGAATTGCTTGATAAGATAAGGTTATCCAACACTAGTGATATTTTTTAATCATCAGTAAAAATCTTGTTTTATTTCTCGTGAATAAGCATTTTTTTTGTTAGAGATCATATTATTACTCTGTAAATGTTGTATTTTAACGATTTCAAAAGGTTTTGTGTGAAACCAGCCATACTTTATGGTATCGGGAGTGGCTCTTCTCAGGCATCCTCTTCTTCTGGTCTTTGCTGTTTTCCTGGACTACGTGACGTTCCCGGGGTCGATTGACTGTAAGTAATTTTGAAAGGCTTGTTATTAATATTTCTGTTTTTCCTTGCTTGTCATGTATTAACCTTTTCTACAAACATTCAGCCGAAAAGAGAGGCGGCAACTCTGCTGTCCTAGTTTTTCGAGCGATTTACCCCCTATTTCCGTTTTACTGATACTGCACGGTGAACGCTGGCAAATAGAAGAGAGGCATCTGAGAATTTTTGCACCAATTCGTCTTCAGTATTGCCCCTGCTATTAGATAATTTTATAGTCAAAATTGAGCCAATAATTATTGTCAAGCCAGCTCCGAGTTGTGCTTGTAGATTAGAGAAAAAGTATAATTTTTTGTGGCTTGGATTCTTAAAATGGATTTTATTTCCTCGTTAATTTTTGGAGCTTTGAGGGGGGTACAATTCTCTGGTATAGGATATTTGATTATTATTTCCTTTCTGGTTTCGCCTGGAATACCCTGAGTTAAGTTATTTGCCAATCGTACTATTAACTCTTCATATAAAGGTGCCCATTTTTTATTCTGACTACTTTGGGGTTTTCACCAAAAAGCTCAACAATCTTTTGCTATTAACCATTAACCTCTACTTGTTGAGGTATCGCTGATATGCTAGATAGAGCAGTAGGTTCTAAAAGTGTATTATATTGGCCCATTTTCTCTATTTACTGTCTGTACTCGAGTTATGGAAATACTGTGAAAATAATTATACTTGAATAATATATTGAACAAAACAAAAAAGGGGGTTCCCAGCAGGGCCGAATTAAGGTCGTTTGACGCCTTAGGCTATTGCGCTAAAATTTGTCTTTTTTGACAAATTTTGGCGCCTAATATTTTCAATTTCGAAATGGATTTTAAAAAATTGAGCGGGTAATCTCGTAAATATATGTTTTGGGAAATTTTCACGTTTTGTTGAAAAAATAACTCTTAGATTAAATTAATTAAAATAAACGTATAATACATGTAAGTACTCAGGGCAACTCGGCGCCTATTTCGTTCGTGGCGCCTTAGGCTATGGCCTAGGGGTTAATCCGGCCCTGGTTACCAGTCGAACAAAACAATAGTATTATTTACGGGCATCGTGGTTAAAACAAACTCTACTGCCTGAATACAATTAGCAAACAAGTGTTTGCGGCCATCGTAGTCAAAACAACTACGCTCTGTGTTAGAGTAAAGATAAAATGACTCAATGTATTCATAATGTGATAACTTAAAAACTGCTTATGTGTTAAGAAGGTGTCACATATCCCTTGTTTATATTATACCATGAAAAGGCGATAGAAAAATACGTAGTTTAGATCTTATTGAGCTGTTCTACTGTAATACAGAATTCGTATTGAATATATAATTTATTTTAAAATAATAACGTTTTTAGTTCTCGCATAATAATAATGATAATAATAATAATAATAAGCTTATCGAAAGGACGACCAAGAAAGCTTTCATAATAGATATAGGTTGCCCACTAATACGCAACCTCTCTAAAACAAAGTCGGAAAAAAAGGCTCGAATTTGGCGATAGAGATAACAAATATATGAAAGCTAGAAAAATTAGACATCATTGCTCTTAAAACATCGATGGAGCTATGACGAAAAATTTTAAGCCCAACTTTAAAAAAAAAACTTGACCTTTTCAGGTTATTTATACCAGCAAATCCAGAAAAGCGTCATTCTCCAAACTTGCCATATAGTACGGACGTTTTTAAACAGTAAATGAATCTCTGTACTGGAAGAAATGACGCTTTACGTGACTGATATACGACACCAGCATCGGCGATACATTTAAACCTTATTTATGGGATATTGACGGAACCCATTAAGATAGTTTTGTTTATGTTAGTATAGGCCTGGGTATAAAAATGTAAAGGAGGCAGTCTAATAGAACGGCGGTTATAGACGATACGTTTTTTAAGCAGATATTGTACAAAAAACTTTAATTATAACGTTTAATATTATTTAGTAAAATATATCATTTTATTTGGCATATTTTACAGTACTGTAAATAATACCAGCAATACCAACAAAAACCTGTGGATATAACCCTGAAAACATAATAATACTAATATACAAGAATTGTTTCCGGTTAAAGGAAAGCAACAAAATTGTGTTTTGTTTTATAGCAAACAAGTGCTTGCGGGCATCTTAGTCAAAACAACTACACCCTGTATAAATAATAATGGTATACCAGATATTCTTTCGGTTAAAGCAAACAAATGTTTGCGGGCATCGTAGTCAAGACAACTACACCCTGGATATAATAATAGTATACAAGATATCCTTCCGGTTAAAGCAAACAAGTGTTTGCGGGCATCGTAGTCAAGACAACTACACCCTGGATATAATAATAGTATACAAGATATCCTTCCGGTTAAAGCAAACAAGTGTTTGCGGGCATCGTAGTCAAGACAACTACACCCTGGATATAATAATAATAGTATACAAGATATCCTTCCGGTTAAAGCAAACAAGTGTTTACGGGCATCGTAGTCAAGACAACTACACCCTGGATATAATAATAAAGTGATTAAAAACTGCACACTAAAAATTTTGTTTTCGGTTTAAAACTTACCCTAATAACTATCCAAATCGTAAGATGTTAAATTTATATCGCTTACATTTGTGATTTATCGGCATTTTTACTTCGTTATAGTTACACACACTGCACGTGAAGGCACTTAAAAATGAACTGTTCGATAGTCATGGGATCAGCCGATACGACAAAAAATTGTTTACTTTTAACACAGTGCGTGAATCATTTAGAATATGAAACCTACCATAACTATCAGAGAAGAACTACGATGTGAAGAATAATTTGTCTGAACAACATGGTAGAAAATACGCAACCTCCAACGCAACCCCGTCTCGTTATAAGTGAATTCAATGTGATAAGTTTTATTGCATACCTTGTTTTACTTCTGCTCATACTTGCACATTATAAAAACTCATGACATAAGTCTAAACAGTTTTTGTATTATATGTTATCCATATTTTATAACTATAAAATAAAGATTTTAGTAGAATTTATTTTCAGTGTTGGTTTTGAATTGGTTATTTTTTAAGTTTTTCTTGACTGTTCTTTTTTGTTCTTCGCTAGTTTTTTGAAAAATAAAAACTTAAACCAGTAAATATGTTGCATTTGTTTTTTACAACTACATAAATTATATTACGACTTTAAAATAAATACAAAGAAGCAAAAATGGCAGTTAAAATAAATATACCTAATAATAAATAATTATATAATACATATTTATATTGGGCCTGTTTTAGTATACTTTGAGCCGGGCTAACAAAAGTATTTTGTTCATCAGGCCGTGCACTTTGATCACCCATAACATCTCTATGCTAACGTGAGCTGCGCGGCTCAACGAAAAACCCTACTTGTGAAACATAGTGAGTGGCGTGGCCCATATAGTAAGAGGCCATGCAAGTCACACGTGCTTCGCATTGCGATCAACGTGTTAAAGCTCCGTTGGGATGATATCTACCATTTTCTTCTTAATTTCATTTGTTCTCCTGAAGATAAATGCTTCTGCATTCGAAACATGTAGCGAAATTCTATCTTAAAATAAGCTTTTTTTAATATAATAGTGGAGGAAGACTTTCAGTTCCTATTTCTTTCCTTCTAATTATCCACTCCACTTCGAGTATGGACAATTCTTCAAAATGTTGTATTTGTTTTTCTGTCGCGGTTAAAATAAGTCAGATAAATTTAAAAAACAAAAACTCAAAATTTTAGTTTTTTTCTTAATATTTAAAAAAATAAAAAAGAAAGCTTAAATTTTTTTTAACGATATTACTGGGCTCCAAATTACTCAATTGTGCCACCATTTGACCGATGCTGTATCTCTTATAGTTTCCGAGATACCCATGATAAGCATCGTATTTGGGACACCCTGTACATTACTCGTATAAAAGTGGTATTCTAAAACTCGTCTGACAAGTATTACTTTCATCACTTGTTATAATATACTATTTTCAGTTTCTCTCGCAGTTAAAATGATTAAAACTTTATAATCAATTGACAAAAATTGGGCTTACTTTTTTTAGATATTGCTACTGCTTCTGCAGAAAAGAGCCCAAACAAATATTTAAATCGTTGCTTATAAAGTTGCAAACTTCTTAAACTCTCCTTAAAATTAATAAACCTACTTTTGCTTTCTTTTAAGGTAAACTTAAGAATTCATCCTTATTTTCATTCTTATATATTAGCGTCAGGCAAAAAATAAGAAAGTACCTACTTATTTAAAAGTTGTCGTAAATCATTTTAACTTTTTTATATTATATTTGTATTTTGTATATATCTTTTTCTTCAGTTTTGTGCTGTTAAAAGCCTATTAATTTACGATAAATAACTTTTTCATTTACTGTCAAAGCAAAAATCAAACATTTAATGGCAACTACGGAAAATTTTATGCGATAATATACCCTGGAACTTTTTTATTAAACATTTTTTCTGTCATGTTTTATTGATCGCCATTATAAATTTAAAATTAAGACCCAAGCAGCCCGATGGCTCGACGTTGGCCTATGCGACTTGACTTCGGCACCCAACATAATTACAACCTTATTACGGCTCCCAGTTGCACCAATATGGTCAATCATTTTTGGGTCGTTAAGCCTTCGGGCACCGACTTGTCATTGTGCTTGAAGCACCAGGGCTACCAATATTTTTAAGAAAAAATAACAGATAAAGTCGGACGAATAAACCAATTAGTTATATTGTCTGTAATTATATTAATATTACAGAAGAATAATATCAACTTGTAAACATATTATTATAATTTTTTTTTTGAAAAAGTTGATAATTTGGTTTCAGACTATAACAGAATAATGCCCCCGCTTAATTAAAAAGTTTTTAACAAGTTTTAAAGTGTTATTTGGCAGTAATAATAAAATTAAATAGAAAAATGAATGTTTATTAACAATGGCTACAAAAAATGCAAAAAGACGGTGGACGAAAATGGCGTAGTCATCTTTACAACCAAATATTAGGTAACTAATGACGACTTTTCTAATGATATTTTTTTATAAACGCAATATATTTTAGAAACACAATAAAAACCTAAATAGCAGTATTTTCCTCACGTTGCTCATACCACTGGCATGTTGAAAGTCTAAAGAAATGAAAATATTTTTTTAAATCCTAAGAATCATCAGTGTTTATTTTTAAATTTACTGCGTGACTGTTGTTAAACTTTAAAGTTTAAAAGCGACATATTTAAAAATTAGGCAGATAGTTAGTAGTTAAGGAAGGTATCTAGTTCGAGTCTTCGAAATATACATAACATTAAAATTACATTTTTGGTGGAATTAATGTATTTAAATTATGTTAGCCTACATAAAGTTTAGAAAGGTAACCATATCATCATGTCTAGTGTCATAGCAAACAATCCCTATAGCCACTCTTTTTTGTTGGCCAACCTTATGTAGGTAAGACATAAACCAAAAGAAAAAATGTAATCATTGGCTGAATTAAAATGTTTAACATTATATTAGCCTACATACAATTTTAGAAAAATAACCATATCTATCAGTGTATGGATGGTATGGCAAAAAATTCCTTTTAGGCACCTTTTTAGAATTTCCGCAGCTTCGTAAGTCTTATACCAAAAAGTGGGGGTTAAATTAACAGAAAAATGTAATTACTCGCTGAATTTAAGTTTTTAACATTATGTTAGTTATACATACATTAGAAAGGTAATATAAATGTATAATATCATAGCGAACAAATTATATAGGCACTGGTCTTGGGTCAACGTACCTTTACGTAACATATTAAAGTTAAGGGGGATTTCTACTGTGATGGTCCTATTTTCATTGTTTCTTTACGATTTTTTTCTGGGGATAATAAGACAAATGCAGAAAAACAAGTTTTAAATTCTTTTTATTTAAGATAAGATGTACCAAACAAAATATTTCAATCCCCAAAAAATGAAAAACTTGAGGGTGCTACAGGATGCCGAAGTTACCCCCTCAAAAAAAACGTAACTTGCTGGCGAAATTCAAATAAATTTTTCTATTCATAATAAAAATAAAATTGACCCAGATTCTTCAATTGCATAAGCATGTAGTTATAGCCCCCACTAGAATCGTAGTAACTGTTAAAATGGCGCGAGATTTAAATTTTTTTTTGAAAATTTACCATTTTTTTTGTATTTTAAGGGCCGTAACATTTTCTGTAATATCGCAAAATACTTGATTCTAGAGGGTGATATAACCACTGGTATTCTGAGCATTTTAAGACTAAAATCATTAAATTCTGATAATTTGAACATACCGAAGTACTTTCCGCCAGCGCGAAAAACAGGGTTTCGAGAAAAACAACTTTCGAGAAAAACAACTTTAAAGTTTCAACGGTGGCTCACAACAAAATAGTCTCACTGTCACTTAGTCTGCGATGCCTGGCCCGTAGATTACACTCTCCTCATCCTTGAAAAACGATAAACGAGCTGATTCTTCCTGCCTTTTTGCGAGCCTGGCCTGAAGATCCTGATTGGTCGAGATGATGTCACTGGCGACAGAACGTAGCTCTGAATGCGGCTTAACTCAAAAGCGGCTAGTGATGAGAACTAACCGCCAATCATAAAATTAGATGTAACTTCTTCTTGGAGTAGATTTGGTAAAAACGTTTACACACAGTTATTCTAGAGGCTATAGAGAGTCGAAAAACGTCGGAAAAAAAATTTCGATATTTTGAAACCATCACAGTATAGCCAACTGAATGGAAATAGTTTATCTTATTATGATAGCTTATAAAATATTACCTATTTATAGGTAACCATAAAAATATTGAATTACCTATATTTTCCTTCTTATATATATAACCTAAACGAAGAAAATTAAAACCTCCTACTAATAAGTGACAAATTATCCCATATTGCATTTCATATATTTAGTATATTTCAGTTTATGTAATTATATCGTGTCATATTTAAATATAATAAACCAAATATATATTTTTCAAAAAGTAAGGTGAGAATACTTCAGTATTCACCTGAGGACGACTGGAGATGCTTACCAGTTGAAACGTAGTGATTTTAAATAAATAAAAACAATGCAAGTCCAAAACTCTACTGCCTTTCATGAAACTTGGTAGTTGTGTAGTGCCATCGTTACAAGGTTGGATTTGGTATAGATCCACAAGGTTGTAAAATATTACCAATACCGCCGATGTGCCGCAGTTATTTCTTTATAGTCGAGTGCTGACTATTATTTATACCTAATGCAACCCAGGTAGTACAACATTCGTCAGACGTCGGAAAAATGCTACTTGGGGAATTTATCAGCTGGTGTAAAATAAACCAATTTTTTGCTCTCGGCTGTAACTAAATCAATAAAGGGGTACATACGATTTACCTACTTCAGTTTAAATAAGATATATTTTTTTAACAATAAAAATCATCTTCGAATCACCTGGCAGTTCTATAAAGTAGAGTAGTATAAAGTTTGTCGTAGTTTGTCGAACACAGAATTAAAATATAAATTAGATAGCATAGTCCCACCATAAAATTGAAGTCTTTACTATTGGTATAGGATGTTACCACCTGCAGATCGGTTTCCTACTCTTTCGTTCTCGACAGTACGCATGGTAGAGGTTCATATCATACCATTTACCAAACGCTAGCCTGAATACTAAAAACCATACGATCGCCCTTTTTGGGTTGTAGTAAATATAGCTTTTAGCACCATCTCTTGGTAGTCCCATGAATCTACCTGAGCATACCCGTAAGCGTATTTACACACTTTTTATTACACAGTATTTATACAGGGTGATTTATAAGTTAATACTTTTTTTTAACTGTGTATAGAATGAATTAAAATAAACTACATTTTCAAATACCTTTTTTCAAAAAGGTATACTATTATAACCCTCGCGTGTTAAATCCTGTCGCTATGCTCCTCTTAATTAAAATCGACGCTCGGGTAATAACGGTAGCTGTCTAAACCAGTGGCGGCTCGTCAGGTGAAGTAGATAAGGGGCTCTTCACCAGAAAAAAATATAACAGGAGGAAAGTTTTTCTACAATATTAAATATTAATGTACTAATACAGCTACCATTTTAGCCCTTAAAAAATAATTATGTTCGAATTAATAATATTAATTTAATCCGAATGTAGCTATATGCATAATAGGGTCAGGGTTAACTCCGATGGACAGTAATTATAAACACTCGTGCATTTTGGCGCGCCCCAGCCGACCGTGTCCGTTAGCTCAAAGCAGGTGAAGACCCAACGCCCAACATGGCTTTGATATTTACCGTTGCTATGGTTACGTGACGCCAGTCACGTAAACAGCATGTAACAACTTGCATTATGCAGAAGGGCAATTTAAAAATAGTCCAGTCGTACGCACTATTGTTTTAGCATTGGTTCGCCTAACCTTAAGGTATTTATTATTTTGAGGCTTCGCGAAACTCACGGATATATGTCATTTTTACGTGATTTACTGTGTGATTAAAAAGTTTTGGTTTTATTTCTCAGTTAATTTAGTAGTGTACGTACCTATTTAGTTGTGTGTTTTAAAAATTAACCCAATTAATGACATAGTTTGTAATTTGTTGGAAACTCCATTCAGTCGTTGGATAGATGAGGATAAGAGAGACGTTTTGTTACGCGGGTTTTTAGACCATGTTTGTTTAAGTACCCGCACTAATACTATACCTAGCTCTGCACCATTTTATAAGACCGCGAGCCGTCACTGGTCTAAACCTTGGTTGATAATATACTATTAAGATTATGTGTCGCATCACTATAATAAACGGGTAAATTGACCATTTGTTTTTTGGTATTATGGCTTGACCACTGGAGGAGTTCTCAAGAAAGAGTGGCAAGACAAAAGGGACATGTGTTTGTTTTTATTTAAAATGTGAATTATTGATAGAAGTCAGCGACCCGTGATTACCCGTTCTCGTCATCTGTTTTATTAAACATTGTGATATATACTGGGTCTCCCAAAAGTCCCGCATAAAATTAATATCAATTCAAGGAAAAAGATCTAGGAACAACGCTCGGACCCGTGAACTTTTATTTTTAATTGTACATTTTTTGACATAAAAAAAATATTATACATGGTGTCTCATAGAACTGTCGTCACGTCTTTGACATTTTTTTTAATGGAACACCCTATATATTGTATTATTTTCTAATTCCCCACAAAATTCTACGCTTATGTTGTAAATGCCATGTGTCTAAATTCAATAGTTTTTGAGATATTGACGTTTAAAATATGGCATTTTTTGACTTTGACAGGCTGTAACATTGGAACGGTTCATCTTAGAGAAAAATGGTTTTCACCTCCTTATCTTAGTTTTTTATTCTCTATCCAAAGAAACCACCCTCCGATTTACCATGTTAAAACGTTAAAGCCGGTTTTTTGGTTTAAAATGGTAAATCGGAGGTTGGTTTCTTTGGATAGAGAATAAAAAACTAAGATAGGGAGGTGAAACCCATTTCTCTCTAAGCTGAACCGTTCCAATGTTACAGCCTGTCAAAGTCAAAAAATGCCATATTTTAAACGTCAATATCTCAAAAACTATTGAATTTAGACACATGACATTTACAACATAAGCGTAGAATTTTGTGGGGAATCAGAAAATAATACAATATATAGGGTGTTCCATTAAAAAAAAATTCAAAGACGTGACAGTTCTATGAGACACCCTGTATAATATTTTTTATGTTAAAAAATGCACAATTAAAAATAAAAATTTACGGGTCCGAGCGTTTTTCCTAGATATCTTTCCTTTAATTGATATTAATTTTATGCGGGACTTTTGGTAGACCCAGTACTTAAATTACGTCGCTTGCTAATAAACAAGGAATATATTCACCGAAATGCCTCATGTTTATTGATTTCTTAAAATGTTTTTTAATTGTTATTCAATTAATTTAAATGATAAAAAACTACTAACGCACTATTTTCTTTTTAAAATTGAATTTTATTTCAGAGTTTGCGCTGATTTTCAAAACTTTAAGCGCTACGCCAACGCTCACTCCAGTGTATTCCCGACCTTTCCAGGCGAATCTATATCCCTACGTTGGATTTTTTCACGCTGCGCGCGAAATTTAGGATAAATAAAACTTTTCCGAAGTTTTTCACGACCAATTTTTCGTCTTAAGAAATTTCTAAAAAATATGCCGTAATTTAAACTAAGGATAAACGGTCACAAAAACATGTTGTGATTAAAAGTGGAACAATTTTTCACAATTTGTGAAATCATAACTTGCAATTTGTAGTTGCGCTCCCTCGAGATTTAAATAATTGTTGGTGTTTATGTGAATTTAAAAGTTGATGTGCAGGACATGACGTTTTTAGGATATTTTGTTTTGTGCATCAATATGTTTTAAAATGTGTAAGTATACGATTTAAATGTTTAAATATACAGGGTGCTAAAAATTCGTGTGCGTACAAGGGGATCTCAAAAACGGTAAGAGATACGAAGATGGTTATATTGAGACAAAGTTGCGTATTTTGGAGCTTAATAATTTGTCGAAAAAAAATTGTATTTATTCCGAATGCTTTCGGAGATATCCGAAAAAAAAATATTTCCATTTTTGGTTTTTAAGTTTTTGCGCTTTTATTTTTGACTTGTAAAAAAAAATTAAAACCACTTTTTCATGCCGTTTTTTATGTTCTACAAGATAGCGTTATTAATTTTCGAATTCGACGTTTCGTTCTTTAGTTACCAACCTCAAGTTAATTTTTTTAAATACGGACCTGGAATTTTAAATACAGTTTTTACAGGAATTCCTGGGCTTTAGAAATGTAATACAATGTACAAGTTTTTGATACTTAAACGTTTTGTCATGTAATAACACATTTTTCAAATTATGTTTTTTATTTTATTACGGTCCTGAACATTTAGAGCCAAACTAAAAAACAAAAGATTTCTGATTTGAAAAATCCCTCCAATATTACTCAAGAGGCCTGATAATTGATATTTTGTAAGAAAAGAGGTCCAAAGTCTCGGCCTCAAATACTTTTCTGTCTGTATATTTTTGTTACATGTTTTGCCTGAACTAGCATCATCAGATTTTCTAAACGGTAAAAAAAATTTAAATTGTTTTTGAAATAAACATAAGCGCATCACAGTAACATAACTAGACTAACAGTCCAGTTACATTTTCTTCACTCGGGAGCATTATTTTTTTTCTGTTTTACAGTATTTCGGTCTAGGTTTAAGGCAAAGATCATAGGAAATACAATACTAATAGAAAATAGAATTATTTCTCATGCCTTAAAAACTTTCTTACTTCTTAGAGTATTGTGACGGTAAATCTGATTGAAAAAATAAACTACCCAAACACCATAACTTCATGTAATGTAATTTTAATGTTAAAGTTATTCTAAAAATAATTGCCAGGGCCGTAATAGTAAAGAAAGGATAATTTGAAATGCTAGTGATGTGTTATTTGAGGACAAAACGTTAAAATTTTAAAAAACCTCTATATTTTATTAAATTTCCAAAGCTTAGAAGTCCTTAAAACACTTTTAAAAATTCCAGATCCGTATGTTAAAAAAATTATTGGGGTTGGTATCTAAAGAACGAAACGTCCAATTTGAAAACCAATAACGCAATCTGGTAGAATATAAAGAACGGCTATAAGAAAGTGTTTTTTGTTTTTCTTCCGAAGTCAAAAATGAAGGCGCAAAACATTAAAAACCAAAACTAAAAATTTCGGTTTTTCTTTCACCAAATTATTAACACCCAAAAAACGCAACTTTGCCTCAATTTAACCATCTTCGTATCTCTAACCGTTTTCGAGATCCCCTTTTACGCACACGAATTTGTAGCACCCTGTAGAGTGAGGTCTAGTAACGCATTCGCCATTTCCTTTTTTAATCAATGTTTCGTAAATTTTTCATTTTATCCAAAAATCGGCCAAATACCGACATTAAAGCATAATTACCTACAATTTAAAGTTAAACAAGTTTAAATTTATTAAGTAATAAAATCAAAAAAAGAAAAATAAAAAAATTTCATAAATTTTGGTTTTTTGCTTTTATTATTCAAAATTTCTTTAGTTCAAAAAAATGGTGAATGCATCAGTAAACTTCACTCTTAACGCAAAATATTCAAAGGCGGTTTTTGGGTAGTTTAAGTTTGAGGTTTGAAGATTTTTGATATACATACAGGGTGTTACTTAAGTATATGGCCAAACTTGATGGTTTTCTTTCTTACCCAATTTTAAGACAAAAAGTTTAATAAATATAGGTCCTAAACGACTTTGTATTTATTATGCAGGGTTTTGAAATATTAAAAAAAATGTTTAATAGTAGGTAGGTACGCTACTCTTTTCAGTTGAATAGGTTCTTATGATTTAACAATTAAAATTACACGAAATAAATTCATCTCTTAAGTTTTTTCGCTCAGATTAACCGTTTTTGATAAAAACAAAAAATAATGAAATTGCGCACAACATTTATTACTGCAGTTTTTTTAATATCGTATCTTTTTTCTTTCATTAATTTTGATCTAAAACAATTAAGAGTGTGGTCTAGTGACATTCGTCATTTCGTTTTTCGATCAATTTCGTTAATTTTTCCTTTTATCCATAAATCGGCCAAATACGGACATTTGAAGTATAATTACCTACAATTTAAAGTTAAACATGTTTGAATTTATAACGTAATAAAAGCAGAAAAAAATTGAGAAATTTCACAAATTTTCGTTTTTTGTTTTTATTAATTAATCAATGAAAAATTCTTTAGTTTAAAACTGTAGTCAATTTCTACTCAAGGACGGCTATTGAATAAAGCGAATAGAATAAGAGATATTTATTAAAAGATGAAATGGCGAATGCACACACTTCACCCTTAAGACCGCTAAATTATTACATGTTAATATCGGGATTTGCCTGTTTTAAAATATTATAAAATTGATATAATAGAAAATGTAACTCATTTTTAAATTTATTAGAGCACCTTTTTCTTGTTCTATATTAAAATATTTATATATCAGCCAATTTCCATAAAACATAACGATTTATTAAAGAGTATTTAGTGTGCATCCGTCAATTTTTAATGAAAGTAAAGAAGCGTCAGACATAAATGGTTGGTTCAGAAACTAAAAACTTTACGCAACCAGTTGTTTTCTGGTTATTTCTTGGAATAAATAATTAGGGCAACGCATTTTCGTGTAACCAATATTTTCGCCGGAAGAGCGACAGCTCAATACTGCGAGGTAGCACAAGATAAATAGGTTTATGTAATTATTTTCTGGAGATTCCTTGCACTTTTTCTACATGTGTTAGATTGTACATATTATATTGTTGTTAAGAATATTTTTAATAACGGACATACATACCATTTCGTTGGATAATTTGGAAATTGCAATGAAGTTTAAAAATTATTTAAATTATCAAAAAACAAAATTCTTTTTAAGCTTTTTAAAATTGTTGTCTTTTTAAAAATATTACATAATATTTTTGCAACTTTTCCGCAATAAGGATTTTTTATAAAAACCGTATGCTTTAAGGCTCAATTTTATAAATTTCTGTTGAATCTAAGTTTAAACCTGGTTTAAACCGAAGGATAATAATTCTACAATCGTAAACATGTCAAAAATGTGTAATGTGGGATTGACAGCAAAGTTTAATTTAAGAGTAATCAACCTGGTCATAACTTGTTATGGTATGACTGATAGAAGAGTTTTGGACTTGGGCATTGTCTTTATTTGTTTAATATCACAACGTTTCAACTGGTAAGTATCTCCAGTCGTCTTCAGGTGAATACTGTTATGGTATGTTACATTATATTAAGTTATGACCAGGTAAATCACTCTAACCTCGAACTTTCCTGTCAATCCCACATTATAAAATTACCAGTTTTGACATTTCTTTGATTTAAACTCGACCTCGATTTAAATCATAGATTTTTTTTGGACAGTTTTATAAAGTCAATTTAAACCGAGATCACAAAATACAGATGTGAAATTTTCATCAGGAAACTTTATCGCAATGATAATAGAGTGATTGCAGATAAACTACAGAAGATAAAATAATAATATATGGTAAAACTTTACGACTTTGGGGATACAAAGTTTACTTTATGGCCCTTAGGTCATAAAATGACCCCTTGCCCATCATGAGGTTTGTTTAATACCCACCGAATATGGCACAAAATGTGTAATTTTAGTTTCGGTACTAAAGAAATGCTTAGTTTGCTAGAACTCTTAATCGACTACGTTCTTTTTGGAGACGGCAATGAAAAAAATTCGCGAAAACAATATATTGATCTATTCTAGTTTTTAAATTATCTGGAATAACCAAACCATTACATTACATGTGGTAGATACTATAAAATAAGATATTAATTAATAAAACTGTGGTAATGATAAATAATAATACACTTTATAAATATATTTTTGTGGTACCGTAAAACGGGGTTACTTTGCACCGCTTTTTGCACAATTTTTCTTTATTGAAAGATAAAAATATCTTAATACTAATATAACTATTTTATGATTTTCGGTGGATATCATTAAGCCCATTAACTAAGTCTTATTACATTTTTAGGTTGATTCATTGGAAGATTAGGACAAAAAATCGACTTACATCCTGGTGCAAAGTATACCACAAAAATGGTACACTTTGCTCCACTTCATTTTAAACTAATTTTACCGTTTTATCTATAATTAAAACAAAGTAACCGCATACGAGTCATACTTTGCACCATTTCAGATATTGTGCAAAGTATCCCCAATTTCGTAAGAAAGTGGGGATTCTTTGCACCAGTCGTAGCGTGCAAAGTATTCCCAATTTTATATGGAAATTGCCAATGTAAACAAAAAAAAACAGAAAAACCTAAATATGTATTTTATTGACCTATTTTATTACCTGCATCTCCAAACTAATAATTGTACATGCGATTGAACGGGTACTTTCCAATATTTATCAGCTTAGACTTTCTCGGCAAGAAGATTTTGCACAGCTTTAAAACGTGACAATTTAGAAGTTATATATTATGGCGGGAAATGATTGAGAAATGACGGAATACGGGAGTATG
Source organism: Polydrusus cervinus (assembly GCA_935413205.1). NCBI lineage: Eukaryota > Metazoa > Arthropoda > Insecta > Coleoptera > Curculionidae > Polydrusus > Polydrusus cervinus. The sequence continues at coordinate 12,299,055 of OW284519.1, read as the reverse complement.
TAACCTCTTGAGATGATATATTGCAGTGTTCTTTCTCTGCACATGACATAAGTAGCGGCCTCAAATTAAGATGAAGCACTGTACTACCAAAAATAATATTTTACAGCGTTGGTGCAAAGTTACCGTACTGAGTGCAAAGTAACCCCGTTTTACGGTATTTAAATATTCAATTGTCGAAATTGTTGATTTACGCACTAGAGTAACAAAAATTTGTAAAGTTGTAATGGAACTTCAAAATGCTTTTTTCTATTGTGAACTTCTGACAATAAATCAAAAATATTCCATTTGCACACATTGTGTGTAAAACGGTAGTTTCAGTGCAAGTTTTTTTTGTGTTTTTTTATAACTTTTTATAGGTAGCCATTGTTGAAAATAGTAGTTTCTACCAAAAGAGTGGATATGATGTCCATATAGCCGTAGGCGGAGTGCTCCAACTTCCTTAAATTGTACAATATATTGTTCTAAGAATAATCTTTCGAACTTCATACTTAAAATCAGCGTTGCAATAAATCATGACTTTTTTGGAAAGATCAATAAATCTGATTTTTTCGATTAAATCATGACTTTTATCAATTTATACTGATTTTTTCCTAAATATGGCAATCATGAACTTTAGAATTACTTACTTTCATTATTTTGTCTCTTATTGTTATCTTATTTTGTCACCCAAAAATATTTGTTTTCTAGATTTACAGTTAGAAAATCTCCTCGACGATATACAAAATAACTTGTATTGACATAAAAATTTTCGACGGCGTACAGCGTAATTTATAAATATTTTTTACGCTGCACTGATGACGATTAGTTATTTTTTTACACTTACATAATGTATCTAAATACTTCGTTTTAAATAAACTATCGCGGCTGTGGCTCAGAGGAAGAGCTACTGGCATTCGACCGGGGCGACCCGGGTTCGATTCCCGGAGTGGGCATACGTATAATAAAAAAAGTATGTCCAAAATTTAGTGAATTTAAGAATGTAGTGAAGAGTGTAAAAGGTATCATCTCCCAACCCACCCCATTCACGCCGGTAACCAGGCCGGATGAGATCGGACATCTCGTGGGGTGCGGAAGAAGGTACACACTCCCCAATCGGTGGGTCATGCAATGGCAATAAACCAAGGGTTGTTAGCCCTTAGGGGTGTCGCATGACTGAGGATCGTGGTTCAGAACCCACGTTAAACTGTAGGTCCCCTCGGGAATGGCCCTGGCAGCGAACAAAGAGGAAAAAAGTCTAACTCGAAAGAAAGGCAGAACGGCAAATAAACTATCTTTCTTTTTTTAAATTTCCTGATGAGTTGCTTGCTTCGGCGACTTGTTTTTACAGCAATTTAGAATTTGATTTAAATCACGATTAAAATTTAAAAAATCAGAAGTAAATCAAATCATTTGATTTAAATCTTCGCAACCCTGCTTAAAATTTAAAAAAATATATTTAAATCACAGATCTTTAGTTGGGTCAGAAAATAACAATAGTTCGGTAATAATAGTTTGTACAACAAGAGTGGATATGATGTCTATATCTCACGAGAGTGCTCAAACTTCGGAGTGCGATATCGATAATCCACTCGAGTTGAACATTATGTATTTTCTACGACCAAAATCATGAACCTTATGTTAAAAATGTTGAAAAAATTTGCAGGCTGCCGGTCTTGAACTCACGACCATTGGATGCAAAGTTCGATGTTTTGTCGCTTCGTCAGATGCTCATATTAGATATTATGATAAAACTAACTTAATAATAATGTTACATGAAGTTAATTTTCTATGCACAATCGGGTTTTTTCGGGTCTGTTCGTTGCGTTATTGATAGAATAGTATATATTGTGTTTATTTTAACCAAATAAATAACATATTCTAACATAAACGTGGCTTTTAAAAACAATTTATCAATATTAACGTTTACTAAAGTAAAAAAAAAGAATTCTTTTCGCATGCTCCTAATATGAAAAGCATCTGGATTGTATTCCATCACAAAAAATAATATATCCTAAATAATTAATAATAATCTAACACTTTTTAAATGCATATATATTCTCTTCTATATTCTCTCTTATATATTAAAGTCAAAATATGCTTTCACCACTTTAATACCAATAAATTATTTTGAAAAGCCACCTTTGATATTTATTTATAATAATGACTGGTGGAATAGTTGATAAAATGCGTTTTCTGCAAATAAGTCTTGATACGTTAGAAATTGCAATATTGTTGTAATTAGAACATGTATTGGATTTTTAATTCTGCATCGAATGAAATAATAATATACAGAGGTTCCAATTTGAAAAAAAAAAATTAAGTACTTAAAAGTTTGCTCGTCAGTGGTGCAGAACTGATTTTTCTTAGTGTTTATTTTTTTTTCGCATATAATACTGAAACGATTTTATTAAAATTTTGGAGGTATCTACGCAGCTATAAGAGGCATCCAAATAAGTAAGAATATATACTGGGTGACAATTTGAAAACGAACAGCATTTAATATTGCCTCTACCAATGATACAATAAGAATTTGGCGAAACACGTCAATTGATATATCGAGGGGGACATTTTTTAAGACATTTGTTGTCGTGTTACTTTCAACCCCCTAACCCCCAGGGCACCTACCCCTAAAATTTTGAATGGCAACCCCTATTTATTTTGCCATTTTTGTGTTGTTTATAAAATTCTACATAAACTGTATCAATTTTTTTTCATAAAATGTAATTATTTTATTTTTTCTAGTGGCGATATCGAAGACGAAATGTAGAAATACATTTCAAATTCCTTTATTTATTTACATTTCGTCTTCGATATCGCCACTAGAAAAAATAAAATAATTACATTTTTTGAAAAAAAAAATGATACAGTTTATGTAGAATTTTATAAGGAACACAAAAATGGCAAAATAAATAGGGGTTGCCATTTAAAATTTTAGGGGTAGGTGCCCTGGGGGTTAGGGGGTTGAAAGTAACACGACAACAAATGTCTTAAAAAATGTCCCCCTCGATATATCAATTGACGTGTTTCGCCAAATTTTCATACTATCATTGGTAGAGGCAATATTAAATGCTGTTCGTTTTCAAATTGTCACCCTGTATAGCATGTAATCTAAAAAAATAGGTCCTTATGACGTCACACTCTTTTGGAACACCATGTGAGAACAAAAATATTTTCCTGAAATGCATACAGGTAAAGTCTGCAAAATATGAAAATCTTAACTTAATTAATAAGTGAGCTATAGAAGACGGGAGGTGAGGTGCATGACCCTGTATAACTGCTTTTATTATTTTGTAAATTCAAACTTGTTCAACTTTAAATTGAAGGTAATTATGCTTCAAATATGGGTTACTGGCCAATATTTTAATAAAATGAAAAAGTAACGAAATATTGATAAAAAAACGAAATGGCGAATGGGTCACTAGACCTCTTTATTAGATTTTTTAATATATAACTGAGTATGTATCGGTATAACGTTGTTTTCCCTCTTTGTCCCAAACTGAAGACTAATTTCAGATCCTGATCTTTACACACAACGTCAACAACCAATGTAAATCTTACGGCTTTCTTTTTGCATTTACACACAGAATTTATAAGAGCCATAAGGGGATCTTATATCTTACCTTTCTACGTTGTACGCATTTATAGGCAATCCAAGAAAGTTTAAGTGGGTCTTTAAATTGCCACATCGCAGGTGTTAGAGGCACAATACCATTAAAATGTATATTGAGCTTTAAAAGCCCTTAGCTTACAATAGAAAATTATATAATTTATACGGGGTGTTATGGAATTGTCTGTACATTTGAACTCGGAAATCCCAATATTATGATAACCTTTGAAGAAAAAATATTTTTAAATATCGCTTTGCTTCAATGAGTAAAATTCGCCTTTTGTGTTTTTGATCCCGACGCCTTCACGTTTGTTTTGATTTTGAACTGACAGTGGCCTAGTAAAGAAGAGTTCACTGACCTTATGTCATTAGGTATATTCAAACTTTTTATAAATTAAAATTAAACATACCTCAGCAAGAATCCTTAAAAACTGGCATAAAAACCATAATAAAATAAATAAATTCTTTTAAATCGAATCTGCTATTCACACTTTGAAAATTAACCCATATTTTACAACAAAAACAACCCGTTATTTAAGCAAGTCCACATTGAAAATTCTTTGTTAAACTATTTGCTTCATATGGGATCCTTACGCAAACACTTGTTTTTGTTGATATTTTTCTTGTTTCTGCAACAAAACCGACAAAAACCTTTCGTTATTCCCCCAACGCAAACACGTTTAAGCTGTCAATTGCCTACAGTTACAAAGTACGCCGCTAGCGATGGCGTTGATTTAGTTAGTGATGGGCGATGTGTATCGATGCTTTTCTTGACATCAGTGTTTTATTACCGATGTTTAATATTTGTCACAAATAACGATGAAAGCATCGATGTTTAACCTTCAATGTTTGACACTGCGTTTTAATATTTGTCGCCATCTTTTTATTTCGAAATTACATTGGTTAGGTGGAGTTTTAGCACGTCAGGGACTGGCGGAACAAAACATCGATGAACCTCGCTCATCACTAATTTAATTTGCAGTTATGGTCAAAAGCATTGAGTCACCTAGCAATGCACTAAGAATGTCATTTTGGAAGAAAAAACAACCTTTTCGTGTTTAGTTCGTGTATTATGTAAAAAAGTATTTTTATTCCGTCTAGTTGTCTTCTTGAAACGCGGGGTTGTAATTTTCCCTGTGGAACAACATCTTCTTTAAAGAAAAAATTATGATCGTTAAAACTTAAAGGAGACACAACAGAGTTCCAGACTATCCTGAGTCTTGAGATTTTTGGCGAGTTCCTCTTTTAGAATGCAACACATTAAAAACTGGTAAATTTATTTTAGGTTGCTGATGATTCCGTATTTATTTCCTTATTTTATTATTTTTATTAAGCTGAAAAGTGAAGCAGTTAAAAAATAGTTTCTTGTTTACTAAGCACAAGCAGCTGATGCATGAGTCCATCTAAACTCATATGTTTTATTTACTGTACACCTAATTTTGACAGTTTGATATTTGGCAACGTTGCGACATCCATCTCTCTCACTCGCGAGGCTAGGCTTTGCTCGTATCTCTCTATCTTTTATATTGAGAAGTTCATGGCTTTAATTCATTGGTGTCGGGCTGATTTTAGGGGTCCTCTTTAGATGGTCGATAAAAAAAAACTATGGAGTATTTTTCTAGGACACCCAAGGAGTCGCCCAGTTAAATATAATAATGTTATTCCATAACACGCTGTATGTACATACATGGTAGACTAAAAATTAAAAAAAAATCAGATGAAACAACGGGTTTTTAAATGGTCAGTTTAATAGATAAAACTACAGTTTTAAAAACAGCTGCTATCTAGTAGCTAGCAGCGGTAACAAAGCCCAAAGCATAACTATATAGCCTAGCAGTGCCCTAACCCGATTGGGACTCTTCACAGTCTTCACTCTCAATAAAATAAAATATCATGAGGAACTGGTTAGGCCAGGTCGATTTCTCTACGCGCCAGTAAGAGAGGGCGATATATTCATTGATGTTAGTCTCTCTCTTGAACGGGTTTAACATCGTGTCAAATACCTAGTTGGCCAGTGCAGCGTGGCGGCAAGGAATTTTCGCGGCGTCACCCACACATTAGGGAGTTTTTGCATCGTAAGACGTTAATAGATAGCAACGTCTTAAATTAAAAATTATTCACATTTACAAAAAGAATGAAGCGTAGGGAGATAAAGTAATAATAATTATAAATGATGAATAAAAAGCTTGGTGTACAGGTAGGTAGGGCCATGGCACTGTGTAACTGGCCCAGTCTTCTTTGATGACCTCTTGTCACTCTATTTCCAGATGATAATGATCCCGATATACCAAGTTTAACTTTATGGTTTGAATACACTGTATTATTAAGTGTGCGCATTAAATTCATATACTTTTTCTTTTTTAATAAACCGTCTAAAAAGTTGGGTAAGAAGCCCTTAATAAAAGCGAATTTGATATACGCACTTTTCAGCGATCGACATCTTTATATCGCTAAACACATACGAGATTTAATAATCGATAAGTAAAACAAATTATTTTCTAATCCCAAAAAGATGATTCATTACGAACGGTATTTTCGCAAATAAACTCCCCGATCATAAAGCGAGCCAAATTACTTTTGAATTGTTCCGGATCTCAAAACTTCTGGCGTTAAATTCCGTTGCAGCCCTCCGTAATTAGTACACATTTACGGTGATTAAAAGTCGATGGTTCTTTTCTACAATCACCAAACCCTAAAAACCCGTTAATGAAACATTTGTTACGATGGTTAAAAAAGAAAGAATCCTCTGAAAATCTTCTTGGATTGAGGTGACAGTGGCGTACTTTATAATACCCCTGCAAATTACAAAAAATCGTAATTTTCTGTAGGCATTTTTAACTTTAGAACATTCATGTATTGGTGACATTTTGCAAACCAACAAAATCCCTCTAAACGCTATTTCAAACGTGATTTTCTCGGAATTCAGGCATCAGTCAGTGCGAAGATTTTACCGCCTGAAAAATCGATTAGCGGGATTTTGTCGGTTTGCACAATTCACAACAATGCATTATTATCCAGTAATACTTAATATGGAAAGAAAGCATAACATTTATATAAGGATTAGGACGATTAATTTAAGAATATGTTGTTAATGTTAAGTGTTACCATTTCTCAAATAAAATAATACTTGATTCAAATACAGTACAATCTCGGTAACGTGAACACAAAAAATTCTAAGGAGCTCATATTAAAGGAACGCGAAGTTTACAAAAAATACATATAAATACATATGTAACAACTATTATTATACCTAGCATACTACATAGTATGTTTTAATACAATAACCTAACCTAAGATACTTAACTAATCTTTTATAGCAAAATTTTTCTGCTTTCTCCCTTAATTAAGCAAACTGAAGTAAGTCATTTTGATTTTCCTTTTACTTGGACCACTCTATAGTATGAACAGTGTTATTCATACTACAAAGTGGTCAATGCAAAAAATATTATGTTCATATTACTAAGTCGTTCATAAGAGTGCATATTCATAAAACCGCGATTATACTGTACTAGCTTATTCTTGAAGAATATGATTAGAATGTCTTAAATTTAAGGATAAAAATGAGTTATTTATTTTAAGATAAAATATACCCCATTTTAAGTGTATCTTTTTTGTGGTCACCCTGTTTGATTTTCACACTCATTCAGTAATCCCAGTTTCATGCACTAGTTTGTGTAGGTAAACTTGGGAGAAGGTCAGTACTGTGTCTTCTGGTTCTAGTTATGGTTGCCCGAGTATCTGTTTTCTCTTTCCATCTAGTAATAATAATATAATACTAATAATAATAATAATTTTAATATGGAAAAAGGAGTGAATTACAATAAGTCATTTCAATTGCAATAAAATTCAATTTTTCCAGAATTTGCACTCATCTATCGAGGCGGTGAGCAGCGCTTTTATACTTAACCTAGTACTTACTAACTAAATTTTACTATAAAAAAAGGAAATTATTATTACTTAATAAAATGAGAAGAATGCTTGAGAAGATATGTTATTTTAAATATATTATAAGAAAAAATAAAATTTCTTCCATAAATAAAATAAAAATCCATATAACATAAATAATAAAATTAAATATTATATTTTAGTATAGGTATCTACCTACAAGAGGTTCCGAATCTTATAGCGATTTCGGTTTACAGATCTCGGGCACTCTGAGAGTGCTCTCTCCGAGATTTGTGTGTTCGATTATCGAAATCGAGATATCTCACTATATGGCTATGACAGATCTCGGGCAGATCTATGACGTCACAGAGCGCTCTCAGAGTGCCCGAGATCTGTAAACCGAAATCGCTATTAGTTTTTTAAACAGATAAGCAGGTTTTTAAATAGTGATGCTTTTATAATAAAATATTAAACAGTGTAGAAGCAGGGTCGTAGCCAGAACCAAATTTTTGGTAGGGCTATTCGATTCCTTACCAGGGCCCATATTCTCATGTTGAAATATAATGATATTTTTTGATTTTTAGGGAACGCTGTAGAATTTTTTACATTTTAGAACGACCGACATCCGACATGCTTCATTCATATGCATGTATTATATTTATTATAAGCAGTGGCGTAGCCAGAAAATATGCTCGTATAGGGACATTTTTTTTTCTGGAGAAAGGGACAGTCGGGACTACATGTATTTCAAGATATTGTACTTAGGAAAGAAGACGGAAAAGCGCCGCAGGCGATACATTTTCGGGGTCACGCCCAAAGTTCGTTTAAAATTCACCTAACTAGGTACTAACAAATTTTATCAAAATTATTAAAATTTGTTTTTGTAAATGATTTTTTTTACTTTTTTTTTTGACTTTCCTACAATATGAACACATGAACAATATGAATATTAGTGTCAATCCAAAATTTTAACATAAGAAGTATGTATGACTCTAACATGCGATTTTCGGGCTCAATTTTTGATAATTAAAAATAAGTAAATATTAAATTTGCTCTCCACGCCAAACTTGATGATTTTTCAGAAATCATGTATTTTTGGAGCGTAAATCTAGGAGCAGTTTTTGGTGCAAATTCTTAGTTTCTTAGTTGAAATACTCTTTCTTAAGTGCCGTTTTGTATATTCATAATAAAGCATTCTCGTTTTTTCCCGCACTATTTTTTCTAAAATAATAAATCATCACACTTCTTGAATAAAAAATGTTTCAATTAAAATGTTTACTATAATTTTTTTCTTTAAAAATAAATACCTATGTTTTTTGTTTTTGTTGTAAAAATATTTTATTGCATTGGGTTATATTTTTGTTGATTTAAAATAGCTTTAAGAAAGGAAAAACGGAACAGACAGGGGCAGGACAGGACTCTACCCGTATGACGAAATTATTTAATTTATTTTATTTTAGTAAACATATCAAATAACTTGCTGACATTTTTGACACTTATTTTTTTCTATTTTAAAATCTTTTTTACCAGGGCTCAATATTTTTTTAACAGGGCTTCGCCCTGGCCAGCCCCCCTCTACCTACGGCCCTGTCTAGAAGTCTCCTCCTTTCCATATTCAGCCACCCTATATCTTTGATGGAAAAGGTAACATAATCTCTTCTTTTCAAACCACACATAAGTCTAATGCAGGAATTCTGAACGAACTGCAGTTTGCGTGTATCTACATTAAACAAATTTGGGCCGTAGACTATATCTCCGTAATTAAGGTGCGACAGTATACTAACACTAACTAACGTATGATTCGACATTTTTTTGTTGAGTAAATTGCGATTTAAATAAATTAGTTTTAAATTGCAGAATGCTTGTTTAGTTATAGCAGTAACATGTGTCGAGAATTTAAGTTTGTTGTCCACAATAACGCCTAAATTCTTCGCCTCATCTGTAAGGGGGTATGTTAACATTTTCTAAACATCTAGAACGGGCAGCAGCTCTACTAAATAGCATAACTTGTGACTTTAAAGGATTCAACGATAGATTGTATTTGATTTATCGCAGAGAGCCTCGAGATGATAGTTTATTAGGTTACAGAATGCAACTATCTCATTAATAAAAAATTATAAGTATGGTTGCTCATCATCTGCGTAAAAGTTCGACATACAATAACGAAGTGCCTTATAAAATCGGGATGTATACAAGGTAAATCGACGTTGCCCCAAGACCAAGCCCTGGGGGACTTTAAGAACATGAGCATCGGAAAACTTTCCACCGATTCTCACTGCTTGAACTCTATTTGTCAAGTAAGCAGCAAAAAAGCTAATTGCGTCCTTAGAAAACCTCAAATAACTTAACAAGGCAAGTAACAGTTCGTGATTTATAAGGTCAAAGGCCTTAGTGACTCGCAATGGCAAATTATGTGCTGTCCTTGACTGGTCCGCAGTCAAGGTCTTCATTATACAGTTGCATTCTGTGTAGATGATTTTTGACAGCCATTGTGTCCTGTCAGAATTCCTGTAACTATTCTCATCTAACTCCTATTCCTAATGAAGCATTTGCTGTAATGGTATCCCTGTCTGCTCTTCCAGTAGATTTTGTGTTCACTTCTTATCCATCGCTTTATGGCTCCTCTTACTGTGCACCCTGGAACTCCGAGTACCAAGTCTGGACCTAAGTGTGTTTTTTCAGAGCCTTGCCTTGGAAGTGCATCAGCTTTTTCGTTCCTACCAACACCTCGTGTCCTGGTACCCAGTGAGGAGATTCAAGAAAATAAAACAAAATCGACGTGTAAGAGCGGTTTTTATTCAGGTGCTTCTTTAAGGATAAAAAATATCAGATTAAAGAGAGTCAATCTTGTTCAGCGAAAAAAATACTCAATTCAAATTTATTATTCTCATTTGGCGTCAAAACATTTTATTGAAATAAATCTAAAAAACTTAATTGAAATATAAATACGGATTAAACCAAAACTAAGGCTTTAATGAAGGCCAACACGCTTGGTCTGTAATTAGTAAAATATGCAAAATACCTATAAAACAGCTTACAGAATCTGTCGTAGACTTTTTAAAATTAAAATAGTAATCCTCAGGTCGAAAGGAAAATGTATTTTTTTTCAGCGTGACGTATGTAAATATCTGGAATATATCCGATTACAATGCCTGGAATATTGAATTTATATGCAGTAATTTTAACATTCATTTCTATTCATTTATTCATTCAGATTTGAGATATTGAATTATTCAGGTATATCGTAGAAATTTAATAATTTTCTGCAATGGGGTTGGAAATCTTTGTAATTTTTTTAAAACTTTCTGAAATAGAAACTATTTCTTAAAATATTATTTTTTTATTTATAGAAAGGAGTGATATTAGATTAACTATTGAATAGAATAAAACGCTAATTGAGGTAGGGGTGTCCGAAGATTTCCACTTTCCCTCCTTTCTTGACATTCTTTATACTACAGTACACAGCGGCAAAGCCAGAAATTTAGTTTGGGAGGGGGGGGGGGGGGGGCAAAAGGATCTGAAATTGAGTAACTGGCACCGTACATTTTTTCAGGTACCACGCCCAAAAAACCCTTTTTTGGACCATAAAAAAAAATGAAAATTAGAAATATATATTATTTTTAAAGAAACTTGTAGGAAGTTATAATAATACACTAATAAAAATATTTTAAAACTTATAAAAATGCTCTATAAAATAAGCATAACTGAACACAAAATCAAGGTGTATTTTTTATTTATTGAAAACCAAAAAAATATATTAAATATAATCTATAATTATTAGAAGCCATAGTCATATAAAGATTATACATGCAAACAACAATAACACTTTTTAAATTAATAAATAAAATCCCAAGAAGGTGTCGCGCGCCGCGTGTGTATTTAAAAGTTTTAAGATTTGCGTGAATGTCAGTTTGTCTAATGTAAAATGATGTGTTATTTTATCTACTGCGTTATTGATAGGGTTGCCGTAATTTCGTTTTCAAATTATATTTTAAATCTCTTGGTCTCTTGGATTTCGAGGGGGGCTGCCCCTCCCTCCCCTGGTTACGCCACTGATAGTACACCTGACGAGTAATTGTCCGTCGATGTTAACGACACAGGTACCCGAGACCGCCGCGCTCCTCATAAACAGGTAGACTTTTAGTTGCTAGCCAGTGTCGGTATTGTTTTAAGTTTAAATCCTAGTTTGGGTTTATAAGGATTTGTTTATTTATTTAGGTTGTACATTTTGTGTCAATCTTTGATTTTTAAAGTAAGTTTAATTTATATTTACCTTAAACTTACGTCCTTACCAGATGTTTATTTGTTATTTCATGTCTTATCAGTAGCGGCGGGTCAAAAATTTCAAGAGATACAAGAGAAATGTTTTGCTTATTATACCGGGTGACACAAAGGTTGCCACTCCCAATTCTTCAAGTGTTGAACTTGAGTGTATAAATTGCCATTTTTTGGCCCAGTAAAACCTTTACCAGTCTAGTATGCCCTGGAAAACAATAACATTATTTTTGCTTTTATTAGACCAAAATGTCAAATTAATTTAATAAGAGATCCTAAGCATGAAATGAATGAACTGTTTTCGCGGCATACTAGACCTGTCTTGACATAACTTTGACTTATCCGGGTCTATAAATAACATTCATGATATTTTTTGTTAATTTCTACTATTACTTAATGATAATTTTATTAGCTTGTTGGGGAAAAAATTAATGAAGAAATTTATTATAATAATTGTAAATAAAATAGATGATCCGAAGAGACAACAAATGCTCGGGCAACCAAAATTGGAACCAGAGGATATCCTTACCCCTTTCCCAGTTGACCTACACAAACTAGTGCAAGGAACTGCGATCAGGGAGTGGGTGTAACAACTAAACAGGGTGAGCACAATGGACCAAACCTGGCCTAAGTGCATCCGGCGCATGAACGGGCCCTCGAAAAAAAAATAAAAAATTAAATAGACCTAACAACATTATAAAGCATGTTGAATGGAACCATTTTAAAGTTTCCATTGCCTATTATTTACCACTTACCTTGTTTTACCAACATTACCGACGTTTTAGGAAACAAAGGAGAGTTGATATAGACGGCCATTATAACAATAAATGATAATGTGCGATATGTTATTGGAAAAATAATTTTCTATAAAATTTAAGCATCAAATAAAAATGACGGGTTTTAATTTAAAATTTAAAAGTTGACCTCAGTTCCGGTTAAACAAGTTAAATTAGTAGTGAACACGCGACATCGCAATTTAGTAGAAATCCACTCAACGCAAAACACAAATCCACTAGATATGTGAACTAAAGAAAAAACGGCACAACGGCAATGGTACATAACTTCCATTACTTGTTGTCGCGCAAATAGGCAACATTTGTTATTAGCTCGGAAATACGAATTGATGCTTTAAGAATTCACCTATATTAACCAGCTTTTTCAAATAAACTTATTCTAATCTATAAAAAATAGTAGTTTGAACAACAAGAGTGGATATGATGTCCATATCGCACGAGGAAGTAAATTGAGCACGACGTCATAGGCGGAGTGCTCAAACTTCCGAGCGCAATATATGGACAATCCACTCGAGTTGAATAGTATATTTTTTCTACGACCAAACTTACAAATCTTATGTTAAAAAATGTAAAAAAAAGTTTTCCGGTTGCCGGGCTCGAACTCACGATCCATAGTAAAACGCTCTACCTCTCGACTATCGAAATATTGCTACATAAAATTAATTTTCTATGCACATTCAGCAGGTTGCATTATTAATAAATCTATTATAAATTCGTCTAGATTTTATTATATTCGACAAATTAATAACAAATTGTACCATATGCATTTAAATTATATAATTTAGTGTCTTGAAAAAGAAGGCGGAGCCTCAGTAAAAATAATATTCTGTGATTGGTCAGTACTTTTAAGAACACCAATGGCTTCTCTGTAATTGACTACTGTGATTGGTCAGTTTCATTACCTATCTAGGATTGTTATGAGATTTTGCCGCACAGTTAACTGAAATAGCCTACTTTACTCACCACTTAAGTGTAAAGGAAACAGCAAATTTCCATGTGGGAGTAGAAAAACTCAATTTTCAGTGTCCCATTATTAAATAAGCGCAAAATGTACATAATTAAACGTAACCGAGTCAACTAAGCGTGACATCACGAACCCTAAATAACTATCCCGCTTTCCTCTAAAATGGTTTAGTTCGCAAAATTTCTGCACATATTCATAATTTAAATTTCCAAAGTTCTAAAGTTTCTTCAACAGGACGTAGAGTCTTAAGTTGTCCCACAACAGGCAATATAAGTTTGGTTTATGGTTTGGATTTAAATTATCATTTCTAAAAGGGTGTCCTAACAAGACTAGCTTAGGAAAGAGAGTGATTATTAACAGTTTATGAGCGCATGTGAAACGAACCAATCTTTTGTTATCGTGGTTGGAAACATAGGAAATCCCATGCAAGTTTTAGACTGTCCAAATATTTGCTTCCCTGTTGACTTTAGAGTGGGGTTATAGGGATACATTTTTAGGATCTCTGTGTGGTGAGTGCACATGCGGAGTTTGGACAATTTTGAACAACACGATCTTAACTTATTTGAATAAAATTACGGTTGGTTTTTCATTGGAATTTAACAGGTAATGCTGCGGACACCAACATTGATTAAACTTGTAAACCTATGATTTGTTATTGTCAAATGTAATTTGAAAGTGTTAGAGTTTTTACTAGTAATAATATTTTACCTTCAATAGAAGAAAAAGTTACTATGATTAAAAGGTACTATGCGGGAAAAAGCTTAAGTACCTATTGTATCTGATATGTTTTCCGTTTATTTTCCTGGATAGACCCATTCCTGCCAAGTCGCCAATACAAAAAAGCATTACTAAGTTTGAGGCGAAAGGCACTGTAATAAACAACTGCAAATGCACAGCACAGAATTACGAGAGAGCTGAAGAAAACTATGATAGAGATCTTAATATTTTACTTCAACCGAAGAAAATAAAAATATCAGCACTAGAACTCTCGGGCAAGGGGTGGAAAAATATCACACCACAGTACTGTGAACTTTGAAAACGCATAAATATCATTCATATAAGTATCAAAACCATCAATTGCTAGAAGGGTTTGAAGAGCGAGCTAGCTTTTTTATTTTGAATGATGGAGCAAGCTAGCAACAACATACAGTGACCGGCAAAAAGTTGGACCCATATGGGAAACTTTTTTATTATTGAAATTATAAAAAAACTTTTTATGCTGAAGTATCTGGAAGGGCTTAACATTATCAGCGACCATCAATACGGTTTTCGAAAGTCCAGATCAACAGGTGACCTTCTGACATATGTCACCCATCTTTGGAGCAACACCATCGAACATCATGGAGAATCCCGGGCTGTTACACTGGACATCTCTAGGGCTTTTGATCGTGTTTGGCACGATGGGCTTTTAAGTAAATTGCGATCCTATGGTATGCCTAATGGATTTTGTTTATGGTTAACCAGCTTCCTTAAGAACCGTTCTCTGCAAGTGGCGATTGACGGGTTTCTCTCAGACACCTTCACCATCAATGCCGGTGTTCCTCAAGGGTCCATATTGTCGCCTACCCTCTTTTTACTGTATATTAACGACCTTCTAGTGAAAACCCAAAATCCAATTTATAGCTTTGCTGATGACAGCACACTTGTCTCATCTTTTACCTTGACTCCCCAAACATCCGCTGCCGACGCACATCTTCGCAGGCAGCATGAAGTATTGCGCCTCAACAATGACCAATGACAAATTTTGGCTTGGGGTGACAGTAACCAAGTCGAATTTAATGCTAAGAAAACCCAGGCAGCAGTCTTCTCTAAAAAGGTTAACATTGCAGAACCGGATATAGTCATGGCAGGTCACGCAATTCCCCTGGCACCGTCTATTAATTTGCTGGGGGTCAATCTGGGAGGTAATATGTCTTGGCATGATCACGTTGCCGCAATTGCCAAGGCAGCTGCACAGAAACTTGGTGTACTTTTCCGCACCAAAAGGTTGTACACACCTCATCAACTTTTGACACTCTACAAAGCCCAGATTCGACCATCATTAGAATATTGCTCTCATGTCTGGAGCTCTGCACCCAAGCACACCCTTCGGCTACTGGATTCCATTCAAAGGAGAGCCGTTCGTCTGATCGGCGACCCCGAGCTGACCAAGACCCTCGATAGCCTGGAGCATCGAAGACAGGTTGGTGATTTGGCTCTCTTTTACAGATATTTCCATGGCAGGTGTTCGACTGACATTGCCCACTTGATTCCACCTAGAGCAATGCAAAACAGAAATACACGGCGAACCGCTGCCGCTCATCCATATGTTGTTCAGCTTAGTACTCCTCGAACTTCATTGTTCAAGAATTCTTTCATCTGGAGAACGTCATCTTTGTGGAATGATCTTCCTGAGGTCGTGTTTCCCAATGAATACAATCTTCAACGTTTCAAGACCAACGTTAATCGCTTTTTTCGCACTCGCACCGCTCCCAGAGCGCCTTAAAGGATTTTTCCTACAGTGCAGGTGTTTTATCATAAAAAAAAAAAAAAAAAAAAAAAGCGTCAGCATGATTGGTAACCTAAAAACTTGTTTTGACATTAGTCACGTAGATACTATTCGTTTGTCTGGAAAATTGAAAAGTATATATTTTGTTGTGAAAATCTGGTATTAGAGTACAAGATATTGAAAAAAGTTATTTAAAAAACGTGTTTAGATTTTAATTTTATGCTGGTGTGCAAAGTTTAAAATAAAAACTCATAAAACATACTTTTATTAAATTTAAAAAAATATTAAATGTTACTTTCATATCTCCATCAATTTAATGAAAATGTGTTAAATGATTAAAGATCAATATTTAAACATTTTTGTTATCTTGAAAAAATGTTATTTGCTAAAATTCAAAATTTAGCTTTTTATCATCATCATACCAAAATAAAAATTAGAAAAATGAATTGTTGGAATCAATTTCTAAAAATAAATAAATTGATTGATTTGGTAGGAGAAACTATAGGAGATTCGTTAAAACTAGTTCAAAATTAGAAAGAACTGTCTTTCGTAAACATATTGTTCCAGAAATACCTGTAATTGATATGTGGTTGCTAGATACAGGGCCTGGATACACCCAGTTATATGATAAAAAGCTAAATTTTGAATTTTAGCAAATAACATTTTTTCAAGATTGCAAAAATATGTAAATAAAATTTTTAAATATTGGTTTTAATACATTTTCATTGAATTGATGGAATTATGAAAGTAGCATTTGATATTTTTTTAAATTTAAAAAAAATATTTTTTTTTGAATTTTTGTTTTAAACTTTGCACACCAGCATAAAATTAAAATCTAAACACTTTTTCCAAATAACTTTTTTCAATATCTTGTATTCTAATGCCAGATTATCACGAAAAATATATACTTTTCAATTTTCCAGACAAACGAGTAGTCACGTGACTAATGTCAAAACAAGTTTTTAGGTTACAAATCCTGCAGAGGCTATCTGCATAAAAAGTTTTTTTACAATTTCAATAATACAAAAGTTTCCCATATGGGTCCAACTTTTTTCCGGTCACTGTATATTTTTTACAAAATGTTTGGTTCTCAGACCAATGCACGTTTGCATTAAATAATGAGTCGAATATGCAAAGTTATCGTTACTTAAGCCTACCAAATAAATATTATCTTGCATGCACTCGAACCCAATACCCTCAAAAAGTAAATGATTAGGCAGGCATTTTTGGGCATCGCATCGTTGGACCATTTTTTATTGCCGAAAATCTTACTGGCCCAATATATTTAGTTTTTCTTTAAAATCAAATTGGAGCCGCACTGGAAGAAGTCGCTGTTGAAAATCAGGAGATTTGATTCCAAACGGATGGTTGCCCGGCTACAATTTGCTTGTGATACGCAAATATTTAAATAATGCCTTTAATGGGTACGTTGGCCGTCCGAACTCAACAATTAATTGGCCAGCTTGGTTTCCTGATCCCTTACCAAACGACGTCTTCCCCTAAGGGCATTTAAAAAAAAATTCTTTATAAAAGTGTTAAGTTTGAAAATTTAGACCAGTTAAAAAATTCAATTTTAATGCAATCTGAAATAATTACCTAGTACCAACTCGCTAATGTTCTTGAGAATTTTACGATCGTTCAGGATATTGTTTAACTGCAAATGGCGGTTTATTTAAAAATTTAATAAAAGATTAACAATATTCCAAACGATTGTACAGGTTTCTTAAAATACAATTATTAGATTTTTTTATAAACAATTGTATACTTTTAAACACCCTGTTATTTTCTTCCCCTTTTACCAATTCTCAGTGATTCTAATACAATTTAATAGGTTTTATTGTAATTGTTTGATACCACTTTTTTCTCTCCTTGTATGCAGATAAGTTTATAAATCTGAAACAGAGCTTGGAAAACTTTCCACCTAAAAACTTTTTATCAGAAACAAAACGATCCAAAGTTTTGATATGCAGCTTAGGTTGCGTTGGTGTAACTGGATATCCTTTCGATTCAGCCAGTTGATTCCAGGAGATTACTTTACAAGTTTATTAGGGTTAGATAACGTCGCAACTTAGTGGATTACCAGGACTATTTATCTTTCAAAAGACTTTTGAAGTTGGCTTGATCCGGCGCTGATATCCAGAATGAAGAAAGAACCTGTCTTGTTTAATAGCTTAATTATTGTGCTGTATCACTTTGGAACAAGAAAGGAATTTTAATGTACTAATAAAAATTGCCTATAATTTAAGCATATCTTTTATAAATCTTGCAAAAATTTGTTATCTTATAGTTTAGTTTTAGGTTTAGACTAATTTTATGAAAAATATTTTTTTATTTATAAATACAAAGAAGTTTTCCATATATATGATTCCAACTTACATATGTAGGCACAGTGTAGGTATAGGCAGGAATAAAAAAATATATGTTCTAAAATTATTTTTAAACAAACAGGATGGTCCAGAAAAGATGGACAATAAAAAGATACCTTTTTTTAAATGAAACACCCAAAACAATATGACGTGATATTTAGTTTTTTAATTTTTTGTAACGTTACCATCAAAATGCAATATTCCTTTTTCTATTCCAATTTCCTGAGAAAACACTAAAAAGTAGTTACGCCTCTTTGTCTTTCCAGCGACGAATTGTGAGGTATAAAAAAATATATGTTCTAAAATTACTTTTAAACATACAGGATGGTTCAGAAAAGTAGGACAATAAAAAGATACATTTTTTTAGAATGGAACACCATATATATTTTAGCATTTTTGTTTCCTTACAAAATTACCCATATGACGCCGTTATTGTTTTTTAATTTTTTTGTAACGTTTCCTTACAAAATGCAAAATTCTTAAAATTTTGGGAAAAACATGATATAGTAAAAAATTATCTGTATTTCTCAATAAGAATATCAAAAATAGAAAATTTCTTGTAAACTCTTAAGTATCCAAAATTGTGTACAGGGTGTTTTCTGTTGACATCCAAATATACAATATTTTAAAATACAATAACTCTGTTTTTTTAAATGAAACACCCTATATTTATTAAGCTCGTCTGATAGATATTGTAAGTATCTTTTATTATTGTTAAGTTATACCTACACCTAAATTTAATAGTTTTGCCAATATTTTTATTTAAACTTTCGTGAAAAACACTACCTATAGTTTTTATTTTTCTAGTTAGCTATGACCAGCAAAGTCAAAACAAATGTCATTAAATATATTGTCAATTTAAAATATGTATAATAGTAATATTTTTTCGACGAGGTCTTCTTATAATCTAGTGCTGGCCGCTAATTTTAACATTTATGTAAAAAATTATTTTTTCTAGTACCGACATGCTATATGATTTACATTCTTGGTGTAAATGAGAAAAATACATTGTTTGCAACAAAACTTAATCATGGAAAATATCCAGACATACAACCCAATAAACAAGGTTTGAAAAAATTAATGGAGTGGTTTGACGGAACAGGAAGTGTGAGTATGACCATAAAAGGAATGTAAGAAAAACTGTTTAAACAAAAAAAATGTGCTAAATGATTTATTGAACATCACTAAACCGAGAACAAACGACGCGAAACCTCGTCTTTCCTGAGTTCAGTCGAATGGCATTTTTTTACACAATTTAAATGTTTGTGAACTTATTTTCAAAGTGCATAATAAAAAATAAGTTTTATTTAATTAAATAAATACGTAACTATATTGTCAATTTATTTTGATATTATATTTAATTACATTTTTTTTGACTTTGCTGGCCATGGCTTACTAGAAAAATAAAAACTAGTTTTTTTCACAAAAATTAAAAAAAAAATCGAAATATTGATATGACTTAACAATAATAAAAAATACTTACAATATCTATCAGACGAGCCTAATAAATGTAGGGTGTTTCATTTGAAAAAACAGAGTTATTGTATTTTAAAATTTTGTATATTTGGATGTTAACAGAAAACACCCTGTACAAAATTTTAGGTACTTAAATATTTAAGACAGGTTTTCTATCCCTAAACCTAAGAGTTTACAAAAAATTTTCTATTTGTGATACTGTTATTGAAAAATACAGGTAATTTTTTACTATCATGTTTTTTCCAAAATTTTAAGAATTTTGCATTTTGTAAGGAAACGTTACAAAAAAATTTAAAAACTATAATGGCGTCATATGGGTAATTTTGTAAGGAAACAAAAATGCTAAAATATATAGGGTGTTCCATTTTAAAAAAATGTATCTTTTTATTGTCCTACTTTTCCGGACCATCCTGTATGTTTAAAAGTAATTTTAGAACATATATTTTTTTATACCTCACAATTCGTCGCTGGAAAGACAAAGAGGCGTAACTACTTTTTAGTGTTTTCTCAGGAGAAGCAGTTAAAGTTTAAGTATATGTTCTATTGAGTACTGACTATATCTCACTTGCTATAATGCATTGGACAAATTTTTAAGTTGTTTACTAGATTTTATAATTTCTATGAAAAGTTACATTTTTGCAAAAAAATTATTAATTATTAAAATATAGACTTTTGAAAGAGTTACGCCTCATTGTCTATTCATTTTTCTGTATAATTTAATAGTTGGCCGACTTACAACTACTATTAATCGCCTTCAAAAACCTTAATCTGTACAACAAAGTTTATTGATTTATGACTTAACAAAGTAATTTCGTAAAATACTAAAGAAATTTAAAATTTAACTTAAAAAAAGTTATATAACAAAATAATAAAGGTTTAGCTAAATATGTATGTTATATCCCAAATATCCTTAGATTATAAAGAATTAGTCTAAGTCACTTATCTGTAAAGGATGCAGGTGTTTATCACAATATTAAATTATATTTTATCATATTCAATTTCGCCACTGCAACAGGATGCAGGTGCTTATCAAAATAGAGTATTATATTCTTTATATTCAATTTCAATGTTATCTTTACTTTTGCTGACCAAGATGGGAACCATTCTAGCACTGTCCTAGAACTTTTCCATGACGTCAACAGAACACATAAATACCTCCATCCAAATACAAAATGTTCAGTTTAGACAAGACTAGATGCTAGTATCTTTATCAAGTAAACGTTAACCTTTGTAACATTAATTGTTAGTCGTGAATAAAAATAAGTGCTTTTTTAAAAAGTGTCTTTAATCGGCCACGATATAACAATTTGGCGCAGTCGTTCGGATGTTTTGATCGCGAAAAACGCGAGTGAATTCCAATTCTTTGCAAAACAAGAATCTACCCTCAAGAAAAAGTGAATTTTCAAAAAACGTCCCACGTAAATTAAACCGTCCAAAAAGGACACAACAAGAGAAGAATTACGAAGAAAAGTTCTCAAAGAACTCAAACAAAGAAACCCACCCTGATCGACGAACTACTTTGTAGAACAAGTGGCCTGCGGGCAAGATCTAACTACTTGGTGGTCATCGAATTTCTAACTGTAATTGAAGTTGACGTGAAGCTAACCAAACGTCGTGTGGATTAGGAGCACCTAGTGGAACCCCTGGCACGTCGCAGCTTTCACAACGCCGTGTGGATTAGGAGCACGTAGTGGAACCCCTGACACGTCGCAGCATCAATACCACGTGTGGATTAGGAGCACTCAGTGGAACCCCTGACACGTTGGACAGTTAACCCCTTCTGTACCTCATCGAGATGTTTTTTCAACTGATGTAAGTTGATTTATTGTAACATTGTTGAATTTTACCAATTGTTGATTTATTTTTATATTTCGCAAATATTTGTTCATCATATTTACCAACTGATTTGAATTACCCTCGTAACTTTTAACAATTTTATATTTCCCCTCTAAACTTGTCTAAACTCACCGATTATTTTAGTAACGAATACATAAATAATCAATAAACAAAAATGGCTCAAAACGACGTTCCCCAAAACAACGTTCCCCAAAACGAAGAAATTGAACCATATAAATTATCAGAAATTTTCTCTCTCGTACCGGAATATGACGGAGATCAAATTTCGCTTAATACTTTTATTAACGCGTGTAATCGAGCTCACGATATGTGTGCAAACAATCAAGAAATACTGCTAGTGATAAGAATTAAAAATCAATTACGCGGTAAAGCTGCTCAATTAATAAACTCTAGAGATCTAGATACGTGGAATGACATTTCTCAACTTTTAACGGTACATTTTGGAGATCCAAGAGATCTAACTTCTTTAATACAAGATTTACAACGCGTACATCAATTGTCAAACGAAAGTCCTTTAACTTTTGCAGGTCGAATACAAACGCATAATGCAAAAATGCATTCAGCCGTGGCAAAACAAATTTTGACTCAAGCGCAAAAGAACGCACAAATTTTATTAATTGACAATATGTGTTTAAATACCCTTTTAACCGGCTTAGAACCAAAATTAGGCCAACTAATTAGGGCAGGAAACCCCAATACGATGTTAGATGCTATAAACAGAGTAAAACGGGAATTACAATTGTCTTATTTTGAAAATCAAAAATTTCAAAAAATTCAAAAGCCTCAAACACCAATTCCAAAATTTTGCTCTTTTTGTAAAAGAAATGGACATAATGTAAATGAATGCAGAACAAAACAATCGCAAAGGACGCAGTCCACACAGCCCCAGAGTCAATTCAGAACGCAGTTCGCGTACCCTCAAAACCAATACAGGACGCAGTCCACATACCCCCAAAACAATCAACAAAGGACGCAGTCCGCATATCCTCAAAACAATCAATTCAGAACGCAATCTGCATACCCCCAAAATAACCAACAAAGGACGCAGTCCGCAAACCCACAAAATTACACAAGACCAAATTTTCAACCCCCTTCATCAAATCAAAACCAAACAAGATTTCAAAATTTTCAACAAAGAAATAACGTTACTCCAAACCAACAAAAGACACATCATATAAATACAAATAACCCCGAATACAACCCTGATCATTTCGAAAATGCAAATTTTGAAAATGACCAGTGTTACGAATCTCAAAACGAATATGATTACGTCGAAGAATATTATGATGATTTTTCTGATAACGATAATTTTCGTCCCAATTCAGAAAACGAAACAAAGTACACCGAAACTCAAAATTTTTCTCAGTGTAACAACACTAATTATTCTTCTCAGTGTAGCAGCAATGAAAATTTTTCTCAAACAAATGTAAATTTTCAAAACGAAGCCTCGGGAATGTTAGAACTGACGGACCAGTTCCAAACGATGACAGTTCAAGACGATTTCAACCCCAATCTCAATTTCTCAGAACAAAATTTTCTCTAAATACCGTTTCATCTCAAAATCTCTATTACATTTTTGACAGAACAAAAACATTTAAATTATTAATAGATACCGGTGCAGGAATTTCCATTTTTAAACCCAAAACATGTGAAAATTTTAAAACAAGAAATCCAGAAAATTTATTAGTTAAAGGTATTACAAATGAAAACGTTTTAATTACACAATCGACACTGATACCCTTTGTTAACAATGACCCACATAAAGTTTTTATTTATAATCTTGACATTGAATTCGACGGTCTACTAGGATCAGATTTCTTAGAGCATTATCATTGTATTGTTGACTTAAAAAATAAACAACTAATTACGGACTTTAAAATAATACCGATGTATAAAGTAGAAGATTCTAAGGAAAACACTGCAATGGAAAATGAGGAAATGTATAATAATATTATAAACATGGAACCACGTACAGAAAAAATTTGTAAATTGAAAACAAATAAATTGAAAAATACCGAAGCCATCTTATTAGCCCAATGCCTCGATAAAGTTCGATTACCGAACGCAATAGTTAAAATAAACGAGAATGGAGAATTTTTGACGTCAGTCTTAAACATAAATATGATTCCAAAAACAGTCAATTTTTCTAATTTAAATTTTGAACCCCTCATTAAGAGAAGTACTTCAGTACAAAATTTTAATAAGGGAAACACTTCATATCCACAAATAATTAATAGAGAAGAAGAAATAATAAACCAGTTACGAACGGAGCATATGAACAACGAGGAAAAAGAAATGATTTCACAAATTTGCTTAGAATTTTCTGATATATTCTACCTAGAAGGAGATGATCTGACTTTTACAAGCGAAATCAAACACTCAATCAAAACAAAAGAATCCAGACCAATTCATACCAAGTCATATAGGTATCCACATGTCCACAAAGAAGAAGTGAAGACACAGATAAACAAAATGCTAGACCAAAGAATTATACAGCCTTCAATATCACCATGGTCGAGTCCAGTATGGGTTGTACCAAAGAAAATGGACGCATCTGGAAAACAGAAATACAGACTTGTGATAGACTACAGGAAATTGAACGATATCAGTATAGATGATAGGTATCCGTTACCAAACATATCCGACCTTTTAGATCAGTTAGGACACTGCCAATACTTTACAACATTGGATTTAGCCTCAGGATTTCACCAAATCGAAATTGACCCAAACGACATAGAAAAAACAGCATTCTCTGTAGACAATGGACACTACGAATTCCTACGAATGCCATTTGGACTAAAGAACGCACCATCAACGTTCCAGAGAGTCATGGATAACATTTTAATGGGAATACAGAACGAAAAATGTGCAGTCTACATGGACGACATCATAATTTATAGCAGTACAATTCACGAACACGTTAATAGACTTCGAGAAGTATTTTTAAGACTCAGAAAAGCTAACCTAAAAATACAGCCAGACAAATGCGAATTTTTGAGAAAAGAAGTGGCTTATCTTGGACATCTGATAACAAAAGATGGAGTTAAACCAAATCCAAATAAAATCGCAGCAATCAAAGAATTTCCAATCCCAACCAATACAAAGGACATTAAATCATTTTTAGGACTTTCCGGATATTATAGAAGATTTATTCCTGACTATGCCAAAGTCTCAAAACCATTGACAACATTGTTAAAGAAAGATATTCCTTTTATATTCGATGTATACTGTCAAAAAGCATTTGACACATTGAAAGACTACTTGACGAGAGAACCTATTCTAATCTATCCAAATTTTGAAGAACCATTTGTATTAACCACAGACGCTTCTATGTTTGCAATCGGAGCAATTTTATCTCAAGGCCCAATTGGAAAAGACTTACCAATAGCTTTTGCATCTAGAACGCTATGCCCAGCTGAAACTAAATACAGCGTTATCGAAAGAGAACTATTAGCGATTGTATGGGCAGTAAAACACTTCAGACCATATTTGTATGGAAGAAAATTCAAACTTGTAACCGACCATAGACCATTAACGTGGCTATTCTCAATAAAAGATCCAGGTTCAAGACTTGCCAGATGGAGACTCAAATTAGAGGAATATGACTATGAAATTATGTACAAACCAGGAAGGATAAATAAGAATGCTGATGCCTTAAGCAGGATAAAGATTAACCATTTTAAACAAGTGACCGCATTTAATAGGAAAACTCAGGAAGAACCAGAATCCTCTTCTACTGAGATAGATGAAAATGAAACCCAATTAATGTCGCCCCAAACTATGGAAAACGAATTCAAAAGATTTTGGGAACTATATCAAGTAAAATCCTTGATTGATTATTCAAAAATCAGATACACCAATAACCAACTTCTAGATAAAGATCACAAGAACATAATCACTATTTTTCAAAAAGATAAACTAACTGATTTACATTACAAGATTATAGAAGACTTTCATGAAGAACATCCAACGTTTGAAGACGATAAAATAAACATTCTAAATTCCAAAACTTCAAATAAAAGAAAATATTTAATTATAACTTTACCCTTTATAATTGACGACGCTATAGCTACATTATTTAAGGCTTTAGTTAGTTCACAACATGAAATAGACGAATCAAAAACATATTATGTCGAAAATAATGTTGATTTACCATTTTTGGAAATGTTATGTTTTATTTTTGCTGACAAAGATTTAAAAATCGTTATCTGCCAAAATATAGTAACTACTCCTGAACAAGATCAAGTCCCAATAATAATGGATCAATACCACTCTGGAAAAAGAAACTTTCACAGAGGAGTCAACGAAACAATACGGAGAATAAAAGAAAAATATAACTGGACAGGACTCAGTAAAGATGTAGAGAATTTCATAAAAAAATGTGAAATATGCCAGAAAAATAAAGTTATGAGAAAAAACATGGATAATCCATTAGTCGTTACAGAAACACCAAAAACTGCATTTGAAAGGATAAATATTGATATTTTAGAAATTCCAGAAAAGAATTATATCCTGACCATAAGAGACGAACTCACAAAATTTATTCAAGCATACCCACTTATGGATAAAACCTCAAAATCTGTAGTTAACACCTTATTACTATATTTTCAACATTATGGAACACCTTTAAGGATACATTGTGATTTTGGAAGAGAGTTTAACAACCAACTAATGAAAGATCTTTGCAACCTTTATAACATAAAGTTAACATTTTCCAGTGTAAACCACCCCCAATCAAATGGCTCATTGGAAAGATTCCATGCCACCCTTTTAGAAATGATAAGAGTAATGACTACTGAAGATCCAAATGAACACCCCTTGCAACTATTACCATACGCTTGTATATGCTATAATAATTCTGTGAACAAAACAACTGGATTTACACCATATGAATTAATATTTGGACACACATCTACAAGACCTCCAGAAACCCTTTATAATGAAAAAGAACTTGTTTCAAAATATATGAGAGATCTTAATGCCAGAATTAAACACTATTATAACCTTGCCAGGAAAAGAACAATCCAATCAAAAGAAAAAGCCAAGGAAAGATTCGACGAGCATGTAAAAAGAGATAACACAGACTATAAAGTTGGTGATAAAGTATATGTAAAAGAGTCACAAATTAAAGGAAAACTTGCAAATAAGTTTAATGGCCCTTTTATGATTAAAGAAATCCATTTAAACTCAGCAACTTTAGAAAACTTACAAACAAAACAAACAACTAAAGTAAATTTTGACAGACTAAAACCATACTATGAAGATGTAATAATTAAGCCAGATGATAAGAATGCTATAGAAGAAGATACTGATTAGAATTTTTATTTCAGATTTCTCTTCCTATTCTCAAACACGCTTGCGCTATCAAGACAGAGGAATGATAATTATCGATACACACTAAAACCTGTTGATACCAATGTTGGACTATATTTCCAAAGAGAAACAAAATTAAAGGTTTCAAATGATAAATGGACACTCTTAGTCTACAAAGATACCAGACGACTAAAAGAACTATACGATAATAATAACAATATCTTATACAGCTTAGGCGATATGCTAACCAAAAGAGATAGCAATATGAAAAAGGTATACGTTGACTTGAAAACACATGTTAGTCTACTCGGACAAATTTCACAAGATTTAGAAAATAAATTCGAAGAACTTGAATTGGACGTTTCTACGAGACCAAAACGTGGATTAATTAACGCTGCAGGAAGCATTTGGAAATTTATTACTGGAAACTTAGACGCATCAGATGGAGAATACTATAATAACTGTATAAACAAAATCGAAAAAGATGAACATGAACTTGAAACTCTTATGAAAAAACAAATAACGGTAACTACGTCCGTGATAAAAAGTTTTAATGAAACCCTAAGAAAACTTCAAATCGATGAAGAAACTTTCAATAAAGATTTAAAGCAAATAGAAAAAAGTATTTTAGATATATGGAATGAAGTCGAATTATTAGAACACAAGCTACAGCTTATAAATATCTGCCAGCATTTAATGGAATCCTATACCTTTATAGAAGAACAATTAAACGATATCTTAAACGCCGTTACCTTCGCTAGGTTAAATATAATTCATACATCAATTATTACTCCAAAGGATTTAGTATCCTCATTGGAAAAAGTAGCTCAAAGCCTCCAAAAGAATAACTTACCCCTTTCTCCTAGAGAAGCAAAAGTCGCCACATATTTAGATATCATAGAGTTAGCAGCGTATCAAACATTTGATAAGTTAATTTTTGTCCTAGACATCCCTCTAGTCGAACCCGAACTCTATACGGTTTATCGATTATATCCAATACCTACTAAGGATAATCGGACCGGAATCCATTATATATTACCAACTATTCAAAAATATATCGCGAAAGGTGATGATTCAGATCAGTTCATTCCATTATCAGATATTGACCATTGTAAAGAAGTTATGATAAATATTAAGCTTTGTAAAAATTTGTATTCTTACCCAATTGATTCAAACGCTTTTGCGAAGCGCAGCTTCTAAAAACACAACAATTTACTAGTCTTCCCAAAAATTGTGAAGTAATTTCAATGTATATGCAAGATTATAAGATACAATTGTTAAAGGCAAATGTATGGTTATTGGTAATAACTGATCAAACTCCAGTAACAATTAAGTGTGAAAATATTGATCCAATATCGGAAATAATTAATACCAATACTATTTTGACTTTACAACCGGGTTGTTCAGCATTTATTGGAAATACAAGAATTCAAGCCTCAATGATAAAAGTTTCGGAATGGCATTATAATTATTCCAACACAATTCAAATACCTTTTAATTGTTGTTTAAATTTGCCAAACAACGCTCATAAAAATTTAGATTTAAAACCGCTTAAAATTGGTGAACTAAATCTAGATGATTTAGAAATTGCTAAACATAAATTGGATCAATATTCTAAAGATATCGATGACTTAATTAAGGAACCTTTAATAGAAAAATATACGTCTTGGTTCACTTATGTCTCCATAACTTTAATAATACTTTTCATAACCATTTACGTTTTTCGAAAATATCAAAGACGTAGGCGAATGATTGGAATCAGTACCGATCGATCTGATCCTCCAGATCCACCTTCTCCAAAAACTGGAATATCCTTATTAGGAAGACGAATTTCCAGAATGTTACCGCGAAGACGTCCAAGCATTCGTCTCGGTGAACCAATCGAAGAAGGTGAAACCTTCGAAATTCTTGAGAATCGTAATACAAGAAGTATTGATAAAACGTACGCATAAATAAATAATAATTGTCATTTCTCGTTATTGCTTTACGCTTATTGGATTTATTTTATACATTTTTTTTTGCTTATTGTATAACTTTCAAAAGTTACTGCATTGTATAGCACTAACTTTTTTTTATAAAGGGGAGCTGTTATATCCCAAATATCCTTAGATTATAAAGAATTAGTCTAAGTCACTTATCTGTAAAGGATGCAGGTGTTTATCACAATATTAAATTATATTTTATCATATTCAATTTCGCCACTGCAACAGGATGCAGGTGCTTATCAAAATAGAGTATTATATTCTTTATATTCAATTTCAATGTTATCTTTACTTTTGCTGACCAAGATGGGAACCATTCTAGCACTGTCCTAGAACTTTTCCATGACGTCAACAGAACACATAAATACCTCCATCCAAATACAAAATGTTCAGTTTAGACAAGACTAGATGCTAGTATCTTTATCAAGTAAACGTTAACCTTTGTAACATTAATTGTTAGTCGTGAATAAAAATAAGTGCTTTTTTAAAAAGTGTCTTTAATCGGCCACGATATAACATGTATTACTACCAAATACGTTAAAAACATTATTTTTAATAGAAAAGAAGGTTTTTTTAGCGGCAGGCGGACAAAGTAGTGCATCTATCTTTTGCATTGAGTACACATGGACGCCAAATGCAATGGGTTTCCTGGAGCACAGATAGACAATGACAGGCTGTTTCGTTCTTATTAGAACTCATCAGAAAGCCATAACCTGTAAGCGACCCCCAGTACAGCGAGACTATGCTTTCAAGGCATAGTCTCGCTGTACTGGGGGTCGCGAAATTATTCCTTTCACTAAGTTTTACCGACAAAAAACTGTCAGGACCATGATGCATGGAGGGACGTAGCTAACTTAAATCGTATTTTGCTGAAAGCCAGCCGAGAATGGCATGAGATACTAATTGTGTACTTAACGGAAAAATGAGCTCGAGACGATCCTGTGACAGAATTAACGCCGTTGCAAATGCTAACAGTCTACTTAAGCAGAGGAAATAACGTAGTACTATCTTTGGTACCAATATTTGTATTAAATCTTTTGATCTCTAAAAGGAGGGTATGATATTCATACTTTAATGAATAAACTATAGGGCGTATCTTCGGTACTATGCTCATTAATAAAGTAATCTGGAAAGACAAAAAAGAGGCGTAAGTCGACTTACGCCTCTTTGTGTTTTTATCAGTTGTTAGAATAGGAGATCCGACGAAATTTAGATTTGCTATATCAAGATAACCATAAGAAGGAGAGATACGTCCATTTGCTGGTTCAAAAATATGACCAGCAGGTCTTTTATAGTGGTCGTAACTCAAATCAGGCATTTTTGGAGTTACGCCCCTTGGTTTTTCCAGCGACGAATTTTTATATAAACTGTTTTTTGATTTCTTTAATAATAGAGACGGTATATTACTTTGTCCGACAAATGGGCCACCATTTATAGCATATAGCAACAGATAGGTACTAAAATTATATTGACCATATTAATATACTTCGTTATTATAGGAATTTAAAATATGTAAGTACTCTTATTATTTTCACATTATTATTTTTAATAAAAACAAATAAATATAACCGGAAATCGATTTCTAAATAATTTATAAAACAAAAAAATATTTTACCCACGTGTACGAAATCCTTAAAACAGCAATGTCAGCTCATTTTTAGCCCTCCATCGAAGTTTCTCAAGAAAATATTTGCGGCTTCGGCCGAGAGTTATCAAAGCAGATTTCGGGTTTCTATATGTTCATTTATCAAAAAATAGAAAAATAAACTTTTATGTAGATACTGAGATACGTCGGAAGAATATTTTTGAGAGTTTTGTACGCCTACCCTTCGCCGAATGGGGTTCGTTTAACAATAGGGTCACTTTTGTGTAAACAAAATTTATATCTGTCAAGATAAGACTGCAGAAGTAACTGCATCTTTAGCGTCGGGGGAAAAGTGAAAATACAGTGTTTGGAAAAGAAAACGTCTTGAATAGCTTGGGCTATTATTTTATTACAATTATTGTTATTTGGCAAGGGCCTGTCGACATATTAAGCACCGGTTCCCGCAGATCACCGAAGTCAAGCGGTGTCGAGCGCGGTTAGTACTTGGGCGGGTGACCGCTTGGGAATACGGCGTGCTCTTGCCTCAGGGAAGAGTGTAAAATGAATCGACACCTAGCCATCCTATTCACGCCGGACAGGCCGGATGAGATCGGATAACTCGTAGGATGAAGGTGCCGTTTCACACTCCCCAGTCGGTAGATCACATTTGTGGTCGATGTTACTTTTTAAAGTTTTTTAATAGAAATTTGATTAAAACCTAATAGTGTGCGGTATCATATTAATCGTAACAAAGTGCTCTTTGTTTCTAATCTGACGAGCCACCATGTTGCCATTTAAAAAAAATGAGTAAAATAAGTTTAAATTTTAAATTTCACACCGCAGATAGATTTTGACCAAAAACAGTCAAGTTGTATTTTTCCCAAGATTTTATTACTGAAATAAGTGATTTAAACGTATTCATAGCCCTCTAGATAAAAAATATATTTAAAGAAAATATATAATTTTGATGACAAAAAGTGACAAGTGACACAGGGTTGTTTTTAGAACATCATATAAAGGTAAAAAAAGGAAAAATATACCAGGTGTCCAATTTAAAAATAAAAAGTTCATGTCACTTTCGATTAAACCGGAAGTTTCATAAAGTTAAATCACTTGTTAAAAAATGCCATTTTACGTCATATATAAATCCTCCAATTTTCATTTCACTAACTTTAAAAACAAAAAAATTATAGGCGCGAGCCACCTTCCGTGGACACCCGGTATGGACGTGCCAATTATCAAAAAATCATATTCAGTAGTTATTGAAGTATTTGCAATATTCCACGCTTTTTCGACACCTTGTATGTAAAAAATTATATTTTTTCTGTAATCATCCCCAAACTGACAACTTTCCGGCGTGATTTGGAGCCACAAAAGTCATTATTCCAGTATTGTCAACCGTTGTTAAGTAATGAGACATATAAAACGATACGAGAATATTATATTCTCAGCCTAGGCCAGGAATAACATATTCCCATGCAGAGTTTCGTTTATTCATATCATACATAATACACACAATCTTGCAAATATCAAATAATTTAATATATTTTATAATTATATATATTTATATGAGCACTTATTACTTAATATTTTCATACATTTATTGGTATAGTGCCGTTGTTGGAGTTGTTAAACATTGACTGAGAATAGTGAGAATCCTTCCCAAAACAAAAAGCTGTAATATACGAAGATGCGGTATTTACATTTTTCATTGGTTCGGTTGTCTGCTTTAAGAATCCTGTTTGCAACATCGATTTTATTTGTTATCGAATCCTCAACATAATCTTCAGCAACACTAGAATATCGCCATCGCCATCGGCTGCACCTCGACCACCAATTTTTATCCTCGACCGAGAATATGCTATTTTTCCTACTAGATACACAATATTACCATATTCTCTCTCGTCTATGCATAAAATTACCAAGGATATTACTTCTTCACTTTTGTTATACTCAAGATGCCTTGCATGTTGCATGTCCAGATTTTCCAAACTGACATTCAACTCTCTATATATAAAAGCAGCCTTCTTGGAAAACTCTTGCATTCTTTATTCGAGCTTATAAGCCGGCACGTACGCGTAAGTGATGCAAATAAAAGAAAAGCGGAAAACGAGTATGAAACTTTTAAAAGCGAAAAACAGACTCTGGATTTGTTTGAAAATGGAAGCTAGACTGCAGTGAGTGGTTTTTACACACTGCATGAATTGAATGCGAAAAGGTAAATTATCCATTGTAGGTTAACCTACTCCGTATGACTTAACGACGAGAAGCTTTCTTTTTCATTGACTTTTGGAAGGCGCGCCTTTACAACACACTTTGACAGGCAAAGTTATTTAAAGAACTTTCTTTATGTGATTTGTTTAGTTACTTTATAGCTTTTTGGAAGGTAAAAGATTTGAAGATGGTTAAATTGAGGCAAAGTTCCGTATTTTGGGGCTTAATAATTTGGTGAAAAAAATTGTAAATATTCCGAATACTATCGGAGATATCCAAAAAAAAAACGAAATTTTTAAATTTGGTTTTTAATTGTTTGCGCTTTCATTTTTTACTAGTTAAAAAAAAAACAGTTTTTAATAGCCGTTTTTCATATTTTACAAGATGGCTTTATTAATTTATAAATTTATTTAATTTTGTTCCTTAGATACCAACCTGGAGCCAATTTTTTAAAATACTGATGTGGAATTTTAAATACAGTTTTAACGATTTCTGAGCTTTAGAAATTTCTCGTCATTTTAACTTTTTGTCAGCTAATAACCGACTTTTTCAAATTATCTTTTTATACCATTACGGTCCTGAACATTTGAGCAAAACCAAATAATAGATTTGTGATTTTAAAAGTTGTTACATTTTTAGTCAAAGAGACCTGATATTGAATATTTTGTAGGAGAGTCTCAGCCTCGAATATTTTTCTGTCTGTATATTTTTATTACGTGTTTCGCCTGAAACTGGCATCATCAGACCTTTTAAACAGTTCTTCTTCTTCTTAGGGTGCCATTCAGATTTCTGCGTAGGCGTCTGTCCTTTCGTCCTTATCAGATATTCCTATTTATTGCAGCGTTTTGGAGTGTTTAAAAAGCATGTATTCCCGTCCACTGTCGAATACTTCTCAACCAGGACAATTTTTTTCTCCCTATCCCTCTCTTTCCTCCTTCGATTTTACCCTGCAGGATAATACATTGAAACTCATAACGTTCTCCACGCATAATGTCTCCTTGGTAAGCTATTTTTTTTCTTTTTATGCCTTCATAGAGCTCACCATTTATCAATTCTGCTCTTCGGAGTACTTCTTCATTACTTATATGATCGATCCATAACCATAAACTAAAAAAAATTAAGTATTTTTTTCGACTTTTGAATAGAAAGCAGTAACTTCGCATTTAAAGATAACTTTTAATTCTAAACAACTTTTACAAATAATAATTGTATCTAGAACGAAAAATAAGACTACCCTATGGTTAAGCAACTTTTAAAAAATTAAATGTTACGACGAAGCTCAGATTTTTAGGGTTTGAAAGTGGGCTGTAATTTTTTATTAGCGTGGTATTAAAATAAACGGTAAAAAATGGCGATGCTAAGTAAAGGCATGAAAATATATATAGAAAAATGAGAAAATATGAACAAACAATGCGAGGCACTAAAACGGCTTACCTTGGTGTAGTCTTCGTAGAGCTGGAAGGCTTCTTCACGGGTACCCTTGTGGCCTAAAGAAAATATCACTTCACGAAATGCGTGATCGGCGAAAAAATGGTTAAAAAGGCGAGAAAAATATAGTCGTACGCGTTTCTTGGTACTTATTGTACTGCTGGTTCCTCGGCGATCTTAGAACCTCCTTAGTGCCAAAAAGGTGGTTTCTATCGATTTTGCGCGTATATGAAATTAACTACATTTTATGCCTTATACAGGGCGACCATATTAGTGAAACTTGAACATTAAATATCCCTAGAATGTATTGCAGTTTTTTTTTAAATTTTAATTAGCGCCTTTTTAAAAATAAAAGTGTCTGTGAAATCAATATTAAAAAAGTTTTCCATATGGAGCCCGATTTCTGCCGGTCACTATACAGGGTGTCGCAGATAAGGATGCACTCTACAGGTATATCGTAAACCAATTAAAATTCAGAGATTCTTAAATTTAAAAAAAAAGTTGCGCCCTATTAAAGTCTTTATAGTTGTGTTGTCAAATTTAAAAACTCCGAATCCTTTCGAAGATATTTGGATAAAACCGAATTTTCACGATTTCATTTTAATTTTTTCTGATTCTATTTGAAAAGATAGGTATGTTAAAAGAAAAATTACATTTTATTACCATATTTTCTCTTCTATCCCTTAATCTAATTAGATTTTTAATCTGACGTTTCGTTTTTTCAAAACCATCATCAACTTTGTTTTGTAAATATTGGGGAAATATTATTTTATAATTTTTAAACTCCTCTCCTCCTTTGTAATTCATGTGACACACCTAGTATTAGTAACAAGTTTTGGACTTAAAAACTCATTATCAATAAGAATATTTTGCTAATTCATTTTATTTAAAACTATTTTATTTTCAATCTCCGTAACCTAATCTGTCTCAACTGTATAGTAGGCTGTGACTGGCACTTGTTTAAATAAATTATAAATACTTGACAAATGACAGATTAATAGTATATTATATATAACAAGTGATAAAAGTGATACCTTTAAAACGAGGAGATATTTAGCACGAGGCGTCAGCACAGTACCAAAATTCTCCAAGTTTTAGAATAATCACTTTCCCACGAGTAACGTACACTATTTTTCCTACGACCACAAAGAATTATTAAAAAAGCCTTTGATTTGTGAAAAAAATATTTCAATACTAGTGTTAAATAAAATATATCAACACTAGTGTTAAAATTAGCATACTTAGGATTATGTTCCACTTAATATCTGGTTTCATAGTTTGTCAATAGGCTTTTACTTTATCTGTAGTTTAACTCCTTAATTTTTTCATATTCATATATTATAGGAAAAATTAATCCTGGATTGACTTCTAAATTAACCAGAATGAAAAATTTTAAATTTAATCAAAGAAAGATGCATTAATCACAAATTTAAAAAATCCACCCAACAAGGAAAATTTCAATTTAAAATAATTCTATAAATTATTTAATGTTTTCATAAAAAAAGTCAAATACTCCTGGTGGGATTTGAACCTGTGACCTTGCGATCTGTGGGCTAGAGCTCTATTCTCTACGCTATTGGTAGTAATAAGGATTTGTTGTTTATACATGAAACTTTCTTCAACGCGGTTTGTTTTTTCTGGTAATAGATTTTCCAGTATATTATTAACATTTTTTATAATTTCAGATGGCGTATTTTCACACTCTAATTTTAAATCACTCGACAAATACATGATAAATAAGTTAAACACTTTTAAGTTATACTGCTTCCTAAAATTTGTTTTTTTTTAATAAAAAGGGGTTTTATCTGTCAAATTGGTACCATATGTTTGAATTAAATAGTGTTGAAATATTTTTTTTTCAACACGCGTGTGATATACGGCGCTTTCTAGCCAAATTAACCGTTCATTTTGTCTCATTTTCATAGGTGGTCGTAGGAAAAGTTTATTTTTATAATATTCATAACCAAGATTATTAATTGAGTTGTCAAAAATATGCACCTAAACTCGAACAAACTCTTTGGCAAATTAAACCAAATTTTGTTAAGCCAGCCATCAAACAAACTTCTTACTCAACTATCTTTACCAGGAATCTACGTTCCTATAAAACTATGTTAATTAAATAAGTACACTGGCAGATCCTAAGTAAACTATATAATAACTCAAAGACAGAATTCTCAGTCATAAATTCGGTAGTGTATTCTGCTCTATACTTCTTAGAAAATAAAGTTGTGTAAAGCTGATAGTAAAATAAAGGATTTACATGCGACTTTCTTGTACCTCGTCCTAATAAGTTAAACATAAAACAAAGATTATCATTATGTTCGCAACTAGTGTTGAAATATTTTTTTTTGCAACACGCGTGTGATGTTCGGCGTTTTGTAGCCAAATTAACCGTGCTTTTTTTCTCATTTTCATAGGTGGAAAATTAATGAAATCGTTTAGTGAAAATTAACTTTAATCTAATTTCTTTGAAGTAAAACCTGTATGCTTTTAAGGAGTTGTGTGATTGTAGTCGTTTTTAAAATAAAAATTATGGAACATTAATCAAGAGAAGAAAAATTGGAAATATGACGTCCAGAGTCAAATTATTTCTAGTTGGCTTTGAAAACAAAATAAAGTTAATAGATACAAGATGAATAATGATTAGCACTTATTGTTATTGATGATGGGCTCTTAAGTCGGAAACGTATTATTAATACTAAGTATGATACGTCATTGAAGTACAAAAGAGGAGGGAGAATTTAAAAATAATTAAACAAAATTTCCCAACTATTTAAAAAAGCAAAGTTGATGATGGTTTTGATAGAACGAAACGTCGGATTAAAAATCTAATTACACTAACTTTTATAGGGAAGCAATAATAGATATGAAAATGTATACTTTATTTTAACCTATCTTTTCAATTAGAGTCAGAAAAAAATAAAAACGAAATCGCGAAAAATCGGTTTTGCCCAAATATCTTCGGAACAATTCGGAGCTTTTTAAACTTGAAAACACAGTGTTGCAGAATTTAGGAGGGCGCAACTTTTTTCTAATTTAACCCATTTTGTATCTTCTATGGTTTACTAGATCTCTGTAAAGGGCATCCTTATCTGGGACGCCCTAGATTATAATCCACAAAAAATTATCCTCCAAAATACCTTTGTTGCGTACTTTACCATTTTAAACACGATTAAAGTTTCCTATTTTTTGCCTAAAAATAAAAACTCTTAAACACATTCAAAATGATGTTTATAATCGGTTTGATTAATGATATATTGGAAGCTTCAGCTTCAATAAACGGGATATTCTGGGCCATATTTTCTTGTAAAATCCTCAAAAGCCAAGTCACCCTATAGTTTGTGTCGGAAGGGAAGTGAGTTAAGGCGTGACTTAATATTACGAAGTAAACGTGTAACCTTTTTTGCTAACAATAGAAGCGAGACCACCATTAAAAAACTAGGCTCGTTCTTAAAAACGATGAAACCTATACAGGGTGTTACGGTAAGAGATACGAGGAAGCTTAAATTAGGGCAAAGTTGCGCAATTCATAGCCGACCAATATGCCAAGAAGAAATTTAGAAAATTCCAAGTACTTCCTAAGATATACGTAAAAAACAGAAAATCGCCGTTTTGGTTTTTAATTGTTCCTCGCTTTATTTAAAGAGATAATAGAAAATAAATTTCACACTTTCATTGCCACTCTTCATCTTTTATAAAGCAGTGTTCTTAGATTTCATGTCCGACGTTTTGTTTTTTGGATGCCATTGTCAGGTTTGTTTTTTTAAATACGGACCTCTATTTTTTATTGCATTTATCTAAACTTTATATGCGATATAATCTTAATACAAAATTACTTTGATTGAATATTAACGTTTCTACCCTATAAAATGATTTTCAAGAATATTTTATTTAAAAAACTTTTGGATTATTGCAGATCAAAGCCGTATCTGATAATATATAACAAAGACAGAACGATTTTTCTCTTTCTAAAAACCCTAATCGAGAAGGCTATTGCAGATAATTTTGAAAAAGCTTTCGAGTTTGTTACAATTAGAGGATTCATTGTTTAAAGTATCATAGTTTGCCATGGAATGTAGAAACAATAAAAAGTTTGACATAAGTAATCTAAATTTCAATTACGCGGTGATAAATTCTGTCTTATCTAAAAATGAAATTTTCTTCTGAAGAAAAAAGGGATATGTTAAGAATTTATTACAGTAGCAATAGAAATTCTATGACAGCTTTACAAAGATATTTTGAGGAGTATCCGGAAAGGGAGCAGCCAGCATTGTAACGGGTTTTCCCGTTGGGGGGGTTCTCCGCAGAAATTAAAACACTATTCTGGAGTTGGACAAAGTTGGTTTATTTCAGAATGAGTAACAAGGCACGTGGTCAACTAAGATACCAAGCTAAAAGAATAAGATTGCGTTATGATGATACGCAACAGTTTTTAATAAATACTATAGCTAATATAGGTGGATAAATCATATTAAATGCACCACTTACCTAATACCAGGCAGCGTCTTTATTTAACCACAAAATAATTATCAATTGACGACACCCAATGGCTATTGCTGATAAATTGGTTGATTTGCTCGACAAAGCAGGAAAGAAAAGAATTTCGCTAGCCGGATCCGATAAAGCCTAATGCTGTTTTTTTATGGGTACCCCACTCCTCGCCTGCGTCGCGCACCCGGCGAATGCGAACCATATCGACGGTAAAATTTACCATAACGCTGAAAATCCATATTTTGCCCGTCACAGCATAAAACATTTTCAAGGATAGAAATTTAAGCGATTATGGCCAGCTTGGAAAGCCTCGACAAAAATATGGTAACGGTATTACAGAAGACGAAATTCAGAACGTTTTAGGCCAGGTATATAACATGAAAAATTGTTTTTTTACAAAATAAGTTAACATTGTATACATACAATATCTTGAAATCTTATGATGTTTCACGTTATTGTAGGTGGACAATGATGCATCTATATCCAGTAGGCAAATGGAAGCGGAATCCAATTTGCCATCCTTAAACCATGTTAAGGCATGGAAAGTTCTAAAAAATGCCAGTTTGAGACCCTACAAAATTCATATATCACATGCATTGCGAGAAGGAGACGCTGAAAAAAGGTTAACTTTTTGTAATTGGCTACTAGATCAAGATAACCAAAATCGCAATTTTTAAGCAATATTATTTGTAGTGATGAGGCTACATTTACAAATTGTGGTGTTTTTAATAGAAACAATGAACATATTTGGGCAAGAGAAAATCCCAGAGAAAATAGAGAAGTACGCAAGCAAGTACGCTTTTCTCTGAATGTTTGGGCAGGGATATTAGGCGATAGAATTTTTGATCCTGTTTTTCTACCACAACGACTAACAGGGGAGTATTATCTAGTATTTTTAAATAATACATTCCAAG
Source organism: Polydrusus cervinus (assembly GCA_935413205.1). Classification (NCBI taxonomy): domain Eukaryota; kingdom Metazoa; phylum Arthropoda; class Insecta; order Coleoptera; family Curculionidae; genus Polydrusus; species Polydrusus cervinus. The sequence continues at coordinate 12,259,437 of OW284519.1, read as the reverse complement.
ATTTTTATCTGAAATCCCGCTTGCACGGCTGCAACAAGTTTGGTTTCAGCAAGAGCACCCGCTCATGGCACGAGAGATGTTACAAAAAATGTGATGTGAAAAAATTTATAAAACCAGGAGGAAAGTTTTTCGACAATATTAAAAATTAATGTACCAATACAGCTACCATTTTAGTTCTTCAAAAAGAATTATGTTCAAATTAATAATATTAATTTAATCCGAATATAGCTATGCATAATAGGGCCACGGTTAACTCCGATGGACAATAATTATAAACACTCGTGCATTTTGGGCGCCCCAGCCGGCCGTGTCCGTTAGCTCAAAGCAAATGAATATCCAACGCTCAACATAGCTTTGATATTCACCATTGCTATGGTTACGTGACGTCAGTCACGCAAACAGCATGTACCAATTTGCATTATTATGAAGGACAATTTAAAAATAGATCAGTCGTATGCACCATTGTTTTAGCATTGGTTCGCCTAACCTTAAGGTATTTATTTTGAGGCTACGCGAAATTTACGGTTATAGATATCGTTTTTACGTGATTTACTGTGCGATTAAAAAGTTTTGTTTTTATTTTTCAGTTAATTCAGTAGTGTACGTACCTACTTAGTTGTGTGTTTTAAAAATGAAGCCAATTAATGATATAGTTTGTAATTTGTTGGGAACTTCATTCAGTCGTTGGACAGATGAGGATAAGAGAGACGTTTTGTTACACGGGTTTTTAGTCAATGTTTGTTTAAGGATTTTTAAATAATGTAGTCTTGGCTTAGATTGCAAAGGTCTTGTAGGAAACGTTTAGTTTTTAAACTTTTTCTTCTAAAAGTCCTGTTTTGTATAGAGATTAAGGTTTCGGACGTATGTCGTTTTAGTTATTGATGTATGATGCAATTTTATAGGAAAACGAGTAAAAATAATAATAATTTATAGTATTTTTTTATTATATACTTGTCTGTTCCGTTTCCCTTTTTTAATGCTATTTTAAACCAACAAAAATATAACCCAATGCAATAAAATATTTTTACAACAAAAAGAAAACACAATTAGATATTTATTTTTAAAGGTAAAAATTAAAGTAAAAATTTTAATTGAAACATTTTTTATGGAATAAGTGTGATCATTTATAATAAATAAAAAATAGTGCGAAATCAAACGAGAATGCTTTATTATGAATATACAAAACGGCACTTAAGAAAGACTATTTCAAAACCTAAGCATTTGCATTAAAAACTGCTCTTCGATCTACGCTCCTAAAATATATGTTTACTTTATTTTTAATCAAAGAAAACCGAGCCCGAAAAACGCTGGTTAGAGTCATACATACTAGGGTGGGCCGATTTTGATAAAATTTTAAAAAATTTGAATTTAGTTTTTGGAATACTTACCAAAAGTTGCCTTATAGTATTGTATAAAATGATTTTATATAAGTGTTATCAGTAAATTTATGTCTTTTGCCCTCTACCAGCCTTCAAAGGGTAATTTTTTTTAAATTTTCAAAAAATCTTAATTTTCGATTTGGAATATTTACCAAAAGATACCTTTATTTTATATAGTTTATATAGCGACTAAGAACATTTAAACACAAGTTATAGATAAAAATAAAATACGAAGAGCTAGAGAGAAGTGCAGAAAAAGTTACTAGAATACAGAGTTTCCACCCTTAAAAGCATTATATTTTGATGGCAGGAAGGACAAAACCCTGGTAATTGAAGACATTGAAGGAACATCTCATAGAAGAACAGTGGTTGAGGAGCATATTTCTTTGATCCAAGAACCAGGCTCTTTATTCTTGGGTCACACAGTACCTTCGTCTGGAACCAGCAAGGGTATTTTTAAAAGCATTATGGATTTTTTTCAAAACACGAGTGAATTACATGACTTAGTTGTGATGGCACGGTGGTGAACACAGGTTTAAAAAATGGTATAATTGCTCAACTGGAAGTAAAGTTGGGTCGCCCTCTCCAACGATTTAAAATGTCAACTTCATGCAAATGAACTTCCCCTCAGACATTTTTTCCAGCATCTTGATGGCCAGACAACAGGTCCAGTTACATTTTCAGGTGTATTAGGAAAGCAAATTCAACAGTGCGAAAAGTTACCACTTGTCAAATATGAAACAATAGACTGTAAGTTGCCTAACTTAGATTTTGTTGATTTAAGCACAGATCAGAAGTATCTTTACGAAATTTGTGTTGCAGTATCTTCCGGCGTGTGCTCTGTGGAACTATTAAACAGAAATCCAGGAAAAGTGAGTCATTCTCGATGGCTTACTTTAGCAAATCGAATCCTACGTCTCTACATTAGTTCAGAAAGTCCCTGTGAAAATTTAAAAGACTTGACCAATTACATTATTAAAGTTTACAGTCCTCTTTGGTTTGAAATTAAATGTAATTCTTCATGTCAGAACGGAGCAAGACACGTTTTCCAAACAATTAAATTAAGCCGGTACTTAAGGCCAGACTTAAAAAGTATTATAGATCCTGTGATACAACGTAATGCATTCTTCGCGCACCCAGAAAACATTTTGATTAGTATGTTAAATGACATTCGTCTTCATATTCGAGAGCTTGCACTTAGACGTATATTAAATGCGAAACAAAAAACAAATCAAAATATAAAAATATTTAAAGTGCCCCAACTCAATTTTGATGCCGTTGAATATACTGGATTAATTGACTGGCAAAAAAATGATATTACTTGCCCACCATTACTGAGAAACTTAGAAATAGATAATCTAAAAAGAATCAGAATCATCTGAAAAGTTTTTACACATTGACTTCTTTCCATGTCACACACAAGCGGCGGAGCGATGTGTAAAACTAGTAACAGAAGCGTCTTTATCATTGGTTGGTTCAGAAAGGCGAGATGGTTTCATTAAATCAAGGATCGATTCACTCTTGCTAATGCCACAGTTCGAATCCAAGAAAGACAATAAGCAATATTAAATTAAAAAACGGCAAAAATAACTCTGTGAGCAGTTGTTAGTTACTACTTTAAAGTTTGTTTTGTGTATTTAGTAAATTGTAATAGTTTTGTTTTATTACACATTTATAATAAATATTTTTTTCTACCAAAAAATATACTTTTTCCATCATATTTAAGTATGAAATAATTTTTAGTTTTTTTTTTATTACTTAACCACTGGTAGGGGGCAAATAAAATAATTTGGTTAAAAAACTCTATATAAACATTACTATCGTAATCATAAAAAGCAACTTTTGCGCGGTATTCCAAAACGATTTCCTTATTTTATTTTTTTAAATATTTCAATTTTTTAAACTCCCGGTAGAGGGCAAAAAAAGTAATTTGAACAAAAAACGTTTAATAAACAATATTATTGTATACATTTAAGGCAACTTTTTCTCACTATTCCAAAACGATAATTCTAAATTTACTTTATCGGCCCACCCTAATACATACGTCTTATGTTAAAATTTCGGATTGACACCATTATTTATATTTTTATACAGTGATCTAGTTTATGATATAAATAAGCAAAGAATGCGTTCGTGGAAATGATATAGGATTTATTTTCCAATCCTATATTATTAGTTATTATATTAATGATAAATTGCCAAAGTTGGACTACGCGAATAAAAACTAATATATAAAAATAAATTGTTTGTGTTTGTTTTATTGTTTTCAGGGAAGGCAATGATTTTTTGCCTATATTGTATGCACGCAAATGCCCTTTCCCCTTTTTTAGAGCTATTTGACACAGGAGCCAACACCAACAAAAATATAGCCAAATGCAATAAAATATTTTTACGACAAAAACAAATGAATAAATTCATTTATTTTGAAAGACAAAAATTATATTAAAAATTTTAATTGCAAAAACAGAAAAACAGCTTTCTTATTGAAGATGTGTGATAATTTACAATAAAAAAATAGTGCAACCAGAAACGAGACTGCTTCATTATAAATTCAAAATGGCTCTCAGATTCGTAATCTACGTTAAAAAAAAACACAATTTCTGAAAAAATCATCTATTTTCGCGTAGTAAGCGTATACGCTCCACGTATGTATGACCAAAAAGGGTTTTTCGAGCTTGGTTTGTATATACAGGGTGGCCCATTTGTCTGACAAAGTAATATACCGTCTCTACTATTAAAGATATCAAAAAAAAGTTTTTATAAAAGTTATGAGGTACAAAAAATATATGTTCTAAAATTATTTTTAAACATACAGGATGGGCCAAAAAAGTAGGGCAATAAAAAGATACATTTTTTAAAATGGAACACCCTATATATTTTAACATTTTTTGTTTCCTTACAAAATAATCCATATGACGCCATATTTAGTTTTTTAATTTTTTGCAAACAAAATGCAAAATTCTTAAAATTTTGGAAAAAACATGATAGTAAAAAATTACCTGTATTTCTCAATAAGAGTATCGAAAATCGAAAACTTTTTGTAAACTCTTAAGTTTAGGGGTAGATAAACTGTCTTAAATCTTTAAGTACCAAAAATTTTGTACAGGGTATTTTCTGTTGACATCCATATACACAAGATTTTAAAATACAATAACTCTGTTTTTTTAAATGAAACACCCTATATTTATTAGGCTCGTCAGATAGATATTGTAACTATCTTTTATTATTGTTAAGTCATACCAATACCTAAATTTACTAGTTTGGCAATATTTCTATTTTTATTTAAATTATGGTGAAAAAAACTATAATTTTTATTTTTCTAGTAAGCCATGACCAGCAAACTAAAAACAAATGTAATTAAATATTATCCCATATTAAAATAAATTGATAACCATAGTTAATTACGTATTTATTTAATTTAATAAAATATTGTTTTTATTACGCAACTTGATATTAAAAATAAGTTTACAAACATTATAAATATAAATATAATAATTATAAATATGACATTATATTACATTTGTTTTAACTTTGCTAGTCATGGCGTACTAGAAAAATAAAAACTATTGTTTTTTTCAACAAAATTTAAATAAAAATAGAAATATTGCCAAAATTAGTAAATTTAGGTATAGGTATGACTTAACAATAATAAAAGATACTTACAATATCTATCTGACCAGCCTAATAAATATAGGGTGTTTCATTTGAAAAAACAGAGTTATTGTATTTTAAAATTTTGTATATTTGGATGTCAACAGAAAACACCCTGTCCAAAATTTTCGGTACTTAAAGATTTAAAATAGTTTATCCATCCCTAAACTTAAGAGCTTACAAGAAATTTTTGATTTTCGATACTCTTATTGAGAAATACAGGTAATTTTTTACTCTCATATTTTTTCCAAAATTTTAAGAATTTTGCATTTTGTTTTGCAACGTTGCAAAAACATAAAAAACTAATTATGGCGTCATATGGACAATTTTGTAAGAAAACAAAAAATGCTAAAATATATAGGGTGTTCCATTTAAAAAAATGTACCTTTTTATTGTCCTACTTTTTTGGAATATCCTGTACGTTTAAAAATAATTTTAGAACATATATTTTTTTATACCTCACAACTTTTATAAAAACTTTTTTTTGATATCTTTAATAGCAGAGACGGTATATTACTTTGTCAGACAAATGGGCCACCCTGTATGACCAAAAAGGGGTTTTCGAGCTCGGTTTTTCATGTTTGAAAATAAAAGTAAACATTTTCTATAGAAATAGAATAGAAAATGTTTACTTTATTTTCAAACATGAAAAACCGAGTTTGAAAAACCCTTTTTGGTTGTTGTTGGACTGAAAAAAAAAACATTCATATTTTACACAACTGGAAAAAATGTTTTTCTTTTTTAAAATTAAAGAGAGGAATATCAAGAAAAAATTTAAAAAAAACACTTACAAACCCAAATTTAATTCAACAGTGGGTTAGTTTGAGGTGGTAGAGATAATAATGCAATTTTCGAAATTTAATAGTAGTTGGGTGAATTTTTAATGAACCTTGGGCTCCCGATAATTTTTCGCCTGCGGCGCTTTTCTGCCTTCCTAACTACATACAAAATCATTAAATATATGTAGTCCTAACTACTGCTCCTCCCGTCAGAAAAAAAATGCACTAGTTATATCCACTGAGCTCCCCCCGAATATATTTTCTGGTTGCGCCACTGTTGGGGTTGACTGAGCGCGTATTATGTTGACATACTAGCGTAGAAGTAACGTTAGCCAATTCCATACCATACTGTTCTTACAAGTCTATATTTTCCGGTATTATCTTGTAACGAATAAATTTTGTATAAAATGAAAACGGGCATATTGGTAAAATTAAAAGCCTACAAGAAGCCATAAAATATCTTGTTTGCCTATGCTCACTATCTACACACTTTATTTCCGATGTTTTTTGATAAATGAACATTAAAATTGCCTCAAGGCTTACTTTGATACGTCTGCAGAAGCCACAAATCTTTTTCATGGAACACGTGCGAAAGATACCGGGAAAATAATTGAGTGTTCTACTTTTAAGCTTTTCAGTTTGTAGTAATAAATAAGAAATTATAGGTAAAATAATAATCATCCGAAGCAATAAAACAAGCAAACAAATATTATTTGGAATGGAAACGATGACGAACTCAAAAAATTCTTACATCACATCAATAACTTTGCATCGACAATTAAATTCACGATGGGGAAAGAAGAAAACAACCAATTACCTTTCCTAGAAGTCAATTCCTAACTTTAGTGTACAGAAAACCTATACATACAGGTCAATATCTCAATTATACCTCAAATTACAAAACATGGCAGAGTAAGAAACCTTATGGATAGAGGAATTACCCTCTGTAACTTAAACGAAGCTCTCAAAAGATAAACTAACCACATCAAGACCGACCTCAACAAAAATGGCTACCCTATGAGATTGGTTGACACAATATTGGAAAATCGCAAGAATCGGCAAAACGCACATAAAGCAAAGGAAGAGATACAACCAACCAATACTAAACATTCCGTATGTCAAAGGAGTATCCGAGAGAATAAGAAGACTTATACAACAATACAATATCAACATGGTATTCAGCTCGAGAGACACTTTACGAAGCCACCTGACGAAGACGAAACCAACAAGCCAAAAAAAAAGACAAGAAAAATTGTGTCTACCAGATCCCCTGCGAGTGCGGCTAATCTTATATTGGTGAGACACTAAGATCACTCGGATTAAAGAACATAGGAACAACGCCCAAAAAGGAGAAACCGAGAAGTCAGGTGCAGCTGACCACGCCTGGACGCACGGCCATCATATCATGTCGACGGAAGCCGAAATCTTGCAAAAAGAACCGCACTGGAAGAAGTTTAAGGAAGCTGCCACCATACACCAAAACCCAGGTTATGTTAGTACGCCGTACGTAAACCTTTACTCTTAAAAATGACTTGGTATTTGGTACTAATTTTTATTTTTCTCGTGTTTACGTTACCAAAAATAACTATTTTTGGTTAGGAAAACAAAAAAGATTTTTTTCTTGGTTATATTTACCAAAAAATTATGTCATTAGAACAAAGAAAATATCTTATTTTCATATCAGTTGGCATAAATAAAATATTTTGTTTAGCTGAATTTTACTCTGTATATCCTCCTATTTAAATGTTACATCAAGGTTCCTACAAACTTGTATTTATCAATCAAGCTTGTTGTAATAACACATTATGAATTTGTAGTCCCTATCATTTTGTTAATTTTGATCTTAAGATACATTCTTAGTTACCAGAACTAACCTTTCTTTTGAAGTAATATTATTCTTCATATGTATAACTAACGGCATCGCTGTAAGGGCCACTTTACAACAGATACTGTTGACATTTGACGGTGACGTGACTCACGTGACCTCATTCGAGCCAGGAGTTGCGTATGTAAGGGTGATCTTGCTGCCGTGTCTATTTCTTCATGTTTTCAATGCAAGAATCAGCCATTCTCATGGTTATTGCACGCATGCTTGGCTGTGACAATATTTGGTATAATTTATTTGTGTTTATTGTCTTTCTTGTGTACGTTCTTATTGGCAGAAGAAAGTTAAATCATAAGTAAATAAACATTTTATTTTTTATCATTGCAGTTGTAGATTAGAAAGTTTAAATGAGCTTTTTATAAAGCATGGCAAGGTGACCCGATAAGTTAAACATTTTTTTTGTTTCGTTTTTATTCTATGTTCCATTTCTATAAAATAACGCCATATTAATGACTTTTTAATCTGACCAAGTATACAACAAATTTCATATAGCGGTTATATTTTAAATAGAGCGATATTTTTTGTGTTATTTAATAATCGCAGTTGCAGATAAGGAAATTTAAATAAGAACATTCAATCCTATAATCAATTGAACAACCCAAAAGGTTGATAAAAATATTAATAATTGCAGTTGCAGATAAGGAAATTTAAATAAGAACATTCAATTCTATAAGCAATTGAACAACCCAAAAGGTTGATAAAAATAAGTTAAAAATCTAGGGTTTCTGTTTTGTATTGCATAAGTATGTAATATAAAAAACCATAATATCCCTAATAATATATTCAAATTAGTTTACGCATACCTAATAGAGTAGTTATATCAAGGAATTTTTTTTATTTAAATGGGGACTCTAGGAAGTAATATTTTTTCGTTAGTAAATGACCTACATATGACATTTTTTTTAAAAATGAAACAGAATTTTTTAAAAGTTATTTCTATCAAATGAAGTTGCTAATTTTGCCATGCGTTATAAGCAGTTCATTCAAACTTTCTAATGTGCAACTCTGCAATGACAAAAATATAAAATGTTTACTTATTTATGATTCAACTTCTTTCTTACAATTAGAAAGTACAGAAAAAGATAATAAACACAATGTTGTGGCTACATACGTGATTGTTACTCTATGAAAATTTCAAGTTTAGCCCAAATAAATTATTGCTTTGGCAATATTTGTAGATTACATCATTAACAAAAACAATAGGTAGTTCTCTAAAAAAAAAAATTCAATTTTTCACATTAACACTGGATTCAGAATAAGACCACGTAAGAGTTAGACGCTTGACTTATCGGGTGTGAGTATGACTCATCCAGTTATGTGTTATACACTTAGCCAGTATAAATGGAATCCGTAAGAGTTAAACGCATGACTCCGCCCACTAATTATGCGTTACTGCACCTATCTAGTATAAATGTAGCTGTAGTTACCATACTTATTTAGTATTCACCTGAAGCCGACTGGAGATACTTACCAGTTGAGACGTTGTGATTCAAAACAAATAAAGACAATGCAAGTCCAAAACTGTACTGCCGTTCAAAAAACGTCATTGTCTCCAACCATCAAACATTTTTTGAACTGTTGAAGTTATTGTTCTTTAATACAAGTCACAACACACATAAGTACACGTTATAAATGAACTAAATAACGGTAAAGGACATACTGCGAGCGCTTCGGCATTCCCAATGAAATAAAAGGTTTATGCAAATGTTGCAAATACAATCTGCATATTTTTTAATACGTTTTTCTTTGTCTGACGCAAAGCTTTGATTGATATGGCAGGATTCACAAAGCTGTTCGACTGTGTTTCCGTAAATGCCTATTGAACGTGATTGAACCACTGATGTCAATTAAACGCGAGGTGTATCGAAGGCGACGGACTTCTTCTCGTTCCCGTCTTTTTTAAACGTCCCAGAGCGTGTTTGGCTCTTAGTTTACAATTCATTTATGTATGCGCCTTCAATCTATAATTATGGATTTTTGAAGGATAATCATTTCTTTTTGTTTTGAAAAATAAATTGATTGGTCAATTGTATAGGTGGGTTATTAACTAAATGACCGTATCAACAATCCGCGCCTGGTCGTGGGTAGTGATAGTTTATAACTCAGTAGAGTGTGGGAACATGGTGCTATACCCAGAAATAAATTTTTACAGCAATATACATACGGATATTGTATATTCTAAAAAATTATTATGCTACCTCCAAGACTGCCCTGTCTAATTTAAATAATTTATTGAAATAACTCCAAGGCAGCAGCCGAACATTAATGACACTCCTCGTAAATAAGCAACATATTTGTTATTTTATTGTTTTCATGTGTGGTATTTTTCCGTTTTAACAATTTAAAAAGTAACAGAATAACAGCAGTAACTGGCCGGGGTATTCCGGGATTCATTAGAAAAAAAAAATAAACATATTTTCCGTTTACGTTTCAAAGCACAGAGATCCATGTGCATGTTTGTGTGAGGGAGGAGATTTTAACCTTTTACCCCATCCATTTGTTACAACTGATATTTAATATGGATTACTTTATTATATACAAAAGGTATAAAATAGAAAGGTTTAACTTATGCACAGGTGGGCGACAATGATATTATGATCATTTGTTCAATTTAAAACAAATAATTATTATTTTTAAAAATGTATTTACTTAAACTATGGATTTTTTACCGAGTGAAAAGGTAGTTTAATAAAAAGAGGTATTTTAAGTGAAGCTATGCCATCCCGACTATATTACATACTTTTCTGATATATTCCAAGTCCAAAAATGTAAAAATTTGTTTTGGGCATGGTCTTTTGCATATAGAAAGACTACTTTCAACGGCACTGACCCAAAAACATCCCCTTTTGCTGACGGAGGGAAACCCGTATCGAAATCTGTCTCTACAGGACCGTTTATGTATCGGGCAATGTAAAAAAGTGCAGGGTTATATTTAGAGTTGTATACAGAGTAAATCGTACCATGGGCTTGCTCTAGATGTTTCGAAAAACAGTTAAACTTGGCTTTCGGCTAATTTTTCTGAATTTTTAGTATTTTCTAGATCTTGACGTCCTGATTAAAATGTCCATGGCCGTAATCAAATCATCATTAGTTTTTGAGTTATGGCCTTTTAAAGTTGGCAACTTCTTACTTTGAGATTTTCTGCATTGTCTGGAGTTTTTACTTGTTTCTTAAAAACTATCAACTTTTTTATTTTTTTTATTGGTTAAAAAGTAGGCCGTAAGTTTTCTTTCACTTATATAGAAATAAAATGTACCTACACATTTTATGTTTTTTTTTATCAAATGACAAAATGTTATTGTCCAATTATAAAATATTTTTTTCGTAAAATACCTTGGCTCTTGTACATGATACGTTTAGATTATCTTAGAGTCATACCAAAATGTTTTTTTTCATAACTTATATTTTTTATTTTCCTATATTTAAAAGTTTTCACTTGTGTAAATCATTGTAACTGGTTCACCCTGTATATCTAAGATAAGAATCTGTTAGAGAATAATTATTGTAAAAGAAAACTGTTACAGATTGGCATAATAATTAAATAAATCGTTTATTACGTTTTCAATTGAATTTTCAATTTTTTTTTGAAAAATAAAATACCCGGCAATATATTCTACGTCAACCTATACCCATTTTTTTTTCATTCACAGCTTGGTGCTACAGGATATTAAAATATGAACAAAATCTAGCCGTTTGTTTTCAAAATTCAAAAAATTAATAAAATTTTATTTTTGGATTTTCGTAATTTTTTAATATTAGTATTTATTTAATCCGCATATAAATTATTCAACATCCTGTATATTGCTTCTATAAGTGAAAGAAAACTTAAGGCCTACTTTTCCATCAATAAAAAAAAATAAAAAACTTGATAGTTTTTAAGAAACAAGTGAGAACTCCAGACAATGTATAAAATCTCAACGTAAAAAGTTGCCAACGTTAAAAGGCCACAAAAAATATCGAGCGGGACTCCTGTAGTTGTGACGAATGTCTTTACAGGTGATTTCCTCTTAACATTTAGTTTGTTAGAGGTGCTGGTATGCTAAAGAGTGTCTTAACAACGACATCTTGCTGGTGTGCCCCACCAAAATACTGTATAAGCAGTTTTGAGTTACTCCTTTCTTTCGTCGGATCCTAGTTCTACTTATGAGCCATGATATGCCGAATCGCGTTTAGGGATTTATCTGACGAAATGAAGCAAAAATTATTCTTCTGTAAAAAAATATTTTTTATTACCAAAAAGGAAATACTAGTTACTTGCGATTCCCGATGTAAATAATAAAAAACTGCAAGCGACGTCCGAATCATCCAAGTAAAGTCGACCAGTGGAATAACCGGCCTTCTTACGCTATAGCCGAGTTATTATTTATCTGGGCTACACGAACATGCTCTTCGAGCTCCTTGAAACAAAGCCGTGATTTAAGGGGAAAGTTCGCTACATTTAGTTTAGCGCGGTATGAAGTATTATCGGGTTTTTGTATCGAATTTTACACGAATTTCTATTTTGCGACGTCAAAAACAATAATAATATATGTAGTGCACGCGTGTTATTCTGTTTTTGTGTATCGCTGACAATTAATAACTGTATACTATGAAAGTGGTCCGAGAGCGTGTCGAATGAAGGCTGTCCCTGGTTGCCCATTTGCCGGTCCTATTGTGACGTCGGTACCCTCTTCCCCTTGTTTTTATTAGAGAGCGTATTTTGTTTAAGTATTTTCTTGTATATTATATCATAAGAGAGAAAATGTAGCCGGTAAAATTTTAGACTGGTATGAAAGTTGGTTGCTTGACAATTTCATGAGCGAAATTATCAAAAAGCAAGAAAATTGAATAAAATCAAGAGAAAATTTTGCCCATACAAAGTTTTTTTTTTGAATGATATTTGACAAGACTATTTCACGAGAAAACCATTAAAATACACTATTTATTTGGCAAACAAGAAACCTAATATATTTATTACTAATATTAAACGTACAGCTGTTATAAGTAATAGTTTGTCCATTCTTTTCTATCAAAGTATGGTTTTGGGTATGATTGACTTGCATTTGAGAAGTCAAAGGTCAAGAACATGCTTTATTTGTTGTTCTAAGGTTTTCGATGAGCTTCAGATGATGACTAGGATCTAGATGCAGATATGGGTTCAGGGAATTTGCGTTTGAGTGGTCTGTTAACTTAACCAACTTTTGTTCCTCAACACCTTGTTTAAATAGGGCAGATACAGCGGAAGATCGATGAGAATAATTTGTTATTTCATGCTTTTTCGTATCAATTCCAATTCTTTCCGTTGAAGTTTTGGTCCACTTAGATACTGTATTTATTCCTAGTGGAGTATTTTTGAAACCACATCCCTTCTGCCAGTTTGGATGAATGGAGAGAAATAGTCCGTCTGTGGAAATGTTTGGTCCTTATTTTTCCAATAATTTTTAAAATAATCTTACTTCTTATCAACCATTTGCTGTTTGCCAATCCTTTAGAGTTTTAGACCCACCTTGAGTTGAGTTGTCTTGGAAAATATGCTGTTATATTCACTTCATCCGGTACATTATCCCATGGTATCAAACTCCTGTTGAAAATGTTGAATTCTGCAATTTACGGCCTCATTGCCTCTTCAAGCTAGTTCAAATAAGCAGAGAAGGAAACACTTTTTTTGTGATTCAACGGAGTTTTCTTCATTGTAGCTTTGCATTATTGTACGTAAATCTTTGGTAGATCATGTTTTTGAACTTACTTTTGTCTTTTCCTGACAACTTTGGAGCTGCTGTCTCTTTGTGTCTCTTGCCATGTGCGCATTTTTAAAGGAAATATCCGTAAGATAGTTAATCTTTATGTCTTATTCTGTAAAATACATGTCTTGAATCATTTTTGCTGTAGTGTTTCATATAGCCTTTACAGAAGATTCTTTATAGTCTTTCATATTAAAATCGTAATCTTCGAGGATTTTCGCCAGTTCCATCACAGTAGTACATTTTTCCAGTTTATAATTTCTTACCATTAGAAACTCTGAGAACGGGGCCCAAATTGAGTTCTTGGACTTCCGTGTGTTAAGTGGAATATTTTAAGCTAGGTATCGGTTTTTAATTTCTTGGATAGATTGGCACCCAAACCTCGCATTTTCGTTTAAATTGCTCATTTCGTCTTTTTTAAACCAGGATGACATTTGTCAGACTAACAATAGTTTTTACCTGACATCTATCAAAATTTTGCCGCTGAAAAACTATCTTGCTGATTTTATTCAGGTAGATGTAATTATGAGTTTTTCTACTAGAAAACAGACCATCGCTATATTTTGCCAGTATAAAACACTCTAGTGAATATTAATAACTTTTTTTATTATCTAAAAAACCTTGTTTAAATTATGCACACAATATTCTGTAGAAAGACTTTGGGAAAATAGCTCATTTGTTTTTTAATATAAAACATGCATAGCATGTATAAAGATATTATTTTTCAGACTACTCGTACAAAATAATAGGGACTTTCTTGAAGGGGAGCTACGGTCTAATAAGATTTATCGCCATACATATATTATATTATAAAGTAAAATAAAAACTACATTTTCCATGTATTTTAGACTTCGGAGATAAAAAAAAACCTAATTTGCTTATGATATTTTTTTGTGATTGAAGAAAAAAGTTATTTTCTTTCGGTAAATAAAGTTATTTTTGATTTATTGCTTATTTATTTCTAACTAACTACATTTTGATTTACACCAAAGTGTATTTCTATGTTAGTATTTTTTTGAACATGTTTTCCTACTCCCATCCATTGCATGTTTCCCTTATAATCAAATGATAGGATAAATGGGCTATACCAGATGACTGAATGGATATAATTTCTAATACATCTTTGTTATGATATGGAACTGACAAATCACAGTAGTCCACTGTGTAATTACCTTTGATTGGGACTTATTTCAATCATTTGGTACATCTTTTTTATATTAGTGACTCTGTAGAATTTAGTGAGGAATTAAAAATTAATACAATATATAGGGTGTTCCAACCTCAATTCATTTCTTTTAAATTACGGACCTGGAATTTTTAAAACAGTTTTAAGGACCTTTAAGCTTTGTAAATTTAATACAATTTAAAGGTTTTTAAAATTTTAACGTTTTGTTATCAAATAACACATCACTAGCATTTCGAATTATCCTTTCTTTACTATTACGGCCCTGGCAATTAGTTTTAGGATTACTTAAATATTAAAATTACATTACAGGAAGTTAAGGTGTTGAGGCCATTTATTTTTTCAATAAGATTTACCGTCACAATACTGTAAAACAGAAAAAAAAATAATGCTCCCGAGTGAAGAAAAGTCAATTGGAGTGTTAGTTTAGTTATGTTACTGTGGTGCGCTTATGTTTGTTTCAAAAACAGTTTAAAAGTTTTTTTATAGTTTAAAAGATCTGATGATGCTAGTTTTAGGCGAAACATATAACAAAAATAAACAGACAGAAAAATATTTGACATCGAGACTTTGGGTCTCTTTTTTTCCAAAAATATCAGGCTTCTTTGAGTAAAAATGGACAAATTTTTCAAATCAGAAATCTTTTGTTTTTTTTAGTTTGGCTCTAAATGTTCAGGACCGTAATGAAATAAAAAAGATAATTTGAAAAATGTGTTATTAATAATAATAATAATAATAATAATAATAATAATAATAATAATAATAATAATAATAATAATAATAATAATAATAATAATAATAATAATAATAATAATAATAATAATAATAACGTTTTTTATTTCAATATAAATATAAAATTTACAAAAAAATATATTAGAATATATGTCCAATCCTGGCGTAGTCTAGCTGTAATAGCTACTCTACTCAACCAGTCAAGGACATAGCAAGTGATATTAAATTACTTATTAATTAAATAGAACTTAATTTATAACTAAATTAATAATATAGTATAATAAGTTTATAAAACTTTCAAATAATAAACTCGGCGATTATAATAATTAAATAAATATAAGTTAACAACCTAAGCAACAAATTTAAAAAGAAAAAAAATTATATAGTTGAATTTAAAAAAAAATTAAGAATTTTGTAAATTTAAAAGATACTTTTTATATTTTATTTTGAATAACTCTACGCTTACAAGTAACATATCAGTGGGTATTGAATTAAAATATTTAACCGCATTGTATGAAAAAGAACGTTGAAATATGGCACTCTGATGATGAGGCATGGTTAACTTACTTCTGTTTCTAACACGTACATCATGAATATTGTGACGAAAAATCAAACGCTCTCGAATCGAGATAGGGGAGTTTGGATTATTAAGGATCTTTACCACAAATGTACAAAAGTGAAGGATTCTACGTTCATCCATTCTCAACCAGTTAATAGTCCTGTATAAATGAGAAATATGATCAAACCTTCGCACACCATACACAAATCTAAGACACGCATTCTGAACTTTTTGTATGCGAGATCTAGTCTCAACATCTAAACAAAATCCATATACAAAATCACAATAATTAAAATTGGACAAAACGAGAGATTCACACATGTCTTTCCTTAATTTAAAATTTAAAATATGTCTGTTGCTGTATAATATTTTTAGAGAAAGATAAGTTTTTTGAAATATTTTCTTTAGATGTTCTTTAAATCTTAGTTCTGTGTCGATTAATAGACCCAATTTTTTTGCACTATCTACAATCTTTAATTTAGATCCATCGACAGATATATTTAAAATGTTTTTTAAATCATTAATTCGATTCTTATTACCAAAAATCAGCATGCAGGACAGGACTTAGTAGGATTTAAAATTAAATTGTGACTTCGAGAAAGCTCACTCAATACTTTTAGATCTTGGTTTATATACAACTCGATATCAGCATAATCCTCAGCATCAAAACAACAGTATATTTGTGTATCATCAGCAAATGCTTGTACTCTACAATGTTTTAAAGATCTAAGTATATCGGAGGTATATATAAGAAAGAGTAAGGGGCCTAGAATTGAGCCTTGTGGCACTCCAGAACGTATATTTGCTTGTTCAGAATAATTATTATCAGAAAAAACTTTTTGAAATCTGTTTAATAAGTATGATTTAATAAGAAAAAATGAATCATTATGAAAACCATAATATTTTAATTTAGATATAAGAAGTGCATGATTAATGGTATCAAAAGCTTTCGAAAAGTCAAGAAGAATTAGTATACTATTCATGTTTTTATCACAGGCACGAATAATGTCATCAGTTACATTTGTTAAAGCTACAGCAGTTCCAAAATTCTTTCTAAATCCACATTGTGTGGGAGGAATAATATTATTATTAGTAAAATAGTCGTACATTTGATTATATAAAATTCTTTCAAAGATTTTTGAAACTGCGGGTAGAATGCTTATTAGTCGGAGGTCATTTAAACTAGTTGGGCTACTGACCTTGGCTAATGGCTTGCCAATTGATATTTTCCATTGATCGGGAAAGTAACTTACTTCCAAACAGCAATTGATTATATGTGTGATATATTTATCTATATATGGACTACAATACTTAAGCATCAGGGGCGAAATTTCATCTACCCCCGTCGCATTTGTTGAGATACTGTTTAAAATTTTGTTGACGTCAGATACTTTAGCTGGCCTAAATGAAAATTGTAACGTCTCATTGAAAGCATTGTTTTCATAAAAATTAACTCTATCATTACAATTAGATGTATTTTGAAGAAATGCTGAGAAAAAATTATTGATGTCGTTAGGATCAGATAATACTTTAGGTATAGAATTATTTTTATTAGTGCAAATGTTAAAACTTTTTAGAGCAGACCAAATTTTTTTAGGATTTTTCTCGGTGCACAAAGAATTTAAATAATTTTTCTTTTCTCTCCTTATCGTAGCCAAAGTAAGATATTACATGACAAAACGTATAAATTTCAAAAACTTGTACATTGTATTAAATTTCTAAATCCCAGGAATCCCTAAAACTGTATTTAAAATTCCAGGTCCGTATTTAAAAAAATTAACTTGAGGTTGGTAACTAAAGAACGAAACGTCGAATTCGAAAACTAATAACGCTATCTTGTAGAACATAAAAAACGGCATGAAAAAGTGCTTTTAATTTTTTTTTTCAAGTCAAAAATAAAAGCGCAAAAAATTAAAAACCAAAAATGGAAATTTCTTTTTTTCGGATATCTCCGAAAGAATTCGGAATAATTACAATTTTTTTCACCAAATTATTAAGCCCCAAAATACGCAACTTTGCCTTAATTTAACCGTCTTCGTATATCTTACCGTTTTCGAGATCCTGTTGTACGCACACGAATTTGTAACACATTTGTATATGTATATATCATAACAATCTCGATTTAAAAGAAGTAAGTCTTATAGAATTCCCAGCCCTTTCGTTTCCACAAAAGTAAATATAATTTTTACTAAAGCGCGTAGCCAATAAATCTGTTGCAATTCTTGTTATTCTTGGAACACTTCCAACAAATTTTGATTAAATATAAAAATTTATTCTCTCACTTTCTTCGATATTTTTTAGAGATGTAAACATTTGTTGTGACAATATGATTTATATACAAAGAGACAATTTTCGACGCCACTGGGCTATAAATGTCGCCCTTTGCAAGAAAGGCAATTCCAAATCGAAGTTCTTCTCTGTGGGTGGTTTTTTGGTGTCAGGCAATTCTAAAAAAACGAATTAAAACGGGATAAAATATAGACGAATTGGGAACGACAAGGATGTAGTATGATTGGTATTGACTGGAATTTGGTGACATTTTTAGTGGCGATATAAAAAGTAATATTTTTTCGTTGGCATTCTAATTTAGAATCAATTGAGCCGTTGTGCATGGACACTATTATTTTGAAAAGCTCTAAAAGAGGTGCAATATAAAACATGTGATCACGATTCCTGGCTGTTGAAAACTTGTCTTTAAATCACAACGGTCCAACTGGTAAATATCTCTTCACTTAGTATTCACAATGGATAAGTTAGGATTTTGATATTTTGCATACCTGTATCCTAGGGCGAATTTTAGGAAAATATTTTTGTTTATACGAGGTGGTCCAAAAAAGTGTGACGTCATAAGGATATATTTTTTTAGATTACATGCCATAAATATTCTTACTTATTTGGATGCGTCTTATAGTTGCCTACATATCCCCAAAATTTTAATGATATCCATTCAGCATTATGGGCGAAAAAAAAACGCTAAGAAAAATCACTTTTGCACCACTGGTTTTAAAAATTAATAAAAAATAAAAATAATGCCTTGCTATTAAAATTATATAAAGGTACTTAATAAATAGGGTTGAATCGTCTCGTTAACCAAGTTTGATTAATACGAATTGTAAAAAGGTGTCCAAAGTTTATTGTCAAACTTTGCGAACTTAAAATTTGATTTTTTCTTATTTCAAATTGAACTTCATGTATATTATGATGTCATTCGATGCAGAATTAAAAATCAAACATTTGTCCTAATTACAACCCTATCGCAATTTCTAACGCATCAACACTTATTTGCAAAAAACTTATTTTATCAACTATTCCAACAGTCATTATCACAAGGTGGCTTTGAAAAACAGTTTATTGGTATTAACGTTTAAAGTAACAAAAAATAATTCTTTTTGCAGGCTTCTAATATAAAAATCACATCTACGAGCTCTTCTTGGTTATATCCCATCACAAAAAATTCTATGCCTTAAATAATTAATAATAATCTAACAATATTTGAACCTACATAATAACTAAATTCAAAATGGGCTTTTGTCATTTTAATAAACTTTGATATGATTTTATAATAATGACTGATGGAATAGTTGATAAAATAAGTTTTCTGCAAATAAGTCATGATACGTTAGAAATTGCGATAGGGTTGTAATTAAAACCTATATTTGATTTTTAATTCTGCTTCGAATGACATAATATACAGAGGTTCCAATTGGAAATAAGAAAAATAAATTGCTGTCAAGTTTGCAAAGTTTGACACTAAACTTTGGACACCCTGTACAATTCGTATCAAATAAATTTGGTTAACGAGATTGTTCGACCTTATTTATTAAGAACCTTTGTATAATTGTATAATAAAGGCAACTATAAGATGCATTCAAATAAGTAAGAATATATATACAGGGTGTCCCACCGGGAACCGAATCGATCTATATATGGAACACTATACATAGGAAAATTTTGTTTCCATTTGAAAATCTGGACTTTTGACAGTTATTTCATTTTCATTTTTAATTTAATTTTTTAAACACCCTGTATTAATAGTTATCAAAATATTATAAAAAATCTATTAAAACAGGTCCTTTATAACAAGGAATCCCACTTAAATTAAATAAATAAGGCTTCTTTATAGAAAAAATTGATAATTATTCTAAGGCCTGCAAATGTCATTTTTGACATAAAAATTCAAATATGTCAAAAACGTTTAGACATAGGTATAGGACATGGTATACAAAATCTGCCTAGAATCTTACGTAGAATGCAAAAATGTAATAATATATAGGGTGTCCTATTTAAAATAAGCAAGTTGACACTTACTTCCGGTATAACCAGAAGTGCCACCATTATGAAAATATTTTAGCCCAGTCGCCCCCATCAGCATCAGCATACTATCAAATTTTCAAAATTTTCCTATGTATAGTTTTCTATATATAGATCGATTCGGTTCCCGATGGGCATGTAATGCATGTATATAGGCATGTAATCCAAAAGAATACATCTTTATGACATTACACTTTTTTGGACCAGCTTGTATAAACAAAAATATTTTCCTGAAATGCGCCCTAGGATACAGGTAAAGTCTGCAAAATATTAAAATCCTAACTTAATTAATAAGTGACCTATAGAAGACGGAAGGTGAGGTGCAGGACCCTGTAAACATTCTAAGCACTAAATCTTATAGCAATGGTCTAGAAATGAATGAAAATTGGAGATTTTTGAAATAGGAAAATGAACTGTGCCCAAATCTTAAGTTCGTTTCGCACAATTTCGTGCACTCCCTAGAATCTGAGGTATATGTTTTGAAAGAAATTAAAAATAACAAATTTGATCTTACACTGAAAAAAATGCTCGTTTTATGCCAAATAAGTGATTTGTTTGACTTATTTTTATTGGGACCAAATAATTTTTATTTGCCTGACACAAATATTGTTTGTATTAAATAAATAGGATTATTTGAATTTGCAATGATATTTGTTTGGTTAGTAATTATTTACGTCAAATAAAATTTATTTGCTATTTTAAAACTTAACAGTGGTTTGAAAACTTAAATAAATATTTATTTGTAGTAAATAATTATTTATTTGGCTACCGGTTCTTTTGGATTCAGCAAAATTAAGACGACGGGAAGGGTTTGCCAAACGCGTCAAGACGAGCGCGAGATGACCAGTCGCTAGTAGCCCGCCACCCTAACAAGTTCGAGGTCCCTGTCGAGTAATTTGTATTATGTGTTAGTGCTGGAAATAAGTGCAATGAAAGTTGAAAATTGGCTTTTCAACCACAACATTAGCCACCTGTGGCCATCATTTGAAGGTAAGTTAATTTTTTCATATATATATTGTTAAAATAATAAATAAAAACATAACAGGTGCATTTTAAGTTAAATTGCGCGACAACGATATTATGTATAGAAAAAACGGTGATAATTAATAATAAAATTGTATCTTCTTGATATGTTAAAGTACATAACGATACCTATTTTCTTATGTTTTCACTATTTTTGCACGTTGTAGATCAAACAAAATGGCCCCAGATATTTATACTCTATATTTATACCTACTAACCCAGTTATTAGTACGACCTATATTGTTTAGAAAATCAAATAAATTAAGATTCTTATTTTAGTATGAAGACGACGCTCCCCTTAGTAAAAAAATGTTACAAGACAATGATATTGTGACAAACATCAGTGATATACTTATTTTAAATGGCGATCAACCACAAAGTTTCAGCAATCAGCCCATAGCTTTGGAAACTCCATTAGCCACTACAATTCAACCCGGTACCATTGTGTCATCAGTTTTGTTCCGACCGAATTTTGGTATCTATATATAAGTATATCCTATAAAATTAAAAGTAAACACTGAAGACGCCAATGCTGAGAAGAGTAAGGTCCCCTGTATATAAATAAACCATTTTTTGACTTGAATAAATATATATTTCAATGAAAATATTATTTATTATTTATTTAAATCCAACCTATTTAATCCAAATAAATATTTATTTGGGCCAAACAGTGTTATTTGTGATAAACAATATTGTATTTCAATTAAATAACAGGAACTAGGTACAATTCAAATAATTATTTTGTTAGGCCAAATAAATATTTATTTAATAGTACTATATATGATTTATAAGAAACAACACATTGTTTGGATTAAATATCGCAGGCTTGCTGACAAATAAATATTTTGTTGATAGAAATAAGTTATTATTTGCTATAAACACTTATTTTCTCTATCAAACAAACATTTATTTTAATTAAATACCACATATTTGAAGCGCAATAAATGAATTATTTAAATCAAATAATATTTGTTTAAATATAATAAATTTTACTATCAGCAGTCAAATAGGAAATA
Organism: Polydrusus cervinus; assembly: GCA_935413205.1. Classification (NCBI taxonomy): domain Eukaryota; kingdom Metazoa; phylum Arthropoda; class Insecta; order Coleoptera; family Curculionidae; genus Polydrusus; species Polydrusus cervinus. Next base: position 12,237,199 of record OW284519.1, on the reverse strand, counting down.
AATATTTGTTTGGGCGAACTCCATTTTTATTTAGTTTAAATAAATTATTTTTTCAGTGTATTTGCATCTTTTTGAAGTGCATTTTTAATCAAATTTTTTTTAAGTGTCATAAGACGACGCGTAAAATTTACATCGTGTAAATTAGGTTTCTTTGTTTACTGTGTTATCCGGAATAGCCCACTTTTTCAATCACTTTAATGTAACGGAAACAGCAAGTTTCCATGTGGACGTGGAAAAACAATATCTTAATGTTCTCTCTCGTCGTTACCTATTAATATACGTCCAATTAAAACTTAAGTATACTATTTGAGGTCTTATTTACCAGATCGAAAAAAAAAATTCTAAAGAAAAAATGTTATTTATCTTATTGGTAATAAAAAGCGGAAATCTCACTAGAAGTCAGTGGCGGCTCCTGGTAAATATTTTAAGGTGTTTTGCCATTTTTTCAAAAAAATAAACTTACCTTTTTTTATAAATTAAGACTTTCATACGTTCTTTTCTGTTCGCACATTTTGTAATTACTTAAAATTGTCTATTTAAGAGATTAACTTTTTTTCAATAGATCGCACGAAAAAAGTTGCTACCACGATTTCTAATAATTTTTTAGTCTTTTTCAACGTTTCTAATAGATTATTTGCTATTAATATTTTTTAGAAGAGGTTTAATGTAAGTAGAAAAAACAGTATGAAGCATTTTTTTATTACATACATCTACAAATCCATTAATTTTAAAAATAATTTTCGTGTGTAACTTTTTCTTCTACTTACACTGTGTTTTTCAATGATAATATCTGGTTATGATATACATTTTCCTATTAATTCGATCATTTCTTCCTATAAATACTTTAAAAATCTCTTCATAATAAATAAATGAAATAGGTACCACTTTTATAGTACGCAGTTAATAGTTATTGTCAGCGATACACAAAAACAGAATCAAACGCACGCACTATACTAATAATCGTAAAACCGTCGCGTTAGAATTCTATACAACCTTACCCAATACCGCGCTCGCGCTGCACTGAATGCAGCGAAAACTCCAATTCAATCACAGCTTAGGGTTTTAGACAGACACGGCGAAAACGGAGTACTGCTCGGGTATTTCAAGCAGCCCGCAGTGCACGATCGCGTGGCACAGATAAATATAATCACTCGGCGATAGCGTGAGCCGGTAGGTTATTCCACTGGTCGACTTTACTTATTATTATATTTATAACGTGAATGTACCTATTATACCTAATACTTACTATTTTTTTTTGGGCGCTCTGTTTTCTGGGAGCTCTGCAGCACTGCAGCGCTTATTAACCAACCTCTACTGCTAGAATCAGTTAAGCATTATTATACAGGGTAATTCCTAAGTTGATATTTTTTTTAGGTGTGTATAAAAGGCAATAAAATAAACAACATTTTAAAATACCTTATTTCAAAAAACTTAAAAATAGGCGAGATGCAGAAGTAAAAAAACTAAGTATGGGCCTGGTCATCAAAACTTAACCTACTATACTTTATGCTGTTTGTCTTATCTCTACTAGTCATGCAATTTACGGATCGGTGGTGAGTAATTTGGCAATACGCTGCGGTGTGTTTTTCTGAAGCAAGTTAATTTTAAATTGGTGACAGGTAAAATAGTAGATATTGTGCTAATTTACGGTGAGTGTCGTCAAAGTGCGACTGCTGCTTCGAGATTATATGCAGAACGCTTTCCTTTGCGGGGTTATTCTACATTCAGAAGTTTTCTTAATGTTATTCAACGGGCAAGCTAGGCAGACCCGTATTTGATCTATATTGTACTAAAAGAATGCAAGTACCTTATTTTTGAGTTTTTTGAAAAAAGGTATTTATTTGAAAATGTTGTTTATTTTAATGCCTTCTATACACAGCTAAAAAAGAAGTATCAACTTAGAAATGACCCTGTATTTCCTATAGTCACAGAAACGAACACAAAGTTTTCTCTTATCCTTTGGATATGACGAAGAAGCAATACTAATCCAGGCGAATTTCAGACTATTTCTGGTTAATCGATACCGCGGTTAATCAGCGTCACATGTGGTATGGGACGTGAGCACCGCTTTGAGGTGCTTCCGCACCAGTGCACTCCAGTGCTACACGATCGACAGGGAATTCATCGAGAGGGCTTTGGTTTTGGATTTTGTTGCCAATGAAAATTACAGACAATGTTTAAAATTTATAGCCAAGGAAATGAAGTGGTATAAAGTAAATATTTTGATATTGTCGGGCTACAAAAAGGTAGACGACTGGAACGTGTAGCTTAGATAGTTTGAAATTACGTTTTAATTTATTTAATTTTATGTTGTGCTCTATTTATTTACTGAAACACCAAAGATCTTATCAAAAAGTCAGTAAATCAGTAGATTTAAAGAGTTCTCTCTAAAGAAGAGTTGTTCCCTTAAAACTCACACACGACTCTATTTCAAGTGAGTTCAAGAGAAACAATTTCCTCTTTACAGTCAACTCGGACCAAAAGAAAAATGTATAATTTAACACTTAAATAAAGATTATAAAGACCACTTCCTTATTGGCTGGACACTGTTTTGATTCTTACATTATGGTTTACATCGTTTAGAGAGACTTGAGCTACCAAGCGGGCAGAGGTTACCCTTACACTTGAATACTTTAACCACTCCACTGAGTAAGTGGTTCTTTTAGTTTTTATAGTGTTTTATAACCCCTTCCAAAATAAATAAGAGGCTTCTTTTTGCTGTGTCAGGAATTATTAACATTAGGAGAAAAGCTTGTTAAATGTACTATTCAGAATGGAACCGTTTCTTCAACCAATGACAAACAGTTATTTTTATACAAATTTGTCTACTGACTCCTCCCACGAAACTAAAAATATTCTTTCTTGTCCTTGTTCTATGCTCTATATTTCCACAACATCTATTGTTGATTAAACTTATTACCCATTAAAAGTCCTAACTTTACAGCGAAGTATTAGATGAGCAATCCATCCTTGGATACCAATTCATATCCGACAATATAAAACCTAAAATAATATATTTTCCAGAATAACGCGCTTTCTCTGCGGAACTGAAGTAAATTATTCGGTAAGATTCATATAAAAAAAAGCTTAAGGCTCTACCACGCGCAAATTTAGAGGATGAAAAACACCGTTTCGCTACTGCAGGATTCTGCAAAGGCTATTTGAAATATTTGTCGGGACAATTTAAAATTTAATAAAGGAATGTTTGTATTTCTAAGGTACAAAGCCCTTTTTTGAAAAAAATAAGAATATGTATAAGAAAATGCCCACTAAATGTGCGTATTTTTAGGCACTTTTCCAAGGTTAATATCGTAGCTAAGAATTTTTTTTTCAAAAAAATAGCCATGTACCTTAGAACTTCCATGTCTTATCTTTAAGACTTCAAAAATTGAGACAAAACAATGTCGTAATAAGTCCGTTATCTTGCAGCGCGCAACTCATGTTTTAGGTAAATTTTGTTGTCATGTTATAGAAGTTGCCTATATACAGCTGAATTTATTCTCGGCTGACGTGAAACAATTTACATCCAGAGAGAATAATGATACACTGAAAAAAATTATAGGTGGTCGAACAAGAAGTAATTTCGGGGGTAATTTTGGGCTAAATTTTATGTTTTCCTTTTTGGATTGTCTGTGCCAATAACAGAATATCTAAGCGTTAATATTAAAAAGACGTAACTAGTATTTGTGCTATTAACTCCGGGTTACCATACATTTTTCGGCTTAGACCGGGATGGTTTATAATGCGCCGCAGGGCAAAATGTTCAAGGCGCGTTCACCATTTTGTCAAAACTGATGTTTGGGCTTTCAAAATTTCTTATTCATGTTAGGTAAGGATAAGAATTGAACGAAATCCAGTCGATTTGTTGCAATCAAAAATGGGCTATATTGAATTTTTTGTTTCGTTTTTTATCGAAATGGGTTATTCTCTTGATAGTGAACAAAATATACTAAGGTAAATAGCTTATCGGTATTAGAGGCCCAAACTGGGTCACCGGGAACTTACGACAAATCCCAGGATGTATGGTAACCCTGGTATATTAACTCTTAGATCTAAAATTAATGTTTAATTTGTCTTGGTAAAGGGTGATAGGTGCAATAAAATAAAGCCATTTATGAAGGTTCTTAGTGAGTAAAGAAACCAACTGTTGCATAATGAATCTATTTCTATTCGATTGTTTTATATTTTATGCTTATTATACAGGCTCTATATATTGTTTATATAGTGAGCTTCTGTCTAAACCTGTTAAAATATAAATTCATTTTCAAGGTGAAATGTGTTTATTATTTTATCCATGGTTTAACGATTTAAAAGTAGTTGTCAGGCACGAATTTGGCGTTGGTCACATGACATTTATCTGTTCATGTTATTGGCTCGCAGCTACAATTTGGTGCAGCGAGACTACTGTATAGTGACAATGCTTCTAAGAAGCTAGGTAGGTAATAAATAAAAATTGGACAGTATGCCACGCAGAGTAATAAAATACAATTTTTTTGTTAGGCATGGGCGTCCATAAAGAGGTCAATTGCCCCTGTCTCTTGACCAAGGGGGAGCGGGGGGGGGGGGGGGTAAATATACTTTTTATTAACTTTTGTTAGGGGGAGTTTATGAAACGACTGCGACATTTTGTAGGAATCACTTTTGATAAAAGTTCTTGAAAACGCAAAGTTTTGTTTCTTTTATAGCCACTTTTGAACGGTGGAGAAAGTGTAGAAAAGGCTGCGAAGTATTTTATTTTATAGAATTAACTTTTGAGAACTTACTCGTTTTTTTGGCTACCCCCCTATCACTTTATGTTTATAAGAAACATTAATACCGTGATTTTGTATCGGATTGGCGCGACGTACTACCTCGTGTTGTTTCTGTGTTACTAAAAAAAATCTAGGTACTTACTTTTTTTTCTTTTGAAGGTGCAGCGCAACTAATCGTCAAAAACATACCACTTTTTAAAAAAATTAATTATAATGGCACGGAACGCGACGGACAAAATACTGCGCGAGTTAGTAACCACAGTCAACAAATCCTGGAACCAGCGGGACTTATCTTTTGTTTTATAAATAAACATGGTGAAAAATTTGTAATATAAGAAAATTTTAATTGAAAAACTATTGACCTTACGAAGTATTTGATAACCAATGCTGAAAACCTTTAGTTTCAGGGTAGGCCTGTGCCTCCCAATTTTGAAAATTTGACAGTATATGCTAGTGCTGATGGGGGCGATCGGGCTAAAATATATTTATAATGGTGGCACTTCCCGTTATACCGGAAGTAAGTGTCAACTTGCTTATTTTAAATAGAATACTCTATATATTACTACATTTTTGCATTCTACGCAAGAATTTAGGCATATCTTGTATACCATGTCCTATACCTATGTCTAAGCGTTTTAGATATTTTTAATAGATTTTTAATAATATTTTGATAACTATTAATACAGGGTGTTTAAACAATACGATTAAAAATTAAATTGAAAAACTGCAAAAAGACTAGATTTTCAAATGGAAATACACAAATTTTATAATTATTTCTTATTTAGCATTAAAAATAAGGGTAAGTTTGTATATTCCAAAAAATTTTAGTTTTAGAAACATTGCCAACTTAATATTTTTATATGGCGATTTTGCTGCAGATTTTAAGTTTAGTTACTTTTAGTTGGCTATAACGGCGTTGAAAAACAATCAAATGCGAGAAAAATTTATGAAGCTGTCACTTACCATTAAAACATCATTAATTGTCATGCCTGTGCGCTTAAATTGTACATACAAACGAAGATTATTTAAATTTATTTATTATTTATGGAGAATGTGTTAAAGTTATATCAAGAACATGGGACACATTTGCCAATCGATATCCGCAAAACAGAAGCCATCACAATGTGCTTATTATTAATGTTCAACATTTTTGGGATATACAAACTTACCCTTTTTTAATGCTAAACTAAAAGTAATTATAAAATTTGGGTGTTTCCCTTTAAAATTTTAGACTTTTTGCAGTTTTTTCAATCTTATTGTTTAAACACCCTGAATTAATAGTTATCAAAATATTATAAAAAATCTAATAAAGCAGGTCTTTTATAACAAGGAATCCCGCTTAAATTAAATAAATATAAGGCTTCTTTATAGAAAAAATTGATAATTATTTTAAGGCTTGCAAACGTCATTCTTAACAGAAAAATTCAAATATGTCAAAAACGCGTAGATATTTATAGGTAGGTATAGGCATACAGGGTAGGGACTTTAACTGGAATAAATTCGATATAATTAAACCTGCTGAAGTTGCGCCTACAAAATTTGGTATGTGGGGGTTTTAGAGCATGCGGAATTGGATTATGATGTCGGCGCAGTTGCCAGATTTCTCAGCTTTGCGCTACACGTAGTAATTTTGTTATTTTAAATAGAATACCCTATTTATTTTTATTGCAGTGAATTGGTAGTGTCAAATTTAGTAAGATCTCAAATTTACAAAATTGTATCTTCATTAGTTTCTGAGCTATGGCAACACTGAAGTTCCCTTAAAAAGTACCGGGACGCTTGTCTACCTCCATAGTTACTAAGTTATTGACAAGATTCAAGAAAACTTCTTGTCTTTTCAAAATGGCCTATTTAACTTAAACTTTAAAAATAGAAATACTCATGGTGCTTTTTAATGGAATTACAGTATTGCCATAGCTCAGCAATTAGTGAAGATAGAATTTTGTTAATTTGGCATCTTATTAAATTGGACACGCCCAATGCACTGCAATAAAAATAAATAGGGCATTCCGTTTAAAATATTAAAATTACTACGTGTAGCGTAAAGATGAGAAATCTGGCAACTGCGCCGACATTATAATTCAATTCCGCATGCTTCAAAACCATACATACTAAATTTTGTAGGCGTAACTTCAGCCGTTTTAATAATATCGAATTTATTCCAATTAAAGTCCCCACCCTGTACAAAATCTGCCTAGAATCTTACGTAGAATGCAAAAATGTAATAATATATAGGATGTTCTATTTAAAATAAACACGCTGACACTAGGGTTGCCAACCCTCCCGATTTAGACGGGAGGCTCCCGCTTTCTTACTTAACCTCCCGCCTCCCACGCACTTAAACAAAACTCCCGCTTTTCCAATAACACGACGGACGCCTAATAACTGTACAGCTGCCTTAGAGAGGGGCGACCTTTTTTTTTTAGTAAGCACGTTTGATGATAGGAGGAAGAAATATAAAAGGCACGCCACAGCGTAAGGTCAACGGGGTATCGACCTTTTTTTTTAGAAATCATCAATATAATTATTTTAAGCACCTCAAAAAAAACTTGTCCTCCAGGCACTATGCACTTCCCGCTTTTCAATTTTTAAAATCTGGCTACCCTAGCTGACACTTACTTCCGGTGTAACCGGAAGTACCACCATTATGAAATTTTTTTAGTCCGGTCGTCCCCATCAGCATTACCACGATGGCAAATTTTGAAAATTTTCCTATGTATAGTTTTCCATATATAGTTCGAAGCGGTTCCCGGTGGAACACGAACACCCTGTTTGCAGGTGCTTTTATACCTATTATTAATTAACACTTCAAACTTTCTGCTCTACCTAATTTTATTTTTTGTAAATATTCTATAGCTTTAATAATAAAATAAGACAAAATTTAAAAGATATATCCGTATAACGATTAGGTACATTATTTTAACTAAGAATACAATAACAAGTACTTATTTTCCACAAAACAAATTTCTCGTCTCCGAAATAAAATCAACCAAAACTCATTAGCATAATAAAGAACCTACCGCCTTGCATCGTGGTTTCAGTGTGTGTCGATGTTTACGGAATATTTTTCACCACGTCATAAGCTCGCTAGTATGCCCACTTCAGGTGAAACTCTCTTGCAAATAAATTTCTTGCTGCACAAAGTTCCGCCTTAAACTTAAATTTTTCTGTAGAAAATAGTAACCGAAAGCCCGGTTGTACAAGCGATGCGGTAAACTGGCCAAATGGCAATTAGACTTATGACCATGGTCACTATAGACAACCTGACGTCGGTAACTGGACATCGGACCGACTAAGTGTGGACCTCTTTTACACCAAAATGGAGCAAACAATTCGGGTTTGTACCCTTTTAAACCAAAAATGTACTAAAGATATTTTATTTGGTCTTGCCAGCGTGGATCGGGGGGGGGGGGGGGGGGGCAACTGGCCACCTGGTTCTGCGCCTGCCGCCTATAGCGGTGAAAACATGCCCCCTCCCCAGAGCCTTATAAAATGGGTGTTGTGTTTACCTTGAACCTTAAAAATTGTAGGGCGTATGAAGGATCAGCATTTTTTTTAGAATTCATTTTTCAGAGTAAGAAGATTTTTAGAGCCGGGATACGTTCTTTTTTTTTTCGGAGTTATTTTTTTTGTCTCCCCTTCCCCCCTCAGCAAAGCTCTGGATCTGCCACTGTGGTTCCTGCAGGTTCCTACATGTAGCGCCCGTACAACATAGTGTAAATAAAATATATAATAACTTATAAAAATTAGTGTAAAACTGGAGATTTTTGAAATAAGAAAGTGCATCTGTGCTCAAATTTTTATTTCGATCAGAAAATAACAATAGATCGGTAGAAATATATTTTGGTAATAAACCTTCAATTTTCGCAACATTTCGTGCACTCAAGGAAAAAATTGTGTTCTTATGCATAGAATGTGGGTTAAATATTTTGATTTACGTTAAAAAAGATTAACTTTCGTGTGACAGATTTACATATTTTTAAAGTATATTCTTAACATCACTTCTGTCAAGCATCAGAAAACAACTAGTGAAATTTACAACATGTAAATTTGATTTCCTTGTATTGAGCACTGTGATTGGTCAATTTCATGTCCTATCTAGGATGGATTTGAAATCATATTCGTTTAGTTTACCGGAATAGCCCACTTTTCCAATCACTTTAGTGTAAAGGAAACAGCAAAATTCCAAGTGGGAGTAGAAAAACAGATATTTCGGCATCAAAACAACTGCTTATCGCTTCTGGTTTTACTGGAAGTGATTTTTATTTTAAAAGGAAACAGTTTTGGAAAATAATTAAGCAAATATGTTAAAAATATTGTTTCTTTGTATGATTATTTTTAATTTTTCGCTGTATTTTTTTAAATTATTTGTTCTTTTGCGCAGTAAATAATAGTTCATAATTTATTTATACCGGAACTGTGTACTATTTTGGTCTCTTTTGTAGCAAAAAATTTAATATAAAAAAAATAGAATTTTGTATAGGAACGATTTATAAAAAACACAAAATTAAACGACAAAATTTGTTTGAAAGCGTTTAAAGTTGCTAATTTAATTTTAAGAACGGGAAACATAAATAACGGAAAAACAAGGAAACTGTCAGGCAGGTATAAAACTAGGCGAAAAAGTCGGAAAATGAAAATAGGCAAATCGCTGGCGAACGGACGTTAATTCATTTAAATTAGTTATAGTAACGAATTAATTAATTTTCAGAATTCAGTAAAAAAAATGGAAATCCTAAAAGCGGGCAAAAGAAAAAAAAACTTCTTTTATTAGATTGGGTTAATGAAAATAATTTTTCTACTCCCATTAGATTAGATATTTGCCTCGGGTAATTGAACGGATATAATTTCATATCGATCCTACTTATAGTCTATTTCAGAGAGGTGTGGAGTAAATAAAATGGGAAATTCCGTCCAGTTCAGTTCAATATCGGTGTATTCGTAAAATATTTTATTTTACCATAGCAGCCCTAACTCGTACAGTTGTAATTGAAAAATGCGAACAATAGTAAATATTACATGACAAGTGATGAAAGTGATAATTTTCAAACGAGGAATTCTCCAAGTTTTAGACTAATTACTTTCATACAAGTAATGTAGGTACACTATTTTCCCTACGACCACAAAGAATTATTAAAAAAGCCTTTGATTTGTAAAAAAAATATTTCAACAATAGTGTTGAAAAAAAATATCAACACTAGTGTTGAAATTAGCATACTTAGGATTATGTTCCACTTAATATCTGGTTTCATAGTTTGTCAATAGGCTTTTCCTTTATTTGTAGTTTAACTTTTTCATTTTTCATGTTTTATATATCAATAGAAGAACTAATCCTGGATTGACTTCTAGATTATCCAGAATGAAAATTTTTTAATTTAATCAAGGAAAGATGCATTAATCAAAAATTTTAAAAATCCACCCAACAAGGAAGATTTCAATTCAAAATAATTCTATAAATTATTTAATGTTTTAAAAAAAAAGTCAAATACTCCTGATGGGATTTGAACCTGTGACCTTGCGATCTGTAGGCTAGAGCTCTATTCTCTACGCTATTGGTACTAATAAGGATTTATTGTTTAATACATGACACTCTCTTCAGCGCGATTTGTTTTTTCTGGTAATAGATTTTGCAGTATATTATTAATATTTTTTATAATTTCAGATGGCGAATTTTCACACTCTAATTATGAATCACTCGACAAATACATGATAAATAAGTTAAATACTTTACCATTACTGCTTCCTAAAATTTTTTTTATAAATAGTAGTGGTTTGTCAAATTGGCACCATATGTATAAATTAAATAGTGTGCCTTGTATTTCAACACCAGTGTTAAAATATTTTTTTTCTTCTTCCACATGGAAATTTGCTGTTTTCTTTACACTTAAGTGGTGAGTAAAGTAGGCTATTCCAGTGAACTATGCGGCAAAATTTCATAACAATCCTAGATAGGTAATGAAACTGACCAATCACAGTAGTCAATTACGGAGAAGCCATTGTTGTTCTTAAAAGTACTGACCAATCACAGTATATTATTTTTACTGAGGCTCCACCTTCATTTTCAAAACACTAAATTATATAATTTAAATGCATATGGTACAATTTGTTATTAATTTGTTCAATATAATAAAATCTAGACGCATTTATAATAGATTAGTCAATAATGCAACCTGCTGAATGTGCATAGAAAATTAATTTCATGTAGCATCATTTATCAGTTGGTTTTCTCATAATTAGTTTAACGTTTCGATAGTGGAGATGGAGCGTTTTACTATGGTAAAACGCTCTACTTCTCTCCATAGATCCAATGATGAGTGCCAGCCCGGCAACCTGAAAACTTTTTTTACACGTGCTCAATTCACTTCCTTGTGCGATATGGACATCATATCCACTCTTGTTGAACAAACTACTATTTTCAACACGCGTGTGATATACGGCGCTTTCTAGCCAAATTCACCGTGCTTTTTGTCTCATTTTTATAGATGGTCGTAGGAAAAGTTTATTTTTATAATATTCATAATCAAAATTATTAATTGAGTTGTCAAAAAAATGCACCTAAACTCGAACAAACTCTTTGGCAAATTAAACCAAATTTTGTTAAGCCAGCCTTCAAACAAACTTCTTACTCAACTATCTTTACCAGGAATCTACGTTCCTATAAAACTATGTTAATAAAATAAGTACGCTGGCAGGTCCTAAGTAAACTATATAATAACTCAAAGACAGAATTCTCAGTCATAAATTCGGTAGTGTATTCTGCTCTTTACTTCTTAGAAAATAAAGTTGTGTAAAGCTGATAGTAAAATAAAGGATTTACATGCGACTTTCTTGTACCTCGTCCTAATACGTTAGACATAAAACAAAGATTATCATTATGTTCGCAAGATTAAAGTTTTTTATGTAGTAGGAAGCGTAGATAAAAAATCTTAGCTTTCCGTTTATCAACTCTGCAGCGGAACCATGTAACGATATAGAAATTAATATAGAAATAAAATTTCATTAAAATATGATTTGGCATTATATAAAGATTTTCTGTGTTTGACATATCTAAAGTACCAGACTTAACACAATATAAAAACAACAGAATAAGAAGTCATCTTCAGAATGAAACAGAAATAGGCAAAATCTGATTTAGGAGAGCAATAATGACAAATGGAACGAGTAGATAGTGAAGTTCTTTGTATTTCTAGCAGGCGCGTCGCCTTTCGGCCATCCCAAATTTAGCCGAGCGATCTTACATAGGCCAAATAAGAACAGAAAGGAAAATAGACAGAAATAGTAGTTTGTATAACACGAGTAGATATACTGGGTCTGCCAAAAGTCTCGCATAACATTAATATTAATTAAAGGAAAAAGATCTAGGAAAAACGCTTGGACCCGTACATTTTTATGTTTAATTGTGCATTTTTTGACATAAAAAAATATTATATGTCTCATAGAACTGTCGTCATGTCTTTGATAATTCTACGCTTATGTTGTAAATGTCATATGTCTAAAATCAATAGTTGACTTTGACAGGCTTTAACATTGTAACGGTTCATCTTAGAGAAAAATGGTTTTCACCTCCCTATCTCAGTTTTGTTTGTTAAACCAAAAAACTGGTTTTAACGGTTTAACATGGTAAATTGGAGGTTAGTTTCTTTGGATAGAGAATAAAAATCTAAGATAGGAAGGTGAAAACCATTTTTCTCTAAGATGAACTGTTCCAATGTTACAGCCTGTCAAAATCTAAAAATTATATTTTAAACGTCAATATCTCAAAAACTATTGAATTTAGACATTTGCCATTTTCAACAAAAGCGTAGAATTTTGTGGGGAATCAGAAAATAATACAATATATGGGGTGTCTCATTAAAAAAAATGTCAAAGAGTGACGACAGTTCTATCAGACACCCTGTATAATTGAATGATAGAATAGTTTTGGACTTGCATTGTCTTTAATTTGTTTTACATCACAACATTTCAACTGGTAAGTTTCTCCAGTCGTCTTCAGGTGAATACTAAATAAGTAAAGTAATTACAGCTTTATTTATACTAGCTAGATGTACTGGAGCATGACTGAGATGGGTGCAGTCATGCGTTTAATTCTTGTGCGGTATTTTAAGTTTACATCTACTTAACAAAGGTTTCCAGATATTTCTTATATCTAGTGAGGGCTTACTAAAACAATCTGGGTTCTGGTATATGATAGCAGCTTCCTTGAACTTCCTCTTCCTCCAATGTGGTTCTTTGTGCAGGATTCGAGCTTCTGTCCACTTAATGTGATGACCGTGTGTCCAGGCATAGTCAGCTCCCCTGATTTTTCGGTTTCTCCTTTAAGCGTGTTGTTTCTGTGTTCCTTGACCCTAGTTTCAAGTGGCCTTAGAGTCTCACCAATGTAGGATCTGCCACATTCGCAGGGAATCTGATAGACACAGTTTTTCCTATCTTTTTGACTTGTTGGTTTCGTCTTCGTCAGGTGGCTTCTTAAAGTGTCTTTTGAGCTGAATACCGTATTAATGTTGTATCGTTGTCCTAGTCTTCTAATTCTCTCAGATACTCCTTTGACATACGGAATGTTGAGTGTTGATTGTGACTCTACTGGCTTCTTTTGTGTATTTGACCGATTCTTGCGATTTTCCATTAGTTTATCAACTAGATGCCCAGGGTAGCCATTTTTGTTGAGGTCGGTCTTGATGTAGTTAGTTTCCTGTTTGAGGGCTTCATTTGAATTACAGATGGTAATTGCTCTATCCACAAGCGTTCTTACTATGCCATGTTTTGTGCTATTTGAGTGATTTGAGGTGTAATTCAAATATTGACCTGTATGCGTGGGTTTTCTGTACACTGAAGTATGGATGGTGACTGTTTTCTTCTCTCTCCATGGTAAATTTGATTGTCGGCGCCAGGCTGTTAATGTGGTATAGGAATTCCTTGAGTTCGTCATCGTTTCCATTCCAAATAATGAAGGTGTCGTCCACATATCTCAGCCATGTTTTTGGTTTCTTTTCTTTGAATCCGAAGCAATAAAACAAGCAAAAATCAGATTCCCTGCGAATGTGGCAGATCCTACATTGGTGAGACTCTAAGGCCACTTGAAACTAGGGTCAAGGAACACAGAAACAACACGCTTAAAGGAGAAACCGAAAAATCAGGGGCAGCTGACCATGCCTGGACACACGGTCATCACATTAAGTGGACAGAAGCTCGAATCCTGCACAAAGAACCACATTGGAGGAAGAGGAAGTTCAAGGAAGCTGCTATCATATACCAGAACCCAGATTGTTTTAGTAAGCCCTCACTAGATATAAAAAATATCTGGAAACCTTTGTTAAGTAGATGTAAACTTAAAATACCGCAAAAGAATTAAACGCATGACTGCACCCATCTCAGTCATGCTCCAGTACATCTAGCTAGTATAAATAGAGCTGTAGTTACTTTACTTATTTAGTATTCACCTGAAGACGACTGGAGATACTTACCAGTTGAAACGTTGTGATGTAAAACAAATTAAAGACAATGCAAGTCCAAAACTATTCTATCATTCAAGAAACATCATTGTCTCCAACCTTCAAACAGACACCCTGTATAATAATCTTTTAAGTCAAAAAATGCACAATTAAAAATAAGAATTTACGGGTCTGAGCGTTTTTCCTAGATCTTTTTCCTTTAATTGATATTAATTTTATGCGGGACTTCTAGAAGACCCAGTAATTTTCATAACGTACTAGGAAGTAAATTGTTTCAACTTCCACTCGAGTTATACATTAAATTTTTTCTACGACCCAACTTCCGAACTTCATACTAAAAATTAAAAAAATATATTTAAATTAGGCATCATAACTTGTCTTTTCATTGGCCGTGAACTTGTGAGAAAGATAATGAAAAACAATTAAGGAAAAACTCATTTCGTTGGCAAATCCATGGACAAAATAACACTGTAGCATATATCAATTTGGGTAATTTCTTTAAGTTTTTCTGTTAACTTGAAAAGAGAAGTGGCAATACTGTAAGTAGAAATAGTATAACTTTAAAACCAATAATAAAAAAAGTATTTTTTCCCCCTTATAGTTGCGTTTGTTTTATTTTGTTTCATGTACTCATCTTCATATTTCACAATTAAGGAAGTTTTACCAGTTATTTTTCTATATCTGTTTAGTATAATAAAAGTTTTACGGTCCATTGGGGTTGGATCCCCGTTCAAAATATGTTAGACATATCGCGACGGACAAATATTTTCATGGCAAAAAAACCAACCAAGGTTAGTAAAAAAATGAAAGTGCATCTTTGCATAAATATTTAGTTCGGTCAGAAAATAACAACCGTTGGATAGAAGTATATTTTGATTATACCTTCAATTTTCGCAATATTTCGTGCACTTTTTAGGAAAAAATTGTGAATGCATAGACTCTGAGATAAATGTTTTAATTTAAATAAAAAAAAGAACAAATTTGACAGATTTGCATATTTTTGAAGTATATCCCTAACCTCACTTCTGTCAAGTGTCAGAAAACGACTCGTTAAATTTACAACATGTAAATATTTTTTTTTATCATTGACCACTGTAATTGGTCAGTTTCATATCCTAACAAGGATAGATATAACATCATATCCATTCAGTTAACCGGAATAGCCCAATTTTCTAATCACTTTAGTGTAAAGGTAACTGCAAGTTTCTATGTGTGACAAATTTCTTTTCTATCCTTTGCATTGTTCCGCTGCAGAACTCGCATAAAACAGTTTAACTAGCGATGGGCATAATCGGTATATTTCAATAATCGGTTACTAGCGATTCGAGGATTTTTATAACCGGATGATACTCGAAATCGTAATCGCTTTGCATGCTTGCTTCCAGGCGGTAGTAAAAACTGACCGCGACGCCGTCTGTCGACTAGAAATCGACCCGAGTAATCCTCGACTTATAATATTGGAGGATACTCGGCATCCTGTTTAGTTGTAATATAGCCGATAGAGGCGCTGCCGACTGAACATCGAGCTAAAGCCAAGAAGAGCAGCCAAAGTATGCGTTCTCGCTGTTTCTTTCACTATACGCACGCCCTCGACTTTAAACTCAAGTTTGTCGGATTGTCAGTCAGATATAGTCGGCTGAAAATTAGATTACGATTGCAAGTATCCTCGAAATTAATAATGGAAACATACCGAGGATTTTGATAATCGAAATACCGAGGATTTTTAATTCGAATTATCCCATCGCTAGTCAGAACCTAAAGGTAAAACAGCAGTTTTGTTGTTTGAGATTTAAACAAGACGCTCGGGTAATAATGTTATCTATTTTAATTTCGGTTAATAATACACTATTATTATTATTAGCTGCTATGTGCGTATCGTATAATGGCGTTAAAATTGTAACAACCTTACTTGCAAAATATATTATAAAGAAAACAAACAAAAAAACCCTAATTAAATTATTTTTTACCAATCTAACAAAGTACTCCTCAGTATAATCCTCTTCTATTATTTAAATCACGACAGTAACACCAAGTTTAACAAATCCTGACATTTCTTTCTTACGATAGTACAAAAAATCAAAACAGTTCTGAATACCCGGTTTTAAGCCAAGTTCTTTCGTAATCCTTAGTAAAAGCAAATCCTAAAATAAATTCGCAGTGGCATTGTGGGTAAGTTTTAAAATTCAACACTTATAGGCGCGTCTATTTCAAATATCCGTCTTACTTTTATTAATTTAAAATTTGGATTAAAGTTTTTCAACTGGAAATAATGGCACGTCGGATTAATGCTGGATATTTATATTTTGCAATATGAAAATTATGATGTTCGAAGGATTGAATCACTTGCTACACTCGTTATCCAATTTCCCTTTTCACAAAATTTAATGACACTGCTAACATATGCATGATACAATATTTTTCTACAAACACTATTAAACCAAAATCATATCTACTCTCCAGAAGGGTCATTGTTAACTAAATAAGAAACCAAATCTGTCCTTTACCATTACATTGGGTATATTTTACGACCTTAGTAAAGCTTTCGACATTATCAACGGGAACATTTTAAAGAAGAAACTCCAAGCTTATGGCATCTATGGCCCACCCCTAAAATGGATTATGTCTTACGTCACAAAGAGAGAGTAATACGTGGTGTTGCAGAGCAGAAACAATATGTGTAAGCATTTTTCATACAGGTCAGACATCCTACCAATCAAATACGGAGTACCGCAAGGGGGTATCCTGTCCCCATTGTTGTTTCTGATTTTCTGTAACGATCTGGCTGAGAATCTTTCCGTTGATTCAAATCAACATGAATGCCAATTTGCCGACGATACTTCGATCGTAATTGGAAATACTGACTTCTTGAAAATAATAGATGATGCAAACCTGTTATCTAGCCAACTTTTTTCGAATGGTGTGCCTCAAATTGTCTATTGTTAAACCCTTCCAAATCGGTTGCAATTTAATTTAAGAAAAGCAGATCCACTGACAGCTTTCCACAGAGCATCTTAATAAAATCCGGTAAAACCATAATAAAAAATGAAGATAGCACCAAATTTCTGGGCGTCTATGTGGTAAACCAGCTCTCTTGGAAATACCATATAGACCATTTAGCAAAGAGCATTGCAACCTCCTGTTTTGTGGTCCGAAATTTGTGTAGACAGGTAAATACAAGTATGGTTTTACTGTACATTAACGCCTATATACAAAGTGAGCTATCGTATGGAATAATAGAGTGGGGATCTAGCTTGGCACTTAATAGGCTACTATTGTTGCAGAAACATATTGTACGAAGCCTGGAACATGCGGCTCCTCTATTCAAAAAATATGACAGTTTAATCTTTGTATTTTTACAAACTTTTAATGTTCGTAAGAAAACATAGCCACTACTTTCCAACAAACTCTAGCTTTAATATGGGGATGCAAACAAGATATGCAAATGGCTTACACGTAGTAGGTCATAACAGTAAACAGTATGAAAAAAGTTCTTTCTACATGGGTGTTAAAGCATACAATAAATTGCCTAATCATATAAAAAGCATAACAAGCATTAAAAAATTCAAAAAAACAGTAAAAAATATGCTAATGGAAAACCCCTCTATTGCCACGAACAATATTTTAACTTATTTTAGTATTGTATGCAGTTTGTTTTCTGATGAATTAGTGAAAGTCTTGTGATTGCAGAGTGTTTTTTTGGTTTGTTGTTTACCTTGATTGAGTTTAATTGTAATTATATATATATATTGTATTTGTTATTTATTTTTTAAAAAATTGATGCATACTATGTTCCCTGTGAACCCATTGTAAATAGGAATGAATAAATAAATAAATAAATACCTTCTATAATATATAAATAAGGCTACTGCCTAGGCACTTCGGTTAAATACCATAATCAGTGCTAGTAGGTTAAAAATTTAATAGATAATTAAGGCACATCACATCAGATCAATACATAAACATCACTCTAAATAATATGTGTAACAAAATGTAATAGAAAAGGTGAAGAACAAGTTAAGGTTCTTACTCAGTTTACTATTAAACCAGATACTAAAGTTACTACATTTGTAAAACGAGGTTTTTTCAATAGTGCGATTTCGATAGATAATCTCGAAGAAATCGAACCAAATTGGGCAAAAAGAACTACCTTTGAGTTGTTGCGAAAAGATAAAAGATAAAAAAACTATCGGATAAAAGAATGCAGTATGCTTCTAGTGATTCCTAATATCGGGACCTGGAGAGAGGGGCTATGAGGACCGAGAACCTCTGGGGAAGTAAAAAGGATAAACTAGTGCATACATGTGGTTCGGATTCCACGCTATGCTTAGGTCTCGTCTGGCTGACATTACCCAGACGATAGGAGATAAAATGGACCTTACAGGCCTAAGTATACTAGCTCTTACGCCAACCCCAGCACATAAAAAAATGGCAAGTACAGCTATATTTATACTAGCTAAGTGCGATGACTCATAACTGAGATGAGTCATTGTACCTGGCGTGTATAAATAGAGCTGTAGTTACCATATTTATTTAGTATTCACCTAAAGACGACTGGAGATACTTACCAGTGGAAGTTGTGATTCAAAACAAATAAAAGATAATGCAAGTCCAAGACTCTCCTACATTCATAATCACCAGAAGAAAGAAACGAAACTGAGGGAACGGTCCAATGTAAAAATGGTACGTAAAAAAACGTTGTTTGTAATAAACATTTGGCGAGCGCGAATATACGGCTCAAGTCACTTCTCTTTTCGGCATTTACGTCGACGCCTTAAGTCTCGTTTTAGCCCATTTACGTGGGATGTCTAGGTTTTCTTAGTTTATGTTTGTACTATCTTTGCTATAATATTACTTCTTGTTACGCCTGAACCTTAACTTATCAACCTTGAACATAAATGCTTGAGACTAAAAGAGAACGTTGTCTCAGTGTGTTCAGATGCTATTTAAATTTTTTTATGTTATCTATCTGCTCGCTAATAACGTTGTCTTTAACTAATAAGTTCTATTAAAAATTATAGAATTCGTAACCTGCATTACTCTGAAATTCGTAAGAATAATATTATATATTTATGATAATTGATATATTTTGTGTACGACTTGTACTTTTGTACCCACGTATGCATGGATGACAACCTTCAAATTTAATTTATTATTGTTTGGTAAAAATAGTGTTCAGTGGAAGAACACGTTGGATACTAGTCAGATGGGTATCTCCAATCTCCATAGTATCTGTTTGAAGGTTGGAGCTAATAATGTTTCTTGAATGATAAAAGTGTTTTGGACTTACATTTTGTCGTCCTTAGGTGAATGCTAAATAACAACAAGCCAAGAATACAGTAGGTTAGGTTAGGTTAGAGTGACAAACCTTTAGCTCTGACCAAACAGTCTCACGTAGTCCTATTAGGTCCGTTGTGATACCACACGTGTTCCGTAGAACCCACCTTAATCAGATCTCTGATGGTTAGTGCGGCGTATACCGCGGAAGGATTTTAACCACTCATTCAAACCAGCCACTACTATTTAGAAGCCTGCTCAGTCGTTCAAGTTGTAAGTTGCTTAGTTCCTCCAGGCTATTGAAAAATGGTTCACCCAGGGCAGTGAACCTTCTTCTTGCGAGGCCAGGGCATTCACTTAGAAAATGTTAAGTACTTTCTTCCTCTTCCTCATCTCTGCAACTTCTGCAGAAGTCGTTAGTGGGTATTTGCATACGTTCGGCATGTCTACCGAAGAGGCAATGTCTCGGTCCCAATATTAGAAATCGCTAGTAGCATACTGCATTCTTTTATCCACTTAATTTCGGGCATACTTTTTTTATTATGCGTATGCCCACTCCAGGAATCGAACCCGGACCGCCACGGTCGAATGCCAGTACCTTACCTCTAAGCCACTGCCGCGATCTCTATTTATTTAGTATTCACCTGAAGACGACTGGAGATACTTACTAGTTGGAAACGTTTTGATTTAAAACAAACAAGGACTTTGCAAGTCCAAAACACTTTTATTATTCAAGGGTATCTCCATGCTACACTACAGAATACTTTGTTTCGAGGCATTCTTAATTCAGATAAGATAAGCGTATCCAAGTAAGTCACCAATCGCATTACTAAATTCATGCCCCAAGATATAAATGAAAACAACTCAAAAAGTCAACCATTTGGTTCAAAATCGCTGGACTTCATTGTCTTCTCCATTATTACCGACCAGCCGAATGATTTGTATTTTTTTTACAATTACTTAAAGAACGTTTATAGTTTCTTTTTATTCGACTTTTTACCACTTTATTTGCCAGGCTTACTGTGACACACAAGAACAATATTAATTCCTTGTTTTTTCTTTTAAGTTCTTCGTTGAGGACAAAAGTAAATCGTCGACTGTAGGATAGATTTAATAAACTGTTTCTGCATTATATTGCTTATTTCTAGGCGCTATACATCCTAATTAATTTACAGGGTGGGCCAAAATTGCGTTAAAGTAATACTTTCGCTACGGTTGCTTTAGTATACTGCAGTATCGTGGCTTATTGTCCGCCAATTTTTTTTGAAAATATTTGTTCCATTAATAAGGTCCCCTTTTGTTTTTTTTTTGCGATGGAGTAACTCCAATCCCAATCGAACTGAAAATTTTTAAAATACGCAACAGATATAGAGAAATAACTGGTAAGTCTGTGGTAATGGTGGAAAATAAGGATAAGTAAAAAAAAACAGATAAAACAGGCGAAATTACGACAAAAAATAGATTTGTTCTATTTAAAATAACAAAGATGTGCTCTGTTTCGTGTGTTGTTAGATGTTTGATTACTAAAAAGGTGCGTGTGTAACTATATAAACTACCAAAATTTCATAATAATGTTTCAGGACGTGACAAGTTGAAAAGTAATTTCGTTGTCACCCGGTATAGGTAGTTGATTTTTTATTCTTTGATAAAAAATTAATGTAATGCTTTTATAATAACTTTACATATTGTTGTCGGCAAATATTTAGATTTACAATAATTACTTTAATATTAATACAATTTTATTATCTTGCTCTAACTAAATGTAAAAGTGCATTTTTACTAAAGTTGTGGAATTTTTATATTACATTTAACACTAATTTTACAACGATTTTTAAAAAGATTTTACAAATAGAAAACTAAGACGTATATTTACTTAACAAATGTAAAATTACAATTAGAATGTAAATTCGCGGTGATATTTGGTGGGCAAAAATAACTAACCATATTTATTGTAATTTTACCATATTTTCGTTTACAGTGTACAGGGTGCTAAAAATTCGTGTGCGTACAAGGGGATCTCGAAAATAGTAAGAGATACAAAGATGGTTAAACTGAGGTAAAGTTGCGTATTTTAGGGCTTAATAATTTGGTGAAAAAAATTCTAATTATTCCGATTGCTTTCGGAGATATCCGAAAAAAAACGAATTTTTCATTTTTGGTTTTTAAATTTTTGCGCTTTTATTTTTGATTTGGAAAAAAAATAAAAAACACTTTTTCATAGCCGTTATTTATGTTCTACAAGATGGCATTATTAGTTTTCAAATTTAAAGTTTCATTCTTTAGTTACCAACCTCAAGTCATTTTTTTTAAATACGGACCTGGAATTTTAAATACAGTTTTAGGGATTTCTAAGCTTTAGAAATTTAATACAATGTACAAGTTTTTAAAATTTTAACGTTTTGGCATCTAATAGCACATTTTTCAAATTATCTTTTTTCTTTCATTACGATCCAAAACATTTAGAGCTAAACTAAAAAATATAAAATATTTCTGATTCGAAAAATCTATAAATTTGTGCACAAAAAGGCCTGATATTTGATATTTTGTAAGAAAAGAGACCTAAAGTCTCGGTCTCGAATATTTTTCTGTTTTTTGTTTTTGTTTCATGTTTCGCCTGAAATTAGCATCCATTAGATCGTATAAACAGTAAAAAATTATTGTAATTCCTTTTGAAAGAAACGTAAGCTCATCACACTAATATAACTAGACTCACACTCCAGTTACCTTTTTTCACTCGGGAGCATTATTTTTTTCAGAAATCAGAAATATTTTGTTTTTTTTAGTTTAGCTCTAAATGTTCAGGATCGTAATGAAAGAAAAAAGATAATTTGAAAAATGTGTTATTAGATAACAAAACGTTAAAATTTTAAAAACGTTTAAATTAAATTATATGAAATTTCCAGTGCTTAGAAGTCCTTAAAACTGTTTTAAAAATTCCAGGTCCGTATTTAAAAAAAAATGAATTGAGGTTGGTATTTAAAGAACGAAACGCCTAATTTAAAAACTTATAACACTATGTTGTAGAACATAAAAAACGGCTATAAGAAACTGTATTTTGTTTTTTCTTAAGTCTAAAATAAAGGCGCAAAAAATTAAAAACCAGAAGTAAAAATTTCTGTATTTTTCGAATATCTCCGAAGATATTCGGAATATTAACACTTTTTTTCACCAAATTATTAAGCTCTAACATAAGCAACTTTGCCTCAATTTAACCATCTTCGTATCTCTTACCGTTTTCGAGATCCCCTTGTACGCACACGAATTTGTAGCACCCTGTATGTACCTAGCACATTGCCTGCAAAGATTAGCTTGCTAACATTTTAACAAAACTCACCAAACCTTTTTTTTGTACAAGTACTTAGTAATAAAAAATCAGACATTAAATAAAACGCGTTAGCCCTAAAAGGGTTAGGATATCAAGAAAATTGCCTATAAAACTTATCTCGGTCTCCAAGGGACACGTTAGGTGTCCGCGCTACAGTTTTGACTTAGGCTCACAAAAACGGGCCTTATCACCTCCTATATAGATATAATACGTGTAACTTGTGTAATTTTCTCTATATCACACGCAATACGTAAAAAGGTTATTGAATTTGATAACGAGAAACGGCCCCTAAAATTACAATTTTTTGTTATGTTTTATTGCGGGAACAGATGGGGGAAATTTCGCGGTGTCATATTGGCCTCGTTGAACCAAATGACTTACTTTTAACATAGTTCTGGATATTTCGCAACAAAGTTAAGGCAATATGTTGCATACTATATAATATTCAAATATTATTTAGATAGTATAATACTCCATTATTTATTTATTTAGCATTAAAGTATAATTAGGACATCATAATCAGAAAGTAGATTAAATTTTCAAGAAAAAACGTCAAAACCGCAGTCCGGTATCTTTATTTGCTTCAGAGTTATTTATAATAATACCAGTTTTTTTTTTATTATATCCCGACAACTTAAATCATATGGTATAAAATTATGATATCATAATCGGTAAGTATATTAAAGTGCCCTACTGGCTTTAAATACAATATTATGATACATGCAAATTAAAGGTTAGTTCCGAATCAAAATTTACACCCAGATTAAATGGTATAATCAAAGTCGGTCGAGTCTTTTTTTCGTGAATATGTTACTACTTGGCATTTTTTGTTTACATTCAGACTCAATCGATTACGATCACACCACACCCCCAGCTGGTCCAAATCATTTTCAAGTGAATACCAGTCGTTTATGTTTGATATTGACCTTGACATTTTTAAATCGTCAGCAAGAAAAAATGTATTCTCCATCAGAATACGTGGCAATTCATTTATAAAAATCAGAAATAATAGTGACCCCAGATTGGAACCCTGGGGAACTCCAGAAGAAGTATTGTACCTATGAAAGTTAAATCCGTTCTATGAAACAAATTGCTGCCGATCTGTTAGGAATTCCTTAAGAAAGGCAATAGCATCCAAACTAAAGCCATACATACACCTCAAGTTTCCTTGATTCGATCGAAGGGCTTTGAGAAGTATGTGTAAGTCACATCGACCGTTATGGCTAGAGATACAAATATTTATGCTCTAACTTTGTGTTATAGGAGAGGTCCGGGCAATCCCGCCCACTTATGCAATTATAAATATTTGTAAATGAGCAATAACTGTATTTCTATCAATTTCTTCTGGAAGGAGTTTATTCAATACATTCACCAACCCAACAAAATAAAACATTTTGTAAAAATGTGACGGTAAATAGCTATTATACGGTCACCATGCCAACGTGATGATCTTTTCAGAAACTATGGATTTTGGGAAGTAAATTACAAATCGAAAAATAATTTTCTTCAAAATCGCTTAGTTTTCGAAGTATTCCTTATAATTTTCCAATTTTCCTTTTTTATTGTAGTCGAAACAAGACCTTTTACAAACCCATGTTGTACGGTTTACGATTTCATTCTGTACTCTTTATTAAACAACCTAATACGTTTGGCCTACGTTTAAAGCATCGGCAACGGGCCGTTACTCGTCAGTCTATAAACATACTTGGAAGGGGATCATCGCTGCGTCCGGCCGGTAAACGGTATTATCCTTAATTATGATCCTATATACTATTAGAAATTATAATACATATTATTATATTTCTTATACATTGTATTATTAATTCCTTCATATCACATCATTTAGGAGGCTGATTCTTTACTTTTTTTTTTGGTTTGTCATAGCCTACTATTATTAAAAGTAATTTTATTGTGTTGGAGGAATCGAAGGTTATCATTTGGTTAAAAGAGCCGCGAAAAAACAAAAATAGGTGCCAAACTGCATGGAATATAGCCCGCTTTAAATATTTTTTAAATTCCTAAATTAGAAACCCATATTAATGCCATTTTAGTTTTGGAAATCCAAGCTCTATGAGCAGGGAATTTAAAAAGGAATCTCTCAAAAACTCAGCTTTTCCGACAAAACTCGTTTTCAGATTCGTAATCTACGCCTTAAAATACATCGAAAAAAGCATCAATTTCGGCGTTGTGAGCGTAGAATAGATACCAAAGTAACTTTTGGGAACCACGGTATGGCAACTGTGCTAGAGCTGTCGCATTTGGCCGCAGGTGACCCGGGTTCGATTCCCGGGACGGGTGTACACTTAATAAAAAAAGTATACCCAAGATTTTAGAGGTAAGAATGCAGTATGATACTGGTTGACTTCCGAATACGACTTATTGAGGACGGATAGTCCTGCCTTTAGAGCACTGCCGGATAAACCCGTGCATACGCGTGGTTCGGATCCCACGTAAAAAACTGTAGGTCCCCTCTGGCTGACATTACCCCGACGTTAAGCAAAAGGGATACAATAAGTCATTCGGCTGCAGTATACTGACAACAGATCAACCTTCCTTGGATCAACCAACCAATCAACTTTAAAGAAATTATTTTCATTCGTATAATTAGTTGTATCGTAACCTATCAACGAAATTTTTGTTTTGACTATGTTCTCGAGTCTCATTTCCATCAGAGGGGATTCTTGCAGTTTTCGTTGCTTGGTGATCATAAATTTTATATGAATAAGTGGGTACCTAAAAAAATGGTTTCAGCAAATGAGAACTCACAAGAAATAGCAGATATCCCTAAATACACTGTTCATATTATAATCTATTTTTAGTAAAAAAATAGTCTGTATAAAATGCGACTTCGACTCGCACTAGACAGCCTTTTTAACATCTAAATCAGATTGTAACGAAAACAACGAATTAAATTAGAGAATTTCATGTCACGGAAACACGAAAAAAATTTGATAAATGAACTTATAAAGAAAAAAGTTGACTGACGGGGAAACAGAGGGACATAAAAGGGGTTTATTCTTTAATTTTTTGGTGATGTAATGAAAAAAACTAAATAACTGAATGTGTGCTCGTTTAATTGACAGAGGAATCGATAACTTTTTTACTCTTTTGTGGTTTATACGGGGTCCTTTAAAAAAATTTCAGAAGTGGTAGTAGAAGTTAAGGGAGGCTACCTTCAAGCAAGTATGCCAGTAAGACCGTTTTTGCTAACCCCATTTTACGCCTGGATAACGTCAGCCAGACGGGAGCTTCAGTTTTACGTGTGTTCCAAATCACAATTATTCTAGCAGATGTTATTCTCGGCACAGTTTCTACGGTCTTGTTTGACACTTCTTACCGACCTCGACGGGGACACCTTATTACATCTCCGCGGTACGACTTGAAGAATGTTAAGGGTCCAATCCATCGAGATCAGTATCGGAAGAGTCTCTCGGCGGGACACCGTCTGTATTATGGAGTCCTCTGATTCAGGGCGTCCCCGAATCCATCCGGATCGGTACCTGACATGCGTCCCTCTATGGTCCACTGTTCAAATTATATCCCACCTTTTATAATAGAATAGATTACTTTAACACTTCTCCATTTCTTCCTCTCCTACAGAAATGAACACACTACTACTTTTATCAAAACAATAAAACTAACCCTATAAAACGTAAAATGTTCCAGTATGGATTTTAGAAATACATATCTGTAAATAATAACCGTCAATGTGGACTATAGAAAAAATAACCAGAGAACTCGTTTTTCGACAATTGACATCCAGATACATGATATCGGCCAGCTGATCAGGATTTTGGCAGAGAAGTATTCAGGCCGTCATCAGTTTGTGATGTTCTATTTAGATCGGTTTTAGTGTGAGACCTTCTAATTTTGGACATTAAATGTAACGTTTTATTTAGTATTTGATTGTTGGAGTTATTAATAAATTGGCGGTAAGTAAAATAATTTTTTCCCAAAATGTTGCTTCATAAACGTATGATATTTTGTTAAAGACTTTAACTAACAATTATGGATAATAATTTATTGTGCCCAGTACTTCGCTGATGCCCTTGCTGAAGAGAATAAGGTAAGGTAAGAAACACACAAAAATAGTTTCAATTTATTTTTACAAGTATTTGTCACATTTAGCGTTTAGAGTTATGTAAGGTATTTGACCAATTTGTTAAAAGTGTACCCTGGCGGGGTGGTACGGTTTTTCACTATGAAACTAATGGTAGCGTTTCGAATCCTGCGTCGGACAATTTACTTTTTTTACTTAATTTTTTTTTTAGTTTTAAACTTTTTTTTTTTAGTAATTACTTAATTTTTAAATTGATTTCGAAAAATTATTAAATTTAAATATTTAAAATAAAAAAATACTAAATTTTATTATGTAGTATGTATGAAGTGATCTACAACATATTATCATACTCACTAAACTTATTTAAAGATAAACTGTTTGAAATAAGTTTTGGTATTAAATTCATACTATGAACGGCAGTAGAGTTTTGGACTTGCATTGTCTTTATTTGTTTAGAATCACTACGTTTCAACTGGTAAGTATCTCCAGTCGTCTTCAGGTGAATACTGAATAAGTACGGTAACTACAGCTCTATTTATACTAGGCAGGTGCTGTGATGCATGACTAGTGGGCGGAGTCATGCGTGTTGCTAGGTGATGACGCATAACTGGATGAGTCATGCTTGATGAGTCATGCTCGATGACGTCATGCTCGATGAATCATGCGTTTAACTCTTGGGTGGTCTTATTCTAAGATTACATTTATTTAACAAGGGTTTCCAGACGTTTCTCATGTCTAATGAAGGCTTACTAAAGCAACCTGGATTTTGGTGTATGGTAGCAGCTTCCTTAAACTTCCTCTTCCTCCAGTGCGGTTCTTTTTGCAGGATTTCCGCTTTTGTCCACATGATATGATGGCCGTGCGTCCAGGCGTGGTCAGCTGCACCTGATTTTTCGGTCTCTCCTTTTCGGGTATTATTCCGATGTTCTTTAATCCTTACTTCTAGTGGTCTTAGTGTCTCACCAATGTAAGACTGGCCGCATTCGCAGGGGATCTGGTAGACACAATTTTTCTTGTCTTTCTGGCTTACTGGTCTCGTCTTCGTTAGGTGGCTTCTTAAAGTGTCTCTAGAGCTGAATACTGTTTCGATGTTGTATCGTTTTCCTAGTCTTCTTATTTTCTCAGATACTCCTTTGACATACGGAATATTGAGTATTGGTTGTATCTCTTTCTCTGCTTTACGTGTGTTTGGCCGATTCTTGCGATTTTCCAATATTGTGTCAATCAGTTTCATGGGATAGCCATTCTTGTTGAGGTCGGTCTTGATGTGGTTAGTTTCTCTTTTGAGAGCTTCGTTTGAGTTACAGAGAGTAATTGCTCTATCCACAAGGTTTCTTACTATGCCATGTTTTGTGTTGTTTGAGTGGTTTGATGTATAATTGAGATATTGCCCTGTATGTGTAGGTTTTCTGTACACTGAGGTTAGGAAGGTGTTGCCATTTTTCTCTACATTGACGTCTAGAAAAGGTAATTGGTTGTTCTCTTCTTTTTCCATGGTGAATTTAATTGTCGGTGCAAAGTTATTAATGTGATGTAAGAATTCTCTGAGTTCGTCCTCGTTTCCGTTCCAAATAATGAAGGTGTCATCCACATATCTAAGCCATATTTTTGGTTTCTTCTTTGCTTGTTTTATTGCTTCGGATTCGAACCATTCCATATAAATGTTGGCGATTATGGGCGAGAGAGATGAGCCCATTGGTAGTCCGTCCTCTTGGCTAAAGAATCTATCTTTTTCTTGAAAATAAGAATTGTTAAGGCAGCATTCCAATAGTTCCATGATGGCATTTGTAGGTAGCGGTGTTCTTTCTTGTAGGGTCAAGTCTTCCTCAAGTCTGCTCCTGATGACCTTAAGTGCGTCTTTTATAGGGACGTTGGTGTAAAGACTTTCGACGTCAAAGCTGACCAGTTGGTCTCCTGGTTGTACTTCCTTTTCTCCTATTATTTGTGCAAAGTGTTGCGAGTTCTTTACAAATGACGTGCTGTTTCCTTGAAGTGGTTGGAGTAGGGGAAGTAAAAATTTACCTAGTTCATATGTAGGGGAGTTACGGGAGCTTGTAATTGGTCTTAGCAGAGAAAGAGATACAACCAATACTCAATATTCCGTATGTCAAAGGAGTATCTGAGAAAATAAGAAGACTAGGAAAACGATACAACATCGAAACAGTATTCAGCTCTAGAGACACTTTAAGAAGCCACCTAACGAAGACGAGACCAGTAAGCCAGAAAGACAAGAAAAATTGTGTCTACCAGATCCCCTGCGAATGCGGCCAGTCTTACATTGGTGAGACACTAAGACCACTAGAAGTAAGGATTAAAGAACATCGGAATAATACCCGAAAAGGAGAGACCGAAAAATCAGGTGCAGCTGACCACGCCTGGACGCACGGCCATCATATCATGTGGACAAAAGCGGAAATCCTGCAAAAAGAACCGCACTGGAGGAAGAGGAAGTTTAAGGAAGCTGCTACCATACACCAAAATCCAGGTTGCTTTAGTAAGCCTTCATTAGACATGAGAAACGTCTGGAAACCCTTGTTAAATAAATGTAATCTTAGAATAAGACCACCCAAGAGTTAAACGCATGATTCATCGAGCATGACGTCATCGAGCATGACTCATCAAGCATGACTCATCCAGTTATGCGTCATCACCTAGCAACACGCATGACTCCGCCCACTAGTCATGCATCACAGCACCTGCCTAGTATAAATAGAGCTGTAGTTACCGTACTTATTCAGTATTCACCTGAAGACGACTGGAGATACTTACCAGTTGAAACGTAGTGATTCTAAACAAATAAAGACAATGCAAGTCCAAAACTCTACTGCCGTTCAAGAAACGTCATTGTCTCCAACCTTTAAACAGACAAATTCATACTATAATATGGCGCAATAGGATTTTTTTATAATTTAATAAGAAATAACAAGAAATAAATTCGTTTTAGCTACACCACGTCAAAATTGATGATTTTTTTAGGAATGATGTATTTTAGGGCGTGAAATACGAATCTAAATACTGTTTTTGTCGGAAACGCTTAGTTTTTACTTCGGATTTAATTTATTGGGATTCAATTTTAAAGGAAAAACGAGTAAAGGGGGTAATATTTTATATTCCCCTAATGTTAAGCTATTTTAAATCAAAAATATAACCAAATGCAAAGCCGAATACTATAAAATAATTTTACATGTGACAGTCCAAAAACAAATGCCAACCAACCTTGTGTGTAGCTATAACAGATAATTACCAAAATGTTTTATCATAAAGAAACATTTTTAGATTTCAATAATAACTAACACGTTTTTTCTCTTTTTCCAGATACAATTAAAATTCCTTTATAGACTAAGCATAAACCATATTTCTATTCAAGTTTTTGGGGTAAAACTCAATTTTTCCAAATGGAACCATATTGGTACCGTGGTACCATTTCTTAGTACTATTATTAAGGAATTTATTCATACCTGGTAATAACATGTGCAATAAATACAATCAAAATTACAGCTAAAAGAAAATACAATTATTTTGTTCTAATTTAATGCTAAGAGATTACTGAGTGACTTTGAAATACAAAAAATGAACACTATTAAGTACATAAATAATTAACATGTCCACTTTTTCATTTCCTGTATAAATGTGCGACATTTTGAACAAAAATAACAACAAATGGAAAGACTTTTCCAATACACAATAAAAACACCGATAAATCACCGAGTACTTATTTGCCAATCTGAATAATTTCATTGTTTTCAAAGCCTCCTTAGTAATCTCTTAGCATTAAATTAGAATAAAATAATTATTGTATTTTCGTTTAGCTGTAATTTTGATTGTATTTATTGCACATGTTATTACCAGGTATGAATAAATTATTTATTAATAGTACTAAGAAATGGTACCACGGTACAAATATGGTTCCATTTGGAAAAATTGAGTTTTACCCCAAAAACGATTACGATGAATTTCATTTGCTTATAAAAAACGCAATTTAGTATTTTTGACGGGACTTCGATTTTTCTAGCATTAGACAAATCAATTGGAATAAATCGGAACCGTCATGGCACACTTAAATGGAAAATTAAAAATTAAATAATAAATATTTTTTACGTTTCAAATGTCACTTTTGTAGTATCGTTGGATTCGGAAAATTATGCAGAATTCAAAAATGTAATAATATACAGGGTGTTCCATAAAAAAATCGAAAGTTGGTGTCACTTCCGGCGAAACCGGAAGTGAAACAAAAATCATTTGTAGGTCAAAAAATTCCACTTATTATGTATATGGGATATCCCAAGTTTCAATCAATTATCTTTAAAATTAACGGAGATACGGTGGTGTACCATGATCCTGTTACACACGGTATACTCAAATATTTATTTCATAAATTACATATACAGTGTATTTTACAATTCGTAAATGGAGCACTCTAAATTTTTAGCAAAATTTGTGTTGTGCGCCGTTATCTTATAATAAAAATACTTAGTAACTTATTCAGGTTAAGTATAATAAAATATTAAAAACATCTACAATAAATGCGTAAGATATATATGTTTATTATCATATATCCAGACCAAGACCTCAGCCGCAACCCATGTACAGATATTTTATCATCTCTACTAAACATTTTGGTTTTTATAAAAACATTATTTTATTTGTCATTATAAACTTTTTAGCCTCCTTAATAAAAATATGTTTCTTGCTAAGATTTCGTATCCTCACAGGTAATGTGTTATAATATTTTGGACCTATAAAAGTAACAAATTTTTGGCATCGCGTCTTTCGATATAAATTTTGTATTATGTGCTGGTTTGAGATGGCCCTAGTTGCGCATTGATGACTGCTGACAATTGCAAGGTATTTCGTTTTAACAGCATCTGTATATTCCTCTTGTTCTGTACACATCGATGACGAAAAAATTTACGTTCTTTACACGATCGTAGAGGAAGTAATATCTGTAAATTATTTAAAAGAAATTTATGAAGAGAATTTAATTAATTAAATTTTAATTTTTCGTTCAACATTTTAATTAATATTTGAAAGCCATTAACGTGCCTCGCCGCGATCCCTTTATCATTTTTATTAACTTCACAACTTTTAATCTGAAATAAATTAAAATTATTTTTTCAAGTTTTGATAAAGTAATTTTAGTTTTTAATTTAGCTAATTTAAATATTTGCTTCCTTTTTCTTGTTTTTAAACTTTTAGTTTTGCCGAATAAATATGCAATTTTACCAGTAAAACTTCACAGAATATAAAAGAGCCAATGTGTACTTTTTGTTGTATGCATGTATCATCACATTAAAGTAAAGTTACATTTTTAACGTAACGCATGGCAAAGCACATTAAGTTACTGTGTTTACAATACAGTAAAAAAATTAAATATTTTTTTTCTGCGATTTCCTATATTGTAGACAAATAATTTAAGATTACTGGTTATACATACAGGATATTTCACGGACGTTTATGAAAAACGGGTTTTTTCTTCAAAAATTTGGTTGCTTAGATAAGCAACGATTGTCTATCGTAATATTTTCAATAATGCGGCGTTGCCGCTTCTGGCTGAAACAAGTAGCAACATCGTTATTTTAACTGGAACATCCTATATATTATATTATTTACTAATTTCCTATAGAATTTCCACGTATTTTTTGTATAAAATATCATATGTTTACATTCAATTGTTTTTGAGATATTGACTTTTAAAATATGCCGTTTTTAGACTTTAACAGGCTTGTAGCTTTGAAACGGCGCATCTAAGAGAAATGTTTTTAAATCGTAAATTAGACAATATTATAATATATAGAGTGTTCGATTTATAATAACGATGTTGCAACCTGTTTCGGGCAGAAGCGGCAACGCCGCCTTGTTGAAATAGTATATTACATAACAAGTGATGAAAGTGATACTTTTCAAACGAGGAGATATTTAGCACGAGGCGTCAGCCGAGTGCGGAAATTCTCCGAGTTTTAGAATAATCACTTTCACACGAGTAATGTACACTATTTTTCCTACGACCACAAAGAATTATTAAAAAAGCCTTTGATTTGTAAAAAAAAATATTTCAACTCTAGTGTTGAAATTAGCTTACTTAGGATTATGTTTTACTTAATATCTGGTTTCATAGTTTGTCAATAGGCTTTTCCTTTATTTGTAGTTTACCATTTTAATTTTTTCATATTTTATATAATTATATATCATAGGAAGACCTAATCCTGGATTGACTTCTAGATTAACCAGAATGAAAAATTTTAAATTTCAAGGAAATATACAATAAACCAAAATTTAAAAAATCCACCCAACAAGGATGATTTCAATTCAAAATAATTCTATAAATTATTTAATGTTTTTATAAAAAAAAGTCAAATACTCCTGATGGGATTTGAACCTGTGACCTCCCGTTCTGTAGACAAGAGCTTTAGTGTGGCGTCCATGGCTACCAGTTAACTTTGTTGTTTAAATATATGACATTTTCTTCAGCGCGACTTGTTTTTTCTTTTATTAACATTTTTTATAATTTCACTTGGCGTATTTTCACACTCTAATTCTAAATCACTCGACAAATACATGAAAAATAAGTTATAACACTTTACAATTACTGATTTCTAAAATTTGTTCTTTTTAATAAATAGGGGTGGTCTGTCAAATTGACATCATATGTTTAAATTAAATAGTGTGCCTTGTATTACCACTCTAGAGTTGAAATATTTTCTTTCAACACGCGTGTGATATTTAGCGCTTTCGAGCCAGGTTAACCGTGCTTTTTTTCTCTTTTTCATAGGTGGTCGTAGGAAAATATTTTAAAACGATAGACCATAGTTGTTCATCTAAGCAACCAAATTTTTGAAGAAAATGTATCACCCGTTTTCCATAAACGTCTGACGTAGCCTCCGCCGTAAAACACTCTGTATTAGGAGCTTGACAACTTCGACTCTTGCTTTTATCCACCCCAGCATCATCGTCAATTGAACGGCGCCATTCTTTTTGTATTATTATAATTTGCTGCAGTGTGCCCAACATTGTTCTATAATAAAGGGTGGAATTTTAAACTGAAATAAATTCCATATTAGGAAACCTCTTTATTTGCTCAACATATACACAACTACTGCTACGTTTATTTCTAGTTTGGCATACCGTTTTCGTGTCTTCGTGAAATTTCCCCCTCTTTTTGAGGTCAAAACCGCCTCAACTTTTTTTTAAATATACAAGTAAGTATTGTGATTGCTCGTTAGAAATATATATAAATTATATTTTTATATTATTTATAAAAAAAAATTGATAAAAAAAACTTTTTTAATTTTCCTATTTTTAAAAGTTTTCACTACTGTAAATTATTATAACTGGATAACCCTGTATATCTAAAATTAGAATGCGTTGAAAGATAATTATTGTTAAAAAAATGTTAAGGATTTAATAGTAAATTAATGAATCAATGTTCATAGAAATTAAACTCGTTTATTACGTTTTTAGGTCAATTACATTTTTTTTGAGAAATAAAATATCAGGCAATATACGCTACACTACATCAACCTAAACCCATTTATTTTCCTCTATTGCTTGGTACTACACGATATTCAAATATGAACAAAATCTAGCCGTTTGCTTTCGAAATTAAAAAAATTGGTAATCCTTTTTTTTGGGAGTTTTCATAATTCTTTTATATTATTAGTTATTTAATTTGTCTATGAATTATTCAAAATCCTGTACATATTTTATTTCTATATAACTTTAAAAAACCTAGTCTTCTTTTTTACCAATAAAGAAAAATTAAAAAGTTGATAGTTTTTAAGAAACAAGTCAAAACTCTAGGCAATACAGAAAATTACGGCAATGGACACTTTTAGTCAGGATGTAACAAAATACTAAAAATGCAGAAAAATTAGCCGAAAGGCATTTCCCATAAGTACTAATAATTTTAATTGCAGCAGAGAATGTCCATAGAACGTTATTCAAGAAGGTCACTGGTATTCTTCTAAATCCTCCTCCTTCCTAATCGCTTCTAAAAAACGTCCTTTCTCCACCTTTCCAGTCATGTAAATTATTGTTGTAGTTTTTTAAAATGTCATTAAACATTCTTCAAGAAATACTTTTTTTTTTGTTTGTTGTTGTCTGACGCTCGTAGAAAATATATTGTTGCTAGCGCAAGCGCAAAGTGTTTTTTACACTTTACTGCTTGCCCAAATTATGTTTAGTATCGTTGCTGCAATATCACTTTGCGCACTTGTTTTATTTTTAGTATTTTTTTTCCCAGTTAAATAAAATTACCCTTTGGTCCAATAAAGAAATATTATTATTATGAAATAGAATTATAGCCGTGCACTACTTTCAGCAAAAATGTCGTTGTGACGTGATAAAATAAAATAAATTATATTTTTTTTGGCATTGAAATTTTTTAAAACAACAAATTTTCTGGAAACCTATCAAAAATACCCACAAATATGAAATAGTAAAAGTGTATAATTTGAGAAAACAATTTTCCATACAAATAAAACTTTTGTATTTTCTAGACTTTCCGCTGTTTTCCTAACAAAAATAAAGGAACGGAATAATAATACACTAATTTTAGAAACCTGTAATAAAAACATTTTTATTGCTTCTTCCTAACGTTGTAATTACATATTTCAAAAATACATCCGCGGCTATTTTATTATACGGGGTTACGAATACCATTTAGGTATTTCTAGGTGCGTCGATTTTAATTATATTGACATGCCAATTTTCAAGAAACTATATTCAGCGGTTTTTGAAATATCTGCATTATGACACCAGACGCCCTGTATAAGGTTGTACTTAACGAATTAAAATATTAAACATTAAAAATACCGTAAAACCTATTGATATATATACAATATGGAAAACCCTTACATGAGAAACACATTTTAGGCTCAATTGCACTTACACACGTAATCTAAGGTTATAGTCTATTTCAGAAAGGTGTAGAGTTAGAGTATGCAAAGGGACTACAGAGTGACCCAACGAATATTTAAGCTATTTTCATAATTTGGCATTGATTTCATTACAAAACTTTTTCATCAAGCGCAGGTAGTACCACCCGGGTTTGGGTCCATTTTTGGGTTTTGCCTATTGTTATCCATTTACAAGCACTGAAAATGGTGTGACAAAGGCGTGCATTATGTACATAGTATTAGGTACATTTATTTTTTATTAAACATGATAAAAAGATACAAAATATAAAAAATACATTATACAGAAATTAAATTATAGAAAATCATAATATTCTTCGTCATCTGAGGAACTCTCATCTCTTCTTGACATTATAATTAATGGGTATATGGTCAAATCGATCAGGTGGTCAAGATCTCACATTTTCTCCTCTTCTTTAATAACATGATGTACCTACTGCTTTTCGCCAGTTCTCTGGTGTCACTTTCTTAATGGCTTGACCAAACAGTAGCTTAACGTCTTTTATTTTGCATCTAGTGTTCTGTCTTGCTACAAATCCTTTTACTTGCGCCCATATAAGATAGGATTTAGTTCGCAATGATATGGCATCTTCAGGTGAATACTACAGCTCTATTTATACTAGTTGGGGAGGGGGGGGAGTCATGCGTGTAACTCTTACGTGTTCTATTTATACTAGCTATGATGCATAACTGGATGAGTCATGTTCATCCCCGATGACTTATGCGTTTAACTCCTACGTTGTCTTGTTCTAAGATAACATTTACTTAACAAAGGTTTCCAGACGTTTCTCATATCTAATGAAGGCTTACTAAAAACAACCTGGATTTTGGTGTATGCTAGCAGCTTTCTTAAACTTTCTCTTCGTCCAGTGCGGTTCTTTTTGCGGGATTTCGGCTTCTGTCCACGTGATATGATGTGCGTCCATGCGTGGTCAGCTGAACCTGATTTATCGGTTTCTTCCTTTTGGGTATTGTTCTTATATTCTTTTTTCCTTACTTCGAGTGGTCTTAGTGTCTCACCAATGTAAGATTGGCCGCACTCGCAGGGAATCTAGTAGACACAATTTTTCTTGTCTTTTTGGCATGTTGGTTTCGTCTTCGTCAGGTGGTTTTTTAAAGTGTCTCTCGTTTCTCTATTTGTTTGAAGTAGATCGGATGTCGCAATTAAAAAGAATTCAGTAATAGCGAAGGGCAAAAATTGGTTCGTTTTACATGCAGTGATGATTTTTTTTAACCGAAAAAATATATTTTTGATATCTCTTTGATATTCAAGGTTTAACTTGTACTTCGCGTGAATAAAACTTTTAAATAAAAAAGTACGTACAACTGGGTTAAGTTCGCCATAAAATATTAAGTTATACAAACCAACCCCGCATTGCATGATATATTGTAATTGTAGATACTTAGATTCGTTTGATATTTTAGGAAAATAAAGTTATAACAAAAGTAAACGGAATTCGTATTGACAATATGAACATAGCGACACGGATATACACCGCTTTTTTATTTATGTATACAGGGTGCTACAAATTCGTGTGCGTGCAAAGGAATCTTAAAAATTGTAAGAGATACACACATAAATTTAGGTAAAGTGGGGTATTTTGGGGCTTAAAAATTTGGTAAAAGAAAATTCTAAATGTTCCTAATAACTTCGATACTCAAAAAAAAAAACGACATTTTTAGCTTTGATTTTTAATTTTTGCGCCTTCATTTTTGATTTGAGAAAAAAACAAAACCTCTTTATAGCCGTTTTTTATATTTTGGAAAATGGAGTTATTAATTTTCAAATTTGTCTTTTCGTTTTGCAATTTGAGAGTTGTGATATTTACTATAAATTGATTAGTACGAACCAAATATTACGTATAAGAGTCTATTTCATTTCAAAATAATGATTTTAGTTTAGTTGAAGGGTTGATTACACTATATTAATTATGTTAAATAGAAGTACTGGATTTTTCCTTGCCTTAGTAATTTCCATTTTTTTTTTAGTAATTTCCATTTTTTCGAGCTATGCGAGTTTTTTGCGACGAATAAAAGTCCAGTACTTGCCTCCGTAAACGATGTTTTTAATTTCGAGCCCCATCTGATTTTTAATAACCTCAAAAGAGAATGGCTGCTTGTTTTTGTTTTTTACATTTTGACGCGACCTTTAACTTGGACTTTGACTTGGGTGTCTCAAGTTAGAATAAGCAACCAACTGGCTTCGTTCTACGTTTAAATTAGTATCGTTTTGTTGCTGTTATAATGTACGTGTGTTTATTTTAAAAACAATTCTAAGATTTTTAACTGTTTATAAGATAATTAGTTTCTTATTTAATTTTTCCGTGCAATTTGTAATTGCCTTCACTTGTTTAGGTCTGATGGTGTCAGTTTTAGGCGAAACATGTAACAATAATAAACAGATCGAAAAATTTTGAGACCGAGACTTTGCGTCTCTTTTCTTACAAAATATCAATTATTACAATATGTTTATTTTCTATCGGAGACATCCTCCATCCACTACAAAATACCTCTCAAGAAGTAGTCCTACTTTGGGTGCCTTTATACATCGGCATTACAGGAAACGAACAGGTTGACAACGCTGCAAAAAGTTTAATTACGAACAACAACTCAACCACTGTAACAGAAAGCACCGCCAACGACCTAAAAGCACACATAAAATCAAAAGCTTTAAACGCATGGCAAACAAAATGGAACCGACCAAAATCAAAACTAGCCAATGTAAATATAACAATCAACCAATGGCGACCTTTAGACATAAATCGAAGTTCCCAAGTCTGGCTCTCCAGACTAAGAATAGGCCCTTTAAGACTGGCCCACGGATCTCAAGAACCAAACCACCAAACTGTGACGAATACCAGGAACATCTAACCATCCAGCATACAGGGCCGTAGCCAGAACCAAATTTTTGGTAGGGCTATTCGATTCCTTTCCAGGGCCCATATTCTCACGTTGAAATATAATGATATTTGATTTTTAAGGGACGCTGTAGAATTTTTTACATTGTAGAACGACCGACATCCGACATGCTTCATTCATATGCATGTATTATATTTATTATAAGCAGTGGCGTAGCCAGAAAATATGCTCGGGGGGGGGGGGGGGGCTGAATGGACGTAAGTTGGATATTTTTTTTTTGGAGGAAGGGACAGTTGGAACTACATGTATTTCATGATATTGTACCTAGCAAAGAAGACGGAAAAGCGCCGCAGGCGAAACAATTTCGGAACCACGCCCAAAGTTCGTTTAAAATTCATCTAACTACTAACAAATTTCATCAAAATTATTAAAATTTGTTTTTGTAAATGTTTTTTTTTGATTTTCCTAGCTGGCTCTTTATTAAAAAAAAACATTTTTTATATTTGTAAACAATATGAATATTAGTGTTAATCCAAAATTTTAACATAAAACGTATGTATGACTCTAACACGCGATTTTCGGGCTCGATTTTTCATAATTAAAAATAAGTAAATATCGCTTTCCACGCCAAAATTGATGATTTTTCAGAAATCATCTATTTTTGGAGCGTAAATCTAGGAGCAGTTTTTGATGCAAATTCTTAGGTTTTGAAATACTCTTTCTTAAGTGCCGTTTTGTATATTCATAATAAAGCATTCTCGTTTCTTCCCGCACTATTTTTTTTTATTATAAATAATCACACTTCTTCAATAAAAAATGTTTCAATTAAAATGTTTACTATAATTTTTTTCTTTAAAAATAAATACCTAATTATTTTTTGTTTTTGTTGTAAAAATAATTTATTGCATTGATATTTTTGTTGATTTAAAATAGCTCTAAAAAAGGGAAAACGGAACAGACAGAGGTAGGACAGGACTCTACCCGTATGACGAAATTATTTAAATAATTTTATTTTACTAAACTTATCAAATAACTTGCAGATATTTTTGACACTTATTTTTTTCTATTTTAAAATCTTTTTTTACCAGGGGTCAATATTTTTTTACCAGCTTCCCTCTAGCTACGGCCCTACCAGCATATCTTAATAGACTACCCACAATTCGCCCAACTACGACAAAAACATACAATTCCAAATAAGTTCAACAACTCAAACAGTGCAAATAACTTTATAAACTTTTTAAAGGACCGTAATTTGGTAAAATACATTTAACACACAAACACACGACACACAAAACAAATTAATAATTATGTGAATCCAAAATGTTCCTGCGCAAACGATACATCGCGGTCGATGCGCCTCTCCATCAAATAAAAAAATATATTTATTTCTATTAATGGTTTCAACTTTTACCTCTTAAAACATTTTGTCGAAAATAATTTGTGGGTTATTTATTGATCTGTAAATAACATTTAGTTTATAACTAGACGCGATTGTTTTGATTAAAGTAATTATTGCTTTTCATTAGTATCATTTAATTAGCTGTTTTAACATATAATTTACTACCTCCGTGTATAGTAATTTATTTTGAAATAAAATGATGGCCACAATCTGTAATCAACAAAACTTTTTAAAAGTTTAACGTTTAAAATGTGTAGATTAGCTAGTCGGAATCGATTATCTAGTTAATCTGTTTATCTACTTTCATTTAGTAATATGACCTTTACAGTTCTGTAAATCGTTTTGTAATGGTATCTATTACAGCACTAGTGCTGTAATAAAAAAAAACTGTTTTATTAAAATTTTGCTGTTAAATAAAACCACACTTTTTAGAAGAATGATTTATTATTAACAATAATAAAATAAAGCCCCAAAAATGCCGATTATCATAACAACCTTCATAAGTAAATATGTTTCATCATCTGCAGTACTAAGAACCTTACATACGTCTTCCTTTGTGAAAACTTTGGACTTTTTGGCCTTGTAACCCTCTGAACTTCATTTCAAAAATGCCATTAGTTGAGTAAATCTGCTTATATCTTGATTTTCTTGACTGAAATCATAGTTCTCAACATTGAGTAGTGAGTCCATAGTGTAGATGGTTTCTGGGAGCGTTGCTTTACGGAAAAATAACCCAAAAGGATTTTCTCAGACACATCCTTTATTTTGTTAACTTTGCACCAATCTTCAAACTTCTGATACTCCAACTCATACCGCGCCTTGGATTTTGTTGGAACTAAACTTGAGATCGCTTCGTTTGCCGCTGCTTCTATATCAGAGGGTAAACTTTCATCAGAATCGCTCATTTTGAAAAATGCTTTATATATTTTGGATTTGTTTGACAAAGTTTTGACAGTAACCATGCGAAACAGTAACTATGCGAAAGGTAACATAAAAAACTTGATTAGTAAACTTAATAGCAGGTGAATTTTTACAGGTGCATTTTTTTTTTAAAATGCCTTTTGAAAAATATTTTTATTCATAGATGAAAGTAGATAAAATGTTATACAATATTCTTATTGTAAATTCATATTACTACACTCAATGTTTTATTAAACTCGGCTGACGCCTCGTTTAACAATTTTAACATTTCGTGTTGTATCTTGAACGATAGAAGAGTTTTGGACTTGCATTGTCTTCATTTGTTTTACATCACAACGTTTCAACTGGTAAGTATCTCTAGTCGTCTTCAGGTGAATATTAAATAAGTAAAGTAACTACAGTTCTATTTATACTAGCTAGATGCACTGAAGCATAACCGAGATGGGTGCAGTCATGCGTTTAGTTCGTTTGCGGTATTTTAAGTTTGCATCTACTTAACAAAGGTTTCCAGATATTTCTTATATCTAGTGAAGGCTTACTAAAGCAATCTGGGTTCTGGTATATGGTAGCAGCTTCCTTGAACTTCCTTTTTCTCCAACGTGGTTCTTTACGTAGAATTTGAGCTTTTGTCCACTTGATGTGATGACCGTGTGTCCAGGCATGGTCGCTGCACCCGATTTTTCGGTTTCTCCTTTAAGCGTGTTGTTTCTGTGTTCCTGGACCCTAGTTTCAAGTGGCCTTAGAGTCTCACCAATGTAAGATTGGCTACATTCGCATATATCAAGACCGACCTCAACAAAAAGGGCTACCTCATGCATTTAGTTGATAAACTATTGGAAAATTGCAAGAATCGGCCTAATACACAAAAGAAGCAAATAGAGTCACAGTCATCACTCAACATTTTGTATGTCAAAGGAGTATCTGAGAGAATAAGAAGACTAGGACAACGATATAACATCAACACGGTATTCAGCTTGAAAGATACTTTAAGAAGCCACCTGACGAAGACAA
This sequence comes from Polydrusus cervinus, assembly GCA_935413205.1. Taxonomy (NCBI): domain Eukaryota; kingdom Metazoa; phylum Arthropoda; class Insecta; order Coleoptera; family Curculionidae; genus Polydrusus; species Polydrusus cervinus. The sequence continues at coordinate 12,195,238 of OW284519.1, read as the reverse complement.
AACCAACAAGTCAAAAAGACAGGAAAAAGTGTGTCTACCAGATCCCCTGCGAATGTGGCCCATCTTACATTGGTAAGACTCTAAGGCCACTTGAAACTAGGGTCAAGGAATACAGAAACAACACGCTTAAATGAGAAACCGAAAAATCAGGTGCAGCTGACCATGCCTGGACATACGGTAATCACATCAAGTGGACAGAAGCTCAAATCCTACATAAAGAACCACATTGGCGAAAAAGGAAGTTCAAGGAAGCTGCTACCATATACCAGAACCCAAATTGCTTTAGTAAGCCTTCACTAGATATAAGAAATATCTGGAAACCTTTGTTAAGTAGATGCAAACTTAAAATACCGCACACGAACTAAACGCATGACTGCACCCATCTCGGTTATGCTCCAGTGCATCTAGCTAGTATAAATAGAACTGTAGTTACTTTACTTATTTAGTATTCACCTGAAGACGACTGGAGATACCTACGAGTTGAAACGTTGTGATGTTATTTGACTTTGACTTGTACTCCCACATAAAAATTGGCTGTTTCTTTTACACTAATGTAATTGGATAAGTAAGCTATTCTGGTTAACTAAACGGATATAATTTTATATTCATCCTAGTTAGGATATGAAACTGACCAATTACAGTACATGGTCAATTACAAACAAAATTACCCGTTGAAAATTTTACTAGTCTGACACTTAACAAAAGCGCGGTTAAAGTAGTCGGTTAGACAAATGTCCAATAGTAGTTTGTATAACAAGAGTGGATATGATGTCCATATCGCACGAGGAAGTTAATTGAACGCAACTCTATTACATTGGTAGGTTATACAATATGTTATACAAATGTAGTTTGTACAATAGTAGTTGGTATAACAAGAGTGGATATGATGTCCATATCGCACGAGAAAGTAAATTGAACGAGACGCCATTACATTGGTAGGTTATACAAATGTAGTTTGTACAATAGAAGTTGGTATAACAAGAGTGGATATGATGTCCATATTGCACGAGGAAGTAAATTGAACGCGACGCCATTACATTGGTAGGTTATACAATAGGTTATAAAAATGTAGTTTGTACAACAAGAGTGGATATGATGTCCATATCGCACAAGAAAGTTAATTGAACACGACGCCATTACATTGGTAGGTTATACAAATGTAGTTTAAAAAACTATTGAACAAATATTCATTTCTTTGGCAAATTCAATGAGCAAATTACACTGTAACATATTTATCAATTTAGGCCATTTCTTATATTTAGGTAAGATCACACACATTCGGTCTTTTGCAGAATAACAGACAAAAACGATATAATTAATAATCAAAATGAACAATTTATTTTTCTCAACAATAGCCATTTTAATTAATTGTTCTGCTGAAATACACGAAACAAAAAAGGGTTTGTGGGTTTTTTTCTGCTTGCATAAGAATTATAACTTCGAAAGTACAACAAAATAGCTGTAGAATTCGTTTTAAACAGTTAAACACGGCCTTTGTGCAATTACATTATATTCGCAATGGTAAAGATTTTGAAAATAATCGCCAATTTACAAACTCGCAACAGTGTTCACGTGGAAAGAGAAGTTGCAATATTGTAAAAATAACATAACCTTAAAATCTTTAATAAAAGAATTAATTTCTTTCTAGAAATCTTAGAATTTCGTCTGTCTTATCTGGTTTTATATACTCATCTTCATGTTCCATCAATTAAAGAAAAATTACCAGTTAATTTTCTATATCTGTTGCGTGTAATAAAAGTTTTAAAATGGATTGGGGTTGGATTCTCGTTTAAAATATATTAGAAAATACCGTGGTGGATATTTGCAAGGGAAAGAACCAATCATTCGTATTGTAGGTAGGTATATCATTTTATGCATTGAATGTAGAAATTGTCTAGAAATTACTGTAAAACTCGAGATTTTTGAAGTACGAAAGTGATTCTCTGTATAAATATTTAGTTCGGTGAGAAAATACCAACCATTTGGTAGAAATATATTTTTGAATTACTTATGCCATCAATTTTTGCACCATTTCGTGCACTCCAGGAAAAAATTGTGTATGCTTAGAATCTGTGATAAGTGTTTTAATTCAAATAAAAAAAAAAAATTTTCATCTGATAGATTTCCATATTTTTAAAGTATATTTTTAACCTTACTTCTGTCAAGTTAAACTTACAACATGTTAATTTGGTTTCTTTATATGACCACAGTGATTGGTCAATTTCATATCCTAACTAGGATAGATATGAAATCATATCCGTTCAGTTAACCGGAATAGCCCACCTTTCCAATCACTTTAGTGTAAAGGAAACAGCACATTTTTAAGTGGGAGTAGTATGTTATTTTTATATTTAAAGAAAATTCAGAATCCCACTTCTGATTTGTTATTCTCAAAATATTTTTCTTTCAAAAGTTTTAATACCTACCTACTTATAATACATTTTTTATTGAATAAAAAAAAAGTATATTCATACTTTTATTTTTATTTTACCGGAAAAGCTTGGGAAGTTTAATTTTAAAATTAAATTGCATTACGCTGACATCTCAATTTAAACATTTCCAAAACTTTTTCCCCCTTTTAATAATAAATTCAATAATAAATATATAAAATTACAAGTTTAATTTGACGAGCTTTATACTTCAATGCGAGGGGATCACAAAGTTTGAAAATGAAATATCTGGTTTACAAAAAATATATTCTTTTAAATAGAAGAAACTGATACTTTTTAAACGAGGGGACATTTAGCACGAGGCGTCAGCAGAGTGCGGAAATTCTCCAAGTTTTAGAATAATCACGTTTTTCCTACGACCACAAAGAATTATTAAAAAAACCTTTGATTTGTAAAAAAAATTTTCAACACTAGTGTTGAAATTAACATACTTAATATTATATTCCACTTAATATCTGGTTTCATAGTTTGTCAATAGGGTTTTCCTTTATTTGTAGTTTAACTTTATCATTTTTTCGTATTTTATATGTCATAGGAAGAACTAATCCGGGATTGCCTTCTAGGTTAACCAGAAGGAAAAATTTTAAATTTAATCAAGGAAAGATGCATTAAACATAAATTTAAAAAATCCACCCAACAAGGAAGATTTCAATTCAAAATAATTCTATAAATTATTTAGTGTTTTTATAAACAAAAGTCAAATACTCCTGATGGGATTTGAACCTGTAACCTTGCGATTTGTAGGCTAGAGCTCTATTATATACGCTATCGCTAATGATAAAGATTTGTTGTTTATTAGAAGCCATGACACTTTCTTCAGCGCGATTTGTTTTTCCTGGTAATAGATTTTCCAGTAGCTATATTATTAACATTTTTTATAATTTCAGATGGCGTATTTTCACAGTCTAATTCTATGGTTTAACGTAAAGCAAGACTCATCGGAAATACTATATTACAAATCAAGTGATGAAAGTGATACTTTTCAAACGAAGAGATATTTGACACGAGGCGTCAGCCGAGTGCGGAAATTCTCTAAGTTTTAGAATAATCACTATCTCACGAGTAATGTACACTTTTTTTCCTACGACCACAAAGAATTATTAAAAAAGCCTTCTTCTTCTTCTTCGTATGCCTATCCGGGTCGGATGCTGGCGACCATCTGAATGATCATAATTTTGTTGACTGCTTCCCTGAACAGTCCCGTGGTTGACTTTCCGAACCAAACTCTTAGGTTTTTCAACCATGAGATTCTCCTTCTTCCTGGTCCTCTGCTTCCATAAACTTTACCTTGTAGGATGCATTGGAGGAGATGGTATCGATTTTCATTGCGCATTATGTGCCCAAGATATTCTATTAGTTGGTCCAAAGTAGTATATCCTATGTTGTATGATGTCGCATTGCCCCGCTCCTGGCCACCTTGTTTCGCTGACATCAAGAATACTGATCCGCATTCTCTCCATTTCCTGGATTGCGTTGTTAATTTTACCAGGTTAAGTCAATGTTCTTACATTCCACGTTCCCATTCTCACCTCTCCGTCTTTCCCAGCCTTATTCTTAATTCTGTTCACAACTGTCCCCTCCGGAGATCCGACTGGGTGACTTGAAACTCCGGAATATTTATTTATGAACTTCATCATGATGGCTATACTAGGGAGTATCCGTAGATCTTTACTGCAGTGGTTTCCCGTTGCCTTCTACAGTCTAATGCCGTTGACTGTTCACAGTTCCTCCGCCTTTAGGGCCAATTTTTTAACCCTAGGACAATAGAGTGCCCTATCATTTTCTAGTTCCTCCACCCGAAGCTGTTGACCAGAAAATGGGGGATTGCTTATTCCGGCAATCATTCGGTCGTCAGAGCCTTAGGTTTGTGAAAAAAATATTTCAACACTAGTGTTGAAAAAAAATATCAATACAAGTGTTGAAATGAGCATATTTAGGATTATTTTCCACTTAATATCTGGTTTCATATTTGAACATGAATTTTTGTACACCACATTTTTTTGTCTGGGTCTGTTCAAATTGAACCTGAATTGGAAGCTGTTGCTGGTAAAAATCAGAAGGTTTTTCAGATGAACGGCTGTCCAGCCCACAACTCCATCGTAATAAGGCACTCTTATTGACGCGTCCAAGGAAATAGGATTAGACAAAACCATGTGATACGCTGGCCGGCCAGGTCTCCTGAGCTTTCTCCAAACGACTTTTTACTATGGGGGCACGTAACAGATAAAATTCATGTTCGACACGAAAATCTGGAACCGAAAAACTCAATTTCAGCAGTTTGTGATAGAATTTCGCCATACCAACTGGCCAATGTAAGAAAGAGTTAAGCATTAAATTAAATAATACAAACCACTATAAATATTATCGATTTTTTTTAAAGATTGAAAAAAATTTATTATTTATTTTGGTTATTTATTGTGTAGTGTAAAATAAAAATAGGTAATTTTATTCAAAACCTGTTCCTATAAACTTGACATTGTCGTAAAATTAATTTGACAAATTTTTAATTATTTATTTGCTGGTGTACTGACAGACATTTGTATGGTCCGTATTTTCAAGCTTATCCTTTTAAAAATATATTTTGTTAAATAACTCTAAATTACCCGTTAAATCACTTTTAACTCGAACTTTGGTGTCAATCCCACATTATAAAATGACCAGTTGTGACATTTTTTCGACTTAAACTGTACTTCGGTTTAAATCATAGATAATAATAATAATAATAATTGTTTTTATTGTTGAAAAATTAGTAAAACACAATAAATCATTGCAATTACAACAACACATGCATTTTTCCAACAAGGGCAGAGTTCGCACTCATCTGTCGAGACAGTGAGCAGCGCTTTTATACTCAACCCAGCTGTTCTTTTACCCAATTTTATAAACTCGATTTAAACCGAGGTTCAGTTTAAATCGAACAAATGTCAAAAATGGTAATTTTTATAATGTGAGATTGACAGCAAAGTTCAAGTTACAAACAGTTACGGTAACCTGGTCAAACTTAATATAATTTAAAATAACATAAAAAGTTATGACCTGGTCGATTATTTTTAAATTGAACTTTGCTATCAATCCGATATTATAAATATATCATTTCTGACATTTCTACGATATTAAAATTATTCTTCAACATTCATTACACACCTAGGTACAACTAAATAGATGGCAACGAGGCTGCCGATGCACTCGCGAGAGAGTGCGAAGGCATGCCAGCTGATGTAGTAGATAATACGGTGATCAGACCACTGGCATTAGTCAAAGAGGATATTGATTACACGGCCAAGCAGCTTGCACAAAACAGATGGACACTGCTCAGAGGCAATAACATGTAACCAAGGCCTTAGCCAGCCATAGGGCTAGAAGGGCCCGGCCCCCCCCAACGAAATTCTGCAAATTCTAAATTTTTTTTATAGATGTTAAGTAAGTGAATTGTGTCTCAAATATATTCGTCAATGGACATTGTGTTGTTTTCTTCAAGACAACGCCAGGTCGCCATCTTTTAAACTAACATATATTTTACATGACTCACACATACACGTCCATACTAGACATAATTGTGTGGCATATATTTTAATCTCTTGTTTACACGACCTGTCGCGTTATATCAGGAACTGTCACAGGCGCAAATGGACGTAAATTAAAACTTGCTTTTTAACATTAACTAAAGATGCAGGAGTTTTGGAAGTTTTGGATTTTTGCGACACGAACAGTTTTCCAACGATAAGATATCTTTTGTCAGTTTTGGCAACTCTTCCAGTCACAACGGCAAGTGTAGAGAGGTCATTCTCGACACTGAAGCGAATCAAAACCTACATCATATTACTTGACACCTCCCCCCCTCCCCCCTCTAGCCAATTTATAAGTATGCCTCCCCCCCCCCAAACCAAATGTCTGGCTACGGCCCTGCATGTAACCCATCCAGGCAACTGTGGCCCCCACACTTAATAAAAAGAGAACCGTAGAGCTGTTGAGATACAGTCGGAAAGACATGAGAAATATCACTGGGGTTGTTACCGGACATTGCCTCTTTGGTAGACATGCCAAACGTAAGCAAATACCCACTAATAACTTTTGTAGGAGTTGCAGAGATGGGGAAGAGGAAGAAAGTATTCATCATTTTTTGTGTGAATGCCCTGGCCTTCACTGCTCTGGGTGAACCATTTTTCAGTGGCCTTGAGGAACTAAGCAACTTACAACTTGGACGACTGAGCATGTTTCTGAATAGTAGTGGCTAATTTGAATGAGTTGTTTAAATCTTTCTGCGGTGTACGCTGCACTAACCATCAGAGATCTGATAAAGGTGGGTTCTACGGAATACGTGTGGTATCACAATGGACCTATTAGGATTACGTGATACTGTTTGGTCAGAGTCAAAGGTCTGCCACTCTAACCTAATCTAACCTAGGTTTAAGAGGACTTTATAAAAGTGGGTCTTAATTTCGTTCAACTCTTTGCACTCATATGAAGCAAGCAATGATGCTCGAATTGATACGATTCATAGTATATTGTATTTTAGATATTCTAAACGCTAGATAAAAAGCGATAAATCACTGACAGAAATTTTTGACACAGTCTATAGTTCTAAAAATATAAAGTCATGCTGTACAAATCGTCGAAAAAATTATGAAGAATTTATTAAGAATTTGTAATATTTATACAACTTAATTTAGCTAAATTCTTGTAGTAGTTAGCAAGAAAATTATTTGCCAAAGTTGAATGGGTTAATTAGTTTACCCAAAGTAATTAAAAAGTAATTTTAAAATTAGAGGAAAGCATTTTAAAGAAAATCATTACAATTTGCGTGGAATATTTGAAGCCTAACATGGCGATTTAAGTTGCTAATCGAATTAAGTATAATTATTAACTGACAAAAGTTTTCTTTAGAGCCGTCCATACCAACGAGAAAAGCGGCATGGTTTCCTGGCCTGTGTAATTGAAAATTTAATACAAAAATGTTACTAGGGGTTTACAACAACTTCCAGTTTGGCAGATGATGATTTTTTCAAAAAAAAATTGAAAACTTGTGTTAAAGTTATAATTTTTTCAATTCAAATTATTTCATCCGGTATGCAGAATATAATATAAAAATAGAAATATTAGGGCTATTCATGTTGATTTCTTATTTTCCATTAAAATTACAAGCGATGCCCCGATATTATCTTAAAAATCGCCACTGACGCCGCGCCACTTAATTTTCGTGAAACTCGTTTTTATAATATTTTGTATACCGGGTTTGCCAACGTGGCGGGGATGGAAGATTAAATCATTATCGAGGAGCTTATCAAAAATACTAAACCAGCATAAAAGGTATCGACTTAAAAGCGGCATATTTTAAAAATATTTTACATTATACAGGGTGGCTCAAAAAAGTGTGGCGGACTAAACTTGCATTTTTTTAAATGGAACACCCTATATATTATATTATTTTCTAATTCCCTATACAATTCCACGTATATTTTGTATAAAATGTCATATGTCTAAATTCAATTGTTTTTGAGTAATTGACGTTTAAAATATGGCATTTTTTGACTTTGACAGGCTGTAACATTAGAACGATTCATCTTAGAGAAAAATGGTTTTCACCTCTTTATCTTAGTTTTTCATGCTCTATCCAAGGAAACCAACCTCCGATTTACTATGTTAAACCAAAAAACCGGTTTAAACGGTTTAACATAGTAAATCGGAGGTTGGTTTCCTTGTATAGAGCATAAAAAACTAAGATAGGGAGGTGAAAACCATTTTTCTCTAAGATGAACCGTTCCAATGTTACAGCCTGTCAAAGTCAAAAAATGCCATATTTTAAACGTCAATTACTCAAAAACAATTGAATTTAGACATATAACATTTCATACAAAATATACGTGGAATTGTATAGGGAATTAGAAAATAATATAATATATAGGGTGTTCCATTTAAAAAAATGCAAGTTTAGTCCGCCACACTTTTTTGAGCCACCCTGTATAATGTAAAATATTTTTAAAATATGCCGCTTTTAAGTCGATACCTTATGCTGGTTTAGTATTTTTGATAAGCTCATCGATAATGATTTAATCTTCCATCCCCGCCACGTTGGCGGACCCGGTATAAATACAAAATACAATACAAAAAAAGAGAATAATAAAAAACATATCATTTAACAAAAAAAATATATTCAATAACAACTCTGCTTAAAAATGCACATTTGCAAGACATCATTTGCTGGTGGCAACTGCTATAAAACAACAGTTAAACAAAGAGGCAGCCCATGGTTATACAAAAATGTTCCGTATAATTTTATTGATAACAAATAAGTTCATAACTGTATGTAAGTACCTGTTTAGTCTATAAAATGTGATGTTTGTTTCGTCAATTATACTTAAACTGTTTTTTAAATAAATTTTATTTATGTATATATTTATATCTTAATGTACATGTCTTTATAGGTATATCCTATAAAAAGTTACTATTTTCAAATTTTACACATAAATGTTATTATTATAAAAAATAATATTAATATTCCAAATAATTACTTAATAAATGGAATTCCTTTTAGCGCTCTGAGGATGACCTCATAGAGGTTGAAACGTTGGCTAAATACAAATTTTGAAATTCTGCAGCTGTTTTACTGACCATTTCCGAACTATTTCTACCCCGAGATAAAAAAAAAATACATTTTATCCAACACATGACAGTTATGACTGCCATTATCAATGTCATTTTATACAAGTAAACTATCAAATAACTCACGTTCATATTTAAAGTAGTATTCCATTTATTTATTACTATTACAAGCACAATTTTTACACAAATTGATCGGGTTGACTGGAAATCCTTCTTCAAGTATGGTGAAACTTCTCGATTTATTGGTTTTAGTGTCTGGTAAAACTACCTGAAAATATTTCCCTTTGTCTTGAATATTTTCTATTTTCAAATTGACCAATTCATCGCATCTACAAGCACCGCTAATCCCCATTATTAAAGCCACAAAAACTTCTCTATTTCAGGTCGTTCTAATGTCTTGGACTTCTTTGGTTTGTATCCCTGTGATTTGCTTTTTCAAAAAGCTCGTTAGTTTGCCATATTTTGAAATATCTTTCTTATTTTCATCGATACCTTTTATCTTCCGTGAATTCATCCAACACTCAAACATTTTGAACTTCTTGTCGTAAGCATCTCAGGACTTTTCTAGCAAAATCTGCATCGCTGCTTCTTCCGCTTCCGTAAGGATATCCTCAGGAACGTAATTTTCATCGGTTTTCTCCATTTTCTATAGGTTTTTTTTCTTCAAAAAAGCTTCCCTTTTCTGCACGGGAAACTGATAAGTGTCAACATTTATTTAAACATGTGGTATTTTAAACATGCCCGTGGCAACCAAACAATCAACCAACTTTGACCAAAATGTAAAAAAGTCACTCTCAAGTCATTCTGACTTTTATAGGGAATGTTAACGAAACTTATTAAATTATTATTATCTTATAAAAAACCGATTTCTTCCACTTGTTGGTTAAAACATTGTATGCCACTCTTATGTTATGTTACCTAAGTCACTTGAGAATTTATACCACTCGGCCTGACGGCCTCGTGGTATAAATCTTTCTCGCGTGACTTATTTTCAACATAACACACTAGTACCATAAATAACTATTATTGCCATCGCCAGACATCTGCGATGTGGTGGATATAAAATGCTTGTTCGTAATGACTCATCGACTATTGTTGAATATTAATTTTAACATGATGAAAAATATTTAATTTCCGATGATTTCTCCTCCATGTCTGATGTATACCTTGACCAGGTTTGGCCCACTGAGTCAAGGCTAGTTTACTTTCAAACCTACTCGGTAATGTAAATCCCTGTACAGTTTATGTAGTTCAACTAGAAAGAGGGCAGAGATGATCTTCGGTTCTAGTTTTGGTTGCCCAAGTATTTGTTACCTTTCCTGATCTAATGACTGGTAAATTATAATATGTGTCGTTTCCCTGCTGACTTGTATAGATGACCTACAGCTTAGGCATTAGATTTTAAAAAATGAGACGGTAATAAGTATGTAAAGTTCCATTTCTCGGCCAATTTAAACCTTCTAAACCACTTCCGGTTTAACCGGAAGTGAAGACAACTTTTAAATTTTAAATAGAAACCCGTTATTTTAATTCTATTCTATTCTATAGAAAATTCTCTTTTCAATGACATATCACACTTTATTATTTGTTTTAAAAATGGCCGCCTAGATTAATTTTCCTTTGTTGTTCAAAATGTCCATATTTTTGGTAAAACAAGGTAATTAGTAAAGAGTAGGCCATGGAAACGTTAAATTGGCTCATTTTAACCTACTTAATAGTATAAAATTGATGACTTGCTTAAGAAAAATGTGTCCGTTAGGTCTATTTTATTTACAACGTGTTTTCTAAAAAAAAACAAAGCGGAATTTCTCCATTTTTTTAAATGGCAACCCATCATTGTTTTAATATAATAATATTGTTTATTTAATTTTCTTTCTAACGATGTATCACAAGTTAAAATTATTCAATAGGTAATAGTAGAAATTAACAAGAAACATCATAAATGTAATTTCTAGACTCGAATAAGCTATAAGAAATTTAGCCAAGAGTAGTCTGGTATGCCGTGGAAAAAAAATATTATTGTTGCATTTATTAGACCAAAATGTCAAACGATATTAAATAATAATTACGAAGACTGAAATAAATGAATTTTTTTCCACGCCATACTTGACATAACTTCTTATGACTTATACGGGTCTAGAAATTACATTTAAGATATTTTAGTTAATTTCCATTATTACCTAAAAAATAATTATTAACTTGTGATACACCGTTAGAAAGGAAATAAAATGAAGAATTTTATTATTATAAAACACAGATTGGTTGATATTTAAAAAAATCGACAAGTTCGAAGAAATACGTGATAGTGGCAAGACTGAATGTTAAGTATAAGTATTATAAACATTTCTAAAACTATGTGGAAACTGCCAGACGCTTTAAAGGTCACACGTACAAGCCAAACATTAAAGGAGTTCACAATAATTAGTCCGGTAAGGAGAGCCGTTTGGGCGTGACTGTGAACATCTATCGTTTCATGACAATAGCCATGTGATAAGGTCGAATTATACATTGTTCGCCTAAATTGGAGGATACAACTAAAACTAAACATTTTATCATGGAAAGAATCGCGTTCGGAGTATGAAATATTTTCTTTTGGAATTTTAGCCCTACTGATGATCCATGATATGGCGAAACGCATATAGAGATGGATCTAATGAAATTAAAGAAAAATACTCTTTATTCTGAGCCATGATTTGGTAAAACGCGTAAAGGAAAGAATTTGACAAAATTAAATGGAAATAATATTTATTCTGCATGGCTTTAAATTATTTCTGCGTTTTCCATTCATTCATAATTTTTTGGAGAATGTGACAATATTGTTCAACCTCAAACACATTTATTGGGTTGCATAAGGATTTATAATAAAAATTAACTAACTAACAACTTTAAGTGTGACATAAATGAAATTAGTAGGCAATATTGACTCATTAATCAAAATTGATTGGACAGTAAATTAAGGATTAGGCTGACCGGGCAGCGTTGATTATAAGAAAATTATTTCTGCCAATGTCATGTATGTCACCGTCAAACTTGCGGATTGGCTAATAATTTTTAAAAAAATTTATATAACGCGACATTAGTAGAAATGTTTGGTTCTAATGAAGAGCATTTATTACTCGAAACATTTTTGGTGGTCCATTAAATAGTTATCATCCTGTATATAAAAAAGTATTTTGTAAAAAGTCGCAACAAGCATAAAGTTAAAATTTTATATGAATAAAATGAAAATAGCAAAACTTTCGTAACAGCCAAAATGGAATTCCTTACACCCTCTCGCCTTTTTGGCGATAACTTTTAAAAGACAAGAAGGTCACAACCTCTGGGTTCTGCAGTTCTTTTTATTAGTTAATAAGCTATTGTAGAGTTAAAATCAATAGATGGTTGCAATTAAATTTTTGAATAAATCGAAGCTAGAAATATTTTAAAAATTGCGCCCTATTTGATTAACTAAACATTTTAAAGTAATTTATTACGTTTAAATTAATTGTTTTTAAGAAATAGACGTTTAAAATATGCCATTTTCAGACTTTGACGGGCTGTAGGCTGCACTGGAACAGCGCATCTTAGAGAAAAATGGTTTTCACCTCCCTATCTTATTTTCTTATTCTCTATTCAAATTTATTAACTTTCGGTTTAACATGTTAAACCAAAAAAAATGGTTTTACGGATTAACTTAACTTGTTAAACCGAAAGTTGTAACTCTTAGATAGATAATTAAAATCTGTGATAGGGAGGTGAAACCAAGATGCGCCGTTCCAAAGCTACAGCCTGTAAATATCTTAAAATTATATATTTTAAACGTCAATTTCTCAAAAACAATTGGATTTAGACATATGACATTTCATACAAAATATACGTGGATTTTTATAGGGAATTAGAAAATAATACAATATATAGGGTGTTCCGTTTAAAATAAGAATGTTGCCACCTATTTCGGGTAGAAGAATTGCTATTAATATTTTAAAATAATAGGCCATGGTCATTTATCTGAGCAACCAAATTTTTGAAGAAAACTTATCACCCGTTTTCATAAAAGTCTAACGTTCCATCCACCGTGAAACACCCTGTATAGTGAACGGCAGTAGAGTTTTGGACTTGCATTGTCTTTATTTGTTTAGAATCACTACGTTTCAACTGGTAAGTATCTCCAGTCGTCTTCAGGTGAATACTGAATAAGTACGGTAACTACAGCTCTATTTATACTAGGCAGGTGCTGTGACGCATGACTAGTGGGCGGAGTCATGCGTGTTGCTAGGTGATGACGCATAACTGGATGAGTCATGCTTGATGAGTCATGCTCGATGACGTCATGCTCGATGAATCATGCGTGGACGAACTCAGAGAATTCTTACATCACATTAATAACTTTGCACCGACAATTAAATTCCCCATGGAAAAAGAAGAGAACAACCAATTACCTTTTCTAGACGTCAATGTAGAGAAAAATGGCAACACCTTCCTAACCTCAGTGTACAGAAAACCTACACATACAGGGCAATATCTCAATTATACATCAAACCACTCAAACAACACAAAACATGGCATAGTAAGAAACCTTGTGGATAGAGCAATTACTCTCTGTAACTCAAACGAAGCTCTCAAAAGAGAAACGAACCACATCAAGACCGACCTCAACAAGAATGGCTATCCCATGAAACTGAATGACACAATATTGGAAAATCGCAAGAATCGGCCAAACACACGTAAAGCAGAGAAAGAGATACAACCAATACTCAATATTCCGTATGTCAAAGGAGTATCTGAGAAAATAAGAAGACTAGGAAAACGATACAACATCGAAACAGTATTCAGCTCTAGAGACACTTTAAGAAGCCACCTAACGAAGACGAGACCAGTAAGCCAGAAAGACAACAAAAATTGTGTCTACCAGATCCCCTGCGAATGCGGCCAGTCTTACATTGGTGAGACACTAAGACCACTAGAAGTAAGGATTAAAGAACATCGGAATAATACCCGAAAAGGAGAGACCGAAAAATCAGGCGCAGCTGACCACGCCTGGACGCACGGCCATCATATCATGTGGACAAAAGCGGAAATCCTGCAAAAAGAACCGCACTGGAGGAAGAGGAAGTTTAAGGAAGCTGCTACCATACACCAAAATCCAGGTTGCTTTAGTAAGCCTTCATTAGACATGAGAAACGTCTGGAAACCCTTGTTAAGTAAATGTAATCTTAGAATAAGACCACCCAAGAGTTAAACGCATGATTCATCGAGCATGACGTCATCGAGCATGACTCATCAAGCATGACTCATCCAGTTATGCGTCATCACCTAGCAACACGCATGACTCCGCCCACTAGTCATGCGTCACAGCACCTGCCTAGTATAAATAGAGCTGTAGTTACCGTACTTATTCAGTATTCACCTGAAGACGACTAGAGATACTTACCAGTTGAAACGTAGTGATTCTAAACAAATAAAGACAATGCAAGTCCAAAACTCTACTGCCGTTCAAGAAACGTCATTGTCTCCAACCTTTAAACAGACACCCTGTATAGTACTATTTTAGCTATGCTCTAGGTCCAAAATTACTATCAGAAAGTTATTGCTTTCATACAGAGTACACCGGGTTTTACAAAGTTCAAGGAAATATGCCCAGTATATTTTTAAAATTCGAATAGAACAGAATATTTATTTTCGTGGAATTGTTTTCCTCTGACTTCCCCTGACAGTAATTTTGGACCTGGAGTAAGTATACATATAGAATATTTCTATTCGTGAAAAATGGATGATGATATACAAGTAAGTTATACAAATCTAAAATAACTGCTTGTCATTCGCAAGAAAATTGTGATACACAATGAAGAAACGACAATCGTATCTAAAAAGTAGTGCAAACGAGTTGGTCCAAATGAGCGACAATCTAACCAGAATAACTATAGTGCTCAGTTTTCTGGTGCATCTAAACTTCAAACTTATTTGAACACAATTAGCGACAGGCGGACAAAGGAGTGCATTTTCTTTTGCATTAAAGTACACAGGGAAGCCAAAGGTAATGGTAGTGAGGCACAGGTAGACAATGATAGGCTGTTTCGTCCTTGTTAGGACGGAACACCAGAACCTGTAAGCAATTCCCATTACTCTGAAAATGTGCAAAATATTGTTTTGCCCTTCTTATGAGTCTTAACAAGGAAGAAACATCCTGTCATTGTCTACCTGTGCCCTAGGGAACCCATTATCTTTGGCGTGTCTGTGTACTTTAATGCAAAAGATAGATGCACTAATTTGCCCGCCTGCCGCTAAACTGTACTATTAGAACTGTTTGCGGATTACTATTTATCATCTATTGGATTTTTTGCCCCATAACCTAAACCCCGCTAAAGTGCCAAGCCAAATATATAATTATTTATAGGGTCCAAATTTATTACAAATGGATATTCGATTACTTACAAAAAAAAACAGAAAATTATTTTAACCGAAATCAAAATATAGTTTTCTATAGTTACGGTTTAAATAACAGCAACAATAATTTTTAAATGTTCACTGGAAAAACATAATATTTTATATTTGTTAAGTACCCTATACAGGATGCTACAAATTCGTGTGCGTATAAAGAGATCTCGAAAACCGTAAATTTAAGAACGAAACGTTGAATTTGAAAACTAATAACGTCATCTTAAAGAAGATAAAAACGGCTATGAGAAAGTGTTTTTTGTCAAAAATGAAGGCGAAAAAAATTAAAAACCAAAACTAAAAACTTCGGTTTTTTTCGGATGTCTCCGAAGGTATTCGCCAAATTATAAAGCCCCGAAATGCGCTACTTTGCCGTAATTTAACCATCTGCGTATCTCTTACCGTGTTTGAGATCCCCTTGTACGTACACGAATTTGTAGTACCCCGTATACTATAGGGTCTTGCACCTCACCTCCCGTCTTCTATAGCTCACTTATTTATTAAGTTAGACTTTTGATATTTTGCAGACTTTACCTGTATCTTAGAGCGCATTTAAGGAAAATATTTTTGTTTATACAAAGTGTTCCAAAAAAGTGTGACTTCATAAGGATCAATTTTTTTAGATTACTATTTATATTCTTACTTATTTGAATGCCTCATATAAATGCCTTCATACCCCTAAAATTTCAATAAAATCGGTTCAGTATGATAGGCGAAAAAAAAAATAATTAAAGCCCATTTTGACTTTAGTTATTATATAGTTTCAAATATTGTTGGATTATTAATAATTATTTAAGCTATATTATTTTTTTGTGATGAAATACAACCAAGAAGAGCGCGTAGATATGATTTTCATATTAGGTGCATGCGAAAAGAAATCTTATTTGTCACTTTAGTAAACGTAAATACCAATAAATTGTTATTCAAATCCACTTTTGATATTTATTTATAATAATCACTGTTGGAATGGTTAATAAAATGAGTATTCTGCAAATAAGTTTTGATGCGATAGGGTTGCAATTAAAACAAATGTTTGATTTTTAATTCTGCATCGAATGACATAATAATATACAGGGGTTCCAATTTGATTTAAAGTTTGCAAAGTTTGACACTAAACTTTGGACACCCTGTACAATTCGTATTAATTAAACTTGGAGAACGAGACTGTTCGACCTTATTTATAAAGGACCTTAGTATAATTTTAATAACGAGGCATTTTTTTTAATAATTCTAAAACCAGTGGTGCAAAACTGTTTTTTTTTAGCTTTTTTTCGCCTATAATACCGAACCGATTTCATTAAAAGTTCGGGGGTATGTTGGCCACTGTAAGTGGCATCCAAATAGGTTAGAATATTTATGACATGTAATCTAAAAAAGTAGATCCTTATGACGTCACACTTTTTTGAAACACCCTGTATAAACAAAAATATATTACTGAAATGCGCCCTAAGATACGGGTAAAGTCTGCAAAATATCACAATCCTAACTTAATTAATAAGTGAGCTATAGAAGACGGGAGGTGAGATACAGGACCCTGTATATAAAGCAGAGACAATAAAAAGAGAAGTTGTTTTGTGTCGGGGATTAAGTCGTATAAAGCTACCACTGGGGTTGCTCTTTTGTTTTATTTCTAGTAAACAAACATATAAATTTGAACGATTCTTGAGGCAGATTTATTTCCGGGACGACTTGGGTTTATTAGGCCTTAGAGCTAGACACTAAACTTAATAGTTTCATTTTGTTGAAGTAAAACGTTTAAAAGACCAGTTCCCTTTATTTGTTATTTTGCTGTCTTAGGGCTATTTTCAATAAAAAATGGCGATAAAATTTGGCCTTAAAAAGTGATTTTGAAGATATTGATGTAATAAACTTTAGAAAGCTCGACGCGGTGTTGCAGTGACGGTAGCGGTAACAGTTTCACCGCGATGCCACAGAATACAGCGGTAAATGGTATGATCCACACCGCTGCGGTAGTCGAATTCGCGTTTTCCGCTGTGAGAGCGTTTTTTCGCCATCTGTACTGTTTTCGCCGCTCAGCCACGTGTTTTGTGTTATCTATTCGATTGTTGGGCCGACTTGGCCTGGTGTTTTGACAAATTTTTGCAGGTTATATTCACAGAACCATAAAGCGATTTTGAAAATATTGATGTAATAAACTTAATAAAGGAACCCTGACTACAACGCGGGTCTGCGGTGACTGTAGCGGTGACGGTTTCGCCGCAATGCCACAGAACACAGCGGCAAATGGTATGATCCACACCGCTGCGGTAGTTGAATTCGCGTTTCCTGCTGTGAGAGCGTTTTTTTAACAACGCCATCTGCACTGTTTTCGCCGCTCAACCACGTGTTTTGTGTTACGACTGGTGTTTTCACAAATTTTTGCAGGTTACAATCACGAAACAGTAGAAATCGCACCGCGCTGATGTGAATAGCCAAAAAGAGAAGGGACGCGGTGTAGCGCTCGGTGTCACTGCTACTGCCGCTTCGCGTTTTTCTGGAGGATCTTTTTTCTCAAGACATCCAATATAATAGAATATGGTGGTTTTATAATTTTTTATATGGTAAAACATCCTAATGAATTAAATTATTCGATGATGACCAACTTTCTGGATATTCCAAATTGAAGTGAAAGAAAATAAAATTAATTATTATATATATATATGTGTATATATATATATGTAAAGGTAAATTGTATTTTTGTACACAATATCTGCATTATTTGATTGTAAAATATAATCTTTCAGTCTACAGAAGATACTATTTCTAAATTATAATATTTATTTAAAAATAAAGTTTGTTGGGTACTTTGATGGGGTTGTTAATACCCTACAGTTTATTTGGATTTATTACTCGTAAGTTTTCTTAATTTTAGCAAGAGGTTTTAAAAACCAAGTTTTTGTGTGACACCATTAAAATAGTCGCTGGACGTCAGATAGGGGGAGTAAGCAGTTTTGTCGCATCTCTTCATCATATAATGCATTTACAAAATTTACTAAGATTTCATTAGTCAATAGTCAGTTAGAAAGCTGTTTTTTAAGGGAGCATAGACTTTATAATGTGAAAGAATACTTCTGTACTATTTTGTGTCCAGCTCGTGCAAAAGAGTTTAAAAACCCTCCACATGGACTTAAAAATATATTTTTGGGGTATAACTCTTAAACAAAAAATAATATTTTTGTGAGAAATAAAGAACCAAAGCACAGAGAAATGATAGGTCGGCGCTGTCTCCAAAGGGAAAAAGGAAATCTTTATGCAAGGTTGGTAAGATATTCTTTAGGAACACTTGTAGTTGTGATCTGCTACAGGGTCTTTTATAGCTCACTTATTAATTAAGTTAGAATTTTGATATTTTGCAGACTTTACCTGTATCCTAGGGCGCATGTCAGGAACATATTTTTGTTTATACAGGGTTTTCCAAAAAAGTATGTCATAAGGATCTATTGTTAGAATCACATGCTATGTATATTTTTACTTATTTGGATGCCTCTTATAGTTGCCTTCATAGACCTAAAATTTTGATAAAATCGGTTTTATATTATAGGCGGGAAAAAATAAAAACTAAGAAAAAACAGTTTTGCGTCATTGGCTTTAAAAATTAATAAAATATAAAAATAATTCTTGGTTAATAAAATTACACAAAGGAACTTAATAAATAAAGTCGAATAGTCTTGTTAACCAAGTTTGATTAACACAAATTGTACAGGGTGTCCAAAGTTTAGTGTCAAGCTTTGCAAACTTTAGAGCAATTCATTTTTCTTATTTCAAATTGGAACCTCCGTATATTATTATGTCATTCGATGCAGAATTAAAAATCAAACATTTGTTTTAATTACAACCCTATCGCAGTTTTTAACGCATCAAGATTTATTTGCAGAAAACTTATTTTATCAACTATTCCACCAGTCGTTATTATAAATAAATATCGAAGGTAACTTTGCAAAACAATTTATTGTTATTAACGTTTATTAAAAAGGAAAACAGTTTTCTAACTAAAATTCTTCTTTGAGCTTTTCGTTTATTATACCTATTTGTTAACATTTTTAAATCATCGCTTGCCGCTAAAAAAAACCTTCTTTTCCATTTACTTATACGGACACTAAACTCTACTACTTTATTGGTAACTAAGTTAAATTGACACAGACAAAAAAAAACGTCCTTCATTTAAAAAATAAATTGTGCTAATTATAATAATTATTATAGAAGACCCGCAGAAAAAAAAAGAAAATTACTTAAACCCACAATAACGGAATTCTGGCACAGAAATTACTGCGGCCATTTTTCACGACCGTTCGGAAAAATTTATAACGACAAATGCCACATTATTTATATCTAGATGGCGGTGGTGTCATGAAAATTACACTAATTGTTTTTGTCTTCCTTTCTTGTACTCGTTCTGTTCTATATGGCTGGGTAACGTGCAATTTTTGCAGAACGGCGCGAATATTTTATTTGTTTTTGGAGGTCTTGTAAGCTATTTTTAGTGGCGCTAGTTATACCGGGTGTCCCAATATGGATGGCCACCGGCCGTATCTCGGAAACTACTGGGCATAGAAACTCGAGAAAAAAAAATTATAACTAAAGTGGCCATGAAAAATCCTGGAAATCATTTTTAGGTTCCGCACTTCACCGCAAGAGGGCGTAATTGAAAAGAAAATTTTAAAATTTTACATATCTCCGAAAATTCCACATTAAGGTCTATTTTTGGTAACACCATTAAAAAGCTTGGACAATTATGCAACATTTTAGTTTTATGCTCATTGGCGTACAAACTTTAACAAGAGGGGGGGAAGCTGTTGAAAGTGTAATCATTTAAATTGGTGTAATTTATAAACGACTTATCCGATTTTAGCAAACTAAAGACTGTTTGGAAGAAAAATGTATGCACTTTCACAAATCGTATTTAGTTGTCCATAAAAGTTCTCCAAAAAAATGCTAGAGGGCGCAATTTGTAATAATAACACATTTTTTGATTTTACTTCGAAAAAATAAATCATACGGTATAATTATGATACCATAATCGAAAAGTAGATGAAATTTGCTACAAAAATATTTAAACCGCAGTTCAATATCTCTGTTCATTTCAGCGTTATCGCCAATAGAATAGTTTTTAAAACTTTAAATAAAGAAGCGGTTATATATTTAAAAAAAAAAGTGGGATGCCACTGTTATTTTTCCATGTGAATATTATTTCGGATTAGCCTGGTCAATTCTGCATAAAAATGGTCGCTTGCGTTTTTCTCCTCAGGCACACCGTTCTTAATTAAAACAATTAAATTAAATTAGCTCTACTATTTGTCTACTGTTCTATTATTTTAACATTGATAATGAAAAATTTTGTTTTATGAAAATTGTTGGAAATGACCACCTTCACTTAATAGGCAAGCTTCTGCCCGTCTAATTTAATTTAATTACTTTAATTAAGAACGGTGTGCCTGAGGAAAAAAACGCAAGAGACCATTTTTATGCAGAATTGACCAGGCTAATTAGAAATAATATCCACATGAAAAAATATCAGTGGCGTCCCACTTTTTTTCTAAAAAATATATATTAGCTTACTTTTAAAAATTATTCTATTGGCGATAACGCTGAAACGAACGGAGATATTGAGCTGCGGTTTTAATATTTTTTCTAGCAAATTTCATCTACTTTTCGATTATGGTAGCATAATTATACCGTATGATTTATTTTTTCGGAGTAAAATCAAAAAATATGATATTATTACAAATTGCGCTTTCTAGCATTTTTTTTGAGAACTATTATGGACAACTAAATACGATTGGTGAAAGTGCATACGTTTCTCTTCCAAACGGTCTTTAGTTCTCTATTTAAATGATTACACTTTCAATAACCCCCCTCTTTAAGTCGGTACGCCAATGAGCATAAGACCAAAATGATGCATAATTGTCCAAGCTTTTTAATGGTGTTATCAAAAATATACCTTAATTTGGAATTTTCGGAGATATGTAAAATTTTAAAATTTACTTTTAAATTACGCCCTCTTTCGGCAAAATGCGGAACTTAAAAATTATTTCCAGGACTCTCTCATGGCCACTTTTTTTTTCCTCGAGTTTCTATTCCCAGTAGTTTTCGAAATACGGCCGGTGGCCATCCATAATGGGACACCTGGTATACAGGACGGAGTCCAGTAGGATGAATTATGTTTTAAAAATAATTAAATATACAGCGTATTCAGAAATCATTATAACCTGAGAAGCTTTTTATTTTGACACGAAAAAAGTTATTTTCCGAAAATCGATCGGAAATATCGACATTTTTGATAACAATTCTGAAAGAAAAAGTCAATATTTCCTTACACTTAGTCGTTACTAGGCAACGGAAAATAACTGTAAGGAAATATTATTGCTGTACGGCTACTGGTAAACTGAAATATGTCAAGCTTGACAATTCAATATAACTGTGTTTCCGTAGTTACAACACAAATATTTAATGGCATCCTTTATTTGTGAACAAAGTTAATAATATTTATTTCAAAATTTTAACAAGTTGATTGTAATAAGTTATGTCCTTTTAATAATTTTCGATTTACGGAAAAATAGTATGTATACTTTGTAGAAAAAGCCACATTCCCGAACTCGGTATTATCAGTCTCGGCTTGTGCCTCGACATACAATCTTTACGGTCGTCCGGGAATGTTCAGAATTTTCTACTAGGTATACAATGTACTGTTTTTTAAAAAGTTCTGCTGTCTAAGAAAATAGTACTAAACTATTAAAACTTGAGAAGGCATGCACATAATGATCAAATAATAATAAAAAAATAAAAATGAACCCAAGAGAAAAGTACCCCTAACTTTAATTTTAGAGCAAAATGGAATATTGCAGAGAATTAAAAACTATTTAAGAAATTTTATGTTTCTATTATTAAGCATACTTTTATCTTAGGGTCGCTATACATTACCGCTACAAGCTGTCACAGTTCAGCGATTTGAAGTTTCAATACAAATTCTTGTTTGCAATACCCGGACCACTCAATCAGTTTGCTGGCGGCCAGTCAAAAATCTTTTTTGTTTTCAAAGCCAACTAGAAATAATTTGACTCTGGACATCGACTATAGTCACACAAGGCCTTAAAAACATAAAATGTTTACTTCAGTGAAATTAGATAACATATACAAATATAGATAACATTCGAGATAACATTTTATAATTCTAATCTGTCATTTGGCTAGTATTTATAATTTATTTAAACAAGTGCCTGTCATTATTATTGGAGTCGGAGGGTTGCTTTTTGAATAAAGTAGTATTGCATTATTATTATTATTATTATTATTATTATTATTATTATTATTATTATTATTATTATTATTATTATTATTATTATTATTATTATTATTATTATTATTATTATTATTATTATTATTATTATTATTATTATTATTATTATTATTATTATTATTATTATTATTATTATTATTATTATTATTATTATTATTATTATTATTATTATTATTATTATTATTATTATTATTATACAGGGTGATTTCTAAGTTGATACTTCTTTTTTAGCTGTGCATAAAAGGCATTAAAATAAACAACATTTTCAAATACCTTTTTTTTTTAAACTTTAAAATAAGATACTTACATTAATTTATTATATTATGGATCAAATACGGTTCTGCCTAATTTTCCCCTTGAATAACATTAAAAATACTTCTGGTTGTAGGATAATCCCGCAAGCGAAAGCCTTCTGCGTATAATCTCGAAGCAGCAGCCGCACTTTGACGATACTCACCAAAAATTAGCACCATATTTACTAGTTCAATGTTTTTAAATTATACCATTTTTACGTGACACCAATTTAAAATTAACTTGCTTCAGAAAAACACCACCCAATGCCAAATAACTCACCGACCTGTAAATTGCATGACTAATAAGAGATAAGACAAACAACATAAAGTATAGCAGGCTACGTTTTGATGAATAGGCCCGCACTTAGATTTTTCACTTCTGTATCTTGCCTATTTTTTAGTTTTTTGAAAAAAGGTATTAAAAAATGTTTTTTTTTAATGCCTTCTATATACAACTATAAAAGAAGTATTAACTTAGGAATCCTCCTGTATAGGATCATGGTCTATGAAACTCCATTAAAAAATCTAGGTTTGTATTTAAAAAACCAATCTAATAATGGTACCCGAAAGATGAAACGTCCTAATCAATTTTTGATAACACTAGATTATGGAAAATAAAATATGACAATGAAAAACATAAAATTATATTTGGCCATCTATTTAAATAAAGCTGGGAAAATGCAAAAATACCAACAAGAGGTTGCATACATAACAAAATTTAAAGACTTTATTTTTCTTGAATTTTTTTTTACCACTGTCAAAGTGGCTGGTTTTGGAGTTTTAAAATAATATTGTTGTTTTATAACTCAATATTTATTGAATATGAAACTTCAAAATAGTTATTTTTGTATTAAGTGCGTGAAGTGAGTGTTTTTTTAATGGCATATGAGAGTGTCAATTTTTTGCCGAGACCGCAGGTCGAGGCGAAAAATTCTCTCGAATGTGCCATTAAAACACGAATTTCACAAACGAAATACAAACAACATTTTTTGTACAACTGAAAGTTTAAATTAATCGGTTAAATTGTATATTATAAAAGAATTTTACCATTTAATTTCACATAATCAAGTTAACAGCCCTGTCGTTACTATAGAAATGGTTTGTTGGCACGTTGCTTGTTTTGTTGTCATACGTTGATAGCTGTTCATATTTATTGCAATTTTTTAAATAAATAGTATAAGTACTTAAAATGGATGTAGATTACGATAGTGATAGCGAGATTCCTTCAGATATAGCCGATATAGCAAATTCGGCTATAGCTAACATGTTACCGGCGAAATCAAGATTTATATACGAGAAAAATTATAACCAATTCCGTGAATGGTGCGGCAAGAAAAATATACAAAAAGTGTCTGAAAAGGTACTTATATGCTATTTTGAGGAGAAATCAAAAACTGTAAAACCTTCTACTTTATGGAGTGTCTACTCAATGTTGAAGAGTACATTATATGTTAAAGAAAATATTGATATAAAGAAGTTTTCAAAATTGGTGCCTTTTATTAAGAACAAAAACGTCGGATACCGAGGGAAGAAATCTAAAGTTTTATCGAGAGACGATATTAATAAATTCATTCAAGAAGCTGATGATGAAACAAATTTACTTTATAAGGTACAGATGATCAAAATTTGTATTATTTCAGTAATTTCAATATTTTTTTAATTGTAGGTTGCGTTAATTTTGGGAATCAGCGGTGCTTGTCGCCGCGAAGAATTATTGAAGGTAACTATTGATGACATTGAAGATACCGGGTCTATATTGATTGTTAAAATACCGGATACAAAGACCTATTGCCCAAGAATGTTTACCGTTTCAAATTCTGATTATATTGAGATATATCGCAAGTATAGAGCACTAAGGCCGTCCCATACACACAAATAGAGATTATTTTTAAAATATTCAAGAGGAAAATGTGTTGACCAACATGTGGGAATAAATAAAATAGGGGAAATTCCTAGCTTGATTGCCAAATGGCTGGGAAAAGAATTGCATAAGAGCTACACAGGTCACTGTTTTAGGAGGAGTTCTGCAACTCTCTTAGCCAATGCAGGGGGTAACATGACATCTATAAAACGCCACGGTGGTTGGAAATCTGCCGCCATAGCAGAAGGATATATAGAAGATAGTTTGAGTAAAAAAATTGATATTTCTAATAAATTAAATTGTTCCTCTACTTCCAAACAAATCAATATAACTGATACAATTGTGGACTCAACTTTTCAAGGAATATCTAGCGTTTCTGATCAGCAGCAAGGTGGACCAGCTTCGGGAATTAATATTGGAAGCAATTGTTTGAACTTCACCATCAATTATTATTGTAACAAATGAGATTTTTTGGTAGTTGGTAATTAATTAGTAAATTTGTACAAAAAAATTTAATACATTTTTTAAAAAGTAATGTTTTATCGTTTTTTTTGTAAATCATTTTTCCAGTTAAAAAAAGTCTTTTTTTCACCGTGAAAAAAAGTATTTTTTTCACTGTTAAAAAAACAAAAGGTTTACGTATCGATAGCGATGAAAAAATGTCAACTTTTTTTGACAGTTGTACAAAAAGTAAGTTTTCACATCAAAACTAAAAAACTCTCTGTCATATTGTCAACTCCACGTATATTTGGTTATATTTTCGTACTAGTTTTTCCTATTGGGAAATCTAGTCACATTATTTGTTGGCAGTACTGACTCACAGTTGAAACAAATAGAGACGATATTTTTATAGTAATAATTTTGATAGAACTCGCGAGATCGCTACCCAATCACATGACATGAATGACATGCTGGTTAATTTTAGTGTGTTATGTTGGTATTCTTTGACGTAAATACCAGGATTGAACTTACACTTTTAATATGCAAAGTTTATTTTTAAACGAATAATACTCGGAATAGTATTATTTAAGCCATTAATAGTAACTGTTATCATGCCAAACAAAATTATAATAAGATGAGGAAGTAAATCGTCAAATGTTAGCGAAAGTGGTGCAAAATTGAAGAAAATATGTAGTGGTGAAATAAGTGAATCGTAATATTGGAAATTTTATTCAAGAAAAATTGATGAACCCTAAGATTTCTAAAATAAAGTAGTAGAGTTTAGTGTCCGTATAATTAAATAGAAAAGAAGGTTTTTTAGCGGCAGGCGGACAAAGTAGTGCATCTATCTTTTGCATTGAGTACACAGGGACGCCAAAGGTAATGGGTTCCCTGGGGAACAGGTAGACAATGACAGGCTCTTTCGTTCTTATTAGAACTCATCAGAAAGCCATAACCTGTAAGCGGCCCCCCGTCGCTGTTCTGATGAGTTCTAATAAGAACGAAACAGCCTGTCATTGTCTACCTGTGCCCCAGGGAACCCATTACCTTTGGCGTCCCTGTGTACTCAATGCAAAAGATAGATGCACTACTTTGTCCGCCTGCCGCTAAAAAACCTTCTTTTCTATTTAATTATACGGACACTAAACTCTACTACTTTATTTTAAAAACACGGCATTGTATTACGGGTTGGTAGCGCACAGTGGGTATACTGCAGCGCGAACTTATTTGAATCTACAAATCCGTAGAAAAATTGGGGGATGCGATAAATGTTGCCTATACTGGTGTGCTGGCCTAACGTATTTGGTTTATTATTGCTTCGTAACGACTATCTTTTTCATTGGGTTGATTCCTATAGATGGCGTTACTGGGTTTTCATCGCGTTTTCATTTCTTAAAAATGCCTTGAAAGCTTAGTCTCGCTGTACTGGGGGTCGCTTACAGGTTATGGCTTTCTGATGAGTTTTAATAAGAACGAAACAGTCTGTCATTGTCTACCGGTGCCCCAGGGAACCCATTACCTTTGGCGTCCCTGTGTACTTAATGCAAAAGATAGATGCACTACATTGTCCGCCTGCCGCTAAAAAACCTTCTTTTCTACCTAAGATTTCTGTTAGAAAGACTGCATGGAAAATTAATTGAATAGAAATATGGCTTATGCTTAGTCTATAAAGGAATCTTAATTGTATCTGGAAAAAGAGAAAAAAAAACGTGTTAGTTATTAAAATATGAAATCTAAAATGTTTCTTTATGATATAACATTTTGATAATTATCTGTTATGGCTACACACACGGTTGGTTATCATTTGTTTTTGGATTGTAACATGTGAAAGTATTTTATTGAATTTCTGTTTTGCATTTTGTTATATTTTTGATTTCACATAGCTTAAAATTAGGGTAATATAAAATAATGCCCCCTTTACTCGTTTTCCTTTAAAATTACATTCCAAAAAATTAAATCCGAAGTAAAATCTACGCGTTTCAGACAAAAACGGTATTTAGATTCATAATCTACGCCATAAAATGCATCGTTCCAGAAAAAATCATCAATTTTGGCGTGGTGTGGCTTTAACAGATCATTAGCAACATTTTGATTACGTAAAATGAAACGAATTTATACTTTCTCTATACTATCTCTTATAAAATTATAAAAAAAATCTCATTGAGGCCAATATAGTATAAATTTAGCACCAAAATTTATTTCGATCAACCCTTTTTCTTTAAATAAGTTTAGTAAGTATGAAAATATCTTGTAAATCGTCTCATCCATACATAATAAAATTCAGTATTTTTTTTACTTTAAAAATATAAATTCAATTCTTAGATTGTTTTAGTTGAAATCGATTAAAAAAATGAATAATTACTAAACAAATGTAAATAAAAATAGTAAACTGTCCAAAACGGGATTCGAAACCGCGACCGTTAGTTCCAAAGTGAAAAACCGTACCACCCCGCCAGGGTACACTTTCAACAAATTGGTTAAATGCCTTACATAACTCTTAACGCTAAATGTTACAAATACTTCTAAAAATAAATTAAAACTGTTTATAATTACCTTATTTTCATCAGTGAAGTGCTGGGCAAACAATAATTATAATGCAAAATTGTTAGTTATAGTCTACAACAAAATATCATACGTTTATGGCTCAAATCATTTTGAAACAAATTAATTTTACTTACCGCCTATTTAATAACAACTACAATAATCAAATACTAAATAGAACTTTCAATTTAATGTCCAAAATTACAAAGTCTCACACTAAAACCGATCTAAACATCGTTTAAAACTACGTTAAATAAATCATCTCAAACTGATTACGGCCTGAATACGTTTCTGTCAAAATCTGGGGAAATTTTGAAGGTCCCGATCAGCTCGCCGATATCATGTATCTGAATGTCAATTGTCGAAAAACGAGTTCTCTGGTTATTTTTTCTATACAATTATTTCGGAACAAAATGGCTTTAAAATAGACCCTTTCTCTATTCTATAAAAAGGTCAAACCATTTCCCGTATTTATATTCCGAGTTTCTTTTTTAACGGAAGGATACGGAAAAGGAAACATTGAGGAAAAATTAAATAAAAAAGTTGAAAGTCCATTCGTATTTTTTTGTCTCGTCTATCACCACATCCAAAAAACGATGTTTTATTTAAATGACAAAAAAGGGACTTTCCTTTGAATTATAACAATGCCTTTATTTAAATTCTAGTGGTAAACTTTTCCGAAAATAAAGGGTAGAAACAGAAAGATTTTGGGAATAAATTCTTTTGCGGCTATTCAGAAATTTAAAGCCTCTCAATATTCCGTTTTAAACAATCATGATCTTATAGTCTTATTAAAGAGAAAACCACGGCTACGTCTCGTCGGCCAAGTTTTAAAATTGAATTGACCAAAAGTTCTATGCGTCATACCTGGAATCATCCAACTTTACATGTAAATATTATCCAAGCAGAATTTTCTGACATTCGACGAATATTACACTATAGACTATTTCAGAAAGGTGTAGAGTAATAAAATGGGAAATTCCGTCAATTTCGGTGTCGGCCATAGGAGCAGGTAAATTTTGTGCATTAAATTATTTATGATAACTAACCAAAGAAAAAAAGTAAGATAATTTGATAAGGAACTAACTATTAGCTATAGCAAATTGACACAAACATCGTTTCATGAAATATGCCGTGGAAGATATAGCTGAAAAACATAGTGTAACTGGGCTGCGCACACCGCCATATCATTGCGAACTAAATCCTATAGAACTTATATGGGCGCAAGTGAAAGGATTTGTAGCAAGACACAACACGACATTCAAAATAAAAGACGTTAAGCTACTGTTTGATCAAGCCATTGGGGAAGTGACACCAGAGAACTGGGCAAAGCAGTGCATCATGCCATTAATGAATAAAAAAATTTGGAATTTTGATCACCTGATCGATCGAAGACTCGTTAATTATAACGTCAAGAGGAGATGACAGTTCCTCAGATGACGATGAATATTATGATTTTATATAATTTAATTTCTGTGTAGGTAATGTAGTTTTTGTATTTTTTATAATGTTTAATAAAAAATAACCTAATACTATGCACATACATAATGTATGCCTTTGTCACACCATTTTCAGTGTTTGTGAATGGATAACAATAGACAGAACCCATAAACTGACCCAAACCAGGGTGGTACTACCTGCACTTGATGAAAAAAAGAATTTTGCAATGAAATCAATGCCAAATTATGAAAGTAGCTTAAATATTTGTTGGGTCATTCTGTAGTCCCTTTGCATACCTACTGAGCTTTTATTATTCTACATCTTTCTGAAATAGACTATACCTGGGACGTTGCATTAGGTATAAACAATAGTCAGCACTCGACAATGAAGAAATAACTACGGCACAACGGCGGAATTGGTAATATTTTCCAACAATGTAGTTCTATACCAAGTCCAACGTTGTAAGGATGTCACTACACAACTACTAAGTTTCAATAATATAAGTACAAAATGGCCACGTCGACGCGACCTCGGTCTTATACCCAAGTTTAGGTATTTTTAGTTCTAAAAGTTATTTCTGCTTTCAGGTTGGTAGTCTAAACAAACATTATTTTTACATTTTTCTAACCAAACCTTTGTCGGTCTGCCCCATTGATCTTGGATGTGGACCCCAATGAAAGATTTACTTTGGTATAATAGATACCTCCGGTAGATTTTGTGTTTTCCCTGATTCATAGCTTTATGGCATCTCGTACTGTGCAGCTTGGGACTTCGAGTGCCGTTTTTGGTCCGATGAATGTTTGCTTCCAAACCGTTTCTTCCAAGTTCGTCCGCTTTTTTGTTTCCTGTTCTATCGTCGTGTCCTAATATCAATGCCATGGTATGGCAGCTTAATAAAAAAAAGTACACCCAAGATTTTAGAGGTAAGAATGCAATATGACACCGGTTGACTCCCGAATGCGACCCATTGAGGGCGGATAGTCCTGCCTTTAGGGGACTGACGAATAAACCAGTGCATACGCGTGGTTCGGATCCCACGTGAAAAACTGTAGGTCCCGTCTAACTGACATTACCCCAACGTTAAGCAAAAGGGATACAATAAGCCATTTGGCTGCAGTATACAGACAACAGGTCAACCTTCCTTGAACCAACCAACCAACCTAATATCAATCATAATAAATTTACTATACTTCTTCCTACTCTGAGGACTACGTTGCCACAGTTATCTTATTATATTATCTACTAGAATAATTGTTTAGTAATTTTTATTAAAATTATTTAAAATACCTGAAATCAATAAGCAACAAAACCCTGTTACTGCGACTTTGTCAAATAGATATGCGAAAAAAATTACAAAAGTAGTAAAGATATAGTGAACAAAGCTGTGTCAAGTGTTTATTTTACAAAACGTAATATAAAACTGGACAACGTCCAAAACTGACCTTCCTAATACTAATTCTATATGATCAATTTTCAAAGCGTGTAACCGGTACAACTAAAATTAACAAAAATAACATTTTTTGTCAGTGATTTTACGGTCACTACAAACTTTTATACAATTTAATAAGCGGCACCATAAAAAAAACTGATATACCTTTTTTTCTTTCAGAAATGACAGTCCAACCGAAGTCCAAACACGATGAATCGCAGCGACCTCTACTTCGCCCAGGAATATCTCAACTGGACCTTCGAAAATCTAACCTTAAATATAACCGACCTAGAAAACGAGGCCTGGGAGAAATGGACAGAACTAATTCAAGACCGCGCAGTGGTAGTGTCTCTTTTACTCTTATTCTCCTTATGCACAGTGTTCGGCAACATGTTAGTCATCATGGCTGTCATACGCGAGAGATATTTACACACGCCTACGAATTACTTTATTACGTCACTGGCGGTGGCCGATTGCTTAGTGGGACTAGTTGTCATGCCGTTCAGCGCCCTCTATGAGGTGCTCGGACATACGTGGTTCTTCGGACCGGACTGGTGCGATATCTGGCGGTCGTTAGATGTACTGTTTTCTACCGCGTCCATTTTAAACTTATGCGTCATTAGTTTGGATAGATATTGGGCTATAACAGACCCTATAGCGTACCCGATGCGCATGACGCGACTAAGGTCGGTGGTACTTATAGCTGCCGTATGGGTATGCTCAAGCGCTATTTCCTTTCCGGCTATTGTGTGGTGGAGAGCAGTACGTACTGAGCCTATTCCCAAGTACAAATGCCCTTTCACCGAACATTTAGGTTATCTTATATTTTCTTCTACTATATCCTTTTATCTTCCCTTATTTGTAATGGTTTTCACTTACTACAGAATCTACAGGGCGGCTGTAGCGCAAACAAAGAGTCTTAGACTAGGAACGAAGCAAATTCTTATCGGCGCGGGTGAGCTGGAGCTAACTCTAAGAATCCACAGAGGGGGCACATGTAAGACCCCTCAAAATGAGACCAGAAATTTGTACAGTACTGCCGAGGACGAACCTCTGACAGCTCTGGCGAACAACGGACTAAACCGAATACCTTCCACGAGATTAGGCGCCCACAGTAAAAATTTCTCGCTAAGTCGAAAGTTGGCCAAGTTTGCGAAAGAAAAGAAAGCGGCTAAGACGCTAGGTATAGTGATGGGAGTATTTATAGTGTGTTGGTTGCCGTTTTTCGTGGTGAACTTACTCTCGGGATTTTGTCTCCAGTGCATATGGCATGAGAAGATTGTCCTTGCGGTGGTCACGTGGCTTGGATGGATCAACTCTAGTATGAACCCTGTAATATACGCATGTTGGAGTAGAGATTTTAGAAGGTAAGTTAGAAATTTTAATAATTTTAGCTAATTCCTATTCACCTAAAGCAGGGGTTTCGTTAGTCTCTGATCTGGATTCTCAATGAAAGATTTGCGCCAATGTAATGTCCCTGTCTATTATATACAGGGTGGGGATAAATTAAGGAAACAATTCAATATCTCGAAAATTGAAAAAGCAACCTTAAAACCCTCGGACACGTCGATTTAATTTTACTTTTGCGCAAACTGTAAAATTATTTTGAATTATACAGGACCACTCACAAAAGCTCTACAACTGTCAACTTTGGTTTTTTTAATGGAACGCCCTAGTTTTTTTGGCTGTTTTGGATTTTACGCACAATTCTAGCCAAATTTCGTATAACATAACATATGACTAAAATTGACAGTTTTCGAGATATTTATAGATAAAATGAAATGATACCTCCTAATTATTTAATGATTTATTATTAACAATTATAAAATTAATTACCAATTATTATATAACATTTAAGGTTTATTATTAACATTAATAATACACTTTTTACAGTTAGAAATTTGTATACTAGAAGTGGATGTGATGGAGCCCTTTACGTTCGAATTTTCAATCATTAAATCCGTGTCTGACCCCATGATCTTCTTTGCTATTTGTTTCTTATTTTCTAAAGAATTCTCAACGTAGGCTTCTGCCGTAGAAGAGGATTTCCAGCCCCCAAGACGCTTTAACATCTGCATATCTACACCACCATCAACTAGAATGGTGGCTGAGGACCTCTTAAAACAATGTCCACTGTATCATTCGGGATTATTTAATCTAAGTTTTGTTGCAATCTTTTTTGGTATACTTCCAAAACTATTAATTCCGACAGGCTGGGAGGTGCATTTTCCTTTTCCATAGAATACAAAAAACCGCCTGTAAGTTGCATTAAGAGGACGAAGTTTAGCATATTATCGAAAAATACTTAAACAGTTGACACCTGTCACATTTCCGTCTATTATATCAAATTCTCGCATAATTTTGGTTTTCGAGAATGGAATCACAATTTTTATATATAAATCATTGTGTTCAATATGATCCAACATTAACTTAGCTAGTTCTTCGCGCCGACAAGCCCTAAAAATGCCGATTATCATAACAACCTTCATAAGTAAATATCTTTCATCATCTGCAGTACTAAGAAACTTACATACGTCTTCCTTTGTGAAAACTTTGGACTTTTTGGCCTTGTAACCCTCTGAACTTCTTTTCAAAAATGCGATTAGTTGAGAAAATCTGCTTATATCTTGATTTTTCTTGACTGAAATCATAGTTCTCAACATTGAGTAGTGAGTTCATAGTGTAGATGGTTTCTGGGAGCGTTGCTTTACGGAAAAAGAACCCAAAAGGATTTTCTCAGACACCTCCTTTATTTTGTTAGCTTTGCACCAAACTTCAACAAAATCTTCAAACTTCTGATACTCCAACTCATACCGCGCCTTGGATTTTGTCGGAACTAAACTTGAGATCGCTTCGTTTGCCGCTGCTTCTATATCAGAGGGTAAACTTCCATCAGAATCGCTCATTTTGAAAAAAGCTTTTTATATTTTTGAATTTGTTTGACAATATTTCGACAGTAACCATGCGAAACAGTAACTATGCGAAAGGTAACATAAAAAACTTGATTAGTAAACTTAATAGTCGGTGCATTTTTACAGGTGCATTTTCATTTTTAAAAATGCCTTTTGCCAAATATTTTTATTCATAGATGAAAGTAGATAAAATTTTGTACAATATTCTTGTTGTAAATTCATATTACTACACTCGATGTTTTATTAAACTCGGCTGACGCCTCGTTTGACAACTTTAACATCTCGTGTTGTAATATGAATCTTTACAACACTTATATCGTAAATAACTAAAGTCGGTGCTATAAAGGCGGTTTATCGTCAATAAAACTGTTGCTAGGTCATACCATGAATTGTTTGCAGCTCATTGAAAACATGCACAGTATCCACAAATTTTAAAAACGCAAAACTGGAGCGATTACTCGATGACGTCTATCCGACACAAAGTTACAGTGAGCAACGTTTCTTCATCAATCAACGATCTTTCACTTATCATGCCGGTGTTTTTGTTTACATCGCACTTGCATCCAATTGTTGAATTGTGATATGTTTTTGTTTAAAATAACTGTTATTTTAATTTATTTGCATATAGAGCAGATATATCGACCAAATAACTAAGGCTAGATTTTTTCAACTGTCATTTCATTAGCTTGTTCTTCTGTCAATAATTTCGGTGTTACTACATGTGAAACCTTTTGTGCTAGTTAAATAATACTTATATTTTGTTCCCAGAACTTTATTAACATATTTTAAGACAATATACATTTTGGAAATAAAATGACAATTTTTTTATTCTTCCACATAAGTCCGTGTTGGACACTTGTTTCTATTGGATTACTTGTCAGACTTTGTCATTGTATTATAATATTAAAATTTTAGAGAACATTGGCAACATTGTCAAGCTGTAGTTTTCCTGACTTATATTCGATAAAGTCCTTTTCTTAGAGATGGTTTAAAAATATCACAGAGTACATACGCAGAAAATTTAAGTTTTTGTTCCTTTCTACAAGCCAAATCAAAATTTAGTGAAAGAGCTCATTATTTATTTATTAAAAATACATCTTGCTAAAACGACACTTTTCGAAATTTATTTGGAATATGAAGCTGTCAGAGTCTTGATGTCATAATGATTGAATTCTCAGTGTCATAGTGATTGAAAACTATTCGGTATGTCGTTTTTAATTAATTATTGATATGATTGGATGAGTTGTGTAACATGACAAAAAATAACAAAATTCAATTGGCTGTTAGAATTGTCAAAAAATTGTCTGTATAATTCTTTTTTTATCTGGGCCCGGTTGTACAATAACTTAACTTAAGTACGAGTTTCTCAAAGCTCGACCCAAAATTGAACTTGGTTCAAAAAGTTGTGTTGTATAATCAATCAATTCCTAACCACAGATTTTCACAGGTGGGATCAATAATTAAATTATGCTAGCAATGGTTACGCTGTCAAAAAACCATCAAACTTTATTTGTTGTTAAAGTTTGGGGTATTTACAATTTGCAGCAACTTTTTCCATGTATTCTAACACAAAACTATATGCAAATTTTACTTTCAAAGAAGAATGTCTGCTTTTAGTCTTTGTTAAGCAGTTTAAAGAGATTTTGGAAAATAAAAAAACCAGATATTATTACTAATAAACAAAAAATAGAATGTTAAAAATATTGAGACTAAATTTAATTACGAAAACTGGAATATAATCAGGCTTCGGTCTGTAGTTTTCGTACCTTTTTCAAACGTTTTCTGTTGCTCTTAGTATATCCCGTCTGTTAAATCCAGAAAGTATTCAACCTCATCATTCTCATTCATAACTTTAAAATAATATTATTATACCACAAAATAATTTTAAGGTCAAAAAGAATTTATAATGTTTGTTTTATTGAGTTATATGGCATTAAATTGACAACTTACCTGAAGAATGAAAGCTTAGCAGAACCGAGTTTAACTTTAGGTCGAGCTTTACCAAACTCGTTCTTAAGCTCTTATTGTACAACCGGATCTTAATATTTCATTTGTATTATCTGCTTTCTTAGTTATAGAGTAGTATTTTTTCATTTCAAATAAAAGATTACTTTTTACTCATCTTTTACCTTTTCATATTTTTTTGAAGAAAAATTGCTAAAACTAATTCAATCCCACACATAGCAAAACCTTTTTCACATAAAGTGACAGGTTTCATAAGGGAGGTGTGTTCTGCTATAGGCAGTTTTATAGAAATTATATTTAGAATTTTTTATACATAAAGCATGGAAATTAACATTTATATTGCATCCTATTGATGTTATAAAGAAGAAGATAATTTAATATGGTTTTTATACAGTTGTAGGGCTGTAAAACTGTCACTTTATGTACAGTGTTAAATTACTTGTGGAATATTTATTGAGTTTACGAATATTTTGATTTAAAAAAAGGGAAAGAGGAAAGAAAAAAATTGGAAAAAACGAAAAATAAGTGTACAGGGACATTATTTTAAGTGTCTCACCCGATTGGCGACTTTGCCATCGACCACAATAAAAAAAAAATTATGTATTCCCTAACAGCTTTTAGTGAAGAAGCCAAATTTGATGTCAAAAAAAATCTATGTTTACAAATTTGACAGATATGACGCCATATTGGATTTTCTTAAATGGCAACCCTACCTTATAGTAAGCCAGCTGCATTCGCCTATTTGTTCCAACATTAAAAATGTATAATTGTCAATATTTATTTTCAGCCGTTCCGGAGATACGAGGCTTCGAAGTTGGTGATTTTGTTATCATCGAATTAACAGAAGCTTTGAGATTAGAAACTCAATTTTTTCTGGAGAAACGTAATTTTTTATAACGGAGCCACCCATGCTATTGTCAAATATGTCAGATGTCAGAAAATGACAGTTACGACGCCATTTTGAATTTTTTTAAATGGCAAATCACATTTATAACTACACCAATGTATTGCATTTCGCGATCCGATTTCAAAAATATATAGTTGTCGATATTTATTTTCAACCCTTACCGAAATACGACCTTATCAAAAACTGCATCGTATGATTATGTGTTTTAAGTATCTCACCCCATTAAAAAATAGAAGTTTTGTGATTAAAAAATCAATTTTTTCTGAATATACGTAATTTCTTATGGCGGAGCCACCCATGCTATTGTCATATATGTCAGATGTCAAAAAATGACAGTTACGACGCCATTTTGATTTTTTTTTAATGGCAACCCACATTTATAACTACACCAATGTATTGCATTTCGCGATCCGATTTCAAAAATTCATAGTTGTCGATATTTATTTCCAACCCTTACTGAAATACGACCGTATTAAAAACTGCATCGTATGATTATGTGTTTTAAGTATCTCACCCCATTAAATAATAGAAGCTTTGTGATTAAAAAATCAATTTCAAATTCAAATCACAAAGCTTCTATTTTTTAATGGGGTGAGATACTTAAAACACATAATCATACGATGCAGTTTTTGATAAGGTCGTATTTCGGTAAGGGTTGGAAATAAATATCGACAACTATATATTTTTGAAATCGGATCGCGAAATGCAATACATTGGTGTAGTTATAAATGTGGGTTGCCATTTAAAAAAATTCAAAATGGCGTCGTAACTGTCATTTTTTGACATCTGACATATTTGACAATAGCATGGGTGGCTCCGTTATAAAAAATTACGTTTCTCCAAAAAAAATTAAGTTTCTAATCTCAAAGCTTTTGTTAATTTGATGATAACAAAATCACCAACTTCGAAGCCTCGTATCTCCGGAACGGCTGAAAATAAATATTGACAATTATACATTTTTAATGTTGGAACAAATAGGCGAATACAGCTGGCTTACTATAAGGTAGGGTTGCCATTTAAGAAAATTCAATATGGCGTCGTATCTGTCAAATTTGTAAACATAGATTTTTTTTGACATCAAATTTGGCTTCTTCACTAAAAGCTGTTAGGGAATACATAATTGTTTTTTTATTGTGGTCAATAGCAAAGTCGCCAATCGGGTGAGACACTTAAAATAATGTCCCTGTACATGAGTCACGAACATACCGGGTGGTGCATCGTGGTTGAAAACATAGGAAATTCCTTTCAAGTTTTAGACTGTCCATATTTTTGCTACCCTGTTGATTTCAGAGCGGGGTTGTAGGAAGACTTTTTTAGGATCAGTGTATGGTCAGTGCACATGCGGAGTTTGAGTAATTTTGGACAACCAGATCTTAATTTAATTGAATAAGATTGCAGTTGGTTTTTCATTGGAATTCAACAGGTAAAGCTACGGACACCAGCATTGATTGGACTTGTCAACCTATGATTTTTCACTGTCAAATGTATTTTGAAAGTATTAGATTTTTTTACTATTCGAGGAAAGTGCCCTAATATCGCACACTGAGTTTTTTTATAAACAAAATAATTTTACAAGTATAAATCTGTATTACGAATAAGGAAAAAATATACCAAATCTCATGCATAAGCTTCAGTGCCATTAAGACCTAATAGATGGCAGGAGTGTGGAGTTTGTTGTACAAGCCGATCGTGAGTTTTTATCGTACTAGGTGTTTAAGTAGTGTTTTTGCTATACAGGTAAGAAAAATTTTTTAACCTCTACATAATATAAATTATTAGGTATTTTCTATTTATAATAATAATACAATTTGAATACAATCGATTGTGAAATTTTTTTTTGGCTTTTTTGACCTCACACTACTAGATGCCCTAATATCGCACTCTTAAAGGTTCCCAATATTGCACTGTGCGATATTTGGAACCTTTAAAATACAAGTTAGTTTGTGGTTCATTTTTATTTCAGATAAAATTGTTTCGCTAAATAAAAGGAAAACATGGGAAAAGCAAAATTAATAACGGGAACTCCCTATAAGGAAGAATTAGAAAATAGCATAACAGAAATAAATAAAAAGAAGTTAGTCAAAAAGAAAATATCTTTTGCGGAAAACCCATTAGCTACAAAATCGAAGAATGAAACCAAACAAAAAAAATAAAAGAAAAATAGAAGAAGAGAGTGACAACGATTTAGATGGAGATATAGAATTAGACGATGATTCTGATATGGACTGCAGTTTTGGAAATGCTGATGAAGATGCAGTGTGTATATTTCCCTTGAGACGGTACTCCGATGATACAAGAGGGGAGAAATGGATAAGATGTGCCCAATGCTATGAATGGGGACATGAAAATTGTGTAAATTCTGACAAGAAAAATAAATTTCTTTGCGATTTCTGCTTATCAGTACAGGGTTGCCTAATATTGCTTTTATTATGTGTGCCCAAATACCGCATAGGCGATATTAGGCTACCATGTTAGTTTTAGTAAAAAATGTTTACAATTCTTGTTTTTTAGACTATTTGAATTATTATTATTATTAGACTATTTGAAAAATACATTTCTCGCAGTTATTTATTGATTTAGTAATCAACAATATAACCTATAACTTAATTTGGTAGCGTTAACCTCTTTTTTCATGTTAGATATAAGCTTAAGAAAAAAAGTGTGCGATATTAGGGCACTTTCCTCTAATAATTTTTTACCGAGTTACACATTAGAAGAAGACGTCACTATGATAAAATGGTAGTATACGGGGAAAAGCTTAAGTATTATAATATCTGATATTAATTTGAAGAAGTAGCATACTTGAAGTGAAGTGGCAAGTATTTAACTTCCTCAAAAGCTCTATGAGGGTGTCACTCACAATTTCCTTTACTATAACTATACTGCTCCTGAAGATAAACGTTTCTACGTTCGAAACATGTAGAACTAAGTAACTAAAAAAAATTTCTTACTAAATATATCTTAGTGAAGGTTGACTTTAAGTATTATTTCTCCCTATTTAATATCTGATATGATTTCCGTTTATTTTCCTAATAGACCCATTCCTACCAAGTCGGCAATACAAAAAGTTATTACTAAGCTTGAGGCGAAAGGCACTGGCAAATGCAATCGTTTAGGATATGATGATATTATGGAATGATCTTCCTGAGGTCATGTTTCCCAATGAATACAATTTTCAACGTTTCAAGACCAACGTTAATCGCTTTCTTCGCACACGTACCGCTCCCAGATCGCCTTAAAGGATTTTTCCTACAGTGCAGGTGTTTTACCACAAAAAAAAATTGTTTAGCAGCAAAAGGTGGTTTATTTGCACATTTATTTAAAAAT
The DNA here is from genome assembly GCA_935413205.1 of Polydrusus cervinus. NCBI lineage: Eukaryota > Metazoa > Arthropoda > Insecta > Coleoptera > Curculionidae > Polydrusus > Polydrusus cervinus. The sequence continues at coordinate 12,155,364 of OW284519.1, read as the reverse complement.
TAACAATACTCCGAACGATTGTACAGTTTTCTTAAAATATTTTTTTTTTATAATTAACTGTTTATTTTTAAACATATAACGAAGTTACATAATTTTTACAGGGTTGTATACGTATCCGTTCTTAAATTTCTTATTTTTCATCGCACGAAGTTCATTCTTGTTTTTAAATAATTCATTTTAATTGTACTGATTAATTTTCTAAAGTTTTCCGTCGCGAAACACCGGGAAATAGCTTTTCTTAGTTTTTCTTCATTCCTTACTGTTCTGACTACGGGTCGGCGCGGAACCACCGTCGCCATCGGTACTTCTCGATGTCGCGCGCCGAGTAGAGGGGATCCAGCCGGGCTCGAGCCTATCTTAGCAAGATCGTACTGTCTTACAAGCAGCGTTGCCACATCTAGTAGATTTTCTACTTTTTGGTAGATTTTCACCCTTCTTCAGAAAATTTTAGTAGGCATATTTTCTTTAGTAGATTTTGGTAGATTTTAATAGATTTTATTATATTTTAATATATAGCTTTCAATAATGTAAAAATGCCATTAACAATATAACCCTTTTTTTTTTTTTTTTTTTTTTTTTTAGACACCACTTAGAAAACAAGAGGAAGGTTATGGTTATTGCTGCCTATGTCGAGGCCGCGACCCTTTTTTCACTATTATTTTTAGTGCTCACTCAAAAATCACCGAGCCCATTTGTGCCCTCCCCTAATTTAGTAGATTTTGGTAGATTCAAAATAAAATAAAAGTAGATTCGCCAAAATAAATGTGGCAACGCTGCTTACAAGGAGAGTACGATACTCTCACTCCGCAACCAGTCGACTCTCTAGACTAGCTCCGAACAAATACCGAGACCATCCGGGCTAAAGTAAAAAACTAACGGTAAGCAGTAAAATGTAGATTATTAACTTATATTTAAACCGCCGTTCTATACTACACATTCTGGCTTTACTGACCACTTTCTCACTCACACCTACTGGCAATATAATGTTTTCTTTCACTCTGACGCGTATACCGGGTCATCCGCTACTCCAGGTCATCACAGCCAAGTACCTCTGTCATATTGTTTCTCTCTCACACACACATACTAAACCGGAATAATTACTTCTCTGTTTCTCTCATACACGACACCGGACTGCTCCAGGTCATCTCAGCCGAGTAGTTCTGTCTTGTTTTAAATCCCAGTCATAGTAATTACACGACACTGGACTGCTCCAGGTCATATCAGCCGAGTAGTTCTGTCTCGTTCTGATTCAAGCCACAGTTCAACTATACGACGCCGGACTGCTCCAGGTCATCTCAGCCGAGTAGTTTTGTCTTGTTTTGAATTTCAGAGGCTAAATCGTTCATTTGTACCATTTTCATACCACCGGTTACCACCGCCCATTACACTTCCACACATGACGCCGACAATTTCGTATCTCTTTGCCTCTCACATGCAGAACCGGACTACTCCAGGTCATCACAGCCGAGTAGCTCTGTTTTGTTTTAATACAACGGGCCGCAAATTCATTTTATCACCTTTATGCAAGTCCGAGTTGCTGCAGGAACTCTGATTTGCTTAATGTAAATTCAGACCGGGGAAAATAGACTATCTGTCTGTCTCATACACACATACACCGACACAACATACACAATAACACATACATCACACCGTCCTTATCTCACTCATACACTTTTAATTTCTATACACTGTTAGATAGCCAGAACGTGTAGGTCCGCGGAATTCATACGCCGTCGGGCATGCGTAGACCGATCTACTATTTAAAGACCGCCACTGAACTGCTAGTCGTATTGTCGTTTATTTTTTACCGATACCGCTTGACGTAATAACATCCGCATTCGCAAGTAGCTTTACCGCGTGAACCTTTTCTTTCAAACATAGGCGCATCCTTTTCTGATATCTGCAAGTCCGTCACCTTAGTCCGTCCTGACCTTTATCCTATTAATTAAGCTGCGACCGCGCTTGCAGATCTTTGTAATGATTTTATTTCCGCGGGTCTATGTATTACTGTTATTAAGTTGACCGCCGGACCGCTTGAGAATCTGAAGCCGCGAATCTTTAATTTAATCAAGCCGTCAGACGTCAAAGTCGGAATCATTTATTTTTAGCCGCGATTAATCAATGAACACAAGATACATGACCGCAGACAAAGAACGTATACAATCCTGCTCTCTCTCTGTTATTTCCTTTATTTTTAACTGGTAAAAGCATTCATTTTAAACCGATAGTAAATGGGGCACATATTAATGTACATTTCTTTGAATACAAAATGTTTTAAAACCGATTGTTTTATTATTCCTTCGCACCATACGCAGTTGAACGCCTGGATTATTTTCTCCTTTGTCTAAAAGCTACTCGAAGGTAACTGTGGGCCTCTTACCACATTAATCCAAGAGGTGGCGCCCGAGACTCCGTTGGAAAAGTATTTTTCGTCCTATAGTCGCATGCAGCAAATCACGCATAAGTGACGTAAGTAATAGATTAGCTAGATAGATAGATAGGAATTAATATGGATCACGAAATGTCTCTTTTACAAACACCCCCTTATTTTCTTCTCCTTTTAGCAATTCTTGATGATCATAATACTATTTAATAGGTTTTATTATAAGTAAAATAATTCGTTTTCTGTTAAAAGTTCCTATTTCAAAAATAATGTTTGTTTCACTTGGAAATCTTAGTTCGAGTGTAAAATGTATTTGATAAAGATTTTTAAAAAGCGTTTACAAATTTTTATAAAAGCAAACATTTGATAATGACAAATTACAGGTTGACAAGTCCAATCAATGCTGGTGTTTCCAGCATCACCTGCTGAATTCCAATAAAAAAGCCACCGCAATAATGTTCAAATAAGTGGAGATCGGGTTGCCCAACGTCGTAACGACGCCCATATTTATTTTCTGTGCAGTATAGTACAATGAAATGTGTTCTATATTGTATATAAGCGTTAACAAAAAAATTACCAATTTTGAGGTATAAATAAAAAACTCCATTTTCAGTCTACGATACTCACAACCGGATCTCACTAAAAAGTCTTGGGTAGGCGGATTTTGTTACACTTAATTACCTCACCGAAAGGTCCTTAATTAGTGTATTGATGCTTGTACCCCTTAGGCTGCAAATCTAACATAGGTTTCTCTCCGCCCACGTTAGCGTTGCTCGTTTGGCCAAGACTAAAATAAATATATATTTTATACAATGTGAGTGGGCTAAAAGAGGGGAAAAAGGGATAATTTATTGAAATTAAGAGATCCCGCAATAGGTTACATTTCACCGGCAGATTTTTTTTTACAGAAATCACATCCTAAAGGCAATACTAATACACGCAACTTACCAAAGTGTAAAAACATATTTTGAGTACAGTATTCATAGTGATCATTTATTTATGCTTCATTGTTCAACGATTAAGCGACTACGTATTACTAATAAAAGTGAATAAGAAAACATAACCCAACGTTAAGAGCATTGTGTTTCTTTGTTTTGAATTACAACGTTTCAACTGATAAGTATCTCCAGTCGTCTTCAGGTGAATACTAAATAGGTGCGGTAACTACAACTGTATTTATACTAGCTAGGTGCAGTGATGCAGAATAAGGTGGGCGGAGTCATGCATGTAACTCTTACGTGGTCTTATTCTAAGATTACATTTACTTAACAAAGGTTTTCCGACATTTCGTCACCCTAGAATAGTTTTGTTCAATATCCATTTTTGGGGATATTGAGTTATATACACCAAAATTTAAGTTAAAATTGGCTTGTTCAATAGACCACAACAAAAAAAAAAGATTAATACCACCAAACAGTTTTCAGTATTTTTAGGTTCAAAATCCAGCAAGAATATTAAAATACGCTATTTAGATATTCAATATCCGGATGTTGAACATTCCAATACGAATATAAGAAAAGTTCTATTATAAGTCCGTGCTGTTTTGTTTAATATCCATTCTAGCCAATAGGAGCTACGTTTCACGTCATGTGATTAATATTTTGACGGTTCGAAAACATAAGTAAACACCACAGGGTTATTGCAATAACATTGAAATTATTGAGCAGAAATTTTCTGAACCTGGCCATGGAAACTTGCAAGAAGTAGATGCTGCTCATTCAGTAATAGAACGAAATATAAGGAATATTGATATTTATAGTCCACTGGGTCTTATAAGAATGCTGAAAAACATTCGTTCAAAATATCGGTTCGCAGCTCTGCAAATAAAAATTGAGGATTTCTTAAATTATAAGTCAAGAATCTCGCAACTTAAGTTTAGTGGCATACCGTACACTAAAATCAAACACATTATACAGGGTGGGGATAAATTAAGGAAACAATTCAATATCTCGAAAATTGAAAAAGCAACCTTAAAACCCTCGGACACGTCGATTTAATTTTACTTTTGCGCAGACTGTAAAATTATTTTGAATTATACAGGACCACTCACAAAAGCTCTACAACTGTCAACTTTGGTTTTTTTAATGAAACGCCCTAGTTTTTTTGGCTGTTTTGGATTTTACGCACAATTCTAGCCAAATTTCGTATAACATAACATATGACTAAAATTGACAGTTTTCGAGATATTTATAGATGAAATGAAATGATACCTCCTAATTATTGCGTAAAGGTATGTGTTTATAATCAAATTATTAAGGCGATATGGCAAAGGTTATTATGTCTTATAATTTAAATATCTTGAAAACTGTCAATTTTAGTCATATGTTATGTTATATGAAATTTGGCTAGAATTTTGCGTAAAATCCAAAACAGCCAAAAAAACTAGGGTGTTCCATTAAAAAAAACCAAAGTTGACAGTTGTAGAGCTTTTGTGAGTGGTCCTGTATAATTCAAAATAATTTTACAGTCTGCGCAAAAGTAAAATTAAATCGACGTGTCCGAGGGTTTTAAGGTTGCTTTTTCAATTTTCGAGATATTGAATTGTTTCCTTAATTTATCCCCACCCTGTATACACAAAAATCATTAAAAATACGTTTCAAAAATAGATTTCCACAACATGAGTTTCCCGAAGAAACGTTACTCAGGCAAAGAACCCCACGTACTGTAAAAAGAAAAACGGAAAATTAAGAATTAGATTTAGTTATTTACTTATTTTAAGGTTATATTTTCTTTGATTACAATATCTAGTAAGTAAACAGGGTAAACAAAAAATATTTTACATTTTGTGTGTTAGTTCCCCGTATATAGTAGTATGCTAATAAATGCACAAAAATGATCTAAAATACTCCGATTTAATTTTATTTGACTTTTCAGAATTGAACTGTTCAATATCCTTTCGTTTTGTGCAATATCCAGTTCATCAGATATATTAAAAATCTAAATTTTGATATTGTTCAATATCCAATTCAAAAAAGTTTAATATTTCATATTATATACGAAAATATATTAAATAAATGTAAGGAAAGAGGTCAAAGTCGATACATATTATATTAATGATAAGTTCTTTCAAGTTTGTTATTTTTGTAAAATTAAGTAAATATCAATATTTCTGTTTCATCACTCTTTTCTGACAAAATACAAAAGTGGACATTGAACAAACCTATTTTAAGGTGACGATTTCACATATCTAATAAAGGATTACTAAACCAACCTGGGTTTTGGTGTATGGTGTCAGGTTCCTTAAACTCCCTCTTCCTTCCGTGCGGTTCTTTTTGCAGGATTTTGGCTTCTGTCCACATGATATGACGGTCCAGGCATGGTCAGCTGCACCTCATTTTTCGGTCTCTCCATTTTGGGTATTGTTCTTATATTATTTAATCCTTACTTCGAGTGGTCTTAGTCTCTCACCAATAAACGATTGGTCACACTCGAAGGAGATTTGTTAGTTACAATTTTTTTGTCTTTTTGGCTTGTTGTCTTCTTCAGTTGCCTTCGTAAATTGTCTCTCAAGCTAATTACTGTATTGAGGTTGTATCGTGGTTTTAGTCTTCTTATTCTCTCGGATACTCCTTTGACATACGGAATGTTGAGTATTGGTTGTATATTGGTTTTCTGCTTTATGTGCGTTTGGCCGATTCTTGGGTTTTTCCAATACTATGTCAACTAATCTTATGGGGTAGGTAGTCATTCTTGTTGAAGTCGGTCTTAATGCGGTTAGTTTTTCTTTTAAGAGCTTCGTTTGGGTTACAGAGGGATTGCTCTATCCACAAGGGTTCTAACTATGCCATGTTTTACGTTGTTTGAGTATGAGTGAGAGTGAGATGTATAATTGAGATATTGACCTAAATGCGTAGGTATTATTATAATATTTATGAAATTATACTTTGTTCTGACCATATTTCTTCGATTTGATTTGTGCGATTTTAATAACGTAAAAGTTATGACGCACGGTTAATCATTTAGAGTAAATACTGTGGTTCTGTCCATATTTTTTTTTCAATATGGCAGATCATCGCCAAATTAGTAGAAAGAATTTATAGAACTGTATCACTTTATTCCATGGTTATGGGAAGTGAAATCTCAAAAGTACAGCGATCGATAATTAAATTTTTCACTTAAGGCTCTACCACGCGCAAATTTAGAGGATGAAAAACACCGTTTCGCTACTGCAGGATTCTGCAAAGGCTATTTGAAATATTTGTCGGGACAATTTAAAATTTAATAAAGGAATGTTTGTATTTCTAAGGTACAAAGCCCTTTTTTGAAAAACATAAGAATATGTATAAGAAAATGCCCACTAAAGGTGCGTATTTTTAGGCACTTTTCCAAGGTTAATATCGTAGCTAAGAATTTTTTTTTCAAAAAAATAGCCATGTACCTTAGAACTTCCATGTCTTATCTTTAAGACTTCAAAAATTGAGACAAAACAATGTCGTAATAAGTCCGTTATCTTGCAGCGCGCAACTCATGTTTTAGGTAAATTTTGTTGTCATGTTATAGAAGTTGCCTATATACAGCTGAATTTATTCTCGGCTGACGTGAAACAATTTACATCCAGAGAGAATAATGATACACTGAAAAAAATTATAGGTGGTCGAACAAGAAGTAATTTCGGGGGTAATTTTGGGCTAAATTTTATGTTTTCCTTTTTGGATTGTCTGTGCCAATAACAGAATATCTAAGCGTTAATATTAAAAAGACGTAACTAGTAGTTGTGCTATTAACTCCGGGTTACCATACATTTTTGGGCTTAGACCGGGATGGTTTATAATGCGCCGCAGGGCAAAATGTTCAAGGCGCGTTCACCATTTTGTCAAAACTGGTGTTTGGGCTTTCAAAATGTCTTATTCATGTTAGGTAAGGATAAGAATTGAACGAAATCTAGTCGATTTGTTGCAATCAAAAATGGGCTATATTGAATTTTTTGTTTCGTGATAGGTGCAATAAAATAAAGCCATTTATGAAGGTTCTTAGTGAGTAAAGAAACCAACTGTTGCATAATGAATCTATTTCTATTCGATTGTTTTATATTTTATGCTTATTATACAGGCTCTATATATTGTTTATATAGTGAGCTTCTGTCTAAACCTGTTAAAATATAAATTCATTTTAAAGGTGAAATGTGTTTATTATTTTATCCATGGTTTAACGATTTAAAAGTAGTTGTCAGGCACGAATTTGGCGTTGGTCACATGACATTTATCTGTTCATGTTATTGGCTCGCAGCTACAATTTGGTGCAGCGAGACTACTGTATAGTGACAATGCTTCTAAGAAGTTAGGTAGGTAATAAATAAAAATTGGACAGTATGCCACGCAGAGTAATAAAATACAATTTTTTGTTAGGCATGGGCGTCCATAAAGAGGGCAGTTGCCCCTGTCTCTTGACCAAGGGGGGGGGGGGTAAATATACTTTTTACTAACTTTTGTTAGGGGGAGTTTATGAAACGACTGCGACATTTTTTTTTGTAGGAATTACTTTTGATAGAAGTTCTTGAAAACGCAAAGTTTTGTTTCTTTTGTAGCCACTTTTGAACGGTGGAGAAAGTGTAGAAAAGGCTGCGAAGTATTTTATTTTATAGAATTAACTTTTGAGAACGTACACGTTTTTTTGGCTACCCCCCTTTCACTTTATGTTTATAAGAAACATTAATACCGTGATTTTGTATCGGATTGGCGCGACGATACGGTACTACCTCCTGTTGTTTCTGTGTTACTAAAAAAAAATCTAGGTACTTACTTTTTTTTCTTGTGAAGGTGCAGCGCAACTAATCGTCAAAAACATACCACTTTTAAAAAAAATTAATTATAATGGCACGGAACGCGACGGACAAAATACTGCGCGAGTTAGTAACCACAGTCAATAAATCCTGGAACCAGCGGGACTTATCTTTTGTTTTATAAATAAACATGGTGAAAAATTTGTAATATAAGAAAATTTTGATTGAAAAACTATTGACCTTACGAAGTATTTGATAACCAATGCTGAAAACCTTTAGTTTCAGGGTAGCCCTGTGCCTCCCAATTTTGAAAATTTGACAGTATATGCTAGTGCTGATGGGGGCGATCGGGCTAAAATATATTTATAATGGTGGCACTTCCCGTTATACCGGAAGTAAGTGTCAACTTGCTTATTTTAAATAGAATACTCCATATATTACTACATTTTTGCATTCTACACAAGAATTTAGGCATATCTTGTATACCATGTCCTATACCTATGTCTAAGCGTTATAGATATTTTTAATAGATTTTTTATAATATTTTGATAACTATTAATACAGGGTGTTTAAACAATACGATTAAAAATTAAATTAAAAAACTGCAAAAAGACTAGATTTTCAAATGGAAATACACAAATTTTATAATTATTTCTTATTTAGCATTAAAAATAAGGGTAAGTTTGTATATTCCAAAAAATTTTAGTTTTAGAAACATTGCCAACTTAATATTTTTATATGGCGAATTTGCTGCAGATTTTAAGTTTAGTTACTTTTAGTTGGCTATAACGGCGTTGAAAAACAATCAAATGCGAGAAAAATTTACTGTCACTTACCATTAAAACATCATTAATTGTCATGCCTGTGCGCTTAAATTGTACATACAACCGAAGATTATTTAAATGTATTTATTATTTATGGAGAATGTGTTAAAGTTATATCAAGAACATGTGACACATTTGCCAATCGATATCCGCAAAACAGAAGCCATCACAATGTGCTTATTAATAATGTTCAACATTTTTCGGATATACAAACTTACCCTTTTTTAATGCTAAACTAAAAGTAATTATAAAATTTGGGTGTTTCCCTTTGAAAATTTAGACTTTTTGCAGTTTTTTCAATCTTATTGTTTAAACACCCACCCAATAGTTATCAAAATATTATAAAAAATCTAATAAAGCAGGTCCTTTATAACAAGGAATCCCGCTTTAATTAAAATATAAGGCTTCTTTATAGAAAAAATTGATAATTATTTTAAGGCTTGCAAACGTCATTCTTAACAGAAAAATTCAAATATGTCAAAAACGCTTAGATATTTATAGGTATAGGCATACAGGGTAGGGACTTTAACTGGAATAAATTCGATATTATTAAACCTGCTAAAGTTGCGCCTACAAAATTTGGTATGTGGGGGTTTTAGAGCATGCGGAATTGGATTATGATGTCGGCGCAGTTGCCATATTTCTCAGCTTTGCGCTACACGTAGTAATTTTGTTATTTTAAATAGAATGCCCTATTTATTTTTATTGCAGTGAATTGGTAGTGTCAAATTTAGTAAGATCTCAAATTTACAAAATTCTATCTTCACTAGTTTCTGAGCTATGGCAACACTAAAGTTCCCTTAAAAAGTACCGGGACGCTTGTCTACCTCCATAGTTACTAATATTGACAAGATTCAAGAAAAGTTCTTGTCTTTTTAAAATGGCCTATTTAACTTAAACTTTAAAAATAGAAATTCTCATGGTACTTTTTAATGGAATTACAGTATTGCCATTACTCAGCAATTAGTGAAGATAGAATTTTGTTAATTTGGCATCTTATTAAATTGGACACGCCCAATGCACTGCAATAAAAATAAATAGGGCATTCCATTTAAAATATTAAAATTACTACGTGTAGCGCAAAGCTGAGAAATCTGGCAACTGCGCCGACATTATAATTCAATTCCGCATGCTTCAAAACCATACATACTAAATTTTGTAGGCGTAACTTCAGCAGTTTTAATAATATCGAATTTATTCCAATTAAAGTCCCCACCCTGTACAAAATCTGCCTAGAATCTTAAGTAGAATGCAAAAAGTAATAATATATAGGATATTCTATTTAAAATAAACACGCTGACACTAGGATTGCCAACCCTCCCGATTTAGTCGGGAGGCTCCCGCTTTTTTACTTAACCTCCCACGCACTTAAACAAAACTCCCGCTTTTCCAATAACACGACGGACGCCTAATAACTGTACAGCTGCCTTAGAGAGGGGCGACCTTTTTATTTAGAAAGCACGTTTGATGATAGGAGGAAGAAATATAAAAGGCACGCCACAGCGTAAGGTCAACGGGGTATCGACCTTATTTTTTAGAAATCATCAATATAATTATTTTAAGCACCTCAAAAAAAACTTGTCCTCCAGGCACTATCCACTTCCCGCTTTTCAATTTTTAAAATCTGACTACCCTAGCTGACACTAACTTCCGGTGTAACCGGAAGTACCACCATTATGAAATTTTTTTAGTCCGGTCGTCCCCATCAGCATTACCACGATGGCAAATTTTGAAAATTTTCCTATGTATAGTTTTCCATATATAGTTCGAAGCGGTTCCCGGTGGAACACGAACACCCTGTTTGCAGGTGCTTTTATACCTATTATTAATTAACACTTCAAACTTTCTGCTCTTCCTAATTTTATTTTTTTATTTTAGATATATCCGTATAACGATTAGGTACATTATTTTAACTAAGAATACAATAACAAGTACTTATTTTCCACAAAACAAATTTCTCGTCTCCGAAATAAAATCAACCTAAACTCATTAGCATAATAAAGAACCTACCGCCTTGCATCGTGGTTTCAGTGTGTGTCGATATTTACGGAATATTTTTCACCACGTCATAAGCTCGCTAGTATGCCCACTTCGGGTGAAACTTTCTTGCAAATAAATTTCTTGCTGCACAAAGTTCCGCCTTAACAGCAAATAGTAACGAATAAATCCTGCATTTCCACCATATCGCACATAATATTGTACCTCTGTGTCTGGCGATGGTAATAACATTTCTTAATAAATAATCGTAATATTTCTATTTTTATGTTCTGCACGGCGGATGATATAATTTGAACCTACATAATTGAAACTGTAAAATAAAGTTTCATTTTTTTTTTAAATATAAGGGAGCATCCGCCAAACTAGAAGTTCTTGTGAACCCCTAAGTAAAATATTTGTGTTAAATTATGAATTATAGTCTATTTTAGAAAGGTGTATAGTATTAAAAGCTCTTTAGCTATGCAAAGGGATTACAGAGTGAACCAACGAATACTTAAGCCACTTTCATAATTTGACATTGATTTCATTGCAAACTTCTTTATTTTTATCAAGTGCAGGTAGTACCACCCGTGCTTGAGTTAATTTATAGGTTTTGCCTATCTTTATCTATTCACAAACACTGAAAATGGTGTGACAAATGCGTGCAGTATGTACATAGCATTAGGTACACTTATTATTTATTAAACATTATAAAAGAAATACGAAATACAAAAAAATGCATTATACAGAAATTAAATTATAAAAAATTATAATATTCTTTGTTATCTGAGGAACTGTCATTTCCTCTTGACCTTATAATTAACGGATCGACGGTCCAATCAATCAGGTGGTCAAGATCCCACATTTTTTCCTCTTCTTTAATAACATGATGGATTGCTTCTCGCCAGTTCTCTGGTGTCACTTCCTTAATGGCTTGATCAAACAGTAGCTTAACGTCCTTCATTTTGAATGTCGTGTTATGTCTTGCTACAAATCCTTTTACTTGCGCCCATATAAGTTTTATAGGATTTAGTTCGCAATGATATGCGGTGCGCGCAGCACAGTTACACTATGTTTTTCAGCTAAGGCATATTTCATAAAACGATGTTTGTGTGAATTTGTTGTAGCTAATAGTTCCTTCTTTATTAAATTATCTTCTTTTTTTCTGTGTTTGGTTATCATAAATAATTTAATGCGCAAAATGTACCTGCGCCTATGGCCGACACCGAAATTAAGCCGAACTGGACGGAATTTCCAATTTTATACCTCTACACTTTTCTAAAATAGATTATAGACAAATTAGGAAACGATGCCGCGTTTTACGTTGGTATGAAAGGCTCTTAAAGAGATAATAGCTAATATTTTTTAAAGAACAAAAAACGTTAAATTAATTAAGGTTGTAATGTATTTGCAACAAAGTTTCTACATTTTTTTTCTGTGTAGGTATAAACCTAAACTAAGGAATCCCAGACATCCCACGTAAATGGACTAAATCGTGACTCAATACCTCGACTTAAACGTCTAAGTTACTTTAGATGGATATTCGTGCTCGCTCAATGGTTATTACAGATAACTTTTGGCGTGACCCGTTACCGTTTTAACGCTGTCCACAAATTATAAAAGATAACATTTTTTACATTCACTGGACCGTCCTCTTGGTTTGGTTTCTCTATGGTAAAAACCGTCGATAATTGAACCATTATACAGGTTGTTGCTATAAACAACTGACTTTTTTAATAGGTTTTGCGGCCCACTGTGTAACTTTTAATCGATTTGAAATAATTCATGCATCATTTTTCACTTAATTAACCTTTGCGTTCCCGCCAACGCCATTTGGCAAAAATTTCATTTTGTCAATAAAAAAGAAATTACACTGTGCCAAGGACCCTTTAAGGGCAATTTTTTTTGTTTGGCCAAAGTAGGAAAAATACAGCATTTATCGCTTCAATTGCTTCAAATGGCTTTATGAGCTTTTTGATATAAATAACGAAATAATATTAAAAAACTTTAATAAAACGTGTTTTTTGTCAGGCAATTCGTTGAATCGTGGACCAATATACGAGGGCAGTAGAGAAGTTTTTTCCCTAATAATGAAACAAAAGACCTGTGTTTCAGGAGCGCGCGGTAAGTAACGTAACGTAAAGTAAAGTAACGAAGAATACTCCGTTATTTTTATGAATTTTTATCTATTTCTTCTGTTTAAAATATCAAGATAAATTTCGCACCCACTTTTTCTAATCAATTTCCTCGGAAAATTGTTTTTTTATTTATAATTCAGGTAATCCAACCTAGATACCCAGTTCATATAATAGATTTTATCGTATCATTGAAGATTAAGTCATTTTTATATGATATCTTTAATAATAATTATTAACATCATAAACGTACTAAAACCTACATAACACCTTAGTTACTCATAATACATTAGTTACCATAATTTAATACGTTAGTTACGAAAGCATAATACGTTAGATACCAAATAATATTAGAACTATTTTTCATGAACATGTAAAACAATATTTAGACAGTTTTCAAATTTGATGGATACACCTTTGTCTTTGGGTTGATTGGAATATGTTGTTGAGTATGACCGATGTAGATGATATGATTGTTTTTTTTTAATGAAAATATTAGAAATGTGTTTGATGTTCATGCTCCGCTGAAAACCTCAAGATTTACAAAGCCAGCGGCTCCTTGGATAACAGATAATGTCAGGTTTATGATGAGGCTCCGCCAAAGAGCTCTAACAAAATATAAAAGACTTAAAACTGAGGCGACTCTATCATATTATAAACAACTTCGTAACTTAATTACCACTACTATACGTAATGAGAAGAAAGCGTACCTACATCACAAATTCCGAACCGAACCAAAGGCTTTTTGGAAAACTTTGAGACAGCTTAACATTGGTAGGCATTCTCAAGCGGACGCACAGTTAAATGATACTATGACTGCTTCTGGGCTCAATGCTTTTTTTGTTGACAGTGTCCCCAAGGTTACAGTTGATTCTGGTAAATTTATAGATGAAAATTATAATAACAAAAGACTACCTAATATAAAAAATGAATTTAAATTTTCTGAAGTAGGTGAGGAGTGTGTGGAAAGAGTAATTGGTAGTATTAAAAGTACGGCTATGGGTGCTGACGGGATTGACCTCAAAATGCTTTCGTTAATCACTCCATATCTTACATCATATTTAACGTTTATTATTAACTATTCTATTAAAACCTGCAAATTTCCTAGCGAATGGAAAAGCGCCAACATCATCCCGGTACCGAAAAATAGCACCCCAACGGAGATGTCGCATTATCGTCCAGTCAGCATCCTGCCTACCTTATCGAAAATACTGGAGAAAGTTATGAATGATCAATTAAAGGAATACGTGGCAGCTAACCAAATAATGCCTATCACGCAGTCGGGGTTCCGAGCGCAGCACAGCACATCAACGGCACTGTGTGTGTTGGGTCGGACGTTTCAGAATATGTGAATATTGAGAGGGGAGTTCCACAGGGGAGTATTCTGGGACCGCTCTTGTTTACTTTATATACCTGTGATTTTCACAAATTTTTGAAGGTTTGTTCGTCTCATCAATATGCCAATGATAAGCAAATTTATTTATCATTTCCACACACACAAGCTTTAACAGCCATGGATGCTATTAACGCTGACTTGGCAGCGATTTCGGAGATTTCTAAATTACATAAATTGGTCTTAAACGGGACAAAATCTAAGTTGCTTGTCTTTGGTTCATCTGAGTTAAATAATTTTCACATTGAAATTGAAGTAACGATATTAGTTCCTTCAGATTGCGAGAGAAATTTGGGTGTTTTTTTGGATAAGCAGCTTCGATTTGAAGCACATGTTTCTAATATAATTCAGAGAGCGTATTACAAGTTAAAACTTTTATATATGCATAAAGACATTTTAACACTGACGTCAAGCTAAGACTCAGCGACTCCCTAATATTATCGTTGGTTTCATACGCCGACGTTGTTTTTTGGCCAGCTCTTACTCAGAGAGAAAAAAATAGTCTCCAAAAACTTCAGAATTCTTGTCTTAAATTTTGTTATAATGCTAGAAAATATGATCATGTCACACCGTTACTGCAAGCTTCTGGATGGCTGAAAATGGATGAACGTTTTTTTCTGCACTTATCTACGCTTACCCATAAAATAATTAAGAGTGGATCACCAGAATATCTTCACGAGAAGCTCGTTGTAGGTGCTACCATACATGGGCGAGAAACGCGACACTGTCAAATATTTATTATCCCCCAACATCGAACTGCTCAATTTCAGGGATCTTTTAGTTACAATGCGGCCAAAGTGTACAATGCTCTACCGGCTGATGTAAAATCCCTTAACGCTGTTGCGAGCTTTAGGAAGGCTGTCAAAAAAATTATTATAAATAAAAGAACTTAGCCGCTGTTTTTGCATTATTATCGTGTATCTACGTAGCGTAATAATAATATTATGTATAATGCTAACAATTAGTGGATTAATAAATTAATTTTACACTATATTTAGAATAGGCCACATTTATGTTACCATCTTTTTAAGTTTTTTGATTTAATATCTATTTAAATTTTAGTTCTGTAGAATAGAAGACGGTTAGATAGAGTAGCTGAGCTAAATCTCGCCGTCTATTTGTTATAATGTTTGTATTTTTTTATTTTAACATGAAATAAAAAGACATTTATTATTATTATTATTATTATTATTATTATTATTATTATTATTATTATTATTTAACGTCCACGATCTTAGGTATGCCCTCTGAAGACTGATTAATGACCGAGCAAGCACTCCTTTCGATTTCGTGCGGTTCCCCAGTACTTAATCCACTGCTGGAAACATCGCCGATTTGAATCCAACATTTTTCTTCTTTTGTCGATGTCCACTCTTTCCTTCAGTTCTAAAGTCGCTCGTAACATGGAATATTTCGGTCATAAGGATGAAGCAGAGTATTCCTCAGAGAGTTTTTCGAAATACGCCAGCAATACCGTTTCTTCTGCACCTTGAACATGAACTTTGTTTCGCCACTCACAAAACTGCCGATATTCTTTTTCCTAATGGATTTTAGATTTGTCCGGAAGCAAGTTCAACCTTATAATGTTGGCTGCAGCTAATATATCGTCAGGAATATCAAAATCTTGCATGATTTTAATGATGCCTTTTTGAAATGCCAAAATGAAATGACATAAAACCTTGTTTTTATTTTCGCATCGCCGTTGTCAATGGTACGATAAAGCTTTGAATACAACTCGATTATTAGCGATTTAACACCGTCTCGGACATTGCGGGTGACTCGACTGTTGCCTCGTCACCTAGTAATGTCCTCGACTATTATAAATCGCATAATAATCTCGTTATATTAATAGCTATAAAAATCAAATTTTCATTGACTATTTCACTAGTATTTTAAACTGGCAAAATATCGTAGCAACGGCCTGATTTCTAGTGGAAAACTGTTTTTCAGCGGAAAAATTTTGATAGATGTCGGGTTAAAACTATTGTTGGTCTGACAAATGTCATCCTGGTTTAAAAAATACAAAATGAGCAATTTAAACGAAAATGCAAGGTTTGGGTGTCAGTCTATCCAAGAAATTAAAAAATCGATAGCTGAAAATATTCCACTTAACACACGGAAGTCCAAGAACTCAATTTGGGCACAGTTCTCAGAGTTTCTAATGGTAAGAAATTATAAACTGAAAAAATGTATTACTGTGATGGAACTGGCGAAAATCTTAAAGATTACGCCTTTAATATGAAGAAGGGCAATGGCGAAGACTATAAAGAATCTTCTGTAAAGGTTATATGGAACACTACAGCAAAAATGGTTTAAGTAATGTATTTTACAAAATACGAAATAAAGATTGACCCTTTTACAGATATTTCCTTTAAAAATGCGCGAATGGCAAGAGACACAAAGAGAAAGCATCTCCAAAGTTGTCAGGAAAATAGAAAAGTAAGTTTAAAAGCATTATCTACCAAAAATTTACTAACAATAATGCAATGAAGAAAACCCCGATGAAGCACAATTTTTTTTTCCATCTCTGCTCATTTGAACTAGCTTGGGAGAGACAATGAGGCCGTAAATTGCAAAATTCAATATTTTCAAAAGGAAACCACCGCAGCGGTGTGGATCGAGCCATTTACCGCATTTTCTTTGGTACCGCTGCGATACGGTCACCGCCACCGTCATTGCAGCACCGCGTTGTTCCGGGGGATCCTTAAATAGCCAAAAAAAAAGAGCACACCGGCACCGTCATCGCTAAGGCTGCACCGCGTTGGTCTGGGGGATCCTTTTATCTTTTATCTCCGCTTCGTTGGAGCACCCGGTATAGAGTTAATTGGATTTTTTACCCTGCCTTTTTATACATTAAAACTGTAAGCAAAAAGTTAACTTAATTACATATTTCGATAAAGGTTCAAAACACGAAAACGATGACGCGTAGTGTACGGTATCGAACCAAATCAAACACTGCCCTCGAATATATAATTTTTCTGCTGATTTGCGTCTGCTAATGACCAAACACAGAAAAGAAAGCAGGAAAAAAATGACTTCATTTTTTATGCTTTATGGTTAGCGCTGGGGAAAAATTACCGTAGTAGCATATTTCTTTGTTTGCCGGCGTAGAGACAAATTAAAGTTAAAGGGCAGGGTTCGAGTAACCCCAGTATAGTATGTCTTTATTTTGGGTCAGCTAAAAATAGGAATAATTAGTTAAATCGCGGTGTTATTTAAGCCGAAGGTTTATTATCATTATTTTAGGCCTCTGGTGTCTTATTAATAATTTTTAACAGTTAATAGCACCGTATACAGGGCGCTACAAATTCGTTTACGTAGACTGATAAAAAGGAATAGTTGCCCGAAGGCAAAAATTCTTAAACTAAGTAAAACGTGGTTTTGTATATACCCGATTATACCCAAAGAAATATTAGCTTGAATAAAGAATTAAATGTGCTTAATTTATATACTGGATGGTAGAGGACTGCACGGGACGGGTTTTCATCTCGGGCCTTAACGCGGCCCGGCCCGACTCTCGGGCTCGGGTCGGACCGGGCTACTTAATAATGAAAGTTTCGGGTTTTCGGGCCGTAACATATTGTTTTGTAAAGAAATATTTATAAAATAATTTTCAAGATCTAATTATTTTTTTCGGGCCTTCCGGGCATGCCGAGCCTTTTGGGCCTGAAAGGCCCACCGAGTCTGCCGTGCTTGTGAGGCCTGCCGGGCCGTTCGGTTTCATTTGACGGGCCGGACCGGGCCAGGTCGCAAAATTCCGGCCCGTGCAGGGCTCTACCGGATGGTGCATCATGGTTGGCAACATAAAAAATCCCATGCAAGTTTTAGACTGTTCAAATATTTGCTCCTCTGTTGACTTTAGAGCGGGGTTGTAGGGAGACTTTCTTTAGGGTCTCTGTGTGGTGAGTGCACATGCGGGGATTGAGCAATTTTGGAATTTAAATTTAAAAAAATATCAAATGTTACTTTCATATTTCCATAAATTTAATGAAAATGTGTTAAATGATTAAAAACCAATATTTAAACATTTTTATTATCTTGAAAAAATATTATTTGCTAAAATTCAAAATTTAGCTTTTTATTATGTAACTGGGAGCATCCAGGCCCTGTATCTAGCAACCATATTTACCAATTATAGGTATTTCTGGAACAATATGCTTACGAAAGGCCGTTCTTTCTAATTTTGAGCAAGTTTTACCGCCAAAATTGTTCCTACCAAATTAAAAATTAGAAAAAATAATTCTTGGAATCAATTTCTAAAATAAATAAATTGATTCCAAGTATTCTTTTTTTTAATTTTCAACTTAGGAGACACATTAAAACTTGTTCAAAATTAGAAAGAACTGCCTTTCGTTAGCATATTGTTCCAGAGATACTTATAATTGGTAAATATGATTGCTAGACACAGGGCCTGGACGCATCCAGTTACATGATAAAAAGCTAAATTTTAAATTTTAGCAAATAACATTTTTTCAAGATAATAAAAATGTTAAAATATTGGTATGTAATAATTTAACACATTTTCATTAAATTGATGGAGATATGAAAGTAACATTTGATATTTTTTTAAATTAAAAAAAATATTTTTTTTTTAAATTTTTCTTTTATACTTTGCACACCAGCATAGAATTAAAATCTAAACACTTTTTTCAAATAACTTTTTTCAATATCTTGTACTGTAATACCAGATTTTCACGACAAAATATATACTTTTCAATTTTCCAGACAAACGAGTAATCACGTGACTAATGTCAAAAGAAATTTTTAGGTTACCAATCATAAAGAGGCTATCAGCATAAAAAGTTTTTTTCAATAATAAAAAAGTTTCTCCACGACCATTACTGAATGCAATAATTCCAAAATCATTTTTGATAATAGAATGTAAAAATTCTCGCTCTTGAGTTGGAATATTTATTCTGAAACACTTGTTTCTTATGCGTTTTGCGTGTATTTTCATTCCATAACAAGATACGGAATGAATATTCTGTAATTGATCTAAACGATATAGGTTGCCATAAATTTCGAAACTGTCAATGTCAGCAGACAAATTTTAGTGCAAGTCAAAATATGAGTGAAAAATCGGATAAATCAGATATGGAACTGGATAATACTCCACCTGAAATTACAAATATTGCGAATAGTATTTTTGGTCGTGGAGAAAATATAGTCTGCTACTCGGTTAAAATGAAAATTCGATACTCGTGGTTCCTCACGCTCGCTACGCTCGCGTTCGGAATCTTCCACTCGGGTCAAATTTTCATTCCATTCCGTAACAAAATCTACTATTCCCATATGTGTCCAACTTTTTGCCGGTCACTGTACATATAATTAAAGTAAGTTGTTTCGGTGCTTTGTTCGAAACCCATTTACTTAAACGAAATATGGTAGCATTTAAACACATTAAAAACATGTTGACGAAAAAATCTATATTCTTCTAATAAGAAGTTTTTTTTTTCGTGTACATGGAGATCTTGAAAACTATGACAGATATGAAGATGGTTAAATTAGGCCAGAATTAAGTACGCTGTTCCAGAGAGAAACAATTTTGTGTACGTACGGGCTAAGCTTTATTAAAAAATTTTGGATCGAGTTTTGCTGTAAATTTCTCCAGCTTAATAAATTAATATTAAACAGACGCTTAAGTGGCAAAAAGGGGCGATGAAAAGTTTTGATACGCATGGACATTAGAACATTCATCAACACAAAAGTTGGGTCACGAACCGTTGGTACGCACAAACACCCCTTCCACCATTAAAATGGAAATTTTCTAATCTTAATATTCATATTACTTTAGAGAAATTTAAGAGTCCCACGTTTGGAAAATGGAGAACTTGAAAAAAATTGAACTTTGATTCGGGCACAAATTAATGATGTGGCAAGTAGATTAATGGAGTGGTTATTGGTATAGTAATAATTTTGATAGAACTCTCGAGATCGTGGCCCAATCACGTAACATAAATGACATGCCGGTTAATTTTAGTGTGTTATGTTGTTATTATTTGAAATGTAAATATCAGGATTGGCATTTTTAATACAGGATGGCCCGTTTGTCTGACAAAGTAATATACCTTCTCTACTATTAAAGATATCAAAAAAAAGTTTTTATAAAAGTTATGAGGTATAAAAAAATATACGTTATAAAATTGTTTTTAAGCATACAGGGTGGTCCAAAAAAGTAGGACAATAAAAAGATACATTTTTTTAAATGGAACACCCTATATATTTTAGCATTTTTTGTTTCCTTACAAAATTATCCATATGATGCCATATTTAGTTTTTTAATTTTTTGCAACGTTGCCAAATAAAATGCAAAATTCCTAAAATTTTGAAAAAAACATTATAGTAAAAAATTACCTGTATTTTTCAATAAGAGTATCGAAAATCGAAAATTTCTTGTCAGCTCTTAAGTTTAGGGATAGACAAACTGTCTTAAATGTTTAAGTACCTAAAATTTTGAACAGGGTGTTTTCTGTTGACATCCAAATATACAAAACTTTGAAATACAATAACTCTGTTTTTTCAAATAAGACACCCTATATTTATTAGGCTCGTCTGATAGATATTGTAAGTATCTTTTATTAATGTTGAGTCATACCCATACCTAAATTTACTAGTTTTGGCAATATTTCGATTTTTATTAAAATTTTGGTGAAAAAAACTATATTTTTTATTTTTCTAGTTAAGCCATGACCAGCAAAGTCAAAACAAATGTAATTGAATATAATGTCATATTTATAATTATTATATTTATATTATTAATGTTTATGAACTTATTTTCAATATCAAGTTGCGTAATAAAAAAAAAGTTTTGTTTAATTAAATAAATACGTAACTAACTATGGTTATCAATTTATTATAATATGACATTATATTCAATTACATTTGTTTTTACTTTGCTGGTCATGGCCTACTAGAAAAATAAAAACTATAGTTTTTTTCACCAAAATTTAAATAAAAATCGAAATATTGCAAAAACTAGTAAATTTAGGTATAGGTATGACTTAACAATAATAAAAGATACTTACAATATCTATCAGACGAGCCTAATAAATATAGGGTGTCTTATTTGAAAAAACAGAGTTATTGTATTTCAAAGTTTTGTATATTTGGATGTCAACAGAAAACACCCTGTTCAAAATTTTAGGTACTTAAACATTTAAGACAGTTTTTCTATCCCTAAATTTAAGAGCTGACAAGAAATTTTCGATTTTCGATACTCTTATTGAGAAATACAGGTAATTTTTTACTATAATGTTTTTTCCAAAATTTTAAGAATTTTGCATTTTATTTGGCAACCTTGCAAAAAATTAAAAAACTAAATATGGCATCATACGGATAATTTTGTAAGGAAACAAAAAATGCTAAAATATATAGGGTATTCCATTTAAAAAAATGTATCTTTTTATTGTCCTACTTTTTTGGACCATCCTGTATGTTTAAAAATAATTTTAGAACATATGTTTTTTTATACCTCACAACTTTTATAAAAACTTTTTCTTGGTATCTTTAATAGTAGAGACGGTATATTACTTTGTCAGACAAATGGGCCACCCTGTATGTAAAGTTTATTTTTAAATGAATAATATGCTTTAAGCCATTAATAGTAACTGTTATCATGCCAAACAAGATTATAATAAGATGAGGAAGTAAATCGCCAAATGTTTGCGAAAATGGTACAAAATTGAAAAAAACATGTACAAACATGGTGGAATAAGTGAATGTAGAAAAATAGTAATATTGAAAATTTCTTTTAAGAAAAATTGAAGAACTCTAAGATTTCTGTTAGAAAAACTGCATGATAAATAATTGAATAGAAATATGGTTTATGCTTAGTCTATGGAGGAATCCTAATTGTATCTGGAAAAATAGAATAACACGTGTTAGTTATTAGAATATGAAATCTAAAAATGTTTCTTTATGACAAAACATTTTGGTAATTATCTGTTATAGCTACATACAAGGTTGGTTTGTTTTTGGACTGTCACATGTAAAAGTATTTTATTGTATTTGTCTTTACAATTGGTTATATTTTTAATTTAAAATAGCTTAACATTAGGGGAATATAAAATATTACCCCCTTAACTCGTTTTTCCCTTAAAATTGAATCCCAAAAAACTAAATCCAAAGTAAAAACTAAGCGATTCCGACAAAAACGGTATTTAGATTCGTAATCTACGCCCTAAAATACATCGTTTCCAAAAAAATCATAAATTTTGGCGTGGTGTAGCTATAACAGATCATTTTAGTTAGGGGAAAGGGGGATAAGATGACGAATCGGGTAAGATGACGAATTGGAAAATTCCGATTATTGTAATTAGATAGCGCCACTTGGTTGATTGCCAAGTGAAGCAGGTGTGCTTCGTAAGTTGCCTATGTATTAACATTAAAATCTGACTTACTTTGTTGACGATATTTCGCCATTTGTGTTAAATGGTTATATCATTATAATATTAGTGCAAGATGAAATAAGCTTTATAGCGTTTGTGTTGAATCTTATTTTCAATCGGTAAGTATTTTCTTCAATAGAAAAGAAGTTTTTTTTAGCGGCAGGCGGACAAAGTAGTGCATTTATCTTTTGCATTGAGTACACAGGGACGCCAAAGGTAATGGGTTCCCTGGGGCACAGGTAGACAATGACAGGCTGTTTCGTTCTTATTAGAACTCATCAGAAAGACATAACCTGTCAGCGACCCCCAGTACAGCGAGACTATGCTTTCAATTTTTAAGAAATAAAAACCCGATGAAAACCCAGTAACGCCATCTATAGGATTCTTTTGGATTGAGTTGATTCCTATAGATGGCGTTACTGGGTTTTCATCGGGTTTTTATTTCTTAAAAATGCCTTGAAAGCATAGTCTCGCTGTACTGGGGGTCGCTTACAGGTTATGGCTTTCTAATGAGTTCTAATAAGAACGAAACAGCCTGTCATTGTCTACCTGTGCCCCAGGGAACCCATTACCTTTGGCGTCCCTGTGTACTCAATGCAAAAGATAAATGCACTACTTTGTCCGCCTGCCGCTAAAAAAACCTTCTTTTCTATTTGATTATACGGACACTAAACTCTACTACTTTATTTTCTTCAATGTTATGGTATTGTTTATCTATAGCCTATTAAGTTTTCGTGAAATAATATCTCTTTGTTGGTTAATACAAAACTCAATTTAAAATTTCCTGGTCGCGTAAGATGACGAATTCGCCATCTTGCCCACTTAGCGATGTGGGCAAGATGGCGAATTCGTCATCTTACCCGACCTGTTTGTAAATAATTTAAAACAATGATTTATTCATTTTTAGGGAATAAGGATGGGGAAAATTTATGAAAGAAAGATAACTATAGGCAGAGTTGTTCAAAGGAATCAAGGAAAGCGGCTGTACAGGGAGTAAAGGAAGGTGCAGCCGTGAATGGTATGGCAAAAAATACAATATTCCTGAAGCAACCTTGCGACGCTATGCCAAAAAAATATTCTGAAGATACTATGGCAGTTAGTGCTGGTATCTTCAGTGATGAGCAGCTGGAAAATCTGAGGCAATATGTGGAAGACCTAAATACCAGGGCATTTGGTGTTACACGCGAACAGTTAGCAAAAATAATTTTTAATTATACAGAGACATTGAAGAATTGATCATCGCTTCAATAACCAAACTAAGAAGGCCGAAAAAGATTTCATACACGCTTTCATGGCACAATTTAACTTTTCCTTGAAAAAGCCCGAAGCAACTTCAGCGGCCAGATTGGCAGCTTTTCATAGAATAAATATGAAATCTTTATAGAATTAATATGAAATCAATGAAATCATTCTTTGACCTGTACAAAGACGTTTTAACAAAAACAAAATACGCAGCTCACCAGATTTTTAATGTAGATAAGACTTTTGTGACAATAATTAATATATCTTTCTAATTACCTACTGTTTTTCTTTTATTCAATAATTCTCGTCATCTTACTCGCATGCTTTCGTCATCTTACCCATACATGAGGGCAAGATGACGAATTTGTCATAAAATTTTGAACTTACGAAAAAAAAAATTTACAGTGAAGATACAATGATAAGAAGCAAACTGTTGAGAACTAAAATTATCCTGAATGCTCTAAAATATGAAACAAAGTTTTAGGGCGAAATATGACGAAGAAAATAAAAATATATGCTTACTGTCGTCATCTTGCCCTCCTTTCCCCTACTTAAAATGAAACGAATGTTACGTGCTCGCCCTTTACGCCTTTGATATTTTTTAATATAGTTGTGTTTAACTTTATTTTATTTTATTTACAATTAACTTTTATCAGGTCTTTTAATATATTATAGTCTCACTAGCTATAATGTGGCCGATTGTAGCTGGGGCTCGAGTAAGAACAATATAGCGTACATTTTATGACAAAATAGACATTTTCGCGTCACTCCACGATTTTATTAAATTAATATTACAACAATATAACAAAAAATACATTGCATGGGTGTTGCTGCAATATGTTGTAATTTTGCGTGACATTGAATATCACTTTGTTAGATTAAAACTTGACACATAATCTATACATGCATAATACAATCACCTTAACATCCACATACCTTCGAATGAACATTATTACAATGTTATGAGGGCAATGGTGAGGTAATAAAAGGTTGTTTGGTGGGTTGTAACTAAATCTAGAAATATAATAATAATATAATCTTTGTTTTAGAAATCTGGACACTTCGGAAACAATAAGGCAATCTAACGATGTGTCAAAATGGTGGCTGGATGGCAAATACTGCTTTGTAATTGGTACACGTGACCACAAAAATAATATTTGCTGGTGGGATTTAACGGGTGACTCAATGCTTTTTGCCATCCAACCGCTATATTGAACCACGTGGTTTGGATTCCCTAATAAAAATGAAAAAATTTAAGGGCGGTGCTCCATTTATTGGCGACATTTTACCACACAACAAAATCCAGCTAAACGATATTTCAAAAGTGATTTTCTCTGAATCCACACAAACAATTTTGTAAAAACCTGTTTCATATTAAGCGGCAAGAGTAATTCTGTCCAGCAAATCGAAAATTCTGTTTCAGACATCAACAACTGTCGAGATCTTAGCGCCTGAAAAAACGATTAGCGGGATTTTGTGGGTTGGCAAAATTTCACCATTAGCAAATGAATACCCAAAACCGCAACGTTAAAAAATTAACAACCTCTTATAGTTACTTTATTAAAAACTATTTCCAAAAATTATATTGTTTGTTTGTTCTGGGTAACTGACGACCACTTGTCCTTTCGAACATTTAGCCAGCTTGCTCTTGGACCTAGAGCTTAATGTGGGTTCCAAACCACGATTCTCAATCATGCGACACCCCCTAAGGGCTATCAACTCTTGATTTCTTGCCATTGCATGATCTACCGATTGGGGAGTGTGTACCTTCTTCCGCATCCCACGAGATGTCCGATATTATCCAGCCTGGTTACCTGCGTGAATGGGGTGCGTTGGAAGATGACACATTTTACACACTTCCCTTCATTCATAAACCTACTAAAATTCGGACAAACTTTTTTATTATGCGTATACCCACTCCGAGGATCGAACTCAAATTGCCACGGTCGAATGCCAGTTACTCACCTCTGAGCACTGCCGTGGTCAGATTGTTATTTGTTCTAAGTTACTGAGGGCCCCTTGTTTTTTCGAACTTTCAGCCAGCTTGCTCTTGAACCTACAGCTTAACGTGAGTTCTGAATCACGAACCTCAGTCATGCGACACCCCCAAGGGCTATCAACCCTTGGTGTCTTGCCATTGCATGACATACCGATTGGGATGTGTGTACCTTTTTCCGCATCCCACGAGATGTCCGATCTCATCCGGCCTGGTTACCGGCGTGAATGGGGTGCGTTGGAAGATGACACATTTTACACACTTCCCTTCATTCATAAACCTACTAAAATTCGGATAAACTTTCATTATTGTGCGTATGCTAACTTCAAGGATCGAACTCGGGTCGCCACGGTCGAATGCCAGTAACTCACCACTGAGCCACTGCCGCGGTATTTCCAAAAATATTTATACAGGTATTTTAAACAATCTCTAAAAAACGGCTGTGATAGACAGATCAAATACCGTTCTTTAACATTTCGTTGTCCAATAAACTCAAATCGGTATGGGGCTCTTAATTTATCAAAAACCCCAGGAATTTATGAAGTAATTTTGGGAGTAATGGCGGAGGTTACTCAACTGACAAGGTGATAATAGGTTTCGAAAATTCTTTGAGCTATTGCTCGGTCGTTAAAAATTGGGCGTGATGATTTATTGCAAATTGAACATAATTATCGTCGACTTAAGCCCGGTTTTTCAGTGTGCTGTTAAATTGGCAGTCAGACGGAATGCGATAACGATCGCCAACATAAAACTTAACCTAATTACCAGTCACAAATAATAACTAAACGATTATTTTGATGGTTCAATAGTATATTACATAACAAGTGGTGAAAGTGATACTTTTTAAACGAGGCGATATTTAGCACGAGGCGTCAGCCGAGTGCGGAAATTCTCCTAGTTTTAGAATAATCACTTTCACACGAGTAATGTAGGTACACTATTTTTCCTACGACCACAAAGAATTATTAAAAAAGCCTTTGATTTGTGAAAAAAATATTTCAACACTAGTGTTGAAAAAATATTAACACTAGTGTTCAAATTAGCATACTTAGTTGTTGTTCCACTTAATATCTGGTATCATAGTTTGTCAATAGGTTTTTCCTTTATTTGTAGTTTAACTTTTTCATTTTATCATGTTTTATATATCTTAGGAAGAACTAATCCCGGATTGACTTTTAGATTAATCAGAATGAAAAATTTTAATATTAACTAGGAAAGATGCATTAAACATAAATTTAAAAAATCCACCCAACAAGGACTATTTCAATGCAAAATAATTCTATAAATTATTTAATGTTTTTATAAAAAAAGGCCAATACTCCTGATGGGATCTGAACCTGTGATCTTGCGATCCGTCGGCTAGAGCTCTATTTTCTTCGCTATCGGTACCGATAAACATTTGTTGTTTAATACATGACACTCTCTTCAGCGATATTTGTTTTTTCTGGTAATAGATTTTCCAGTATATTATTAACATTTTTTATAATTTCAGATGGCGTATTTTCACACTTTAAATCTGAATAACTCGACAAATATATGATAAATAAGTTAAACACTTTACAATTACTGCTTTCTAAAATTTGTTCTTTTTAATAAATATAGGGGTGAACTATCAAATTGACACCATATGTATAAATTAAATAGTGTGCCGTGTATTTCAACACTAGTGTTGAAATATTTTTTTATCAACACGCGTGTGATATACGACGCTTTCCAGCCAAATTAACTTTGCTTTTTCTCTTATTTTCATAGGTGGTCGTAGGAAAAATCATTTTAAATGCTAAACCCGATCTTTTTTTTTTAATAGAAACGGGAGACAAGATTTAAGCAGTGTCCGGTGCCCGGGCAAGTTAAGGAGCGATAAGTTAAAAGAAAGAAATGATATAAGTCTGTCTCCGCCAATATAGTAAAAATGATAAAAATTCACTTGTTTCGGACGTAGCAACGTTTGTCATCAGGAGTTGAATAGAATAAAACAAACATACAAGGAAAATTGGTGAATTAAACGTTTCCTGTATATAGGTACGGGGTCCTCCAATAGTGCGTCAGGTTTCTATAGCTCTTATACGAATTAAGTTAAGAGTTTCATTCATATGCAGAGTTATACTGTATCATGCGGCGTACCCTCTCTTCGATTATCAGTAGCGAAATTATGGCGCAACAACCGACAGGCTCATAATTGGTTCTAGCAACACCGAATAGCGACACGGAACCACCGAAATACCGGTTCTAAGAAATTTAATTTACTGGGACAGTAAAATTTTTCTTCAGAACAATTTTTTTGAAAAACACTATTTTTTTATCAATTTAGAAACTTCCAATTTTTCCATTAAGATAGCTTGGCTTTGAGTATTTCTGTTTCCTTAAATAAGACAGTGGCGGCTCGTCAGGTGAAGTAGGTGTAGGGGCTACTGACCAAAAAAAAAATAAAACCAGGAGGAAAGTTTTTTGACAATATTAAATATTAATGTACCCAATACAGCTACCATTTTAGCCCTTAAAAAATAATTACGTTCGAATTAATAATAATAATTTAATCCGAATGTAGCTATGCATAATATGGCCACGGTTAACTCCGATGGACAATAATTTATAAACACTCGTGCATTTTGGCGCGCTCCAGCCGACCGTGTCCGTTAGCTCAAAGCAAGTAAAGGCCCAACGCTCAACATGGCTTTGATATTCACCGTTGCTATGGTTACGTGACGTCAGCCATGCAAACAGCATGTAACAATTTGCATTATGATGAAAGGCAATTTAAAAATAGATCAGTCGTATGCACCATTGTTTTAGCATTGGTTTGCCGAACCTTAAGGTATTTATTTTGAGGCTGCGCAAAACTTACGGTTATTAATATCGTTTTTACGTTATTTACTGTGTGATTAAAATGTTTTGCTTTTATTTTCAGTAAATTCAATAGTGTACGTACTTACTTAGTTGTGTATTTTAAAAATGAACCCAATTAATGATATGTTTGTAATTTGTTGAAAACTCCATTCAGTCGCTGGACAGATGCGCATAAGAGAGACGTTTTGTTACACGGGATTTTAGTCAATATTTGTTTAAGTACCAGCACTATACCTAGCTCTTCACGAGCTGCCACTGAAATAAGATACGTTTTTGTGTGTATCCCCCCTTTTCCATTTCTTTATTCTTTATAATTATCATGAAACAAGTTTGTAAATATCCAGTTGCTAAATTAATGCAATATATTTTTTCAGATATTTATGAGACTCTAAAAAGAAATCAATTTAAATTAGACGTTGCCAGGAGGAATCCACTAAAATCCGCTCTAACTGTCTGCAATTTTTCTTTTAAACGCCATTCCTGCAGGCAATTGAAACTGGCCCGGCTCGAAACTAAGGCCCAATTGGTATATAAACGTAATACCGGGAACTTAGCCCTTAAGCAAGACGAAGTAACTCGGTTGGTGCCGGACAAATTACCCCGAATGGGACGTTTTGTCTTTTGTCAACCAGAAGAAACTGTTTGGACGAGTGGGTTTTAAGGCGTTTTTAATGTTTGTCCCGTTCACTTTGTCCTATTATCCGTTCGAAGGCGATTTGTTTGGTGTTAAGGGTAAAGAAGTAAATGCGGAAGCTTCGAAAGTAAATGAGTTTGTCTTTACCGCGATAAATTAGATTACCTATACAATTTGTCGTGATTGGAGTCTGTTGGTAGTTGTGCACCAAAGTAAGAGGCACCTTTATAGTATATTACATAACAAGTGATGAAAGTGACACTCTTCAACTGAGTAGATATTTCTTACAAAATATTTTCTTCTTAAACGATTGCACGTTACCATTAAATAATAAGTCGAATATACAAAATTATTGGTACTGGAGCCTACAAAATGAACATCGCCTTGCATGCACTCGAATCTAATAGCCTCAGAAAGTGAATGTTTGCGCAGGCATTTTTGGGCATCGTCATTGGACTATTTTCTATTGACGGAAATCTTACGTGTCCAACATATTTATGATAATTCTTCAAGTTTTAGAATATTCACCTTCACACGAGTAATGTACACTATTTTTCCTGCGACCACAAAGAATTATTAAAAATGCCTTTGATTTGTGAAAAAAAAATATTTCAACACTAGTGTTGAAAAAAAATATCAACACTAGTGTTCAAATTAGCATACTTAGTTGTTGTTTCACTTAATATCTGGTAGCATAGTTTGTCAATATATAGGCTTTTTCTTTATTTGTAGTTAAACTTTTTAATTTTTTCATATTTTATATATTACCATAGGAAGAACTAATACTGGATTGACATCTAGATTGACCAGAATTAAAAATTTTAAATTTAAACAAGGAAAGATGCATTAAACATAAATTTAAAAAACCACCCAACAAGGAAAATTTCAATTTCAAATAATTCTATAAATTATTTAATGTTTTTATAAAAAAAGTCCAATATTCCTGATGGGATTTGAACCTGTGACCTTGCGATCTGTAGGCTAGAGCTTTATTCTCTACGCTATCGGTACCAATAAGGGTTTGTTGTTTAATACATGACACTCTCTTCAGTGCGATTAGTTTTTTTTTGTAATAGATATTTCAGTATATTATTAACATTTTGTATAATTTCAGATGGCGTATTTTCACACTCTAATTCTGATATGAAAAATAAGTTAAACAACAATACACATACAATTAGTGCTTTCTAAAATTGGTTCTTTTAAATAAATATAGGGTTGGTCTATCAAATTGACACCGTTAGTTTAAATTAAATAGTGTGCCTTGTATTTCAACACTAGTGTTAAAACATTTTTTTTCAACACGCGTGTGATATAAGGCGCTTTCTAGACAAATTAACCGTGCTTTTTTTCTCATTTTAATAGGTGGTCGTAGGAAAATTGGGATTACCTATACAATTGGTCGTGGTTGGAGTAGGATTATTATGTTGGTAGTTGTGCACCAAAGTAAGAAAGAGACATCTTAAACAATTTTACACCCATATTTGAAGCGATGTCGCTAACGATATTGCGACGAGAAACGATTTTATTTTCAGCGATCAAAAACTCTGTTTGGAATCGTAGGTATATTCTGTTTATGCGAGAATTTTCTGTCAAAACTTAGAGATGTTTATTTTATTTGTGCATTTGTGGTTTTGTTTACTTTTGTCAGTGCCCAATGTCACAAAAATTCGGCATCTTTTGCAAACAAATTAAAGACTAAGCAGATAACAATTTTTAAAATGAGACTTGCTACGGAACACCATGAAATAATAATTGTAAGCTTCACCGAGGAATATCCACAAATTATATCCAACAGGTTTGATGATGTAGAAATGCTCTGGGTTCGTAATCGCTTCCATTCAAAATAATGAAGGTGCCATCCACATACCTCACCAACACTTTTGGTTTTTTTCTTTGCTTGTTCTATGTCTTCAGATCTAAACCATTCCTTGTAAATGTTGGCGATTATTGACGAAAGAGATGAGCCCATCGATAGTCCGTCCCCTTGGCTGAAGAATCTTTCTTTTTCTTAAAAATAAGAGTTGTTGAGGCAGCATTCTTAGAGTTCCATGATGGCATTAATAGGTAGCGATACTGAGAAGTCTGAAGACTATTACCAGTTGAAACGTTGCGATTTAAAACAAATAAAGACAATGCAAGTCCAAAACTCTTCAATCATTTAAGATAATGTGCTGTAACGTTTCCCTGTCTTGTGCTCATAGTCTGCAGCTTAGCTTTCGGTGGTAAAATTGCATTCGATGCAGATACTTCCTAAAAACCTTATGTCCTGTTAGAATACATATAGTATGGGGGATCCTTTAATATTTCATTCCTTATATAAAATTGACAAATACACATAAATACATAAATTGACCCATAAAAATGTTTGGAATAAAACCCAATGTACGGCAGTATCACGACTTTATTATAATGTCTTTTACAGTTTAAAAAGGAGGTATATAAAGTTGAAATTACAGACATTTATTATTTCCGTGAAAGAAAAATAAAAAGACACATAAATTATACGGAAAGCCAAAATTTCTTTTAACGTCTCTTCTTTTATATGACTACAAATTGCCGAAATTATAGAGATTTTAGGAAGTGTCTCTAACTTTGGATTAAAAAAAGTTTTTTTTTAGAAAAGCTTGATGATATTAATGGTTACCGTTTTACCAAAAAGTGACACACCTCATCCAACAAAATACTTATGTATATTACTAGTATGGTATGAGCTTCATTACAGTAACGAGTAGGAAATATTGCCACGACGAGGTCGTAGAAACCAAACGAGTGCTGTAGCGAACCTTACCATACGTGTGATATAAAATATTTTATCTTAGACTTGGACTTAGATTTTTGGTTTTCCAACCCGTTCAAAACACAGACCAGGTGCAGTTATCAGCATCAAGCAATAATTTTGATTTTAATATTTATAATAAATAATCATTATTTTAAATAAATAAATTGTGAAAAATTGCTTTTTAAAAAAAAGAGTCACGTATTGAGGTTGTTACATCACTAACGATGTAATGAGCTCATTACAGTGTCGGTTCTAGAACAATGAATATGTATTCTGAGCCTTTTCTCGCAAGTTTATCGGCTTTTTCATTTCCTGTAATAGTTTCGTGTTCTGGTTCTCACTGCAGTATTACTTTGTTTACGTTTTGCCAAAGACAGTTTCCCTTGATATTCCCATCATACCGGTCTTAATGCTACCTTGTTGCATATTAACGACTTAAGGGCTGCTTAACTGTCAGCATATCAATGGATACTGTTTTCATACGCACATTGTAATATGGCGTAGATTTTTGCTTGGAACACTATGGGATACTTTCCCATAGGGAAAAACGCATTCTCCGGTCTTACTCCATGTATCCCCGTTCCGGTTCCCTCTTTGGTTTTGGAGCCGTCTGTGTACCAGATTATTGCCCTAGGACTAGTTTCTGGTGTTTTGTGTTTCCATACGTTTCGTTCATCAATTACGACCTCATATGGTATGTCATTGATTTAATTTTTTGATTTATTTCTAAATCAATTTTTAAATCAGTGGTATGATTTTTACTGTTATCGAGACAAAATAATCATCTTGGATTACTTGTAATCGATACTGATTAATTGCATAAAATATGTCAATATTTTAAATCATATCTGATTATGACGGATTTAAAAATGCCAAAGAAGTCGCTAACTTATGCAACAAACGAGCAGGTCATCAGTTGTCTTCGGTTATCGACGGATGTTTGATTGATTGTCTTTTGTCTAGTGTCTGTTTTGTGGTGATATGCGGGCGTTGTGCCGATTAATTTGTGTTTGTGATTATTACAGTACATAGTATTTGTGTCATTTAGAATGTTAGTTAAACTTATATTCAAAGATACGAAAAAGTATGCAAAAATTGCCGATCACAACTACGAACGGCTGCAAGAACTTAAAAATACAGGTCAGTGGATACTTATATTACACGATTTTCGTGCATGCCGGTTGATTATAAATATTTTTGGGTACATTATTTCAGGCGCGGACCCAGGAGGGGGGGGGGGGCGAAGTCAGTCTCGCCCCCCCTCGAACCTTACCAAATGGGTGTTTTGATTTAATGAAAAAGAAAAATTCAATTTTTTATTTTGTGCAAATATTAAATAGGGTATATTTTCTTTGGTGACCACACAAGTTACAAGCGCTATATTCCCCAAGACATGCTTATTTCCAGAGATGCGCCGTAAACATATTGTGTCAGCTGTGTTCGGTGTTCCCGCCCACAAAACCGCCACCGTAAATTCTATAACCTCATAATAATAATGTTTTTGTTTTTATACATTTTTACGGAATTGGGTAGGTACCTATCTGTTATTTTTTGCAATCATACACTCTTAAAAAAAATGAATAAATTTTAAATTAAAACCAAATCAGAATCGACTAAATCCAGGTCCACACCGAATTTAATCACTTTTGATTTAATCTTAAATCAAAAGTGATTAAAAGATTACCCACTGAAGCCAATTTAATTATTATTAACTAAAAATATTTATTAAAAAATGATTAAATTATAATCAATATTGATTAAGACCGGTTAATCACAGGCTGTTTGGTTTAATCAATAGGCAGAGTTAATTTTCTTAATCAATTCGGTGTGGACCTGGATTTAGTCGATTCTGATTTGGTTTTGATTTAAAATGTAATCATTTTTTTTAAAAGTGTATAAATAGCCTTACTTAAAAGTTCGTGTCCAGTTCTCTGTCGGCCGAGAAGCAGCGTCGAACTCTGGGGTCTATAGAGTCCCATTCTTGCCTCTCTTTTATCACCAAGTGAAGTGGAGGAAGGTCTAGGATAATCTTCATTGCGGATGTGGGGGTCTCCAACCTTTAAACATGCATTTAACGAAGGTTATATATTGAAATAAACAAAAAATTCTGATATATTTTAGAGCCGCAGTCCAAAATTCACTAGTGAAAATTTTAGCAACAATTTGTTTGCTTTCGGGACAAAATACCAAAACGCATTTATCTAACTGGTTAATATTTTCTAAAAAAACGTCATTTTTATTTTACAACCTATCGGTTACCAGTTTATTTGTGAATTTAGAAAAAAAAAACAGTTTTTATTTTCAGAATAAAACATTTAAATCACATTTCATACATACGTATTGCTCCTTAGAATATCCATACCAAGGACTGCTTTAAATATTTAAATATTAAAATATTTGCCTTGAGGGGAGATACTGGTATAAATCCCAACTTTTATTGCTGTATGAATAACCCTTTTATTTGTATATGTGGAAATAAAACTTTTATACTTCATAACATTCTCGAAACAAGAATTTTTTTTAGTTCTACCACCGCTTTTGGGTATTTGTATTTATTACAAAACGATTAAAACTATTGTTTATAGAGTGATATTAGAGCAGTTTTTTTTTGACGTTTGTGGTATACAGTTTGTCCGTGAATTAGGTTTATAAGAATGATGATAAAATAGACCAAAAAGTGAAATATAATTCGAAAAAGTAATTCTTAATAAAACATTTTGTTTGTAAAATAAATGAGATTCATATTGTGAAAAATTTAATTTTTTAAACAGGAAGCAGAAAAAATACGAAAATATTATTTTCCATAAGAGTAAAGTAAACATACCTTGTATATATATCATTTGGGGCCAGCCGGTCTTTCGGGTCAGCCTTGGTTTGTAATAGTATATTACATAACAAGTGATGAAAGTAATACTTTTCAAACAAGAAAATATTTAGCACGAGGCGTCAGCTGAGTGCGGATATTCTACGAGTTTTAGAATGATCACTATTTTTTCTACTACCACAAAGAATTATTAAAAACCCTTTAATTTGTGAAAAAAAATTATTTAACACTAGTGTTGAAAAAAGAATATCAACACTATTGTTGACATTGGCATACTTAGGATTATGTTTTACTCAATATCTGATTTCATAGTTTGTCAATAGGCTTTTCATTTATTTGTAGTTTAACTTTTTCATTTTTTTATATGTTATATATCATAAGAACTAATCCTGGATTGACTTCTAGATTAACCAGAATGAAAAATTTTAAATTTAATCAAGGAAAGATGCATTATGTGGATGGATGTGTGGATAAAATGGATGTTGGTGTGTATGACCCATATATGTCGGATCACTCTGGACAATATTTGGCTATAAGAGCTAGAGCCTTATTACGTCATCCTTATATATATAGACGAATTATGTCGAATGAAAATATTCTAAATTTTAAAAATACTTTAAGCGCAGCTGACTGGAATAAATTTAATTTTTTCTCCAAGGATGTGAATGAAATGGCCGCGTGGCTGGTTGAGACTTACCGAGCCGCAGCGGAGCAATGTTTTCTCATACGAAAATGCAAGCCAGAAAATAAACCCCCTGTGCAGTGGTTCAATCAGGATTTGGCTAATAAACGAAAAATATTAGCAACTGTAAGAATGATATGTCATATTAAAAATGATCCTGAAAATTGGTCTACATACGGTAAATTGAAGATTGACTACAGAAATTCTATAGTTTTTCATAAAAAACAAGCTTATAATAATAATTATATAATAAATTCAAAAAACAAGTCCAAGGATTGTTGGAAAATTATAAATTTTGAATGCAATCGAAAAAAAATAGAAACAAAATAACATAATTAATCCCAATGAGTTTAATCGCTATTTTAACTCGGTGGCCGATAACATAATTAAGAACATTCCATCCAGTTCCGCTAAGGCTAATGATTTCTTAAAATATGTACCACCTGTTAATTGTTCCTTTTTTTTGCATCCAGTATGCTCAAAAGAAATCAAATTATCAATAGAAAGTCTTAAAAAATCCTCTGTTCTAGATGCTTTCCACATAAATGATAAACTGCTTAAAGAAACCATCGACTACGTAGCTGAACCTTTGACCACTCTAATAAATGAAAGTTTTTCAACAGGGATTTATCCAGAAGTTTTTAAAATAGGTAAAATTACACCACTATTCAAAAAAGGAAACTCCGACCTGGTAGAAAATTACCGACCTATAGCTATAATAGTCATATTTTCCAAAGTTTATGAAACTTTGCTTAAGAAACGGCTTTATAACTTTTTTGAAACTATTGGTTTATTTCACTCTTCTCAGTACGGGTTCAAAGCCAATAGATCGACACTGGGAGCCATCTTGGAGGTTGTGAGTGACATAGTCGAGGGCTTGGAGGCTGGGAAACTATCATCAATAACATTGTGTGATCTAACGAAGGCTTTCGACTGTGTCTGTCATAAACTCCTTCTGAAAAAACTAAGCCACTATGGCATAAGAGGTATTCCTTTGGACCTTATTAAATCTTATTTGTCTGGCAGGCAGCAGTTTGTGGAAATTGACGGTGTCAGATCTGAGTTGGGTAATGTTAGTTATGGAGTACCGCAGGGATCCGTCCTTGAGCCCCTTCTATTTATCATGTACATTAATGATCTGTGTTATTACATGCAACGAACTTGTCACTTGACTGTATATGCAGATGACACTTCTTTTATTACTTCGGCTTCTAGTCTGGAAAATTTAGAGTTAGCTTCACAACTGCTTCTGGAGGACGCGGAGGGGTGGTTCTCTTCCAATTTCTTACAGCTTAATAAAAATAAGACTCAAGAGCTTGTTGTTGCTGGCAATCGAATGTTAATTAAAAACAAGATATGCAAGTTGTTGGGGATCACTATAGATAGTTCTTTGTCTTGGGTGGCCCACATAACTGAATTGAGACGAAAACTGTCGAGTACGCTATTCCTTCTTAGAAATTTGCGTAAGTGTGTAACATTTGACGTTTTAAAATCATTTTACTTCGGTCTTTTTCATTCCCGCATTGCGTATGGTGCTGTACTGTGGGGAAACTCTACAAACGCATTACAAATTTTTCGACTACAAAAAAGAGCCGTAAGACTTATGGCTAACGTTGGCTATAGAGAACACTGTCAGCCCATTTTCAAAAAATTTGGTATAATGCCGCTGCCTAGTATTTATATATTCAAACGGTATTAAAGTTACACTCGCATTGGAATAAACTCACGAGGCATTCAGATGTTCATAGCTACAACACTCGAGGCTCAGACAAGATAATCCCGCACCGATTCAGACTAAGTAAATCAAAAAACAACTCTCTTAATTACAATTTATATAATAAGATCCCGAGACGGTACCGAGCCCTCGATGATATCCGATTCAAAAAATATGTAAAACAACATTTGCTGAGTCACTGCTTTTACTCTTTGAATGAGTACCTTGTGGCTTCCTGGTAGGCGTTTGCCTGAAAGCTGTGCATTGCTGTGGTTTTGCCTTTTATGTCTCTCTAATGTACTAATCTCTAATTATTATTTTTTATATAATATGTATTTGTGCATAATTTGTTTGTATCCTATTATAAGTAATGTTATTTTACCCTAAATGTATGATTATATTTATTTATATATCTTTTTTTTTGTGACGTGCTATAAACCTTCTGTGTAAGTAGCAAATAAAACTTTGACTTTGACTTTAAACATAAATTTAAAAAATTCACCCAACAAGAAAAATTTCAATTCAAAATAATTCTATAAATTATTTAATGTTTTTATAAAAAAAAGTCATATTCACCTGATGGGATTTGAACCTGTGACCTTGCGATCTATATGCTAGAGCTCTATTCTCTACGCTATCGCTACCGATAAAGATTTTTAGTAATACATGATGCTCCCTTCAGCCCGATTTGTTTTTTTCTGGTAATAGATTTTCCAGTATATTATTAACATTTTTTATAATTTCAGATGGCGTATTTTCACACTCTAATTCTGAATCACTCGACAAATACATGATAAATAAGTTAAATACTTATTAACAACTCATTGGTATTAAAGTTTATTAAAACGATTAAAGCCCATTTTGACTTTATTTATTACTTTGAAATATTGTTAGATTAATTCTTTGGGCTACATTATTTTTTGTGATGGATTACAAACAAGAACAGCTTGCACTCTCGTAGATATGATTTTCATATTAGGAGCATGAGAAAAGAATTCTTTTTTGTCGCTTACTAAACGTTATTACCAATAAATTGTTTTTCAAAGCCACCTTTGTTATTTATAATAATGACTGTTGGAATAGTTGATAAAATGAGTTCTCTGCAAATAAGTTTTGATGCGTTAGAAATTGCAGTGGGGTTGTAATTAGGACAAATATTTAATTTTTATTTCTGCATTGAATGACATAATAATATACAGGTGTTTCAATTTAAAAAAAGAAAATTATATTGATTTAAAGTATGCAACTTTGGACACTCTGTACAATTCGTATTATTCAAACTTGGTTAAAGAGACTCTACAACCTTATTTATTAAGAACCTTTGTATAATTTTAAAAACAAGGCATTATTTTTATCTTTTAATAATTTTTAAAACCAGTGGTGCAAAAATTGTTCTTAGTGTTAATTTTTTTTCGCCTGTAATAGTAAACCGATTTCATTAAAATTTTGGGGGTATGTAGGCAACTATAAGTGGCATCCAAATAGGTTACGATATTTATGGCAGGTAATCTAAAAAAAATAGATCCTTATGACATCACACTTTTTGAACACCCTATATAAAGAAAAATATATTCCTGAAATGCGCCCTAAGATACAGGTAAAGTCTGCAAAATATCAAAATCCTATCTTAATTAACTTTTTAGCTATATATAGATGACGGGAGGTGAGGTGCAGGACCCTGTATACAATTAAGTATATTATGTAAAAACTAGTGTCCTGGATATGTTTATAGGAAGTTTTTTTAAAGGTCATGCGATATTCATTACTTATAAAAAATTATTTTAATGAAATATTTTACCTTGACTTAAGGCGCTCCCCTCAGTCTATATTGATGCATTTGCAAACATATACTAAGTAGGGGAGAAGCTTGTACCTTGAACCACCTTGTACATTGGACCATTAGTATAATTTCAAATGTAGCGCATAAATCTTAATAAAACTCTATCTGTTCGTTGATATACAGACCCCTAATGCGTCACTTTTTGTTTAAGTGACCTCTGTTAAACGGTTAAATTTTGAGCGTGTATATGGTATTTGTGCCTCTAAAAGTAAGTATTTTGCCGTGATTTTAATGTTTTTTATTCAGTTTTACAGTACTTAAATCACATTTTCGCATGCCTTATTTTGAAGTTAGGAATGTGGAAAAATTATTGTGCTGTTCGATGTTTAATTTCTGCCTTTTATAGGTTAAAAATATCATTATTTCTTAAATTTACTAGGATTGTACCTTGGACCAGGTAACTGTCTTGTACGTTGGACCATGGTCCAAGGTACAATATATGATTCGATATATCTAATAATTCTAATGATAATTTATTATAGATGCCAAGAAGTAAACGAGGAATGAAGAGAAATGGCCCCGACCTTCCCACATTACGAGCGACAGCAAATGCTGTACAAAATAACCATATTTCACAGCGTATTGCATCTAAACAATTTAAAGTGTCTCGATCATATAATCAAACTGGAGCAAAACCTATGCTTCAAGTCGTATGAAAATTGTGCCGTTAAAATGGTATTTACGGAAGCTGAGGAAAAAAGCCTATGCGACTATCTTGTCACATCGTCGCTTATGCACTATGGACTTACCCGTTCAGATCTACAATTGCAAATTTGTCGAATATTAACGGACACTACTGAAAAAATGGAAATTGAATTTAATAAAAAAAAGTATTACAAAGATCCCAAAAGCAAAGAAGGAAGTTGTTAAAAAAAAAGTTCTACAGGTGTCGTCATCACTATCTTCAGATAAAGATTCTGAAGACATTGTTGTCTACAATGACGATTTATGTCTACGGGACGATCATGAGGATGAATTTGAAATGGATTCCATAGAAGAATGCCAGGTTAAACCTACAGAAGTCAAATTTTCCGATTAGCAGTAGGTGATTTTCTACTTACTAAACTAATGGGAAAAAAGAAAATACATGTCTATGTTGCCGAAATAACTGTTCTTAATCCTTGCTTATTGGTTCGATACCTAAAAAGAATTCTCACAGCAACAAATTTTATGACTTAGGGGGTCAAGAATTTAATATTGATCTTCAAGATGTTTTACTCAAACTTGCACCACCGTCAGGCTGGATTGTCCGAAAGGCAAAAAGGAATTCATATTTTCGATTTAGATTTTGAGATGTATAATGTTAAATAGCAATTTTCTGCCGTTTATTTTTAAAGTTATATGCGGTCCAAGGTATACTACGGGTTTGTACCTTGGTCCAAATTCGTAATAATATATAAATGCCCCTAAAAAATATTATTTTTTGTCTTATTAAAATGGCGGTTTAAAACATTATTCTAGCATATTATATAAGCTACAAGTTAGAGAACAAATTTTTCCTAAAAATTTTAAAACGTGGGAAAGATCAAGCTTCGAAGAAATCCGGTCCAAGGTACAAGCTTCTCCCCTACTTATATAAGATTATATTGGCAATAAAATTTTTGTAATCTTACAATAATTTTTTTACAGTGTATATAAACTAAAAATCATGCTTGTACTAAGCTTTGTTGTCACTTTGGAAGATTCAATTTACGTGCCTTTTACGTTCTTTTGAGAGCCACTTTAAGTTTAAAGGAAACCAATAAAAATGGTAAAAGCCCAAAAACCTGGCACGCACGCATATTAGATTAGAGGTTAAACGGTTTTGTTTGGCTAAAATAATGGTATTTATGCCATACAGGGTCTTTTGAAGTTTGTCTGTGTTTTTTTAACGAAATGAGAAAAACTAGTTAATACATATAGGCACACATAATTTATACCTTAAAAAATTATTTTTTGTAAAGTCTTTTTCCGACAAAATGGGTGCTAAGTGCGGTCGTAAATACCCGTTAATTCCTAGTTTGTATTTTCGAGGCCGTATTATAATGATTTCTAGGTACGGTTAAATTAAAATAGGATAATTTTAAATGTTTAGAAATCCCCCTTTTACTTTAAAATATTGAATGTCAGTCTTTATTTCTCACGGGAAATGTTTAGTTGTATTGCTATATCCTTTATATTTATTGACAAGTGGCACCAAATAAAATTAATTGTTCAGTCAAAAAATACTCCTGCCACTTTAAATTATAGTGTTTTAGAATCAATAAAGAAATATGTTAATATAATATTCCCCCAGGTAGTTTGAAAAATTTAATCCGTCATGTTATTGTTGTAGAAAATGCTTAAGTTACTCTGCATAATACAATAAAACTGATTAAATTAAATAAGGATAGCGACAGCGAAATTGACTAAAAATAGAATAACATTGTATAGTCAATATATTAAATTCTCTCGCAAGATGGAGGCCAAGTCACGTGACACTCTGTCAATTCTGGTACATTTAATTTCTGTAGGTTGGTATGAATTCCAGGACTGGACTTAAAAATTACAATTTATTTTGAACATTTTAGTTTAGAATAACATGTATTTTGAACGTAATAATAAACATGCAGTTTTATAGTAATTAGATTATTGTTGGAATGAACAATAGGTAACTAACCAGACCACTTTAACGGTGACATTAAAGACGTTTAGGAAACCAATTTACTCACAATCAGATTAGTAAATAAAGAATGAAAGTAATCAGACTATTTTGATTATGATTATATCTGCCACACTGCCACACTTACTCTGTCACAGTCAAAGTGGAATATTAAAGGAATTCTCGATTCAAATCTTCGTGCAAAACTACCAACGAGCAAAAATAAACAACTATTGTACTTTTTGTCTTTTATATTATTTTATATACAAAATACAGGTACTTTATACATACATATTTACATGCTAAAAGTTATAACGAGAAACGCGTTGGTTCAGCTTTTTTATATATTTTGTATCTCGTATCAGTTCGCAACTTTTTCGTTTTATCAAAAAAATGGCAATTAGGCTAGGAATATTTTTTGGAATTACCAATTGCGCTTAATAACTTTACATTGTCAGGCTGCAACAAACGTTTATGTTTGTTTTTCCCTTTAAGTATCTTTTAAAGTCAAAACTTTATTGTTAAAAAAATTATACAGAAAAGATCCTAGGATTTAACTGTAAAACTTTTAGAGCCAAACAGGCTCTTAAAAAATTTATGCACATAAAAATATTAAAATAAGTGTCTTAAGTACCTGAACAGTATTTAGATCAGGATGAAAGCCTTTAAAATAATTGTAAACATTTTGTACAAATTGCTGAGCCAGCTGGTTGCCTTGTAAATATGAATATGCCTTTGCCTAAGAAAAAAAATGCATAATAAATTCAATTAAACCTAACGTTTATGAACCGGACCTTAAAGACGAAATATTTCGAAAACTTAGCTTTTCCGACAAAAACGGTGTTCAGAATCCGGATCTAAGCTCTCAAATACATAAGTCCTGAAAAAATCAATGATTTTGAAGTGATGATCGTGTAATGGATATTTACCGAAACGGTAGATAATGGTCCGGCTACCGCAATATTAAGTACGACTACTAAATACTTACGATAAAATAATTAATAAAAATGGTTTTAAATTACCTTATTTTTTTGGATCAATGAATTCTACGGCATCAACTGATGTGCTAGGCACACAATAATTGTGATCCAAAGTGATTTAACGTCTAAAAAAGAATATTAAAAAATGTTAACCTACAATTCTTTTATCAAATAAAATGTAGTTACTGGGCTTTACTAGTAACAGCAAAAGTAAATAATAGTCAATAAAAGTCAAAATAAAAGGCCCAAAAAACACTAAAGAGTACTAAACACTTTAAAAACGTAGTAGAAACCGACGAAACGACACAATAACACAATACACAACGTGAAGCATGGGCTAATTCCGGCTCAGGTCGAATGTAGGGATTTTATGATGTGAGATATCAGCTGATCGATGTCAAATTACTGCTGTCATCTGTTTTAACACGAGCAAATTCCTTGACCTTTCTATACATGTAAATTATTAATAAATAGTAGTTTATAATAAGTAGTGAACCTTTCTTAGTTTAGAAAAGGTATGTAAAAAATATAGTTTCTGGGTGTTCTGTGCTGCGACTACTTTCTCATAAAAGGGGGATAGTTCTTCAAAATATCCATGTTGGTTTAATAGAATTTGTTTCTGTGGATTATTCAGAGTGTTTCATACTTAAGGTTCTATCTTGGGTTCATTATTATTTTTGATATATATCAATGACCTTCCAGCGGTGGATCCGGTGTCTAAATTCACGCTTTTTGCTGATGACACAACAGTCTGTGTCAGTGCGGAAACTTTAGAGGAATCAATGGAAGGATCTGTGATTGCGCAGGAAAGGGCCTTGCGATGGTTTTGCAATAACGAGTTGTTACTCAATGAGGATAAAACGATAAGAATGGTATTTTCTATGAGGGACTTGGATGGAGTGA
Organism: Polydrusus cervinus; assembly: GCA_935413205.1. NCBI lineage: Eukaryota > Metazoa > Arthropoda > Insecta > Coleoptera > Curculionidae > Polydrusus > Polydrusus cervinus. Next base: position 12,111,482 of record OW284519.1, on the reverse strand, counting down.
ATCCAGAGGCTCAAAGCACTAAATTTCTAGGAGTTCATGTAGACCAACAATTGTTATGGGATAGCCATGTTTGCTCGGTTAAGTCGAAAGCTAGCAATGTTTCTCTAGACGTGCTAAAAAAGTTTATTTCACTCGCATATTTCGTATGCCACCCTTGTCTGGGGTCATTCCTCTGGCGCGGATCGTTTTTTCGGTCTACAGAAAAAGGCCATTCGAATTTTGGCGGGTTTGGGCTTCAGGGAGGATTGTTGGCGTGCCTTTATAGATCTAGGTATACTCACCCTTCCAGCCATTTTCATTATGCAATGTCTGTTATATATAAAATTCAACCGGCATTTATATAGAACTCCCGAGGATATTCACCGGTACGAGACGCGAAATAGAGGCGACATTGTGCCAGAATTTTTGCGCCTGAAGAGGTGTCAGGGTGGGCCTGGATACTGGACAGTAAAATTGTTTAATAGATTGCCTGAGGACTTAAAGAATCTCCAACTTGACAGCTTTAAGCGAGGGATTCATGACATCCTTGCTAAGAACGCCTTTTTTAATATCGACGAATTTTTAAATTTTGATTTTAATAAGTAAGCAATTAATGTGTATATTCCAATTTTATTAAAGATTTTGTAAGTACCTACTTGTATATCTTAGGAAATTCTAAATTGTAACATGTATTGTTAACTAATAACATGAATAAATTATGATTATGATTATGATTATACTGCCAAAATATCATAGCGATGGCTTGTTTTCTAGTAGAAAAACTCTTAATTACATCTATCTGGACAAAATCAAGATGGTTTTTCAGCGGCAACATTTTGATGTCAGGTAAAAACTATTGTTAGTCTGACAAATATGTCATCCTGGTTTGAAAAAGACAAAATGAGACATTTAGACAAAAATGCAAGTCGGTGCCAATCTACCCGAGAAATTAAAAAATCGATAGCTGAAAATATACCACTTAACACGGGAAAGTTCAAGAACTCAATTTGGGCACAGTTCTCAGAGTTTCTAATGGTAAGAAACTAAAAACTGGAAAAATGTACTACTGTGATGGAACTGGCAAAAATTCTCGAAGATTACGCCTTTAATATGAAGAATGATAATGACGAAGACTATAAAGAATCTTCTGTAAAGGCTATATTGAACACTATACCAAAAATGATTCAAGAAATATATCTTACAGAATACGAAATAAAGATTGATACTTTTCCGGATATTTCCTTTAAAAATGCTCGAGTGGGAAGAGACACAAAGAGAAAGCAGCTCCAAAGTTGTCAATAAAAGAGGAAAGTTAGTTTAAAAGCATTATCAACCAAAGATTTACTAACAATAATGCAAAGCTACAATGAAAAAAACCCCCAATGAAGCCCAAGAAAAGTTTTTCCAGTTGAACTAGCTTGGAGAGGCAGGAAGACCGTAAATTGCAAAATTCAATATTTTCAAAAGAAGTTTGGTACCATGGAAGAATTTACCAGACGAATTGAATATAACATCTACACCTCATGAAAAATCTCAGAACAACAAAGGAAGCATGTTCTGGACCTTCGACTTCTCAAATGCAAATAAACCATATCCAAAACCGTGCTTTGATAGAAAGAATGGACAAACTATTACTTATAACAACTGTACGTTTAATATTAGTAATAAATACATAAAGTTTCTAGTTTGCTAAATAAACTGTGTGTTTATATTGCTTTCTCGTGAAATAGTCTTGTCGATATCATTTGAGAGAAAATTTTGCATCGGAAACATTTTCTCTTGGTATTATTCAATTTTGTTGCTTTTTGGTAATTTAATACCAGTGGAAAATTTTACCGACAAAATTTTCTCTACACTCTTAAAAATAACATGGTATGGATTACTAAAATTTGGTTCTGACAACAATTTATTTTCGTGAAATCGGACTCAACCCAAAAAAAATTGTCGTTATTGAACTGTTGAACTAATTAATAACATTAACCAACTCAACCTACAAATTTTAGTTGTCACAACGAAATTTTATATACGGATAACTAAATTTATATGGTACTCCCGCTTTTAAAATTAGTTGTCACAACTAATGTGTAAATATAGAAAATTGAATTTTTTTTTTCAAGGAAATATTGTTTTTGTTAATGATGGAATCTACAAATATTGCCAAAGCAATCATTTATTTGGGCCAAACTTGAAATTTTCATAGAGTAACAATTACGTATGTAGTCACAACATTGTGTTTATTATCTTTTTTCTGTACTTTCTAATTGCAAGAAAGAAGTTGAATCATAAATAAGTAAAAATTTTATATTTTTTTCATTGCAGTTGCAGTTTGAACTGCTTATAACGCATGGCAAAATTAGCAAGTTAATTTAATAGAAATAACTTTAAAAAAAGTCTGTTTCATTTCTAAAAAAAAATGTCATATGTAATTGATATTACTTCCTACGTTCCCATTTAAATAAAAAAATGCCTTGATATTACTACTCTATTAGGTATGCGTAAACTAATTGGAATAAATTATCAGGGATATTATCGTTTCTTTAAAAAAAAATATTTCCAATGACCTTGTTCTCTCATGTTCTTTATAATTAATACATATGCAATACAAAACAGAAACACTAGATTTTCAACTTATTTTACTCAATCTTTTGGGTTGTTCAATTGCTTATAGAACTGAATTGTCCTTATTTAAATTTTCTTGCAACTCGGATTATTAAAAAACAAAAAATATCACCCGGATTTTCTATTTAAAATATACAGCTATACGAAATTTGTTGTACTTGGTCAAATTAAAAAGTCATCAATATGACGTTCTTTTATAGAAATGGAACATAGAACAAAAACAAAACAAAAAAAACTTTTTAAGTTATTTCTCATCGGGTCACCTTGCCATGTTTTATAAAAATCTCATTTAAACTTTCTAATGTACAACTGCAATGATAAAATATAAAATGTTTACTTACTTACGATTTAACTTCCTTCTGCTAATAAGAACGTATACAAGAAAGACAATAAACACAAATAAATTACACCAAATATTGTCACATCCATTTTCCACACGGGCACGGCCATGAAAATGGCCAATTATTGCCTTAAAAACACGAAAAAATGAACACGGGACCGCAAAAGCACCCTAACATAACCTCCTGACAGACCTGGCTAGAATGATGTCACATGTCACCCACTGGGCAAGGGCGTCAAGTGTCTGTTGATGCCGTTAGTTATAAATATAAAGAATAATATTACTTGAAAAGAAAAGTTAGTTCTGGTAACTAAGAATGTATCTTAATCAAAATTAACAAAATGATAGGGACTACAAATTCATAATGTGTTATTACAACAAGCTTAATTGATTAATACAAGTTTGTAGGAACCTTGATGTAACATTTAAATAAGATATATACAGAGTAAAATTCAGCTAAACACAATATTTTATTTCTGCCAACTAATATGAAAACAAGATATTTTCTTTGTTCTGATGGCCTAATTTTTTGGTAAATATAACCAAGAAAAAAATCTTTTTTGTTTTCCTAACAAAAATAGTTATTTTTGGTAACGTTAACACGAGAACAAATAAAAATTACTACCAAATACCAAGTCATTTTTAGGAGTGTATTATGATATTATATGCGAAAATAATTCCAATATAATTTTTATTTTTATTTTGCAAAAAAAGGTATATTTGAATTCAATAAGATTCACTTTTTTATAAATTATAGTTTTTAAGTGGGCGGGGGTAAAGGGTTTGTAAATAAGGGGTTCTAAATATTTTCTGTAAAAATATCACAATGTAAAAAGCAGTCTTTATGCCTTAGTTCGACACTGCGTTCGAGTACTTATCCCATTTGTCAGCGTTTAACTAACCAACTTTAACAACTCAAAACCGAACCCAACCCATTTCTTTAAAGGTCGAGGCCACACACCCGTAATCAATCATTTTAGGATACAGATGGATGGGCTGTGCGGTCTGCACTATCCCAGAAAAGGTGCGGGTCATCCCGACGTAATATAATATTTTTTGGCTAGGAATCTGTTTTTTAAAGAAAAGTTGTGGGGAAATTAGTTCTTATTTTGGATTTACTTAATCACTTAGTATTGCTTTATCAATTATAATAATTTTATTTTTACATGTTGGAAAATACAAAAGGAAAATGTGCATTTTTGACATTAGTGGTTAGGTCACGCTGGCGCTATGACCTAAATCTCGATAAAACGACTTTACAGAACCCACACTAAAAACACAGGGTAGTTGGCTTTTCTAACAGCAGGGTGAGCTTCATATGCGTAGCAAAAAATTATGACGTCAAACCAAAAATAGTAGTTCCTCTACTCCCAGGTCGCTGCCACTTAAGAAAACACCTACTTCGAAAAGGAATTTACAATGGAGCTATTGGATGCAGACATGCAAAGCACTGACCTGAAGAATATTCAAAATCTTTGGAGGAATCCAATTTGGTAACAACCAGCATATTTCACCGACATAAATGACATTGGTAGATATTGTGCTTGATTGGTAAATTAAAATAACCGTTGTGAGAAAATTATTTCTGCCAATGTAATGTGTGTCCAGGGCGTGCAATGCTGTTTTACCCAGGGTAGGCAAAAATTAGATTTAAGACAAAAACTTACCTTCCGTAGCAGTCGCGCATCTAAATTTCAAATTTTGTCACAAAATGCCTTGTTTTTGAGTTTGTGGAAAGAACACTGTGACAGAAGAAGAATAAAATGACACTATTTGTAAATTAGTTCAACACGGCGGTTTTTACGTAATAATTCTTTAAAAACATCTTCATAAAAATTGGTTTTGCGTTTTAAATCCTGCAAAAGGTCGCTCTCCAGAGAGATTATTGTTAATATAACGTGTCTCTCCCTGTGTTTCGTAAATAGGCATGAATTCTTTTTAGTCCAGAAAAGGATCGTTCCGCAGACGCGCTGCTAGCTGGAATAGTAACATTTAACGCCACCATATTTTTTTCCCCGAAACCCGACGCGACGGCTCGAAGTCTAGCAAAAGGCCATCCACCTGATTGAACCATAAACCAATGTTGCTAAGAACGAAGTCAATTATTATGTGAAATATGATGATAAGCTTATTGAATATTAAATAATATTTTAATTGTCACAAAAGTGCTTCCTATTTTACGACACATTTCCCGTTATACCTTTAAAAATATCCTAAAACTAAACTAATTAATTAAAAAATGTTTTTGCCGGCGTACAGACTCGATTAAAATTGAAAAAGTTTTATGCCTTCGCTGGGAATCGAACCCAGAACCTCTCGATTACATATCAAGCGCGCTGCCAATTGCGCTACGGGGGACCTGAAATTCTCTCACCAACTTCGGTCATATAACTTATTCAATTTTATGTTAGTAGTAATAGTCTGGAATCTCCTGTGATTCACAGACCGGGGAGGGTGTTATAAAACTTGTTCAGTGGTAGTGAGTGAGTTCCCTTTCCCCTTATAACATTTTCTCCTTTATGACGGCTTCTTCTTTCTGAAATTAATTGCCCAGCCATTGAAAAAAGTCTTTCTGATGGTACAGAAGTCGCTACAATTGATAAATATTGTTTTGCTAATTTGGCTAAGCAGGGGTATACGGCTGATCTGGCTTTCCACCATTCAAGAGGATCTTCTTTTCGGTGAATCAGGTCTTCCGCTAAATAAGATCTAATTTCTATTATGGCTGCTTCTTTTATGTCAATTGTTTTGCGTCCCTTAACAGTCTTGTCAAAATCTGCCCATATTAAGTCATCCTCTTCTTCTTGATCAGATGGTGTAGTTTCTATGCTGGTTACTATGTTTCCTTCATTTTGTTGGCGTTCCAAACTCATCATTCGAACTACCTCATTTTCTAGCCGTTCTTTTACCATATTTAAATTCTGTTCGAAACTAAAAACCTTTGACTTAAATCTTGGATCTAATAGGGAACATTTAGCCATTAATTATTAGTTTCGACTGTTGAAAAACGTCTACATATTTCTATTTTGTAATGTGTCACGAGAGATTGTGCTTTTGAATTGGCAGTAATAAGCTGACTAATTTTTTCTATGGCAGATTTTAAACCTTTTACTATTATCATCACTTTAGATAATGTAATATTCTTTTCCGCGCTAATTTCTCTAGTTATTTGTTCAAAGGGCTTTAAAATGGTGCATATTTTCTGTAACAATAACCAATCAGCTTCAAAATGAAATTCTACAGGACTACTTAAAATACCTAGAGTTGCTATCAAAGGCTCTTTAACTTTTAGAATCCTTTGCCACATATAATATGTTGAGTTCCATCTTGTAATAACCCCGTTAATTAATTTTAAAGGAATATCGCTTTCGTTCATTTGTCTCTGCGTGGCTAAAAATTTATTGTTAGTCTTTGTGGTTTGGTGAAAATGCCGAACTATGTTCTTTACTTTAATCCGCAGTCCGCAATCTGGAATTTCTAAACCACTCTAAACAATTAAATTGATGGTGTGAGCGAAACATCCGATATGACCCCAGTCTGTTAAATTTACCGCTGCCTTTACGTTTGCTGCATTGTCTGTGGTAATTGTAGAAATCTTCCTCAAGATGTCCCAATTATTTGCCACCCTGAAAAACTCATCTTTTAAATGAAGTGCAGTATGACTCTCATCATATTGCCCACATTTTAACAGACACGAATATAGTTTCCACTCATCAGTGATAAAATGAGCTGTATAACCAATGTAGCTAGTCTGGCTATGTTGTGCGGTCCAAGCATCAGATGTAAGTGAAACTGAAGCAACTTTTGTTAACAACACTTTTAGTTTTCCTACTTTCTGTTCATTTTTTGATTCAAAAATGAATTTGTAAATGTGGTTCGACATGGCATAACGTACAAGGGCTCCAGACCGTGAATTAGTTCTCTAAAACCTCTGTCTTCAACAATTGAGATATGTTGCAAGTCTTTTACAATCATGTTTAAAATTAAATCGTTAATTTTTGTCTTCTGGGTAATGAAATTGGCCTGTAGATGTGACCTAAGATAGATGTTTGACCAATTTTTCTTTGAGCGCTTCTTTGGCTCATGCTTGATTCGGATCGCCTTGACACAGAGACGTTGGAGAAAGTACGATCTTCGTTGCTTTCACTGTCGTCATTAGTTGGTGTTGGAGACTGTTGACGATATGACGCAGTTGAAACAGATGCTGTTGATGCAGTGTCGGCTAAAACAAATTTTAAAAAATCTGTTTTGACAAATACTCTCTTTTTAATTATAACATTTGACTTAATTTTTATTACTTACCCTGTACATTGAGAGCTTTAAATATATGTGTGAAAGATATTTGTCTTGGCAGATCAAAATATAAATCCATTATTGCGTTATTGTTATTAATACCCGCAAAAAAATAAATATAATAAATACTGAATTAAATTTATTACCTTGATCAGTACCAGTAGAGTTTGAACTCGAAGCTAATGTGCACGACAGTGTTTTGCCGGAAATAGAAACATTTTTCTTTAAAACCGTGTGATGTTTGGATGAAAGATGCTTTTTTAAATTCGATGTCGAACCTCCTTTATAGGAATACTTTGAACTACATATGTTACACTTGGCGTACCCTGTAGATACTACTGTAAAATGAAGCTAAATTTCACTTCTTTTTGATTTTTCCATCCTAAAAAATAAACATAATATTTAAATGGATTATTATAATAATAATCATAAGTTATATCACAAGAGGTGAATATTTTCTTGAATATTTTTTGACATTTTTGTGCAAAATTTCTGTCAAAAATTCGCGAGACAAAAATTCTTTAAAAATATCGCGACAGCGAAGCTGGAGGGATATTTTTTAAAAAGAATTTTGGTCGAGGGCAATTTTGAACAGAAATTTTGCGGAAAAATGTCAAAAAATATTCTAAATAAAATATTTACCTCGAGTGGTATATGTTGAGATTATATACCAAAAAAAAAAGAAAAAATACAACGAAATGCAAGATTTTTAAAATGATTTATGTAGCTACTAGAAAAACGGACAAAACGAAACAAAACCTAAACAATTGACAAAGTAATAAAACTAACAGAAAATTAGTTGGTCAATATATACTGCCGTGTTTCGCAGAATTTCCCGAATTGGGTCCATATATACTTTTTTGTTTTTGTTGTATTTTCTGGGATAGTCTTTTCAGCGTTTTTTCTTATATTTCCACTTATGCGGGGTATATTCAGTATAATATGCATCTGATTGGTGGCAAAACAGCGTTTAATTGGTCAGAATCGGATTGAGGTATATAATCATTACCATGTTATTGTATTAATCGAAAAAAAAATACTTACTTTATAAATTGAAAATAAAATTTTAAAAAACTGTACCAATACAAAATTTTCAACGCTGTCAACTTAAATTACCTCTTTTCTAACTCTCTCTACACAACGAAAATAGAATAAATATTAAATATTTTAATAATAGTACAAAATTGCAGAATTCACAGAATTGTTGATGACCATATTTCCAATCAAATATGATCCAATCGTTTCATCTTTGTCCGCGACCGCTCCGCTGCCGAGTCCAACCAAAATATTTAAAATAATCAATACTCAATATATTCATCATAATAATCAATTTTATTTACACTGCGCGATATAATGCAAACACATCGTCGTACCGATCGATCGAGTTGAGTAATAGACCTTAGGTTCGTAATCAAAATATTCAAAGTAACGATATTGTTCTCGTATCGGTATTCGTTACTTCGGGTATTGACGAGTAACGAGTACTCAAGTAACGAATAGTTACTTTTTTGACATCCTTAGATCGATGCTTGTAAAAGTTTCTTACGGAATGCTTATACAGGGTTCTAGTTTACGATATAATAAGTAAAGAATGCGTTCGGGTCTGTGAAAATGATATATAGGATTAATTTTTCGGTCCTACATTATTATTTATTATATTAACGTAGAGATAAATTTCCAAAGTTGGATTACACGGATAATAACTAAAATACAAAAAAAAATGTTTTTGTTTGTTTTATTGTTTCCAGGGCAGGCAATGCTTTTTTGCCTATATTGTATGCACGCCACTGTGTGTGTCACAGTCAAACTTGCTGGTTAGTTAATTTTGGTTAAAAATCTGCATATCACCCGATATTAATTAGTTTAATCTAAGCGAATCATGTTACATACAGCTTTTAAGCATTAAGTAAATAACCGGACAAGTTTAATTGTTACGTCAATGTCAGTGGCAGAATAATATGTAAAGTTGTTTGGTTAATTAATCAAAAATTAAGATAACGGGCAGTGGCGGATTTAACAGGTGGGCAAAAGCGCGCTTGCCCACTGGGCCCCCCCGACGAAAGGCTTCCAGGGCCCTCTTGCTGAAAGTTACACCTTCGATTTATTTTTTTAAATTTTTTTGTTGAAAAAATGTTTCGGTGAGTCTCTTGTGGACAGCACAAGTTCAATTTTTATTCAGGGGTCCCCTGTTATCAGAATAATTGCAATGCTTGATAACTATCGTAAATTAAATATAAAATCAAATAATTTTTGTAATCAATCAGTTATTTAAAACGTCTACGATTTTCTCGAAGTTTGTCGAATATTTCTGACTTATCAAAAACGTTCTAAAGGAGCCCCCGCGCATCTAAATTCAGTTGATAGTCAACTGACCATCACTTTCGAAAGTTGGAATTGCCGCGCCCAATAATGAGAATTCACCGAGCATGCGTGGGAACTATGAACTATAATATTTACTGTACTGGATGAGTAATTACTACGAGTTCTATCGAGTTCTATGTCAATCGAGTTCGTTTATCATTTATCCAATGTTTATGGACAAGTGCCGCAGTGGTTTGCAATGTAAAATGTGAATTTGATATGGCAACGAAACATCGCATTGGGTACTTTGAAGTTCTGGACAAAATGTGCAGTGAATTACAAAAAAGGGCCAAAGGTTTTGATGAGATAAACTTACTTTTCGGATTTCTCAAACCTGAATCCTTCAAAAACATGGAAGAGAAAGAATTTGAAAAAAATGGGTGCAATTTGATGGAGAAATATCCAACTTTTTTTACAACTGCCCTGAAGTATGAGTTAATTAGTTTTGCGGATATATATTTCTCACAAGAACAAGATTTTACCAAGCATAGTCCATTGCAATATTTGAACTTCATCGTTGAAGAAAATTTAATCAGCAGTTTCCCGGAGGCGAATTTACGTAGTATACCATGTAGAGAGCATCGGGTCTATAAGCCCCGCCTCAATTCGCAATAATAAACGCTCTTGTTCCTAACGCGGTATATAATGTAATTAGGACAGGCGCGAAATGCGGTATACTTTGTACTTTGTAGTAGGAGGTTTCTTTAAAAAGGGCAAATGAGATGGCAACGTCGCGTCGTAAATATTCTTACAAGTGCAAAATAGTATTCGCGTTTAGTTACTTCGCGACTGTTGCAGTGCAGATAAAAAACAAATCACAATGAGTGAGCAAAATTCTTTGGAAATTGTATTAAAAAATCTAAAACCTGAGGTTGAAATACAGAGTTTGGAATTTAAAAGTTATTCTGAGTATAAGGGTATAATTAGATGCAGAATGATAGGAAGTGATTTTGCAGGCGAAGAAGTGGAAAAGAAAACAAGAATGGTGTCTATCTTTTAGGGCAGGTTTTTTCACAAGAGGAAACAACACAAATAATTATGCAGAAAGCTCCATAAGAATATTCAAAGACGTTATTCTAGAAAGATATAAAGTTTATAACGGCATGGCTCTTATAACATTTGTTACAACTGTTTTAGAGGAATATTACATAAAAAGACTTCTAAAATTTGCTAACGGCCGAGTGACTAAACCTAGTATCAGCTACATGAACTTCATGAAAAAATCGAAGGATTTGACTGTCATTGATGTGTCCCACAATATTTATCATGTAACTTCTTCATCAGATGAGCAACTTCTCTATTCGGTTAATATTGAAAGTGAGTCATGTGACTGTCCTGAAGGTTTTAGCGGTAAATTTTGCAAGCACATATTTGCTGTCCATTTAAAAACAAATTTACAATTTATGTACTTACCTATATTAGCTGCAAGTGACAAAGCCGACCTGGCAAAATTGGCCCTAGGAGACAAAATTCCCGAACATTTTTTTCTCGATATGGATCATGACCGAGATAGTGACCCAACTTCAGAAGGGCCCAATATAACTCGTCATACATCAACAAACAGTGCTACAAATATCGTCACAGCTTTATTTGTCGAGCCTCAAAAGTTTAGCGAAGACATTTTTGAAACTCAACATAATTTATTGAAACAAATATGGAAAAATTATTGCTTTTGACAGAAAAATATAAAAGCAATCAGATGCTAGAATTATTAACTGGCTTTAATAAAAAAAATAGATAATATTAACACAGAGCAGCAGCTAAAAACATTTATTGCCAATGTGCAACCAACAGCCTTGTCAAGAAGGGCTCATGGTTCGCGCTCCCAAAAAAGAAGGCAATCAGGAAGACTATCAGGACAGAGCAGGCCCAAAAAGAAGAAAAGGTGCTTAAGCAAAAATATTGCCGAGAATACCCCAAATGCCAAAGGACATTAATATATAATTAAGATGCTAGCATAATATTTAACAATATTATTAATAATAATACCCATGTACTCTATATGTATTTAGTAGAATAAATGTTTTTTTTGTTAATTCTTTAGAAGCATATTTTTAACTATTATTTTATTGAAAATAAATAGTTATAACATAGTGTAGATTTACTTTACTTGGCATATCAAAAGAGCCTGCAACCGCGCATAACGCGATTACATTCTATACCCCATTTCGCGCGCATTATGATTACATTCTATACCTCATTAAAAACACTCTCAAAGCACAACTATCTTTAGAGGCGGGGCTTCTAGACCCGATGCTCTATATATGGTATACTATGTAAATTCGCTTCCCGGAGTGCTGCAGTAAATTGCGTTTATTCTTGACCCTTCCCGTCAGCACTGCCAGCGCCGAACGAACAATGAGTTCATTGAAGAGAGTCAAAGATCGTCAACGTTCTACAATGAGTGCAGAAGCATTGGACGATTTCAGCATACTTTTCATCGAACAGCAAGTCGCCAATCAAATTGATCTGGATGCAACCATCGAAGTTTTCGCGGAGAAGAAAGCGAGAAGAGGATTCAAAAATATGTAAATTTTCTCGATGTAAAAAAGAATACAACTTTTAACTTAAAACATATATCTTTCACTTTCCATGGAACACCTGACACAACATAGTTTTCTAGGGGAGGTGGGAGGGGTGGGGGGGGGGCTGAAGAAATTTTGCCCACTGGGCCTTTTTCCTTAAATCCGCCACTGGAACGGGACCATTTTGATTGTGAAAAACACTTTTATAAATGGTACTGGCACAGAATATATATAGCTATATATTCTGTGGTACTGGTCTCACAATCAAAGTACCTGGTTAATTATTGTTTGAAATCTCTGTGCAACTCAACATTACGCGCTTGTTCGATATATTTTAATATCGATAATAACTTTTCGTGTACCCACTAACAAACTACTGCCACTTAATAAACACCTATGCCGAGTAGGAATTCACAATGGACCCATTGCAATGCGGACTTTGCGGCGAAGAGGACGAAATCGCCTCACACATTATATGCAACGGCACTGACTCGAAGAAGATTCAAAATTCTCGGAGGAATCCAAATTGGTGACAACCTTCCGCATGACGAACCTGGTGGAAATATACTGGACCTTATATTACAAATATTTACTAGCAAGATAGAAGCTTGCGCCGAACACCCGACCTTCGCCTTAACCCAACTAACTCCTATATAGATATTTGCTTTTTCCCTTACTCTAAAGTAACTGGATAAATGAGCTATTCCAATAGAATTTTATAGTTATTCTTGTTAGTAATGAACAGTGTTGCAACCTTTAAAAATAAAAATTTTGAAGAAAAATACCACGAATGCACAAAATACTGAAAATTCTTATTTTACGCAAATCACAACCACAAGTGGTTCTAAAGAATATTCCACTACAAAATTGCGTAAAAATATCCCTTTTCCCTGTGAAGACAGTGCTCACGTAACATTCTCACAATCACCGTTGCTGGGTTAGTTATTTATATTGTGCACTTTGTATTTCATTAAGTGTATAGAGAGTTTTCAGTTTTGTACCATAAATATAACATTTTTACAAAGTCACAAGAATTGTGTTTATTAAGCGTAAAATTTGATTATACTAAAAGCATATTTTTTTGCCACACATAGTGTACCCACTTAATTTAATATTATTTTAATTAAGGTTAAATTTGTGACCCTCTAAAATGGACCTAAACGAATTTTAAATTTACAAGTAAATACTTCTGAATTCGAATGTTCTGGTTCCCTTATTACTGGTAAAAAATGTTGGATTATTTTATTGATAAAAAAGGCAGGCGTATTTTAAAAACGAAAGTAAAATTTAGAAATATACATGATAAACGAGAAATTTTTTGAATAAAAGCTATTTAATTTTTTTGAGCAATTATAATTTTAGCTGAGCAGCGAAAGTGCGTTAATTACTTTCGCTTAATGCATGTGGTGATTTTGATGGTATGCATATGACTCTTGTGTTAAATTGGTCTTTTGCAAATAAATTATCTAATCGATAAATAATTTTACCTTGATATTGTTGAAAATAATTATAGTGTTATTTCTATTAAAAAAAAACAGGACGCAATAAAATTCTTGGATCTTGATAAATTTAAAGAAGAAAAAATACTGATATAGTATACTTAATTTGGTTGACTTATTTTGACACTTGTCATTTTACACCAAGAACTGTCAGTTTAGGATGGTTGGGTCCGGTAGATCAATCTCTTGGTAACTGTACCAATAAGATAATTTCCAAAGAAACCATTGTTGAGACAATTGTTTCCATAGAAATTATCTGGCTGTTAAAGTTACCAACAAGATAATTCCCAAAGAAAAAATGCTGAGAATTGTTTCTATAGAAATATCTGGTTGATAAAGTTACCAATAAATTGATCTAGGGTAGGTACCTAAGTGAATACGGCTATAAATTATATTTTTATTCACGATTAATTTTGTACGTAATTTTTCTAATGATGTAATAATTAACAATCCGAAAAATTAAGCAACAATATTGAATCCGTTACCCACCAGAATGTTTAAGAGCAGAAAAAGACAAAAAGTTGAAAAGCTCTTTACTTTTAAATTTTAGAGTTAAAAGTATATTAATTATAAATTAATGTTTTCTCTCCTAAAACTACCGAATTTCACGGAACTTTTACCAGTGTTTTATTATTAAACAAACCGATATCAACCTCTTGCCAATTTGACTTTCAATAACAGATCCCCCGGGCATCCTCATCTCCTCACGCACCCTGCTATTTCCCTTTGCCATGGTATGATAATTTTCTGTCTTTGTCTTCACGTAGTACACCGTAGACTATCATGTTGTAAAAGACAACACTGACATGACCTAACAAGACTCTTATTAGGTTATGTTTGTAATACCTTTCTTGTATGTGGTGACCGTCCTATTCCGGTATAACCGGAACTTTTAAATGAAAACCCTTAATTTTTGTTTGATAATTAAATTCTGTAAAATAGTCTCTTTCTAATGACATATTACAGTTTATCATTTGTTTTAAGAATGGCCGCCTAGGTCAATTTTCCTTTGTCTATTAAAATGTCCATAAATTTGATAAAACAAGGTAAACGGTAAAGAGTAGGCCGTGGAAACGTTAAAATGATTCATTTTAACCTGTTTTATAACAAAAACATAAATATCAATTTTTTTATGTATATCCTGTTTTAAAAAAAAACGAAGCGGGATTTCTCGATTTTTTCAAATAGCAACCCACCTTTGCTTTATTATAATAAAATTCCTAATATAATTTTCTTTCTAACGGTGCCGGTGCATCACAAGTTAATAATTATTTATTAGGTAATGGTAGAAATTAACAAGAAATATAATAAACGTAATTTCCAGACCCGTATAAGCCACACTGATGAAACAAAAGCATTGAATAAAAAAAAATACAATTTTATTCAAATTAATAGGTTATTCGAATAGGGCCAACCAAATATTTATTAAAATTTATTATCTAAGTTTTTTGAATATCCACTTAAAAAGTATGTTGGGTTAATCAAACAGTTTCTTGAAAGAAGAAACTTACTTATATGTTTTAATTATCTAACTTGGTTAACCCAATAAAGCGATATGTTTAAGTGAAATAACTAACTTCTTGACACAAGCAGTTTTGATATTCGTAACTATTCGATCGTTTCACGTCAATACACATGATTATTCATCAAAAACAAATGAGTTTTGACTTAAATTTACCGACATTGGGTCAAAAAAGTTGGTATTATCAAACATTTTATACTTAGTTTTCCCTTATCCCAATACCCAAACAAATATTTATTTAAATGTCGTTATTTAATAAAAAAAATACTCATTTTTTCTAGCCTAAAATGGACACAATTCGAAATTTAAACAGAACAAAGGAGGGTATGCTCGAAGCAAAGAATAAATGCTTACATAATTTTACTAAATCCTAATTAGGAGTTTATCTCTATTAATACAAATTATTGTTAGTTCAGCAGTTCAATATTTCATAACTAACTGTGCAAAACGTCATTTGCAGTTCTACAACTTAATTGAAAAATAAGTTCAGCTGAAGATGCTTTCTTACCTTTAAAAACTGGCCATAAATGCATCAATTCTATATTTTTTAGAAAATGCTGTACATCCATTATTATTTCACTGTTAATGTCGGTTCATTTTCACAGTTTTACACACAAAATTGCTAAAAATCCAAAATCATAGACACAACACACAACACGAAGCCAAAGACCGAGAATTGGAGGGAAAAACCACAAGACAACTGTCGATTGTCCATCGGCAAGGCCACACGGCCACGCCGCCGACAACGAACGCTTCGAAGATACTGCCAACACAATAAAAAAATAAACAGTCAAAATTAAAAATCTCCAGATAAGTTTTTAAATTCATATCTGCTTTTTACAGTCGGTTTCTAGGACCAAGCATATCTAGAATAGAATAAAATTTAAATAGCTGAGTTTTAAATAGAATATGATTGGTTTACCTGCTAATAATAAAAACTATATATCCAACTAAAGCGGCTAAATGCTAAAAATAATTTTTTTTGTCATTTTACTTGCAATAATTTCTTTAAATTCTCATGATTACAAAAAACTGTAAGTCTTAGAATTTCGAATTGTTACAAAATTTTGTTTTTTAAGTCTTCACTTATAATTGGTTGAACTGGCTTATGATGATGATGATGTCACTAGGTATCATGGACAAATTTCTATAGTGCAATTGTGCATTGATTCAAAACATAGAATGTTTGGCTTAAGTAAATGTCATTCAAACATTTATAATTTATTCGAAAATGCATTTATGTTTTTATTTACAGTTGGGTGAGGTGTATATATATTTTTAATTTTTAAATGTTTCTTTGTTTGTGTAATTAGGTCTGATGATGCTCATTTGTGAGCGAAACATGTAACCATTATATTAAAGAATTTTTGAGACCGGGACTATGTGGGATTTATTATTTATATTTATAATTTATTTATTCAAGAATCCCTTTCTTTCGATGAACCAAATCATAGTCAAATAAATTCCTTTCGTTATTAAAAGAAGTTCATTTTTTTGATACAAAGAATGCGATGTTAAATCAAAACATAATGTCTTGGCTGAAATAATTGTCATTCAAACATTTGGACTCTTTGATTCAAGAAACCTGTTTTTTCTGTGCATGAGAAGTTATGTCAAGGATGCCGTGGAAAACAATTCATTTATTTCAATCTTCGTAATTTTATTTAATACCATTTGACGTTTTGGTCTAATAAAAGCAGAAATTATGTTTTTGTTTTCCACAGCATACTTGACTGGTCTTGATAAAACTTCTTATGGCTTATATATGGGAATATCGAATTAAAACTTTAATTACACCAACTTGTAGAGGAGAAAAATGGTAATGCGAATATAAACCTTATTTTAACATAATAGACTTAGAAAAAAATAAATACGAAATCGCGAAAATTCTAATTTAACCATCTCTGTATCTTATATGCTTTACGAGATCCTTGTAGAGTGAATCCTTATCTGGGACGCCCAGTATAAATTAAATTTCGCCACAATTTTGATACGAAATAAACAATTTTAATATTTCCAAAATAACAGACCAAACGACATGTTCGCAGGATTTCGCTGTAATAAAAAATCACACGCACAATTATCGAGAATTGTCTGTTGTTTTATTCGTGATTTATATTTTCGTTCGTTTATGAGCGTTGCATCGTTATGTTGTTTTTGTTTGAAGCTAAAATGGCTAGGTATTAGGTTGGCTCGCACTGTTATTTCATAGCAATAAATAAAACGTAACAATTGCTTATACATTTTTTATTAAGCTATTTTTACATGCTTGTTTTTGTTAATAATATAAAGTTAAACTGTGTGTTTTGCTGGAATCCTTTATACTAAAGTAATTGGAAAAGTGGGTTATTCCGGTTAATTGAACGGATATGATTTCCTATCCATCCAAGTTAGAATATGAACCTGACCAATCACAGTGTTCAATGACAAAGGAACCGAATTTACACATTGTAAATTTGAAGAGTCGTTTTCTGACAGTAAATAAAAGTGATGTTAAAAATATACTTTAAGCAGATATAAATCTGTCAAATCAAATTTATAATTTTTAATATTTCAATCGAACCCTTTATTCCATGCATGCACCAATTTTTTCCAAAGAGTGCACGAAATGATGCGAAAATTGGAGATATAATAAGTACTAAAATATATTTTTATCGCGAACTAGCTCTTAAGTTTTTTCCGACAAAACTAAAGATTTGTTTGATCCCTTTATCTTTTTAAAAATCTCCAGTATTTCTAGACCACTTCTACAAGATTTAATCTATAAAATGTATATACCTACAAAATGAACGTTTCGTACTTACCTTGGTTGGATTTTGCCATGTAAATAGCAGAACATAGAACAAAAACAAAACCAAAAAAATACAATATATTCAAGTTATTTCTATTAGGTCACCTTGACATGCTTTATAAAAAGGTCATTTAAACTTCCTATGGTACAACTGCAATGATAAAAAATAAAATATTTACTTAAATATGATTTAACTTCCTTCTAACAATTAGAACGTACACAAGAAAGACAATAAACACAAATATATAACACCAAATATTATCACAGCCAAGCATGCGTGCAATAACCAGGCAATTAAGATGAGAATGGCCGATTCTTGCCTTGAAAACACTAATAAATGGACACGACATCCGTACTACGACTTTTGTCCTTAATGTTGTCATCGTCAACATTCTCTGTTCGGAATATAGTAAAGTGACCAAAACAGCGATGACGTTAGTTATACATATGAAGAATAATATCGCTTAAAAAGAAGAGTTAGTTCTGGTAACTAAGAATTATCTTAATCAAAATTAGCAAAATGGTAGGGAAAATAAATTCATAATGTGTTATTACAACAAGCTTGATTGATAAATACAAGTTTGTAGCAATCTTCTATAGCGAAGACTGGCATGTATAAATACAAAAATGCTAAGGAAAGAATAGCGTACATCAACTTTTAAAAATTAATCGATAGAATATTAATTTGAAGGTTTGAAATGGAAAGAAGTACTAATATACCGGGTCCGCCAACGTGGCGGGGATGGAAGATTAAATCATTACCGGGAGCTTATCAAAAATACTAAACCAGCATAAGGTATCCACTTAAAAGCGGCATATTTTAAAAATATTTTACATTATACAGGGTGGCTCAAAAAAGTGTGGCGGACTAAACTTGCATTTTTTTAAATGGAACACCCTATATATTATATTATTTTCTAATTCCCTATACAATTCCACGTATATTTTGTATAAAATGTCATATGTCTAAATTCAATTATTTTTGAGTAATTGACGTTTAAAATATGGCATTTTTTGACTTTGACAGGCTGTAACATTGGAACGGTTCATCTTAGAGAAAAATGGTGTTTACCTCCCTATCTTAGTTTTTCATTCTCTATCCAAGGAAACCAACCTCCGATTTACTATGTTAAACCGTTAAAACCGTTTTTTTTTGGTTTAACATGGTAAATCGGAGGTTGGTTTAATTGGATAGAGAATGAAAAACTAAGATAGGGAGGTAAAAACCATTTTTCTCTAAGATGAACCGTTCCAATGTTACAGCCTGTCAAAGTCAAAAAATGCCATATTTTAAACGTCAATTACTCAAAAACAATTGAATTTAGATATATGACATTTTATACAAAATATACGTGGAATTGTATAGGGAATTAGAAAATAATATAATATATAGGGTGTTCCATTTAAAAAAATCCAAGTTTAGTCCGCCACACTTTTTTGAGCCACCCTGTATAATGTAAAATATTTTTAAAATATGCCGCTTTTAAGTCGATACCTTATGCTGGTTTAGTATTTTTGATAAGCTCCTCGGTAATGATTTAATTTTCCATCCCCGCCACGTTGGTGGACCCAGTATTTAGACGATATAATAATTTTTTCTAATAGCTTTAGAGAACAACTTAAAAAATAATTAATAATGTTTTTTCTAGACTGCAAAAAAGCAGGTTTAACAATTAAACCAAGTATGTGCTTTTAAGTAAAAGTTTTAGGTTATGTAGTTAATAAACAAGGCATTAGACCACCGGACCCAAATAAACTTTCAGCTATAAAAAAAACATTACCCGGCACATCCACCAAATGTCGCGTATCAAAATGGTAGAGGACGGGAACGTGTAGCTTAGATGATTTTGAAATTACGTTTTAATTTATTTAATTTGTTGTGCCCTATTTATTTACTGAAACACCAAAGATTTTTAATAGTTTTATTAAAGCGAAGCAAAGCAAATGACGATTACATTATGATGAATAACATCCAAGTCTTAAGAAATAAAAATAAAGTTATTAAATCAGTAAATATAGAGGTTTTTCTCTAAAGAAGAGTTGGCCCCTTAAAATCCTCTTACGATGCTATTTCAAGTAAGTTCAAAAGAAATAATTTCCGCTTTACAGTCAACTCAGGCCAAAAGAGAAATAAACAATTTAACAATTATATAAACATTACAAAGATCATTTACTCATTTGCTGGAAACTGTTCTGGGTCTGACATTTAGTTTTTATATCATTTTGAGAGACTTGGGTGACCCAACGGGCAGAGGTTACCCTTACACTTGAATACGTTAAACAACTCCACTGAGTAAGTGTCTCTTTCAGTTTTTTTTTAATGTTTGCAACCCCTACCAAAATAGAGAAAGGGTTCCTTTAGTGTTAGGAATTATTAACATAAGAAGGAAAGCTTCCTAAATGTATTATTCAAAATGGAACCCTTTCTTCAATTACACACAGTTATTTTTATATACATTAGTCCACTGACTCCTCGTACGAAACTAGAATGATCTTGTCCTTGTTCTATGCACTATCTTTCCACTACATATTATCACCCATTTAGAGTCTTAACTTCATAGCGAATTATTAGATGAGTAATACATCCTTAAGGATACCAATCCATATCCGACAATATACAGGGTGGCCCATTTGTCTGACAAAGTAATATACCGTCTCTACTATTAAAGATATCAAGAAAAAGTTTCTATAAAAGTTGTGAGGTATAAAAAAACATATGTTCTAAAATTATTTTTAAACATACAGGATGGTCCAGAAAAGTAGGACAATAAAAAGATACATTTTTTTAAATGGAACATCCTATATATTTTAGCATTTTTTGTTTCCTTACAAAATTATCCATATGACGCCATATTTAGTTTTTTAATTTTTTGCAACGTTGCCAAATAAAATGCAAAATTCTTAAAATTTTGGAAAAAACATTATAGTAAAAAATTACCTGTATTTCTCAATAAGAGTATCGAACATCGAAAATTTCTTGTCAGCTCTTAAGTTTAGAGATAGAAAAACTGTCTTAAATGTTTAAGTACCTAAAATTTTGTACAGGGTGTTTTCTGTTGACATCCAAATATACAAAATTTTAAAATACAATAACTCTGTTTTTTCAAATGAGACACCCTATATTTATTAGGCTCGTCTGATAGATATTGTAAGTATCTTTTATTATTGTTAAGTCATACCTATACCTAAATTTACTAGTTTTGGCAATAATTCTATTTTTATTTAAATTTTGGTGAAAAAAACTATAGTTTTTATTTTTCTAGTAGGCCATGACCAGCAAAGTCAAAACAAATGTAATTAAATATAATGTCATATTATAATAAATTGATAACCATAGTTAGTTACGTATTTATTTAATTAAACAAAACTTCTTTTTTATTACGCAACTTGATATTGAAAATAAGTTCACAAACATTATAAATATAATATTTATAAATATGACATTATATTCAATTACATTTGTTTCGACTTTGCTGGTCATGGCTTACTAGAAAAATAAAAACTATAGTTTTTTTCACCAAAATTTAAATAAAAATCGAAATATTGCCAAAACTAGTGAATTTAGGTATAGGTATGACTTAACAATAATAAAAGATACTTACAATATCTATCTATTGAAATATATTATTTGAAAAAACAGAGTTATTGTATTTTAAAATTTTCTATATTTAGATGTCAACAGAAAACACCCTGTACAAAATTTTAGATACTTAAAGATTTAAGACAGTTTTTCTATCCCTAAACTTAAGAGCTGACAAGAAATTCTTGATTTTCGATACTCTTACTGAGAAATATAGGTAATTTTTTACTATCATGTTTTTTCCAAAATTTTAAGAATTTTGCATTTTGTTTGGCAACGTTGCAAAAAATTTAAAAAATATGGCGTTATATGGATAATTTTGTAAGGAAACAGAAAATGCTAAAATATACAGGGTGTTTCATTTAAAAAAATGTATCTTTTTATTGTCCTACTTTTTTGGACCACCCTGTATGCTTAAAAATAATTTTATAACGTATATTTTTTTATACCTCACAACTTTTATAAAAACTTTTTGTTGATATCTTTAATAGTAGAGACGGTATATTACTTTGTCAGACAAATGGGCCACCCTGTATACAGAGTGAAATTCAGCTAAACAAGATATTTTATTTCTTCCAATTAATATATCTAATGGCATTACTTTTTGGTAACTATAACAAAGAAAAAAACTTACAAACCAAATATAGTTATATTATGAACAAAATGGTAGGGACTATAACTTCATAATGTGTTATTACAAGAAGCTTAATTAATAAATACAAGTTTATAGCAACCTTGATGTAACATTTAAATAGGATATATACAGTGTCAAATTTAGCTACAAAAAATATTTTATTTCTGCCAACTAATATGAAAACAAGATATAGATGTAAGATAGAAAAAATCTTTTTTGTTTTCCAAACCAAAAATAATTATTTTTGGTAACGTAAAAAAGAGAACAAATAAAAATTAGTACAAAACACCAAATTTTTTTAAGAGTGCATAATATTTCATAACGTAGAAAATATTTTAGATAGAAAAACTGAACAATTCTACAGCTGAAAATAATGTTGGTACAACTTTACACTTTTTTTTTTAATAAAATTATAATATATTAGAGATTTGCAATTCTACAGAAATATATTTAATATAAAAGCAGAGTCCAAAAAAAGTTCAAATAAAAAAAACACATCGAAACTTTTTAGAAATTATTCCGTGCGAATAAATTTCTCATATATTTTAAACGTCGGATAAATATACCGATTTAAATTTGTACTTTTAGCGCATAAACTAAACGAAAAAACATGTTCGGAGTTCTTGACATTTCGCCGTTTCGTGTTATTTAAAAATAAAGTTTCCTATTTTAGAGACGTTTTATATGTTCGAAATATAAAAGATGGGAAGAAAGTAACACAATATTTTTTTTTAATTTTTATGTGTATACAACATCTTATTAAGGATTAAGGATTAATTATACCATTAAGACAGCTTTAAAACATATTTTTTAATAAAAACACAATAATTATATAAAAGAAATCTCTTTAATAAATTTGTAGTTTCTGAAAGTCTCTAATATTCAATTATTAATTTTAAATTCTGGACCTTTGTCCAATAACCGAGCAACAGCGTCCTTATCGTTTCATTGTTATTTCATCTTGTCTCGCTCTTCTACATGTTTCGAATGTATAAACGTTCATCTTCAGGAGAAGTATAGTTATATATTATAGGAAATTGTGAGTGATACCCTCAATTTGAAGAAGTTAGATTATTGAATAAAGTGATGCTTCCATAGAAGTAGGGGAGAAAAATACTACCAGGTTCTAAAGATAAATATGGGAGTTAAATGGTAATTTAGGATGATAAACTAAGAAACGTGATATGTGAAATGATATAGAAAAGAGCAGCAACTTACGTGGTGGAGTACATTATTGAAAAACTATTGGTAAATTGAGAAAATAAAAAAAAAGGGTGTTGGCAAGACAGATACACTATTGTTGTATGTATATATAAACTGTGATGTTCGAAAATATCCTAGGATATGATTCCCTGAAGTGACGTGGGTAGTTTTCAAAGAGTTCACATAAAATGTGGAAACTATTGTTGAAAAATTAAGAAAACATATTTAGAGAAATGTGAAGATTCTATAGTGATTTCCTTGTGAAATGGTGAAATATAATTTTAGGAAATGTAGCAGGATATAGGTAGTATGAAGTATCAGCTTGATATTCAATTAAGAATAAGTGAAGGCATAGTTTATAATTGTGGTTTTCTTTAGTATTGCTGTGAACAGCAGTTCACTCGGTAAGAATTTTTGCTTAGGTCATATTGCTTTTAAGCAAAAATTCTCACCGAGTGAACTGTTTTTCACAGCAATGCTAAAGAAATCCACAATTATGAACTATGCCTTCACTTATTCCTAGTTAAATATCAACCTGATACTTCATACTCCGTAGGATAAAAGAAATGGGTTCGAGTTTGTTCGGGTTTTTGTTCAAGTTTGTTCGGGATTTTTATTATAAAATTGTCATCGGAACGGAATCACCAAATTTGAGCTCCGTAGGATAAAAAGAAGTGATTCTAATTCAGCTTGCAAGATTTGACCCTAACTCAAACTGACTAAATTTGCCAATTAAATAAAAGCTTTAAAAAAAAAATTGCGTTAATTAACTAGTGCAATTAATAAGGTTTTCACAGGATGTTCCACATATAATAAATTTATAAGCTATAAATGCTCCAATAGAATAAACCTATTACATAAAGCGAAGCGAGCGTCAACAAAAGTGCCTTAATAATTAGGAACACACCACCTATTTCAATAAAATCGGAAGTAGAATATAATATAATCGACTTTATTATCCTGCGAACAGAGGCGTACGATCCAAGGAGAAACGAAAATAAAAGCAATAAACTGTTTAGTTTTACTTGTGTTTTGAACCACAATTTTACCTTATTTGAGCTGGGCTACATTCTTGGTAAAACGAAATCTTCATTATATGAAAAATAAAACAGTGGTTACTTGTTAGTTATGTTTTACAGTTTTTAATTCAGTTTCATGACACTTGTTTCGATCTTTCGATCAGATCATTCTCAAAGGTAATGAGTACAAGTAACCACTGTTTTATCTTTCATACAATTTTACCGATAGATATAATTCTCAGTACAGTTTTCTACTGTCTTGTTATAACACCTGTGAGGGGTCCATCATACTTGGCTGGGACACACGATTACGTCTCCACGATACTACGTCGAATGATGTTGCCGCAGGGCTCAATATCCATCGGAAACGATAGTATCAGACGTTTCACTTCACATGACACTATTCGACACCACCGAATACTTTAAGGCCTTCCCCAATCCATGAGGACCAGTATCAGATGTGCCTTAATAATACCCGAATGACATCGGTAGATCCCGAGAGCATGCAATTGTGTCGCCTATCAATGGTGTGTTTGTTTGTGGTTGGCAATACTACGTAGCTCGATAACATGGATAACTAACTAAAGGAGCCCGTCAAGCCAGCTCGGGATCAGGCCGGGTACGGTGCGGTTACGATAGATATAACCATCTTAAACGGCACTAGAGGTTTGTACTTACATTGTCTTTATTTGTTTTGAATCACTATATTTCAACTGGTAAGCAGCTTCAGTCGTCTGCAGGTGAATACTGAGTATTCACCTGAAGACACCGTGAATACTTAGTATTTCTCAAATTAATATATTTGTTGTGATTAAAAAACTCTTTACCGTAATTAGTGTGAATATATTTAAAAAATTCATGTTCATAAACTGCGAGGACATGAAGTCTGGAAAAGTACCTTTTAAGATAAATAAATTGTAATTAAACACGCTCGGACACGTCAATATTATTTTATTTTCTTGAATCATTTAAAATTTCAAAAAAATATACAGTGTGCTTCAAGAAAACTGAACGGCTGATGAGATTTTAAAAGGGTCATCCTGTACGTTATTGCATTTTTGAATTGTACGGAATCTTCTAAGCACATTTCATGTAAAAGGTCCTATATATATATTAAATTGGATATTTGATTTTGGTCAAGCTCATATCGTTAACCATTATTTGAACATCTTGCAGGTTGGCAGGAGGGGGAGGAGGGGGGGATATTTACTTCATGTAAATAGTCATTGTCGATGCGCGCTACATAACGTCTAGCGTTATCGTGCATTGGTAAAAATGATTTCCAATGTACGAAGTGAAAAGGACGACATACTCAGATAAAAGTCACTAATATACCTTTCGCTATGATTTATTATAGACTACTTTGTTAAATTGCGAAAAAGTGATTTATTAAAGAAAAACATGTTTTGGTATAAAACTATGTATTTTCGTATATAATATCTAAGAGAGAAAATTTTGCCGGTAATTTTGGTGGTATGAAAGTTTGTTACTTGGCAATTTCGCGAATAAAGTTTTTAACAAAAGAAAATCGCGAGACGTTAGGCGAGTGATTTTTGTCAAAATTTTCATTAGCGAAATTACCAAAAAGCAATAATATTGAATAAAACCAAGAGAACATTTTTCCGATACAATATTTTCTCTCAAATGATATTCGACAAGACTATTTCAGGAGAAAACAATAAAAACACACTGTTTAATTAGCAAACTAAAAACTTTATTTATTTATTACTAATATTAAACGTACAGTTTAAGTAATTGTTTGTCCATTCTTTTCTATCAAAGCATTTTGGGTATGATTAACTTGCATTTGAGAAGTCGAAGGTTCAGAACATGCTTTGTTTATTGTTCTGAGATTTTCGATCAGCTTTAGATGATAACTAGGATCTAGCTGCAGATATGGTTTTAGGGAATTTGCGTTTAGGTGGCCTGTTAACTTAATCACCTCTTGTTTCTTAACATCTTGTTTAAATAGGGCAAACACAGCGGAAGATCGATGAGAATGATTTGTTATTTTATACTTATTCGTATAAATTTCAATTATTTCGCTGAAGTTTTGATCCACTTAGATACTGCATTTATTCCTAGTAAAGTATTTTTGAACCAACATCCCTTCTGCCAGTTTGAATAAACGAAGAGAAATAGTCTGCCTGTGGAAATGTTTGGTCATCTTTTTTCCAATAATTTTAAAAATAATAATATAATGCATAAGTCTTTGTTTGATAAATTTCTTACCAACCATTTACCGTTTGCCAATCCCTTGACCCACCTTGAGCTGTCTTGAAAAATATGCTGTTACATTCAATTCGTCCGGTAAATTCTTCCATGGTATCAAACTCCGTTTGAAATATTAAATTTTGCAATTTACGGCCTCATTGCGTCTTCCAGCTAGCTCAAATGAGCAAAGATGGAAATTTTTTTTTGTGCTTCGTCGGGGGTTTCTTTATTGTAGCTTTGCATTATTGATAGTAAATCTTTGGTAAAGAATCTTTTCCTGACAACTTTGGAGCTGCTTTCTCTTTGTGTCTCTTGCCATTCGCACATTTTAAAGGAAATATCCGTAAAAGGGCCAATCTTAATTTCGTATTCAGTAAAATACATTTCTTGAATTATTTTTGCTGTAGTGTTCCATATAGCCTTAACAGAAGATTCTTTATAGTCCTTGCCATTACCATTCTTTATATTAAAGGCGTAATCTTCGAGGATTTTTGCCGGTTCCATCACAGTAGTCCCTTTTTCCATTTTATAATTTCTTACCATTAGAAGCTCTGAGACCTGTTTTTTTTTTATGATAAAACACCGGCACTGTAGAAAAAATCCTTTAAGGCGCTCTGGGAGCGGTGCGAGTGCGAAAAAAGCGATTAACCTTGGTCTTGAAACGTTGAAGATTGTATTCGTTGGGAAACACGACCTCAGGAAGATCATTCCACAAAGATGACGTTCTCCAGATGAAAGAATTCTTGAACAATGAAGTTCGAGGAGTACTAAGCTGAACAACATATGGATGAGCGGCAGTGGTTCGCCGTGTATTTCTGTTTGACATTGCTCTAGGTGGAATCAAGTGGGCAATGTCAGTCGAACACCTGCCATGGAAATATCTGTAAAAGAGAGCCAAATCACCAACCTGTCTTCGATGCTCCAGGCTATCGAGGGTCTTGGTCAGCTCGGGGTGTTAAGTGGAATATTGTCAGCTATCGACTTTTTAATTTCTTGGGTAGAATGGCACCCAAACCTTGCATTTTCTTTTAAATTGCTCATTTTGTCTTTTTCAAACCAGGATGACATTTGTCCGACTAACAATAGTTTTTACCTAACATCTATCAAAATTTTGCCGCTGAAAAACCATCTTGTTGATTTTGTCCAGATAGATGTAATTAAGAGTTTTTTCACTAGAAAACTGGCCGTTTTGCCAGTATAAAACACTCTAGTGAAATAGTCTGACATTACAGATATCAGAAAAATTTTAAAAAAAACGTTTACAGCGCTATTTTTCCGGTTAAGTGTATTTATTTTAGTAGAAGTAAGTGTTTCTGAAAATGAGGATATGAAGCTGCTGTAGTTCTGCGAAATAAAATATATTATCATAAAATAAATAAATGCGCAATGAAATTCAAAACAGTAAAATACCATAAAGATTATTGCAAGCCGTGATAGAAATAACCAATTGGTAATAACCTAGTAAAGTTCAATAGTGATAAGTAATTTCCACTGGAATATAAAAGTTTATTTCAATTCCTAATATTAAACAGAATCGCTCTCTACTTGTGTATTTATAGTCCATACCATTGCCGTTTTTCTTGTCCTGAATTATAAAAAAAATAAGCAAATTGTAAAATGTAGTCTATGTGGGTATGGGAAAGTTATTTTCTTGCAAGAACATTAAAAAAATATATAGGCCAATGAAAACCATAAAAATAATTACTAAAATTCAGTGTATTGTGAAAAATATTATTATATACTTTAAAAAAAATTAAATTATTTACCCAAGAAGAGGAGATTCTTTTTATTTCGTCAGATTTATCCCCAGACGCGTTTCGCCAACTAATGGCTCATCCGCGAGGCTACAGAAACAAGAAACAGTTCAGGCGTAAAAACCATGTAGGATGGAACCTGAGGCGCCATCAGTGTCGAAGTTGAACACCACCAAAACATACCCCGCGATTCCAACAAACTTAAAGAAATAAGTAAATGCTGAGAAAAGTAAAATTTCTTTGGGTGGGGTAATCTGGTTATCTGGTATGGGCTTACATAAATGCGGTGGAATTAATATATTGTATAATTAATAGGAAAAGCTGAACATTTCCAAATAACCGTAAAGATTATATGTCGAGGCGCAAGCCGAGACTGACAATACGGAGTCCGGAAATGTGGCTTTTTCTACGAGGTATACATACTTGGATCTCTCAAAAGCATATGATTGTCTAGATAGAGAAATACTAATTAAAAAATTAGAAATGTATGGTATCAGGGGAATTGCTAAAAAATGGATGGAGTCCTATGTGCATGACAGAAGACAGTCAGTATAAGTATCAGTCACAAAAAATGGGAAAACCTGTAGCTCTGAAATTTTACATAATGACATTGGTATAGCACAAGGAAGTATCTTGGGTCCGATTCTCTTTATAATATTTGTCAATGATCTGGCGCGTATAACAGCTAAAAATTATGAACATTTAGTCAAATGTGCAGATGATACAAATCTTATTGTTAGTAGCCAAGATGTGGAGGACCTTTTCACGAAAGCCAAACGTTTTTTTGCTGCTGTAACAGAATGGTTTACCAGAAATAAACTAATTTTAAATAAAGAAAAAACAAACATAATGTTATTTAGAACGAAGCAGTCAACCATAGAAAAACCAACAACTATAGAACTAGAAAACACAAAAATAAATTTCTCGAATGACGTAAAATTCTTGGGTGTCTATATTAACGAATTCTTTGACTGGTCATATCATGTAGATACCTTGAGAAAAAAATTAAATTCAATATGTTACAGCGTAAGGGTCGTCGGCAAATATATGGGAGAGAAAACGATTAGAATGCTATATTTTGCAAATTTTAAATCCGTGAGGAGATATGGGATTGTCTTCTGGGGAAAGCACAACTCGACACATGATATCTTTGTGGCTCAAAAGCGAGTAGTGAGAATTTTAAGAAAAATGGAATACAGGGAAAGTTGTAGAGGTGTGTTTAAAAATTTAGGAATAATGACAGTTTATGGGATTTATATATATGAATGTCTAATGTTTTTCTTCAAGTACAAAGGAATGTTTAATCTAACTATAGCCCATGAGTATAGAACAAGGACAATGGATGTGTCATATTCGATACATCGACTAACTCTGACAGAAAAATGTCCACACTATATGTGCTTAAAGTTATTTAACGCATTACCAAATAATATTAAACAGATAAATTCATACAATAGATTTAAGCTAGAAATTAAAAAACTGTTGATTGATCTAGAACCATATAATATAATCGATTTCTGCCCATAGTTTAAGTGTAAACTGTTGATGTTTGACGTCATTTCCTTTATGTATATTGTACATGATTTGAAATAAAGTTATTATTATTATTATTATTATTATTATTATTATTATTATTACTATTTTTCCGTTAATCGAAAATTATTAAAAGGACATAACTTATTACAAGCAACTGGTTAAAATAAATATTATTAACTTTGTTCACAAATAAAGGATGCCATTAAATATTTGTGTTGTAGCTATGGAAACACAGTAATATTGAATTGTCAAGCTTAACACATTTTAGTTTACAAGTAGCCGTACAGAAATCATATTTCTTTACAGTACAATAATAAACATTTCCTAACAGTTATTTTCCGTTGCCTAGCAACGACTAAGTGTAAGGAAATATTGACTTTTTCTTTCAAAAATATCAATATTTCCTATCGATTTTCGGAAAATAGTTATTTGTTTTACTGGGCAGTAAAGTAGCCAATTGACTGCCGCGGCTGATAGTTTATAGCCGAGCGTAGCTACGGCTTATAATCATATACGTATATTATATTTGCAAATTATTACAATTCCCACAATCTTTTTATTTTTTCTGTAGTGATAAAATAAAACAAAATTTGATACAAATCGCAATTGTTGGAACCGTTGGTTACTATGGAAATGTATATGTCCATAATAATTATAATTTAATAACTTATGAAATTTCTGCCAGTTTCGTGGAAAAATATCGGTATATTTATGTTATGAACAGTTATAGCGACTTAAAAGTACTTACTCCTCCAGAAATAAGGGAGGTGGCATGAGTTTCGGATGAAATATGAAGAAAATTATAAACGATTTATGGATTATTGCAGGGAGAAAAATGCGAAGACTTTTTCGGAGAATATATTACTTGCTTATTTTGCTGGATTATCTAACAATGAAGAGTTCTACACTTTGGTCTGTATATTCCATGTTGAAGGCAACTATTAATGTTAAAATTGGCGTAGATATAGGAGAATAATCATTTTGCTGCCTAGGCAGGAAAGTCCTTATTTTTATGCCTAGACAGGAAGTAATACTTTGCTGATTTATATGTGTCTGCAAAAATATTATTTGCTCTCAATCGAAGAGAAAAATATATTTTACCAAGTGTCGCGAGTAAAACGTATCGGTTGTTCACTTTTCACTCGACTCTTGCTTCCCGATCTGCCGCCGAGACCACCCGGTACCTAGAAACCCTTAAAGGTGACCATTCACGTGGAGATATTATGAATGACAAGTTGAATATGAACCTCGGTATATTAAATTTAAAAAAAAGGTAAAATGTAAATAAATATTATCAAAAAATTATCTTATTAACGTAAAAGTTGACTTGAACGACACACGCTCGTGTGGACGAACCACCTATTTTCTTCTTTATTCAAAATAAAGAATTTAAATAGGACTTTATCCCCCCCCCCAACCCCATTTTCCTAAATACGTTTTTTATTTTATTGGCTAATATTATTTTAAAGAAATAATTATATTTATTTTTCTCTTTTTTCAAGTCTCGTCTCACGTACCGCCGCTGCGAGACGGCAAACATAATACGTATAAAAATCCCATTTCGACGACACGTAATAAGCTTTAGGAGAGCAAATATTCCATAAGTTTTGGCGGCATTTACTATTCACGGAAAATTTTATACTTCTATTTTCCGCTGTTTTCCAATTACCCGCGCTTCTATTATCGCATAAAAATTCAATTTTAGTTCAAACATGCGGTAAATAAAATGCACCCAACTTTTAGCATGTTATAAACTTTTGATTTGTTTTAGTTTTGTTTACTTATGCGGAATATCTGTTGTTACAAACGTATCGTAATTCTGCACGCCTTAAATTATCATTCTTTAAAAGTATCCCGTTATACGTAAGAGGTCAGTTAAAAATATAGTTTCGTTTTTATGTATGGAAACGGTCGATTATTTCTTAAAGTAGCGAAAAAATTTTAAATAGAAAAGTTTTATGGGTTTTAAAAATAAATCATACTGCAAAAAAAATTATGTGTACAGGATCAGTGAAAAAGCCGTGAAAAAAAGAAAGGGGCTTTATTTTAAGCACCCGGTATATTATTTGCAAAATTTTAGAAAAATTGTTAAGAACCCCAATAAACATTTTTGGTTTTTTTTTTTTTTTTTTTTTTTTATGATAAAACACCTGCACTGTAGGAAAAATCCTTTAAGGCGCTCTGCGAGCGGTGCGAGTGCGAAAAAAGCGATTAACGTTGGTCTTGAAACGTTGAAGATTGTATTCATTGGGAAACACGACCTCAGGAAGATCATTCCACAAAGATGACGTTCTCCAGATGAAAGAATTATTGAACAATGAAGTTCGAGGAGTACTAAGCTGAACAACATATGGATGAGCGGCAGTGGTTCGTCGTGTATTTCTGTTTTGCATTGCTCTAGGTGGAATCAAGTGGGCAATGTCAGTCGAACACCTGCCATGGAAATATCTGTAAAAGAGAGCCAAATCACCAACCTGTCTTCGATGCTCCAGGCTATCGAGGGTCTTGGTCAGCTCGGGGTCGCCGATCAGACGAACGGCTCTTCTTTGAATGGAATCCAGTAGCCGAAGGGTGTGCTTGGGTGCAGAGCTCCAGACATGAGAGCAATATTCTAATGATGGTCGAATCTGGGCTTTGTAGAGTGTCAAAAGTTGATGAGGTGTGTACAACCTTTTGGTGCGGAAAAGTACACCAAGTTTCTGTGCAGCTGCCTTGGCAATTGCGGCAACGTGATCATGCCAAGACATATTTCCTCCCAGATTGACCCCCAGCAAATTAATAGACGGTGCCAGGGGAATTGCGTGTCCTGCCATGACTATATCCGGTTCTGCAATGTTAACCTTTTTGGAAAAGACTGCTGCCTGGGTTTTCTTAGCATTAAATTCGACTTGGTTACTGTCACCCCAAGCCAAAATTTCTTCCAGGTCATTGTTGAGGCGCAATACTTCATGCTGCCTGCGAAGATGTGTGTCGGCAGCGGATGTTTGGGGAGTCAAGGTAAAAGATGAGACAAGTGTGCTGTCATCAGCAAAGCTATAAATTGGATTTGGGGTTTTCACTAGAAGGTCGTTAATATACAGTAAAAAGAGGGTAGGCGACAATATGGACCCTTGAGGAACACCGGCATTGATAGTGAAGGTGTCTAAGAGAAACCCGTCAATCGAAACTTGCAGAGAACGGTTCTTAAGGAAGCTGGTTAACCATAAACAAAATCCATTAGGCATACCGTAGGATCGCAATTTACTTAGAAGCCCATCGTGCCAAACACGATCAAAAGCCCTAGAGATGTCCAGTGCAACAGCCCGGGATTCTCCATGATATTCGATGGTGTTGCTCCAAAGATGGGTGACATATGCCAGAAGGTCACCTGTTGATCTGGACTTACGAAAACCGTATTGATGGTCGCTGATAATGTTAAGCCCTTCCAGATACTTTAGGAGTTGTTGGTTAATAGCTTTCTCCATTACTTTTGAAATTACTGAAAGCAATGCGACGGGTCGGTAGTTGCTTGGCAGGGTCCTTTTACCTTTCTTTGGAATGGGCTGGACACGCGCCGACTTCCAGCAGGATGGAAATATTCCTTTTTTGTAGGATAAGTTGAAAAGTCTACAAAATACTGGTGTAAGTTCATCGGCGCATGTCTTGAGAACAATGATAGGAATTTCGTCTGGACCAGAAGCTTTATTGACGTCGAGTGCTTTAACCTACCTACCTACTCTAAATAACCAATAATTATATATTTAGTAACAGAAATAGTTCCGTTACTCTTACAAACTCCTTAAATAGCTTAAATGAGGCGTTTATAAAGGTTGCGAATACCATTGGTTATGCTATATAAATTTAAGTTATATAACCAGAAGTAACAGAAAGGTTGTGGTAACCACTATATAACATCTTAAATTACCGCATCTATCTTTCACTTGTCTGTAAAGGATTTTATTTCTCTCTCTTCTTTTCTCTGATTTTATTTCTTATTACGGTCTTTTTCTGTTTCCACAAGTAAACTAGTCGTAAATTAAAAAATAAAAATGCAGAGCAGAAGTTAGAAAATGAAAATGTTTCATTTTATTATTTATATGTATGAATTAAAGTTGAGGTGGGAACAGTTTTTTTACTGCCAAAATGGACCAAGTACAAAAGGTCTCAATATCCAATGATAACTAATTTCATTTAAAGTTTCCAGAAAAAAAAATATAAATATTTTAATTTTAGGACGATTTATAACAAATATTGTTAGTATAAGAAACTATTTAACAAGTATAAGCACGTATTTTGCATTGATAGTAGTAGCGTCAGAAAGCCTAATATCACCCATGGTGATCTTATATAATATAAAAGTAACAATATATAACTTTTAGATATGCAACCTTCGTTACATCTACTAATCTTTGTTTAGGAGTTTAATGGCACAGAAATAGTACAGTTTTTTGCAACTTCGCAGCGAAATGAAGTGTTTTGCTTATTCATTATGAAATACTAGAAAAGCAAAAAACTTTTTAGATGTTTATATTATTATGGGGAGACGGCCATTTTATTAACAAGTTTATATAAAGGTTTAAGTTTATTTAAAGGGATAAATTTGTTAATAGTATTTAAGATGTTATATAGAAGATTACTGATAATATGACCTACACCAGTTTTCAGTTTTAATAAATGCGATAACCATCACTTTTACATAACTATGGGTATTCTACCCAGATAGCACAGACTGCAACACAACTGCTTAAATACTTACGGCCGACTAAGGAAAAAGAAGCGCTTAAAATCAATGCTTCAAAAGTATTTCATAAGTACTATTTTATTATGGATATACTCAAAAAGTGCTTCGCAAGTACTGCATATTTTTAAATTTGTTCATATCAATTGAGTATGCTCTAGGAGTGCTTTATATTACATGCATTTTGCCACATAGCTAAGTGCAAATTTGCAGCGGTTTTAAAGCATGACCAGTGCACTGTATCAAACAGTCACTGCTTTCAAAGTGCTTGAGAGGTGCATTTGACCTAAAAACCGTGATTGGTTGTTTCTTAGACCAGGTACCTACCGAACGGTACAAGGGTTGTTTCCTGTCCTCTGTCATGTCATCATAACGTTTAAGCGGTCTTTTAATGGCGTTCGCTCATGAATATTTTTTCCTTACCACTTTGTGTTTGTTTTTTGAGGTGAGGTGTTAAAGTGCTTTTTTCTTATTCAAGATAAAATATTCTGATATGCCAGGTTGCTTGGATGAAAGGTAAGACTTATAATTTTTAAACTGTTTTTAAAAATGAAAAGCGTTGGTTCTTGCTTCTCAAATAAAAAATATAATGGCGTCAATCAATAGAAAGCTAGGTTTATTATCCAACTTCTTAGTAATTCTTTATACTGGAATAGTGTTATTTTTGTAATTCCCAGTTCTTTACGACTAAATTATATAACATAAAAAATGGTTTTTAGATTAAAAAGCTAAAAGAAGTAATTTTAATTTATTCCACTCCTTTTTAATTTTAAAAAAGTTAGAATAAACAACGGAGTTGTTAATTATCAATTATGAAGTTGAATAAACAGTCCTTATTTATATAATATCTATAATAGAATATTGATGGTATTTCGGAATAAATTAGTAACATGTTTCCTAAATATATTTTTATTTTTATTCTTTCACTACAAAAGCTAAAAGATTCAAAGTTCAGAATGGAGGTCCATTTTTAAATATCTGGCAAACAATAAGCAACTTATTATTGCTTATTTGTCTATTTTTTTTTGTGGAAGGAACCTGTAGTGTATTTCTGACAAGAATATAGAAAAACCTATATAAGTGTATTTTTTTAATTTGATTATAATTACCTACATTTAGGTACCATATAAAATATTATAATACAATTTGGCTGCATGATTTTTTTATCTGGAGTGTTTAAAAAGTCATAATGTTTTTGCATATTGAAAAGGTCATGTCATGTGATTTTAAATTAAATGAAAATTAAAGGTATTTATTTAGTATTAAATTTACTTTTTAGTGTATACTCTTTCAAACCGTTGGTGAAGTGGATATTTTTGACACCACCAGAAAGCTGTTTGGCCTATTGATAATAAGTGATGACTTGGCAATACCCTATAATTGGACAGGGAGAAATAATAAACAATGCTTTAAGGAACTAACGAATATTATGAGTTTATAACTAGGTAAGAGCAAAGTTTGTAAAGAACGTTTTGTATGGTAGCTCCGTATTAATTCCTATCTATCTATCTAGCTAATCTATTGCTCACGTCGCTTATGCGTGATTTGCTGCATGCGACTATAGGACGAAAAGTACTTTTCCAACGGAGTCTCGGGCGCCACATCTTGGATTAATGTGGTAAGAGCCCCACAGTTACCTTCGAGTAGCTTTTAGACAGTGGAGAAAATAATCCAGGCGTTCAACTGCATATGCATGGTGCGAAGGAATAATAAAACAATCGGTTTTAAAACATTTTATATTCAAAGTACTGTACATTAAAATATGCCCCATTTATTAGCGGTTCTAAAATGAAATGAATTTACCAGTTAAAGAGAGAGGAGGATTGTATACGTTCAGCGGTACGCGACAAGGTATCTTTTATTTATTAATTATTCGCGGCTGAAATAAATGACTCCGGCTCCGGCGTGATTAAATGATTTCGCGATTCTATGTTTGCAAGCGGTCCGGCGGTTGGCTTTACGGCAGCGGTACGTAGGCGCAAACGGAAACATGATCGGCAGGTATCAGTGTAAAGGTCGGAACAGTAACGGACTTGCAGATATCAGTAACGGAACGCGACCTACTTGAGCTATCGGAAAAGAAACCCGTGGTTAAATTACTTACAAAGATAGATGCGGCCAGAAATACGTTGAGTGGTATCGGTAAAAAGTCCCAGAAGAGAATAGAAACGACTAGTAGTTTAATAGCGGTTAGAATAGTAGGCCGGCTTTGCGGTACTTGTATTTGTATATGACTTTCGCGGAATTACACGTTCTGGCGGTTCAACAGTGTTTGCAGGAAAATTGTAAATGTGAGTGTTGTATGTGTGGGACAGAGATAGGTATGTCGGTATGCGTGTGTGTGTGAGAGAGAACGGAGATAATACATTATTGGATTTTGCCCGGTGTATCAAACAAATGAAACGAGACAGAGCTACCTGATCGATGGTTTTCCAAGCAGCCCGGTATCGTATATTAATGGAACAATTAATATACCGATCGTTTGAAAAGAGAAAGATAGAACGGTGTATATTATTTAGAACGAGACAGAGCTACCTGATCGATGGTTTTCCAAGCAGCCCGGTATCGTATATGGGATAATTATTATACCGGTCATTGTATGTGTTGAAGAGAGAAAGGTATAACGGTATCAGTGTAATATGTATGTGTCGGATAGAACGAGACAGAGCTACCTGATCGATGGTTTTCCAAGCAGCCCGGAATCGTATATGGGATAATTATTTACCGGTCTTTATGTGTGTTAAAGAGAGAAAGGTATAACGGTGTCAGTGTAATATGTATGTGTTGAATAGAACGAGACAAAGCTACCTGATCGATGGTTTTCCAAGCAGCCCGGAATCGTATATGGGATAATTATTATACCGGTCATTGTGTGTGTCGAAGAGAGAAAGGTATAACGGTGTCAGTGTAATATGTATATGTCGTATAGGTTAGAACGAAACAGAACTACCTGATCGATGGTTTTCCAAGCAGTCCGGTATCGTATACATATAGGATAATATTTAAACAAAGTCGGTGCAGAAATAGAACGAGACAAAGCTACCTGATCGATGGTTTTCCAAGCAACCTGGTCTCATGTATTAGAATCATAAAGAATGTAACTTACTATATCCCGGTATATGTGTCAGAGAGAGAACAGTGTATTCTATGTATGTGTCGGTGAACCAGAAAGTGTAATGACGGCGCGTATACAATTTTAACAGTCTACATGATGTTTCTTACCGTTTGTTAATCGTCGGTCGGTCTCGGTGATGGTCGGGAGCTAGTCGGAGTAGTCAACCGGACGCGAGTTGAGAGTGCGGTACTCTGATTGTAAGACGGCACGATCTCGCTGAGGAAGGCTCTCAGCCGGGCGAATCCCCTTCCACTCGGCGCGCGACATCGAGAAGTACCAATGGCGACGGCGGTTCCGCGCCGACCCGTACTATGAACAGTGGGGAGTGTAGGAAAACTAAGAAAAGCTATTTCCGGGTATTTCGCGACGGAAAACTTTAGAAAATCAATCAGTACAATTAAAATGAATTATTTACAAACAAGAATGAACTTCGTGCGACGAAAAATAAGAAAGTTAAGAACGGATACGTATACAACCCTGTAAAAATTATGTAACTTCGTTACACACCCCCCTTCTTTGAAAAAAAATATTTTTATTTACAAAAGGAAAATATTTTCTTATTCTAGCCCTACTGCGGAAGATCCCTAATAATTAAAATTACAATTCAGAAAACTATCGCGGATCTAAATAAAATCAAAATAATATATCATTTCTTCTTTGGATTGGTCCAGTGGTCCGGGTACTGCAACAAGTTCTCGTACACGTAGCGGTGGTAAACCGTGCAAAACACGATGCCTCACCGTCTCTGCTTCCTGGAACTGGAACATTATATAGGGCTTCTTTAGGTAAGGGGTGTCGGTTACTTCAGATGGAAAAATAATTCTTCTTATAAACGGTGAATTTATTGAAGGGTAGAAATTTCGCTGCAGCGGTGTATTCGAAACTCTTGATACGACCCATCTTTGTAATCACGATTGAACAGCAGCATGATGGTAATAGTAGCCGTCGGTGTCGGAAAACTTCGGTGTTCATAGTGTCCCATCTTGGCAGCAAAACAAAATTCAACAGTGACCCCGGCTTTCAGAAGACGACGATGACTGACTTCAGTAATTTTTAACATACGGTAGAAGCTTTTGGCCATCAATAGAGTTCCTTGCCTGGGGTTCCTTATAGAAATTTCCTTTGGGCTGGACAGTCAAATAGCAAGTCGGGTAGAAGCACATTTCATTTTCTGGGATTCCCAGAACAGAGTTACCATTACTATAACGGTTTGGTGTTCTCCACGAAGTTGGCTACTTAAATCAAAACATCCGGAGCAATCCTTATAAGTGGGTAATCAGTATCGGTTTCTTCTATCAAAAAAAAAAAATCTGACGTGATCCAAAGATGCGGTGTATTTGCAGCGGTTTGTTACTTCTCGGCAGTAGTAGGAAGGTAAAGCGGTTTCGTCATACTTCCAATATGATAGTCTTGCTTTTTGTTCAGTAGTAGCGGTCTGGAAAATACTGTTTTAAGATGCCGAAATTGCAGTATTTCGAAGCGGTGGTAAAGAAAAGCTTTTATATATCTTTTACAGAGTACAGACGTTCTTTTAACTCGCTCCAGTTTTTAGTGTATTTAGAAGTTATTTTAAAGTGATAATTACTTAAATTGAGTATGGACGGAAAATATAGTAAGGAGAAACCCAAAGTGAAAAAAAAAACTAATTTAGATACAGTTGAAACCCAAAAAACCAGAAGCCTTTCATGCAATTCATTGGAATCTTTAAAAATCACACGAGCAGAAATAAACAAAATAATAGGTGTCAAGGACAACCGAACACAGCTGATAAGAGGTTCAAGTAAACAAAGTGATCAACAACAAATACCAGGGAGTCTTGAAAAGATGGATGATAAAGTTTATCGCAATGAAGAGAACACATATGACTCAGTTTTTAAACCGACACCGACTTTATTCAGAACGCCCCCAAAACCAACTGAAGGAGAAAATAATAATGAGGAAAATGAGAAAATTATTGAGGAAAACAGCAACAAAAGACGGCGATCAGAGACAACACCAGAACAAAACATTAAATCGTGTAAACGCCTTTGTGACAGCGAAAAGGCAAGTGATTTTAATGACAAAATAAACATAAACAATGACGAAATAAGCGACATGAACGTGACTCGAACTCTATCAGAGGAAATGATCACAAAATTTTTCTCAAATCTGGATGTAATTACTGAAGCTGTAGACGAAGGAAAGGGCAAAGATGCAAACATACATCTCACAGAAAGGGCATTAAAATCAGTAAAAGATGCTCAATCTGAAATTTGTAAGCTGTTTACTCTTTTGGTATTTAAAGTGGGAGAAATAGAAAATGAAAACCAAATGTTAAAAAATAAAATAAAACAAACAACACCAGTACAAAATAAAATCAGTAATGACCATGGTCAAAACAATTTACTGAAACACCAAGAGACCAATAAGACATATGCAATAGCAGCAGGCAATAATAGGAACATCAACGAAAGAACACCCGAAAACTTAAAAGAGAACAACTGGATAACACCAAAAACTACCAAAAAGCATGAGACAATAATTAGAATTGATAACATAAACGACTCAAAAGAAACTATAAAAACACTGAAACAAGAAATTAGCATCAAAGACATTGGAAAAGGGTTTAAAAGCATAAAACAAACCAAAAATGGCGCCATTATTGTAGAAAGTTATGATCAAGACCAACAGGATAAACTAAAAACGGCAATAAATCGCATTGATAAAATCAAATATAAAGAAAATGACATTTCTGATCCCATGTTTATGATAACGGGTATTGAAAAGGGCTTTACCGATCAAGAATTTACTGAGGAGTTAGAAAGGCTAAATTATAGTATTGTGGAGGAACTACAAACCAGCGTTCAGGATAAAATAAAAGTAATAGCAAAAAACAATGCAGGAACCCACTTAAAGAAAATTGGATACTGCAGGCTCCAGCAAAAATTGCAAAATGGTTTTTAAAAAAAGGTACTATTTATTTCGACCTGGTAACTGTACATGTTCAAGAACATCTGAACCTGGCTTTATGTTTTAAGTGCTCCGGATGTGTTCACGTGGCGAAATACTGCAAAGAAAAGGAATGCTGCCATAAATGCGGAGGAGAACATATGTCAAAAGATTGTACCGAGAATACTTTTCGATGCCCAAATTGTATAAAAATGAAACTTTCCGATTATCAACACTCTGCAAGAGATACCGATTGTCCTATATACAGAAGAAGACTTGCTAGGTTTAGAAATAGTATCAATTACAATGAGGATTTTTTATAAATAAAAACACGCAAACCACCAAAGAGGTTAAACAGGAGGAACCTTCAAAAACAACAAAAAACAATCTTACAAAGATTAGCATCATTCACCAAAATGTACAGTCACTAGGTAACTCTGTGGATGGAATAAATTATATTGTAGGAAAGTACAATGATTGTAAATTTCTATGTATTACAGAGCATTGGAAGTCAACTGAACAATTGAGATATTTGGCTATAAAAAATTTTAAACTAGGAGATAGTTATTGTCGCGACGCTGGCCAGCACGGAGGAAGCGCAATTTTTGTACATAAATCAATAAAGTTTCGACCAAGAAATAAAATAAACAAACTTTCAGTTAAAAGTGAATATGAATATGCTGCCATAGAATGTGAAATAAATGGGGTCCAAATTATTATAGTATCTGTATATAGACCACCGTCTAGAAACATAGTCAGATTTCTAGATAGTATTGAGGCAATGTTATCTAGTATTATTGGCGAAAATAAAAAAATTATAATTGCGGGTGATTTCAATATAGAAATGTTAAAGGAGAATAGCAATAAAACAAATTTAATATCGCTATTTCAATCTTTTGACTTAAAGCAATCAATATTCGCAAATACTAGAATAATGTATAACTCAGCTTCATGCATTGATAATATATTTTTAAATTTAGATTATGTAGATAGTGCTGTCATTAAAACGTTTATTTCCGACCACACAGCCCAAAAAGTGAATTTTCAACTAAAATTTCCTGAAAAAAATAATTTACAATACCGTAGAATCTTTTCAGATGAAAATAAACTATTATTCATAAATTACTTGAAAGAACAAGATTGGCTTCAAACGTACGAATCGGATAGGTTAAATGTAAACGCACAATGGAACTTATTTATGAATACATTTACCAATATCTTTAATCATTGCTTTCCTTTAAAATTAACAAACTTTCGTCAAAAACATAAAATATCTAACGATCCAAGAATAATAGAGTGTAAAGACAGATTAGATCTATTTTTAACTTTATCTAGATATGACAATAACTTTAAAGAAGAATATAGGAAAACAAAAAAAAATATGATGATCTGCTAAGGGCAGTGAGGTCGGAAGAA
Organism: Polydrusus cervinus; assembly: GCA_935413205.1. Classification (NCBI taxonomy): domain Eukaryota; kingdom Metazoa; phylum Arthropoda; class Insecta; order Coleoptera; family Curculionidae; genus Polydrusus; species Polydrusus cervinus. The sequence goes on along the minus strand of OW284519.1, from coordinate 12,069,437 downwards.
TACGACAAACGGATAAGATCAGCAGATAACAAAACTAAGTGTATGTGGAGTATTTGTAAAGAAATAACCGGACATAACAAAAACGATGGTGATATTGGTATTAAGGGAAATGCCGAACAAATACCGGATCAGTATAACACATACTTGTTATCTATAGTTCCAGAGTTACTTAAAAAACTAGAAACAAAGTCATCAAATTGTGATATTAGGAGAAATAATAAATCATTGTTTTTAAGACCAGTGTCTACCAATGAAATTTGTGAGTGTGCTAAAAAAATTAAAAATAAACATAGTAGTGGTGTAGATGAAATACCAACTAGCATTGTAAAATTAGCCATCCCTGTAATCCAAGATGTTCTTTGTTACCTTATTAATAAATCATTTAAGAAAGGAATCTTTCCAGACCAACTTAAAATAGCGTTAATTAAACCTCTATTTAAAAAAGGAGATCCCGAATTAATAGAAAATTATAGACCAATCAGCCTCTTACCAGCTTTTTCAAAATTGTTTAAGCTCTTAATGTGTCGTCGTCTTGTTAACTTCATGAATGAATGTAACCTTTTTAATAGTAACCAACATAGCTATATACCGGGAAAATCAACACAAACTGCCATTTTTCAATTTACGAAAAAAATTTTAGAAATTGTTGAGAAAGGAAATTTGGCACTCGGTATATGTTTAGATTTATCAAAAGCCTATGATTGTATCGACCCAAAGTTATTATTAAAAAAATTGGAATTATATGGTGTTAGAGGAAATGCTCTTAAACTATTTGAATCTTATTTAATTAATAGACAACAAAAAGTTAAGGTAACAAAGAACGGACAAACTTACTTTTCGAACTTAATGAGTAATAGTTTAGGAATTGCTCAAGGCAGCATTGCAGGGCCAATCTTATTTGTAATTTTTCTTAACGACCTGAATTCCATAGAAGCGTCTCAACACGAAAAAGTAACATGTTTTGCTGACGATACAAATCTTATTACGGGAGGGGAAAACATCTTTGAATTAAGGACAATGGGAACTACACTATTTAATAAAGCCAACTCTTGGTTTTCAAAAAATAAATTAATTTTAAACAAGAACAAAACAAATGCTCTTATTTTCAGAACTAAACTGTCAAAAGTTGAGAAACCACAAAGTATATATTTAGGGGAATCGGATGTGGAAATTGTTGAACAAACGAAGTTTTTAGGCGTCAACCTAGATGAATTTCTAAGTTGGTCACATCATATTAATACACTTATAAAAAAATTAAACTCGGTTTGCTATGGAATTAGGGTTGTTGCCCGATACATGAAGGAAAAAAGCTTGAAAGTAATATACTATGCAAACTTTGAATCCATCATGAAATACGGAATTATTTTTTGGGGTAGCAATAGCTTAATTGAAAAAATATTTGTTGTTCAAAAGCGAGCATTAAGAATAATAAAACTAATGGCTTTTAATGAAAGTTGCAGGAATGTTTTTAAACAATGTGGAATCTTAACGGTTTATGGTGTGTACATTTATGAATGTTTGTTGTTCTTTTTTAAAAATAGAAACACTTTTGAGCTGCAAACTTTTCATGATTATAACACTAGAACTCTAAATGTAAATTACCCTATCCATAGACTAACATTAACAGAAAAAAATCCAGGTTATATGTGTCTAAAATTCTTTAACAAGTTGCCAAATGATATTAAATGTATAAGTAGTCTTAAAGTATTTAAAGTTAAAGTCAAAGAAATGTTAATTAATCTAGAACCGTACTCAATACAGGATTATTTAGGATAATTTATAGAGAATAAGAACATTTGTTTTCTTCCTTTTATGACGCCGTTTCCTTTTGTGTTTTTGTATGTTTTATGTGCTTTGTACAAGAAATGTATATTATAACATAATTTGAAATATAGATTATTATTATTATTATTATTATTATTATTATTATTATTATTATTATTAAAGACAGCTAAAAAGGTTCGGTGGTCATCGCGGCCTGGTGATGCGGACGGTGTCGTTATCGTGACTGCCGGTATTACTGTGTTTCCTGCAGCAGAGTGGGTTGTGGTCAAGGAAGGCTTCGGTGGCGTGGCTGCTGCGTAGGTCTGTTGGGTAGCGGTAGTGGAAACGTTACCAGGTGGGAAGCTAAACGGTGTTGTTTTTAGTGATGGCGTCGCGCGGCCACTGCGTATAAAATTTATTAGACGCTTCTTGAGGATGTCGGTGCTTCCGGTAGTATCAAGACCAAACTTAGTTAGCTCGACAATCAGACTATCCTTCTTTAATTGATATACCCAGCTTACTTGTGTATCGCTCGGATCGGTCTGCGTTGTTTTCGTGGTGTCATCTTCGGAGTGCAGCGGCGTCGTGGCGGCGGCGGAGGTGTTTGGCTTATCGATATCCATTGCGGTTGGCTTTGTAGGAGCTCTGCGGTCTCTAGAGAACGATCCGTCTCGGTCGGTGGTTCGATGGGAACTGCCTCGATATTTCTCGACGACTAACTATCGGTCAGATATGAATTTGCGCAAGTAAAAGAACGCACACTCCCCTCTCTTTTCTTTCAGCGGTGCGCGATTTTTCGAACGGCAACAACTTAGTGAGCTAAATTTTACGAATTAAAAAAAACTATGTTTGACACATGCGCTAAACGGTATTCGGCAAAATGTACGTCAACGGATCATTTTTCGACACGACCTAACCTAAACCTAAAACTAAACAGGGATTCTTACCACCTGGGTTCCTCTCTGAACCACGGTAATACCCTAACCGGACCGCGACTCTTTACCAAGCCCGCGGTATAATACGGAAATAACAGACTTAAACCTAAAAATACAGTATACAGATGTCGAAAAATGGATTCCCTACCTTTGGTTTAATTTTTAAACTCGGTGCGACGGTATTTTACAGAAAATTTATTTCGCGCATGCGCAGTAGGTCCCTGCTCGGGCGCCAAATTTTGTAAAGAACGTTTTGTATGGTAGCTCCGTATTAATTCCTATCTATCTATCTAGCTAATCTATTGCTCACGTCGCTTATGCGTGATTTGCTGCATGCGACTATAGGACGAAAAGTACTTTTCCAACGGAGTCTCGGGCGCCACATCTTGGATTAATGTGGTAAGAGCCCCACAGTTACCTTCGAGTAGCTTTTAGACAGTGGAGAAAATAATCCAGGCGTTCAACTGCATATGCATGGTGCGAAGGAATAATAAAACAATCGGTTTTAAAACATTTTATATTCAAAGTACTGTACATTAAAATATGCCCCATTTATTAGCGGTTCTAAAATGAAATGAATTTACCAGTTAAAGAGAGAGGAGGATTGTATACGTTCAGCGGTACGCGACAAGGTATCTTTTATTTATTAATTATTCGCGGCTGAAATAAATGACTCCGGCTCCGGCGTGATTAAATGATTTCGCGATTCTATGTTTGCAAGCGGTCCGGCGGTTGGCTTTACGGCAGCGGTACGTAGGCGCAAACGGAAACATGATCGGCAGGTATCAGTGTAAAGGTCGGAACAGTAACGGACTTGCAGATATCAGTAACGGAACGCGACCTACTTGAGCTATCGGAAAAGAAACCCGTGGTTAAATTACTTACAAAGATAGATGCGGCCAGAAATACGTTGAGTGGTATCGGTAAAAAGTCCCAGAAGAGAATAGAAACGACTAGTAGTTTAATAGCGGTTAGAATAGTAGGCCGGCTTTGCGGTACTTGTATTTGTATATGACTTTCGCGGAATTACACGTTCTGGCGGTTCAACAGTGTTTGCAGGAAAATTGTAAATGTGAGTGTTGTATGTGTGGGACAGAGATAGGTATGTCGGTATGCGTGTGTGTGTGAGAGAGAACGGAGATAATACATTATTGGATTTTGCCCGGTGTATCAAACAAATGAAACGAGACAGAGCTACCTGATCGATGGTTTTCCAAGCAGCCCGGTATCGTATATTAATGGAACAATTAATATACCGATCGTTTGAAAAGAGAAAGATAGAACGGTGTATATTATTTAGAACGAGACAGAGCTACCTGATCGATGGTTTTCCAAGCAGCCCGGTATCGTATATGGGATAATTATTATACCGGTCATTGTATGTGTTGAAGAGAGAAAGGTATAACGGTATCAGTGTAATATGTATGTGTCGGATAGAACGAGACAGAGCTACCTGATCGATGGTTTTCCAAGCAGCCCGGAATCGTATATGGGATAATTATTTACCGGTCTTTATGTGTGTTAAAGAGAGAAAGGTATAACGGTGTCAGTGTAATATGTATGTGTTGAATAGAACGAGACAAAGCTACCTGATCGATGGTTTTCCAAGCAGCCCGGAATCGTATATGGGATAATTATTATACCGGTCATTGTGTGTGTCGAAGAGAGAAAGGTATAACGGTGTCAGTGTAATATGTATATGTCGTATAGGTTAGAACGAAACAGAACTACCTGATCGATGGTTTTCCAAGCAGTCCGGTATCGTATACATATAGGATAATATTTAAACAAAGTCGGTGCAGAAATAGAACGAGACAAAGCTACCTGATCGATGGTTTTCCAAGCAACCTGGTCTCATGTATTAGAATCATAAAGAATGTAACTTACTATATCCCGGTATATGTGTCAGAGAGAGAACAGTGTATTGTATGTATGTGTCGGTGAACCAGAAAGTGTAATGACGGCGCGTATACAATTTTAACAGTCTACATGATGTTTCTTACCGTTTGTTAATCGTCGGTCGGTCTCGGTGATGGTCGGGAGCTAGTCGGAGTAGTCAACCGGACGCGAGTTGAGAGTGCGGTACTCTGATTGTAAGACGGCACGATCTCGCTGAGGAAGGCTCTCAGCCGGGCGAATCCCCTTCCACTCGGCGCGCGACATCAAGAAGTACCGATGGCGACGGCGGTTCCGCGCCGACCCGTACTATGAACAGTGGGGAGTGTAGGAAAACTAAGAAAAGCTATTTCCGGGTATTTCGCGACGGAAAACTTTAGAAAATCAATCAGAACAATTAAAATGAATTATTTACAAACAAGAATGAACTTCGTGCGACGAAAAATAAGAAAGTTAAGAACGGATACGTATACAACCCTGTAAAAATTATGTAACTTCGTTACAAGTTGCATTTTTTATTTTACTTGAAACGTTAGTAATAAAGTTCTACTGGTTCTGGTTAATGATACCTATATGAATTATATATGTGAAATGACATATTTTTTTAAATTGTTAGTTGTAAAATGCAGAACATTTCTAAAAAAAACTAACTAACGGTCCAATTTATTTTACTTTTTAAAATACTAAAATAAAATTAATTATATAGTATTTGCGGTAAAAAAAAATATACCATTAACTGGAAAGTGTATGTGTATAGTAAATAGTATTAACATAAAATTAGGCATAATATAGTCTCTATATAAATTAATTCTAAAGTAGAAAAATACATGTTTCTTAATTTTAAACTTAAATCTAGGTTTTGTGGTATTAAGAGTAAGGTCTAGTTACGCATTCGCCATTTCGTTTTTTGATCAATATTTCGTTACTTTTTCCTTCTATCCAAAAATCGGTCAAATATGTGCCGATATTTAAAGCATAATTACCTACAATTTAAAGTTAAACAAGTTTGAATTTATATAGAATTAAAAGCAGAAAAAGAAAAATGGACAAATTTCACAAATTTTTGTTTTTTGCTTTTATTAATTCATTAATCAAAATTTCTTTATTTTAAAACTGTAGGAAATTGCTTCTCAAGAACAGTTATTTAGCGCCTTTTTGAATAAAGCGAAAAAGATAAGTAATATTGATCAAAAAATAAAATGGCGAATGCATGACTAGACCTCACTCTTAAGGAAGTAAAAATATAATATAATCAGAGACACAATTTAGCTTTTCTAGTGATAGCAGAATTTTAAGAGATTTGTATTAGATATAAATGGATTTAATTTTTCTTTTAGTGGCTATAAGACGAAATCCTATGTCCTGAAATGCTACAAAAACCAAAGTGGAACAGATCACCAAAAAATATTTGAGAAATGTAATTGTAATGTATTTAGTATCCTTTGTAGGCCGTGGCGTTAAGGCTTACCCTTCTTTAAATATTTCTTAAAAAGAGCAATTATTAAATTGCTATAATATTGTCCCAATTGTTAAGTTATAAAAATGTTCATTTGTATGTAAAGCTAACAAAATAAATATTTGAAATAAAATGCCATTTTATTTATCAAATAAATAGATAGGGTGAAGCGTTTGTCGTTTTGTATTTTGAAAAATATTTCTTTATTTTTTTTGTTTTATATAAAATAACTCACTAGCAGTCTTTGTAGTCCAATTACTTTTATTTTGTATATTATATAGAATAAAAAATATAATTTCAAATAAAAATACATTTTGGTTTCCATTTGTAAATTTCGCAATTTTAAAGTCTGTAATTGGATTTGAAGAGCGGCTAATGGGTTTATATAAAAAACAAAAAATATTGAATTATTTTTCAAAAAATAAAATGACAAAGGCGTCACTGGCGAATGAGTATTTTATGCTCATCAATACCGCTCAAGAAGTAAATTATTAAAGCGCTTCAAAAGCACTGCAATAAAGCAAAAATTTGATCGCTGGTAGAATGCACTCCTTAAGCACATTTATAGCACTAAGCCGTTCGCGCACACTGCACTGCGCATACTGCTTATTTTGTTACGGCCGGCTGGACACCGGGGTGCCCGACAGATGCTAAAAGCAAGTACTTATCCAGCAGTTCTTTGCTAAAAGTCATCGCTTTTTAAGCGCTTTTAAATACAGTTTGTGCTATCTGGGTAGTTGTATAAATGAGGTTGCGACAAACCTTATATCAATTCATTATAAACAGATTGGTAACCATTACTACAAGTTTAATAAAATGGCGATGGAAACGGTTATATTACCTTTTTATATACTTTTAACTTATTGTAATCTTATAAACTGCTTATAATCTTCTTATATACTTTTATTATCTTTATATAACCATTATATAACTTGATATTACTATAAGTTGCGAAAAAAATGGTAATTAAACTTAACCGTTTTCCAGATATCGAGATTGATAATTATTTGCAAATAAATTATAAAATTCATTAATTTTTTAGTTTTACCTTAGAAAATATTTAGCATAACAACGTTCTTGTTGTCAATGTGGTGATTTTGACAACAGATGTCAAAAATAAATTTAGGCCCAATTTTATAAAAGCCTCTTATTACTTAGTTTAAGCCTAAGTTTAAATCTAGGTTTAAATCAAAGAATAATTCTAAAATCGTAGAAATGTTCGATTTATAATAAGGGATTGGTATCAAAGTTCAATAATTTAAGAGTAATCAACCTGGTCTTAACTCGTTATGTATTATTACATTATATTAAGTTATGAATCGGTACACACCTTTTAAAACTCGAGCTTTGCTGTCAATCCCACCATATAAAATGACCATTTTTGACATTTCTGACTGACTGAACCTCAGTTTAAATCATAGATGTTGTTTTGCCCAATTTTATAAAGTCGATTACAATTTTTTATAATGTGGGATCGACAGTGAAGTTAAAAGTATTAATATAACATAACATAACAAGTTATTACCAGATTGATTACTCTTAAATTGAACTTTGCTTTTTTTTTTTATGATAAAACACCTGCACTGTAGGAAAAATCCTTTAAGGTGCTCTGGGAGCGGTGCGAGTGCGAAAAAAGCGATTAACATTGGTCTTGAAACGTTGAAGATTGTATTCATTGGGAAACACGACCTCAGGAAGATCATTCCACAAAGATGATGTTCTCCAGATGAAAGAATTCTTGAACAATGAAGTTCGAGGAGTACTAAGCTGAACAACATATGGATGAGCGGCAGTGGTTCGCCGTGTATTTCTGATTTGCATTGCTCTAGGTGGAATCAAGTGGGCAATGTCAGTCGAACACCTGCCATGGAAATATCTGTAAAAGAGAGCCAAATCACCAACCTGTCTTCGATGCTCCAGGCTATCGAGGGTCTTGGTCAGCTCTCATTATAAATCGACCATTTCTGACATTTCTAGGTTTTTAGAATTATTATTCTTCGGATTAAACCTAGGTTATAAGTAGGTTAAGGACGTCTGTATAAAATTGGGCTTTAGTACCAAGATAAAGAAGGCAGAAATAGTGGGATTACATTTATATAGAGTATATTGATGGCCTGGTATTCTATTTATCAGAAAAAAAAATAATTCACCTGACAATTTCAACTTCGTATGATAAGGCACGCATTTGGGTTTGGTTTTTTTATCATAAAAATACATTGTCATCAGAACTAAATCACCATGTAAAATTTTGCTGTCCCAACATATAAAATGACCGTTTTTGACATTTCTTCGATTTAAACTAGACCTCGGTTTAAATCATGGATGTTCTTTTATCCAATTTTATAAAGTCACACCACACTAACGATAGTACACTACAGTATGAAATAAAATAAATTTAGAAAACCGCAACGGTTATGAATCGTTTAATATACCCAGATCGTCCTTCGCCACTCTGTTTTAATATTTCACTTCAAATTCAACAAGGGCATAATTACAAGGTTTCCGCAGCAATTTTATTAGGCACGTCCTGCACTAAGATAACGGCCCGAATTCCAGTCGGGCCGGACAGATAATCAACGCCAGTTATGAGATGTAGCAGATTACGGGCGTTGGGTTAATAGGTTCATTTTCGCTGGACCGGAACTTTTTCCTAAGCCTAATCGAATTTTCTTAATTTTCAAATTTGGTCGGCGCTGAAACCTTCATTCAACCTCTCTATAATCCACCCGTTTAATATTGATTCCAATAATTTTTTGTGATAATAGGAAGGCCTATGGCCGTAGTAGGGCCGAAAATAGGGCTAAGTGCCGGGCAAGTAGACTGTGGGTAACTCTTTTTATCCGCTTCATTTTTCCAAATAATTCGAAGATTTGGCGGACATATTGTAAAGTTAGAAGAGAGAAACAGAAAATAATTTTAAAGCGACATTGTTATGAAATCTGAATAAACCGACTGAAAGAAAGAAGTTTTTCAACACCTTCCTAGATACCTGGATGGCATACCCAATGACGAGATTTCAAAGATTGTCCCCATCTCATTCGTAAAATTACTTTTGCACCGAGCCTACAGCTCATTTTTTATAAGAGGGCGATAGAATGTGTAGACTACTATGAAATCCAGGTACTGAATCGGTTATTTTGAAAACCTGACACTGTCTCACCCTATTGTTTTTTATAATTAACCCACAAAACTTTTTACTTAATAAAGCTGGAAATAAATAATTTATTGTTGTCATTTTTCATTTCCATATTTTCACTTGCTTCCGCTAGGAGGGAAACGTTGCCAAATTTTGCACGATCGATCCGAAAAAATCTATTATGACTGTTTGTTGACTGTATGTTAAAGGCAATTCTAAAATGTCATCATAATGCTGATTCACTGTGTTTTAAAATATATATATCGTTTTGACAATATTACTATTTTATAATTAATTTTTATAGTAGTTCAGCTCAAAAGTTAGGTTAAGTTATGTCAAATTGACAATAACATTCCAAGATCGATTCTATTGCGGTTTTCATTTAAGTCTCTTTACAGATACAACTTCTAAATATGCCAACTCGACCTGGAATATTCGAACTCAATACCTGTGTTAGTGAAATTTTTAATTCGCTACATGAATTCAGGTCGATTTAAATAAATAGGTACGTCATGAAATTGTGGTAAATTATTAAAAATACCAGAATAACTCCTCTGGTGGCAGTCACAGAAGCTCTAGTAGCTGGTATTCTATGAGAAATTTTCTCTAAATGTTTGTTGTTATTAGTATTTTGACGTTAGAATATGTTTTAAGCAATCCAATATTGTGTTTAATTAGGTATATTCTTTTTTTCACCGGCGAGTCAACCGGTGGTACCGGTTGAGCCGAACCGTGTATCTTAAATTGCCTATTGAATTACCGGCTGGACATAAATCTTGTTCTTTTATTCATGGTGGATTACTATTGATTTCTATTAACGTTAACGAGAGAGAGATCGTAAAATAATTAACCATCTGGTTGATCAATGACGTTTTTCCACCATCTGTCAATCATAAGTTCATCAGTTCCACCACTGGTTGAATTTCCTCGCGAAAAAGAATATATACCTATTTGAGCCCAAATAAAACTCACAATAGGGGAATCTTTTAATCATTTGGCAACAGCGTATTATACGCTCGTAAAAGATTCCCACTATTTCCATATGGTTTCATTTATGGAACTTGTCAGGAACTAAGTGGTAGCATGAATTTCAGTTTTTGTCGGTTTGTTTTGATAAAGAGGAATGCGGGAGTCTATCTTTGCTTTCTCGTCGTTGGGTATATCAATACCGCATACATAACTTCGGGGGTTCACATCGAACAATATATAATACAGCATACAATATTCACAGTGTTTCTTTACTTGTGCGTCATTATTTAACGTTTAAGTGACAACACGAGTTAAAACTCATATAATAATAATGACGAATAAAAACATAACCCAACGTCTTTCGGGCACTATTCTATGACGTAATACGTCGTTGCTAATAAACCGCGCTATACAGAAAAAAAACTGTAAGGAGGAGTTTCAGACTAATTTGACAATTTAATTTTATTATTTTTTAAAGTTTGTCCATTGACTGCCGATGTTAATTTTTACATTTTTCTGACTTGAAAATTTATTTATTTGTAAAAATAGTTCTTTGCGGAGCTTTTATTATCGTTCTCTTGTGTTTTTTCCGGTAAAAAGTTTATGATACGTATTTATTTTATATTAAGTAAAGCGCATTAAGCACAATTGGATACAGGCGGCGCAGTGCAGGGAGGAGTGGCACAGATTACGGGAGGCCTATGTCCAGCAGTGGACGCAACAAGGCTGATTGATGATGATTTATTTATTATAAAAAGTGCTAACTTTAATATTGGGTTGCATAAAGATTTTTAACCAAAATTTACTACCCAGCAAGTTTGTCCGTTATATAACTGACAGCTTTATTAGCCCGCAATGAAAGGTGCCTGATACTATATATATATTACTTCGTACGTATTATCCGCCAAATGAACTTGCTTGGGCTTCCGCAGAAGTTCCTGCATAACTACCCCCAAAGCCACCGTCTCCTGGGTATCCCCCATAACCACCACCTGGATAATCCCCTTAACCACCTCCGGGGTAACCTCCATAACCGATACCTCCCCCTACAGAATATGCAGCAGCTGTAACAAAAAAAAATTGTTTTATGTGATACCACAGAGTCGATTAATCTCTATTTAACTTTCAGCAAATTTTATTATTTCGTGGGTGGCCCGCTCTCAACGCAGAATTCCATAGCATTTAAACTACAAAACTTTTTAATATATTTTAAAAACAAAATTATAAAATGCATTTAATTTAAAATTATACATGGTGTCCCAACCAGTCAGGGCATATCCAACATTTTATAATTTTAGAAATAATATAATGGGATGTTCCTGATACCTGATAGTATATTAAAAATTAAGGGAGCCAGGATAGTAAGATTTTGAGAAAATTATTTCTGCCAATGTCATGTATGTCACAGTCAAACTTGCAGGTTAGTTAATTATTATTAAAATTATCTGTGTAATCCGACATGAATGGTATATCGCCAAAAAAATTACGGCGATGGCTAAATTCCAGACTCCAGAAACTACTCCTGGGGCAATAATCTGGTACACAGATGGCTCCAAAACCAAAGAGGCTAACTTAGCGGGGATACACGGAGTAAGACCGGAGAAAAATGCGTTTTTCTCTCTGGGAAAGTATCCTACAGTGTTCCAAGCAGAAATCTACGCAATATTGCAATGTACGTACGAAAACAATAGGATGGTTTACCTCAATAAGCGGATCCATATATTCTGACAGTCAAGCAGCCCTTAGATCGCTAATATGCAACAAGGTAACCTCAAGACTGGTATGGAAATGCCAAGTAGAACTGGAGGCCTTGGCGAAAGTAAACAAAGTAATACTGCAGTGGGTACCAGGCCACGAAGGTATTACAGGAGATGAAAAAGCCGTTAAACTCGCAAGAAAAGGCTCCAAAAATAAATTCATTGGTCCAGAACCGGCACTCGGAATTCCAAGATGCACAGCACGAGATGCTATAAAGCGATGAATTAGGAATAAACACAAAATCCACTGGAGCAATAGACAGGGATTAGGCCACAGTAAAAGCTTTATTGGGGATCCAGACCCAAGACTTACGAAATAGTTGCTTTAAATGAACATGAACCAGCTGAGAACCATTACAGGAATTCTTACAGAACAAATGGCTGTCAAGAACCATCTGCACATAATGCAACTGTATAATAGAGACCTTGACTGCAGATTATGCGGACAAGAGAGAGAAACTCTAGCACATAGTTTGCCATTGCGAGTCACTGGATCGGAAAAGGCAACAAACACTCGGGCAACCAAAACTGGAACCAGAGGCCAAACCTGGCCTAAGTGCATCCGGCGCACAAACGGGCCCTCGGAAAAAAAACCGTACATCGGGACTTTAGCCACCTCTATTATAAGTTTGTAGGACGACCGGTTGTCCTTGGCGAGACCCCAGTACCTTGAGAGAATAATCTATGTCTGACCCAAAAAAGTGTAATAAATCATCATTATGTATTAAAACTTTATTTCTGAGCGACCCTGTAGGTATACTTAAATTATTTTTTCTACGATCGTTCAAAAAATGTCATTTTGTGTATGCATTTCTAATGACAAAAGTAGGTCTTTATTGCATACTATGCAATAAAGTACTTTTTGCCCTAGTGCAATAAAGTAAATTGCCTAGAAAACCCTTCGTAAGGGTATATTTTTCTGTTCTTCAAGCAGTTTATCTTGCAATGTTGAGGGTCTCTCTTCTTGTAAAACCTTGAATTAATTTTATTCGCTGATGATGAAGGTCTTTACCTTCGAAACATGTACGACAATAGGATTTTCTAATTATTGAGATCCTAATAATAAACTAGTGGAGCAGACTGTTTGTATTATTCCCCCACTAACGAACAATTTGTTTATAGTATGTGTATCACAAAACAATATGGCGGAATGACGGACGTGTTCCTTCCAAACAATTAAAGTCAAAGGTATCTTTGATCCATTGTTAAATTTGAATCACAACTTTTACACACAAAGGAGAGGTAATACACAGCAATTTTAAAATTTTGTTAAATAAGAAAGCGATCGTAGAAAAAATAGTGTATGTAACATGTGCAAAAAGTGTGTTTATTACACATGGCATATATAACTTCTATGCCGTGTGCAATAAACATACACTTTTTGCACATGTTACATAAATAATTACCTATTTGTGTATGCATTTCTAAGGACAAAAGTAGGTCTTTATTGCATACTATGCAATAAAGTACTTTTTGCCCTAGTGCAATAAAGTAAATTGCCTAGGAAACGTACAATTTGTTTATAGTATGTGTGTCACAAAACAATATGGCGGAATGACGGACGTGTTCCTTCCAAACAATTAAAGTCAAATGTATCTATGATCCATTCTTAAATTTGAATTACAACTTTTGCACACAAAGGAGAGGTAATACAGAGCAATTTTAAGAAATTTTTAAATAAGAAAGTGATCGTAGAAAAAATAGTGTATGTAACATGTGCAAAAAGTGTATTTATTGCACATGGCATATTATTTACCTCGACTATGTCTCGGTGAATAACTTCTATGCCGTGTGCACATACACTTTTTGCACATATTACATAAATAACTATTTTGTACCCATTTTCTTGACCCAATAATTCATATTGCCTTTAGAGAAAAGGCAATCCCACAAAAGCATTCATATAAAACTAATAATACCTTCAAAATTTTATAGATTGCACATTTTTCTGTTTGATTAATTTCCTCACAAAAGTACAGCAGAAAGCAGATGAAACCATAGAAAAACAAAGGAAAGCCCAAGAAGGCTTACGCCTTCGTCTTACAAGGCCGTAGTTTATTAAGGTTCACTTTAACCCGAATAAAATTAGATGAGACTCGCGCAACTAAAGTTTATCGGCTAAAGATTGGCCCTAATTTTATATGGTAATTTTATTACCCGCTATTATTTTTGGGGTCTGACATTGTTAAAATATCAATCCATTTTATGGGACTTTAGGACACAATTAAAATAAATATTTTTCTCTTGTACAAGAGAAAACTGCAAATATCGCCCAATTGCAGTAGTTGTACAACTGATACAGCTTTTTCTAGTGTACTGGGAGATGCATTCAGGCGCGGATCTAGAACTTTGTTGTGCACTGAGAAAAACTTCAGCAAGAAATTCTTTGCTAAGATTATTTTGTCTGTAATATTAAATTTTCAACCTACGATAGCAAAATTAATTTCTTATTGCAAAAGAAACAATTTACCTGAAAACTCTTTATACCCGTTACAAAAATCTTTGCTATTATAGAAAACTTACATTATGATAACAGCTAAGTAAGTATTTATAAAAAATTATTTTCTAGGACTACTATTTGCTTTGCTGAGGAAGTAATGCAGTTTGCTGCTTTTAAAAAAAATCTTTATAAAAAAAATCTTTTCTAGCGCTCTAAAGCGTGTTTAAAGGGGTAGCAAAATTTTTTGTTGGAATTGGAAAAATCGTAACTGTTCGGTTCGAATCCGATTATTTCGTGGTGACAAATTCAGTCTGATTGGGTCAATTTTTATATTGAGCATCAGTCGTCCCGTTCCTGTCTCTACATGTCTTCAGGTATTAATTTTTTCTGATATTTAGATGCTCGTTCCTTCATAAAGTAAAATCGTCGAATCGGTGGCTGTTGTTGGTGACCATTATGACTCGACATTTGTCTCATTTTTTCCAATAAACATTGTCCTGGCTCAAAAATGTTTCCAGTGTGCAGTGCTTTATTGGATTGTGACATCAATGACAGTGTAGATTTTTAATATCAGTGTTAAAAGACCAAAGTTATTTTAGTTTTATGTTAATTTTTTTATGTTATGTGTTTAGTTAAACTGTTGTTTATTTAATAATAATTTTTGTGTGAGTCAAGTTTTAGAGAAAAGAAAATTAGTAATTCTTTAGCAAATGCTATTCATAATAAAAGTCCTTAAACTAAAATACAACTTACCAAAGTTTTAAACACGGTATGATTCTTAAAAGGAAGATTTTAAGAAATATCTCAAAAGTAAAATACTTTCTTTTTCTAAATAAAATACAATGTAATTATTATTTTACCTAATATTCGGGCTAGATGCAGAAAAAAGTTTTTTCTGCATTCCCTTTTGGATATTTGTTTAAATTTAAAGTGAACAGATATTTTTTCATAAGATATGTTTTAACCACTCAAAAAAAAAAAAAAAGCAGTAAAATATTATTGTTTTTTTAAGCAGCTAAAACTGAAACTATTTTTAGATTATGAAGTTGTTTTCTGTTGTATTAAATAATAAAGAGAAATTTTTTTTTTAGTTTCAAATCTTTGACAACCTATTAAGACGTGGGGAGTTGCATGATATAAAATATGATGGAGTTACCTGAAAAATAAGCTTTATACTATGTTTAATTTTTGATATAGCATGGAAAATATTATTTTTAATAACACAATTTTAAATGAATCAAAATTTTTTGAAACTTACGTATCCAAAGTAAAAAAAACTTGGTTTATATAAATGTGTTATTAAGCATAATATGTTCTCTAGAGTATATTAAAAATTCAACAAAATATACGGCTTCTTTTTTGGGCCACACCCCATATATTATAGCAAATAAGTGGTGCTGTCATAATAAACCACTTTACTATTATAGCAATGCTTACTTGCTACCGTAGCTAAAAAAGAGTTCCTGAAGTAAGTAGGTACATTCTGACGCAGCAAAGTAACTTTCTTGAAATAAATAAAAAAATCTTTCTAATATAGCAAAATGTTATACTGATATTGAAAAAAAAATTCTTGTTTCAATAACGATGCAGATAGCGTAGAAAAGTATCTTTATTGTTCTAGCAAAGTCTCTTTATAGCCGATGGTCAGTTACTTTGCTAATACAACATTTTTGTTTACTTGAGCTAAGTGATCATTCTTTATAAAGTGACTTTATTACGACAGCAAAGAAATTACAGCCAAATGGATTTTACTGTCTCAAGTAGTTTTTCTTTTGTCCCCTATGTTAGCATTTTTCTTTATAAGCGGTATAAAGATTTTTATAAGGACAGCAAGAATCTTCTCTCAGTGTGTGTGAGGGTGTGTGTGTGTGGGTGTGGGGGGTGAAATCCTGTAAATGCAGTGAAATTTTTTTTGGGATCACGCCCAATGTTCGACAGGAAAAGCGCGACAGGCATAAAATGATCTAATAAGAAAATTTGCCAGGTTCGTTATCGATATTAATATTTTTTTTACATATATAATCGTCTGTTTACTTTTGATACCCAGTATTAAGAGAAATTTCTACACTTGATAAAATAAAATAAAAAATATATATAAACATTTTAGGGCAAAAAAGCATTGACTCTTAAATTACGTAGTCTAGATTTTCTGGTTTAATATTTCCAAATCTAGTTATAACTTCATCAACGTCGACGCTTGTTAGGCTTTCCTCTACCATCTTTGCTCCAAGTCACGTTTTAACTCGACGTAAAGTCGAGAAGGACCTTTTCGCTGTTGCTGCACTTACAGGTAGTATAGCAAATACTTACTTAATACTTGCTTAAAATACTTTAAGAAAAATTCTAATATTGGGGAATAAATCAGGAACACAGTTATCAAATCTTAGTATGATATGTTGAAGTAATTCAGGTATTTTACAGCCGTTTTTTACTTTGCGTTTTCACTTAGTAATCCATAATTAAAATTCTGCCATTACTGTATTAACCGGTGGATAATTTAAAAGTTGGTTATAAGTTTTAACGGTTTCTTTTACAGCCAGTATGTCTGCTTCCATATAAGATGTTTTTGGCAAGAAAGCAGGTATATTAACTTAAATAAATCCAGCACATTTGAAGAGAGTGGGTTTGACTTTTCATGTCTTCTTCTCCCTTTCTCTTTATCGGTAGGGCCGGCGGTGACTCGAAGAGTATTGTTCAAATATTACAATAAAGCAGATATTTCTGAAAATAATTTTTTTATGCTAATTTATTTATTTTTAAATTCAATAAATAGAATAAACATAGGTACCTTATTTATTGGTAAGGTTGAATCTTTTGATGAAGCTGCAGAGTTAGTCAAAACAGTACATACATTTTTATTCAATAGATGTAGCCGTTACTTGATAAAGATCCATTATAGAAACTAGGTTAAAAAGAATACAAAAATGTATAAATCTTCACTTATTTTTTTATTGTACTATGACAATTGTTGGGGGTGCTTTTGGGGTCATGACTCCCCTCCTCCTCCTATGGATTCGCGCTGGGATTGCATTTTTTTAGATTCAACTACACCCAAGTAACTAAAAAATACCTATTAAATATTTCAGTCGCAAAAAAATCTGAATTATTTCTTACATAATTTTAGTTTATAGGCATATACAATGAACATAACAAAATACAAATAGCAATATATTGTTGGTTCAACAAAAGCAATTAAAGAGCACATTTTTATTATTAAATCTAAAGTTTTGGACTCTCATTTTGTGCTTGTTACCCCGTCTTTTGAAAGCAACCTCTGTGGCTAATATCTCACAGTTCCATTTTCCCTGATACCTTCTATCCATGTTTGAAATATTCTTGTAGAACCTCTCACCGAACTCGTCACTTATAGTACCACAATTTTCCGGAAAGTGATCCAGATGAGAATCAACGAAATTAATTTTCAACAATTTATTACATTCTAGGTTTTGGTATTACAAAAGAAGTAGGGCAACCAGATCATTATAGTTTTCTACTCGAACAACTGGTGGTTAAAATACAACTAACTAAGAATTAAGACTTTATGTTATATGTATTTAAAATCCTTATAAAGTACACCTGGTATAATAAATCCTGGTATTTCTCGATTAATGGTAGAATTTTCTCATACATTAAGGGCAGATAGGTAACTATCATAATTAGCACGGATCCATAAAATGGGAGCCAACTGAGACTTTTGCAAGACAGATTATTAATTAGTATAATAAAATAAGTAAGATTTTGCTATTTTGGTCTCGGAAACATTTTTGTTGTTTCACAGTGTTATCGGTCTCTGCTGATTATAATAGAGAATCTCTTTTTAAGAAGTTTAAGAGAATAATAAGTTCTGTTGTCTTTGTATCCCATCTTGTCTGTTGTTGTTTTTTTTTCTTGGATCTAAAAAATTGAAGCTAATTATGCAATAGAGGTATTATTCTCTAAAACGTATCCGCTTTTCTTTTAAAAATATTTCAAACTTACCTGGGATTTCTTCTGTTCTAAATTTTAAATATGTTTGCCTACAGTGTTCGCGGAAAAGTTTGCATCATAGGGCAAACCTTTATAGGCATTTGTCTTTTGAAAATCTGTTTCCGGCATTGGGTTCTGCAGAACCCAGATTAAAAAATAAGCTTGTCATTTAAAAATTTCAAACTGACAAGACTTATAAATAAATATTGATTCTCAATATACTCTGAGTCTGATTCTGACTTTTTGTTTAAAAATGTAAGTTTTTTGGAAATATTTAAGTACAATTGTTTATCCTTGCAATTTATATATAAATGATCTTTATGCACTGTGCCCTGTGGGAAACTTTGGGAACTGAATTTTATCTTGACTTATACAATCATACAAAATATGATATACATTTATCTTTAGTTTCTTAGAGCCGTTACAATTTATTGGTAGATGATTGTCATTTATTTTTTCCTATTTTATTTTTTATTTATAGTTCGTATGACATCTGAAGTGAGGGGAGTTATTCTAAAATATGATCTAAAGCTACAAAAACCAAAATATGTCATTTATTATTTGGAATAAACCCAACATTTTGGTTATTGTTGATTTCAGGAATAAAATTATAATAAATTTTCGTAAAATAAAAACTTTCTCTTTCAAAGTCGTTTGCAGTAGAAAAATTGCTTTCTTAGCATTTAATAAATAGATACTAATGGAACTCCGTCTTTTTTATTTAACGATGCTATTATTATAATTTCTTAAAGTTGTTACTATAGATTTGTTAATTTATTTTTCTTACTTGGGGGGGGGGGGGGGGGGGGAAGCATCTACTACTACTAGCTTATTTATTTTCGAAATGTAGATTAAGTGTAGTTATAAATTTGTCAAAAATTCTATTGCAAAAAATGCAACCTTAAGTTATGCATTTCGTTTGATGTGTACTTTTACAGGGCGGCCTATTTGTCTGACAAAGTAATATACCGTCTCTACTATTAAAGATATCAAAAATTTTTTTTTATAAAAGTGATGAGGTATACAAACAGGACAATAAAAAGATACCTTTTTTTTTAATGAAACACCCTATCTATTTGTTGTTTCTTACACAATTATCCATACGACGCCATATTTGGTGGTTGTATGAGCAGCTTTAGTTGGATACCGCCACCATATTTATTTGATATCTGTATTTATTTGTTCGTATAAAATAAATATACTATTATTATTATTATTATTATTATTAATATTATTATTATTATTATTATTTAGTTTTTTAATTTTTTGCAACGTTGCCAACCAAAAAGTAAAATTCTAAAAATTTTGGAAAAAACATGATAGTAAAAAATGATCTGTGTTTCTCAATAAGAGTATCGAAAATCGAAAATTTCTTGTAAGCTCTTTAGTTTAGGAATAGTAAAACTGTCTTAAAACTTCAAGGACCTAAAATTTTGTACAGGGTGTTTTCTGTTGACCTCCAAATATACTCAATTTTAAAATGCAATAACCCTGTTTTTCAAATGAAGCACCCTATACTTATTAGGCTCGCCCAATAGATATTGTAAGTGTAATCTTTTATTATTGTTAAGTCATACCTATATCTAAATTTACCAGTTTTTCCAATATTTCGATTTTTATTTAAATTTACGTGCAAAAAAACTATCGTTTTTATTTTTGTAGTCAAACATGACCAGCAAAGTCAAACAAATGTAATTGAATATAATTCAATAAAATTAAAATACGTTTAATAGTAATATTTTTTCGACGATGTCTTCTTATAATCTAGGTGCTTGCCGTTAATTTTAGCATTCATATAAAAATTGTTTTTTTCTACGATCGTTCAAAAAATGTCATTTTGTGTATGCATTTCTAATGACAAAAGTAGGTCTTTATTGCATACTATGCAATAAAGTACTTTATGCATTGCATAGTATGCAATAAAGTACTTTATGCATTGCATAGTATGCAATAAAGTAAATTGCCTAGGAAACGAACAATTTGTTAATAGTATGTGTATCACAAAACAATATGGCGGAATGACAGACGTGTTCCTTCCAAACGATTAAAGTCAAAGGTATCTATGATCCATTGTTAAATTTGAATAACAGCTTTTGCACACAAAGGAGAGGTAATACAGAGCAATTTTAAACTTTGTTGTTAAATAAAAAAGCGATCGTAGAAAAAATAGTGTATGTAACATGTGCAAAAAGTGTGTTTATTGCACATGGCATATCTATGCCGGGTGCAATAAACATACACTTTTTGCACATGTTACATAAATAACTATTTAAGTACCGAAATGCTTTATGATTTACATTCTTAGTGTGAGTTACAAAAATACATTTTTGGCAACAAAACTTATATATCCAGACAGGCGGCATCCCAATAAACGAGCTTTGGAAAAGTAATGGAGAGGTTTGACAGAACAGGAAGCGTGACTATGACCATCAAAGGAATAGAAGAAAAACTGTTTAAACAGAAGAAATTGAGCTAAATAATTTATTGACTATTATTGAACCGAGAACAAACGACTCGAAACCTCGTCTTTCTTCAGTAGCATGGTGTTATTTAACACAATTTAAATGTTTGTGAACCTATTTTCAATATCAAGTTGCGTAATAAAAAATTAAGTTTTTTTAGAGTTAGCCCTCTATTTATTATAGGGTGTTGCATTTGAAAAAACGGAGTTATTGTATTTTAAAATTTAGTATATTTGGAAGTCAACAGGAAACACCCTGTACAAAATTTTAGGTACCTTAAGATTTAAGGCAGTTTTTCTATCCCTAAACTTAAAAGCTTATAATAAATTTTCAATTTTCGATACTCTTATTGAGAATACAGGTAATTTTTTACTATAATGTTTTTTCCGAAATTTTAAGAATTTTACATTTAGGTTGGCACAACTTTTATAAAGACTTTTTTTTGATATATTTAATAGTAGAGATAGTATATTACTTTGTCAGACAAATGGGCCACCCTGTATCCTTTATTAACTCGATAGACAGGAAAAGTTTGTAAATAAGAATTCGACATAGTAATATTCAAAATTGCTCACAATTTCTTTTAAAATTTGCATTCGAATTTTAAAAAATCGGCCTAAGTATTTGGGGCCTGTCTTTCCGGACTATGCAGAACAGCGGTAGTTACTCTACTGGGTCATTTCATATTTATGACGTGTAAATTTCTCGAAAATTATTGTTTATAAATTTTCATATGGATTATGCGATATCGTAAGCTTTCAGTCACTGTCAGAAGAATAATAGAGCAAATATATAACTGACTTTATTGGTAGTTAAAGTGGCGCGCAATAATTTAAGTTTTGATACGATAACTTTAAGCTATACTAATGAAAATGATAATATCATTTTGAAACAGGCTTCATGGTTTTAAATAATTTATTCTACTCCCACAAGAATATTTGCTGTTTCCTTTACACTTAAGTAACGAGATAAGTAGGCTATTTCAGTTAATTTTACGGCAACATTTCATATTCATTACTGTTAGTACTGCACAGTGTTGCAACCTTTGAAAAAAGAATTTCTCATTTTTAAAGAAAAATTCCAGGAATGCGCATAATACTGAAAAAGTATTTTTTTGGAGACCATAACCACAAGTGTGTAAAGGCGTTTTGCGTGAAATCCATATTAATTCCTACCTATCTATCTAGCTAATATATTGCTCACGTCGCTTATGCGGGATTTGCTGCATGCGACTATAGGACGAAAAGTACTTTTCCAACGGAGTCTCGGGCGCCACCTCTTGGATTAATGTGGTAAGAGGCCCACAGTTACCTTCCGCGGTTACGTCGCATAAACCATCAGTGATCTGATGAAGGTGGGTTCTACGGAACACGTGTGGTATCACAACGGACCTAATCAGGACTACGTGAGACCGTTTGGTCAGAACCAAGGGTCTGCCACTCTTACCTAACCTAACCTAACCTACCTTCGAGTAGCTTTTAGACAGTGGAGAAAATAATCCAGGCGTTCAACTGCATATGGTGCGAAGGAATAATAAAACAATCGGTTTTAAAACATTTTGTATTCAAATACTTTTACATTAATATGTGCCCCATTTACTATCGGTTTAAAATGAATGCTCTTACCAGTTAAAAATAAAGGAAATAACAGAGAGAGGAGGATTGTATACGTTCTTTGTCTGCGGTCATGTATTTTTTAGTCATTGATTAATCGCCGCTAAAAATAAATGATTCCGGCTTTGACGTCCGACGGCTTGATTAAATTAAAGATTCGCGTCTTCAGGTTCGCAAGCGGTCCGGCGGTCAACTTAATAACGGTAATACATAGACCCGTGGAAATAAAATCAGTACAAAGATCTAATTAATTAATAGGATAAAGGTCAGGACGGACTACGGTGACGGACTTGCAGATATCAGAAAAGGATGCGGTCTATGTTTGAAAGAAAAGGTTTACGCGGTAAAACTACTTGCGAATGCGGATGTTACTACGTCAAGCGGTATCGGTAAAAAGTTCCAGAAATAAACGACAATACGACTAGCAGTTCAGTGGCGGTCTTTAAATAGTAGATCGGTTTACGCATGCGTGACTGCGTATGAATTCCGCGGACCTACACGTTCTGGCTATCTAACAGTGTATGATATTAAAAGTGTATGAGTGAGATAAGGACGGTGTGATGTATGTGTTATTGTGTATGTTGTGTCGGTGTGTGTGTATGAGAGAGACAGATAGTCTATTTTCCCGGTCTAAATTTACATTAAGCAAATCAGAGTTCCTGCAGCAACTCGGACTTGCATAAAGGTGATAAAATGATTTTGCGGCCCGCTGTATTAGAACAAAACAGAGCTACTCGGCTAAGATGACCTAGAGTAGTCCGGTTCTGCATATGAGAGGAAAAGAGATACGAAATTGTCGGTGTCATGTGTGGAAGTGTAATGGGCGGTGGTAACCGGTGATACGAGAATGATTCAAATGGACGATTTAGCCTTTGAAATTTAAAACGAGACAGAACTACTCGGCTGAGATGACCTGAAGCAGTCCGGCGTCGTATAATTGAATTATGACTTGATCAGAACGAGACGGAACTACTCGGCTGAGATGACCTGGAGCAGTCCGGTGTCGTGTAATTACTACTATGACTGGGATTTAAAACGAGACAGAACTACTCGGCTGAGATGACCTAGAGCAGTCCGGTGTCGTGTATGAGAGAAACAGAGAAATAATTATTCCGGTTTAATATATATATATGTGAGAGAGAAACAATATGACAGAGCTACTCGGCTAAGATGACCTGGAGCAGCCTGGTCTTATGCATGTGAATAATATAAAACAACCCGGTATACGCGTCAGAATAAAAGAAAACATATTGTCAGTAGGTGTGAGTGAGAAAGCGGTCAGTAATGCCAGAATGTGTAGTATAGAACGGCGGTTTAAATATATATTAATACCCTACATTTTACTGCTTACCGTTAATTTTTTACTTTAGTCCGGATGGCCTCGGTATTTGTCCGGAGCTAGTCTAGAGAGTCGACCACAGAACACGAACAAATAGAAAAGTTATTAACGTGTTAAATGATAGATGCCGCTGTGACTTTTAGGGCGATGCTAACACCGAGAAGCGGAGTGGGATGAACTAATTAGGGCGGAAGGGGGGTAGGGGAAGCCACCATATGTTTTTATTTTTTGAAGGTTAAATTAATATTTTGAAATTTAAAATTTGTAATACATTTTTTTTTATTAATTACGTTTTTATTACTAATAAATACAATTTGCACTGCACGATTCGTAATAACAACGTATTTTTATAAAAAATTATTTAAAACAAATTTTAAATGTCAAAATATTAATTAATCTCGATAACAAATATTATATATATTATTTTTAGGAAAACAATCAATAATACAACGTTTTTATTGCACAAAATCATTAAATTTATATAAAATAGTCTTTAAGGAACGCCTTTGAAGTATTCCTTAATCTCTACAAAAGCAGAGGCCAAGGAACCCTGCGTCAAAGTGTTCTCAAGATACTACATACCACCCTCGACAAACATCCACAGCATAAATAAATTTATTAACAAAATAAATAACTGAGATCACATCACATCACATCTATGGTACACAAATAAGTTTAGGGTCATAATAATTATTAAAGTTCAGAATTTAGAGAATGATAGGTCGAGATCCAGTACCAGTGAAGATCAATAAATCAGGTGGAGGTCAGTATCCGTGAGGGGCATCTTCAAGTTCAGGTCTAAATCCAGTGGCGGTTGGTTAACATCACGTTCATCAACATTCTGAAGGATTTATCATGAAACAAGAGAACAGCGACAGAGTCTAATATTGGCAAATTATTTCTCTTACCACTAGTTAACACACATATCAGGTACAAAGTCAAAAAAGGGGCAAAGAAAGAAGAATTTATGTAACTTTTAAGATTTTATTGTTTATTTTGCTTTTACAAAAACTTTTGTATATTTAAGTGACGAACTTATATAGACTACCTTGGTTATTTTGTTCACTTAAATTCTTGTGAATCCTTAAATAGACAGTCAGCTTGATAATATCAATAGTTATATAATGTTGCTGGCAAAAATTGGGTAATGTACTACCTATCCCTAATATGTTTAATAACATCGAGCCTTTTTTTTAACCTCGATAAGAAGCTGACTGAAGTTTTCAATAAGAAATTTGATATATTATGAAAATAGATGTTTTTTAAATCGGCCAGTGAACAAATAGATACATATCACGATACTTGAATTATTTCTTGCAGAGAAAGTAGTAAAAGTAAAGTAAAAATTTGAACAAATTGTTTTGAAATTTAGGGTCGTTGACCTTAACGATAGAAAATAATGGAAACTGTTTTCAGATTATTTTTCTTAAATATAATAATATAACTTCTTACCCAGACATGCAATCAGACTTTCTTTTGCATTTTCAAAGCACGATCTTGAGATATTTTTAATAAAAACCCAAAATAATTTCATAACAAGCCATGTCATATAAAATAACAAAACCAAACACAAGACACAAGGAAAAAGGTGGTTAAGAAGTGGAGCAACGTGATTGGTTGCTATTCAAATATGTATTTTGATTTGAGCCAATCTCTTTCATATCCTAAAACGGCAGACATCTTTTGAAGTGGCAGACAAGTGACAT
This sequence comes from Polydrusus cervinus, assembly GCA_935413205.1. NCBI lineage: Eukaryota > Metazoa > Arthropoda > Insecta > Coleoptera > Curculionidae > Polydrusus > Polydrusus cervinus. Next base: position 12,043,998 of record OW284519.1, on the reverse strand, counting down.
TGACATAACTGACTGATGCGATATTCCGCATCCAAGTTTCATACCCCTGGAGTCGACCGGTTGCGGTGTGAGAGTATCGTACTCTGATTGTAAGACGGTACGATCTTACTGAGGTAGGCATCGAGCATCGAGCCCGGCTGAATCCCCTCTACTCGGCGCGCGACATCGAGAAGTACCGATGGCGACGGCGGTTCCGCGCCGACCCGTACTGTGAACAGTGGGGAGTGCAGGAAAATTAAGAAAAGCTATATCCCGGTATTTCGCGACGAAAAACTTTAGAAAATTAATAAGTACGATTAAAATGAATTTATGTACAAACAAGAATGAACGTCGTACGATGAAAAATATGAAAGTTAAGAACGGATACGTATACAACCCTGTAAAAATTATGTAACTTCGTTACAAGTGATACTAAAGAATATTCTACGAATATAACACTGCGTAAAATTTCCTTTATCCCTTTGGAGACAGCACCGACCTTTCGTTCCTCTGAGCTTTGGATCTTTATTTCTCACAATTTCGGAAATTTCTCATTAGTTGACAACATTGTTATAAAGATTCCTCTGTAGCGTCCTTATAAAGTACTGACCAATATCTACTGAGGCTCCGCTTTCTTATAATGTATATCTATATGGTACAATATGTTATTAATTTGTTCAATATTACAAAATATATATGCACCTATAATAGTTTTATCACTAATGCAATCTGCTGATTGTGCATAGAAAATTAATTTCATGAAGCATTATTATTTAGTGGGTTGTGCCATAATTTCTAACATGAGCAAAATCCGATTGTCAGTGGTTGGTTAAGACCGGTAGCCTGCAATTTAAAAAAAAAAATGTTAGCTTATGGTTCGTAAGTTTAGATAAAATTTTATTGCGACTTAGGAATTTTATTGACGTACTTAAGAGCATAGTGTATATAATCTTATATAATAAATTTTTAGTTACTAGCTGATAGTAGGATAGCAAAATGATGATAGGACTCGGAACCAGTCATGTAAATGTACTGTTTTGAGTTCATTAATAAAGTTTTGTTAAAAAAAAAATTTAATAACTTTAAACAAAAATTAGTATAAAAAAATTTACTGTACAACTAGAGTCGCTTGTCCATATCGCACTTAGAAGTTTGCACTTCTCATGCAATTCGGACATCATAAGTGGTTGTGGTACAACAAGAGTGGTTTCGTTGTACAAACTACCGACTTTTATTTGTGTAATGTATATTTTAAACGTATTTAAGTCTAACTAACTCATTGGTGATATGTCTTCTAAAGAAAGCATAGGTATTATTTGCGTCGTGTTTTTCACGTAATTAAATCATTATTAAATAAGCTTTAATATAAAATAATCTACACAGACACAATCCAACCCTATTTTTAATTAATACGGTATTTCTTTTACTAGTTGTAATCATTAACCTATCAATTACGAACAGTGAACACGTTACGTCTAGACATGAAATTGAATTTAAGTCGACCTACGGACCAAATTACGATATTTAATAACGGAGTTAAAATAATGTTTCGAACATTTTTTGTACAAATGTACAGGGTCCTGCATCTCACCTTTGTCATGTTAATTTTTCTTCTTTTCATTTTATCAAAACGCTCTAACCTATAAACCATTTTATATTTGTTAAATTCTCCGCAATTATTATTTTTTTTTATGATAAAACACCTGCACTGCAGGAAAAATCCTTTAAGGCGCTCTGGGAGCGGTGCGTGTGCGAAGAAAGCGATTAACGTTGGTCTTGAAACGTTGAAGATTGTATTCATTGGGAAACACGACCTCAGGAAGATCATTCCACAAAGATGACGTTCTCCAGATGAAAGAATTCTTGAACAATAAAGTTCGAGGAGTACTAAGCTGAACAACATATGGATGAGCGGCAGTGGTTCGCCGTGTATTTCTGTTTTGCATTGCTCTAGGTGGAATCAAGTGGGCAATGTCAGTCGAACACCTGCCATGGAAATATCTGTAAAAGAGAGTCAAATCACCAACCTGTCTTCGATGCTCCAGGCTATCGAGGGTCTTGGTCAGCTCGGGGTTGCCGATCAGACGAACGGCTCTCCTTTGAATGGAATCCAGTAGCCGAAGGGTGTGCTTGGGTGCAGAGCTCCAGACATGAGAGCAATATTCTAATGATGGTCGAATCTTGGCTTTGTAGAGTGTCAAAAGTTGATGAGGTGTGTACAACCTTTTGGTGCGGAAAAGTACACCAAGTTTCTGTGCAGCTGCCTTGGCAATTGCGGCAACGTGATCATGCCAAGACATATTACCTCCCAGATTGACCCCCAGCAAATTAATAGACGGTGCCAGGGGACTTGCGTGTCCTGCCATGACTATATCCGGTTCTGCAATGTTAACCTTTTTGGAGAAGACTGCTGCCTGGGTTTTCTTAGCATTAAATTCGACTTGGTTACTGTCACCCCAAGCCAAGATTTCTTCCATTTAAATGATTAAAAATTTAAAATGTCTGGTATTTAGTGAATTTGCTATAAAGATAAATAGGTTAAAAGAAGTATCAAGAATGACTTTTAATTTTGCGAAAACGAGCCTATTTTTAAGTTTTTTGGAAAAAGGTATTTGAAAATGTTGTTTATTTTAATACCTTCCATACACATCTAAAAAGGAAGTATCAATCAAGGAATCACCTTGTATATTTTAAAATAATCTATATTCAAATTGGTTTAGTCGTTTCTGAGTAAGCTATCTAAATTAATCGATTAAGCAAAACACTTTTTTTAACGGATTTGTGCGACGTCCTTTAAAAAACTTTATGAAATTAAACATATTTTTTTATTGTTCAAGCCATTTGCTTGTCCAGACTTGACGTAGTGAACAAACCAGCGCCAATTAGTAAATACTTTTTTATTAAACGCAGAGCCGATTAAAGTTAAACCATTAATCATTTCTGAAAAAAAACTTTCATATAATTTTAAGCAAAAAATGTGGAAAGTCTTCACAAACATAACCTGCCCGCCACTTTACTAGGGATGGTAAAATACATTTTTATGTCGTTATTAAATGATATTAAAGCGGTGGGGTATAGATATTGGTTGGTTTAATGCGATGGTTGGGCATACGACTCCAGCTTCATGCACTGCAGCCTGGTGGCTTATTGTGCACCCCTGTCTTGCTAGAAGAGATTTGTTCCTTTTATAAGGTCCGGTAAATTTCTTCCAAGTTTTTCAGACGGGAGGTTAACACCACATTGGATTCTTCCGAAGATTTTGAATCTTCTTCGGGTCAGAGCCTTGCAGTTGTATATAATGTGTGAGGCGGTTTCGTCCTCTTCGCCGCAAAGTCCACATTCAATGGGTCCATTGTAAATTCCTACTGGGCTTAGGTAGGTATTTTTTAAAATACAATGACTTGTTATAGTCTATTACAGAAAGGTGTAGAATAATAAAAGCTCATTAGGTATGCAAAAGGACTACAGAGTGACCCAACGAATATTTAAACCAATTTCATAATTTGACATTGATTTCATTGCAAAATTATTTATGTTCATCAAGTGCAGGTATTACCACCCGGTTTTGCCTATTATTATACATTCGCAAACATTAAAAATGGAACTGGAACCAGAGGACATACTTTCCCTTTCCCCAGTTGACCTACACAAACTAGCACAAGGAACTGGGATCACGGAGTGGGTGTAACAACCAAACAGGGTGAGCACAATGGGCCAAACCTGGCCTAAGTGCATCCGGTGCACAAACGGGCCCTCGAAAGAAAATAAAAGCGTCAATTCCATCACACCGTGTATATCATAAGATCAGATTTAATAAATTTTAATTTATTAAACCATTATTGTTTAACCGCGGCAGTGGCCACCAGGTAAGGTAGTGGCATTCGACCGTAGCGGTCCGGGATCGATCCTCGAAGTGTGCATACGCATATTAAAAAAGGTATGTCCAAAATTTAGTAGGTTTAAGAATGCAGGGAAGAGTGTAAAATGTGTCATCTCCCAACCCACCCCATTCACGCCGGTAACTAGGCCGGATGAGATCGGACATCTCGTGGGGTGCGGAAGAAGGTACACACTCCCTAAAAGGTAGGTCATGCAATGGCAAAAAACCAAGAATTGATAGCCCTTGGATGGCGTCGCATGACTGAGGATTGTGGTTCGGAACCCACGTTAAGCTGAAAGTCCTTTCGGGAATGACCCTGGCAGCGAACGAAGAGGTAAAAATTACACAACAAAAAAAAAACAATTACTCGCGATTACAGCAACGGTACCAAAACAAACAACATCGATATCGTAACCATTCCTACAAGTTACTAATGCGAATTCTCAAATAAACAGCGTTTCGATAAAAACATGCTTTCGGCAATTTTTTTATCGTATCTTATGGCAATAAATAATTCTTAAGTATCGCCGCTTCGTTTGCGATTTCTTAATTGCCAGCGCTTTGGAGAATCGGTTTAGATAAAAAGTATTTTATTTTATACAGGATGCATTGATGATTGAAAGAACTTTTATTTATGCACTAAAAATTCCATGTTAAATTGCGGGGTTTCTTGAAGTGAGTTACAAAAAAACTAATCAAATTATCTATTATTATCGCCATCTACGCCATATTGTCATGTGCGTACGAAAACAATAGAAGAGCTTACCTCAATAAGCGGATCCATATGTATTCTGACATTCAAGCAGTCCTTAGATCGCTAATATTCAACAAGGTAAGTTCTAGACTAGTATAGGAATATCAAGAGGAACTGGAGGCCTTGGCAAAGTATACAAAGTAATACTGCAGTTTGTACCGGGACACGAAGGTATTACAGAAAATTAAAACGCCGATGAACTTGTGAGGAAAGGCTCAGAAAATATATTCATTGATCCAGAACCAGCTCTCGGAGTACCAAGGTGCACAGTACGAGATGCTATAAAGCGATTGATCAGAAATGAACACAAAATCCACTGGAGCAACAGACGGGGATTACACTACAGCAAAAGCTTCATTGGGAATCCAGATCCAAGACTTACGAAACAGTTGCTTCAAATGAACAGGAATCAGCTGAGAACCATTACAGTAATTCTGACAGGATACATGACTGTCAAAAACCATTTGCACAGAATGCAACTGTACAATGGAGACCTTGACTGCAGATTATGCGGACAAGACAGGGAAACTGTACAGCCCATAGTTTGCCATTGCGAGTCACTGGTTCGGAAGAGGCAACAAATACTCGGGCAACAAGAGGACATCTTTACCCTATCCCCAGTTTCGGCTTGAGAGTAAACTGAAATTTGGTTGTAGGGAGAAACTAAAACAATATTAAATGGGGAGAAATAATACTCTAAATCGACCTTCACTAAGGTATATTTAATAATAAAACTTTTTTTGATGTACTCTACATGTTTCAAACTTATAAACGTTCGTCTTCAGGACAAGTATAGCTTATGTTGGAATAAATAATAAGAAATTGTAAATGATATCCACATAGAGCTTTTTAAGGATATTATTTCTTAAAGAAAAATTATGGAGGACTTCCATAGAATTAGGGGAGAAAACATACTACCAAGTCCTGGAGATAAAGGTGGGAGATTGATCAATAAAGGGTACCTTAAAGTGACAAAGATGAGAAATGTTAAATGAGAATGTTTTGAAATTTAGCAGAAAAATTCAGTTGTGGAGAAGTATATCACTAAAAGTTTACCAAACGTTGCAATATTGAAGAAATATGTGCTGGTAGTACAGTTGTACTATTGTATCATATGTGTATTATGACCTTTGTTGTCGATAGTATGTGAAAAAATCATACATGATCTTTGATGTTCTGAGATATCTTAGAATTTGGTTCTTAGAAGTGACATGGAATATTCGTAGAAGATATGAGTGTAATTGGAAAAACTTAATATTGGAGAAATTAAGAAAATGTGCAACCAACATCGGGTTACTCTGTGCTGGGTTCCTGGACACTCCAAAATAGATAGCAACGAGGCTGCCGATGCGCTCGCAAGAGAGAGCGCATTCATGCCAGCTGATCTAGCAGACAATACAGTGAACAAACCACTGGGATTAGTCAAAAAGGAGATTGATTACACGGCCAAGCAGCTTGCACAGAACAGATGAACAGAGTTCACGACCTATAGTACATTCAGGCAACTGTGGCCCACATTCGATAAAAAGAGAACCGCAGAGCTATTGAGACACAGTCGGAAAGACGTGAGAAATATTACTGCGGTTGTTACCGGACATTGCCTCTTCGGTAGACATGCCGAACATATGCAAATACCCACTAACGAATTTTGCAGAAGTTGTAGAGATGGAAAATAGGAAGAAAGTATTCAACATTTTCTGTGTGAATGTCCTGGCCTCGCAAGAAGAAGGTTCACTGCTCTGGATGAACCATTTTTCGATAACCTGGAGGAACTAAGCAACTTACAGCTTGGACGACTGAGCAGAAATCTGAACAGTAGTGGCTGGTTTGAATAAGTTGTTAAAATCCTTCTGCGGTGTACCCGCACTAACCATCAGAGATCTGATGAAGGTGAGTTCTACGGAACACGTGTGGTATTACAACGGACCTAATAGGACTACGTTAGACTGTTTGGTCTGAACCAATGGTCTGCCACTCTAACCTAACCTGGGCTATTTTTTTGTTTAAAAACTAGAAAAACTTTGTAAATTTAAAGTTAAATTAAGAGCAATAATTTTCTAAGCAGCCCTTGATCCATAAATTACGGCATATAAAATTCTGTAAACAATGGAGAACAATTGTAATTACGTGTTAGTAGGCTTAGCTATTCATAACAAGGCGCTGCTAGAAAATCGTAAATATCCTACTGGTAGGGGGATTTATTTTCTTTTTATGTTTTCATTATCGTTTATAATGTAAATTTTTTAATATATTCTAATTGCGTCGTAGCTTCCGGTTAACTCATTATACTCTATTTCAGAAAGGTGTAGAGTAATAAAGTGGGAAATTTTGTTCAGTTCGGCTCAATTTTGGTGTCGGCCATAAGCGCAGATACATTTTGTGCATTACATTATTTAGGATAACTAACCAAATTTAAAAAAAGGAAGCTAATTTGATAAAGAAGAACTATAGCAAATTTATACAAACATCGTTTTATGAAATATGCCGTGAAAGACATAGCTGAAAAACATAGTGTAACTGTGCTGCGCACACCGCCATATCATTGCGAACTAAATCCTATAGAACTTATATGGGCGCAAGTGAAAGAATTTGTAGCAAGACACAACACGACATTCAAAATGAAAGACGTTAAGCTACTGTTTGATCAAGCCCCTAAGGAAGTGACACCAGAGAAAAGAGAAGAAAATGTGTGAACTTGACCACCTGATCGATCGGACCGTCGACCTGTTATTTATAACATTAAGAGGAGATAACAGTTCCTCAGATGACGAAGAACATTATGATTTTCTGTATAATGTATTTTGTATTTTTTTATAATGTTTAATAAAAATAGGTGTACCTAGGAGAGAGGAAGGTCTTTTATCAATGTGTGCTCCCGGTTCTAACATATGGAGCAGAAACACTGACAGAGAGACAGAGTTCCAAACCATATAATCAGGAAAAGAACCGGTGTTACGGACGCAGTCGCAGAATTACAACGCTGAAATGGAACTGGACAGGCCATATTGCCAGAGTCAGAGATGGAAGATGGACCAGAAAAATTCTAGAGTGCAGACCTAGACACGATGCGTATCGAAACCGAGGACGTCCCACAACAAGATGGTCGGACGACATTAAGCGCATACAACACAACTGGATGCAAACTGCCCAAGACCGAAAACATTGGAATAATTTACGGGAGTTCTATGTTCAGCAGTGGACGCAAAGTGGCTAATGATGATGATGAAGTGTACCTAATACTATATACATACATAATGTACACCTTTGTCACACCATTTTCAGTGTTTGTAAATGGAAAACAATAGGCAAAACCCATAAATTGACCCAAACCCGGGTGGTACTACCTGCACTTGATGAAAATAAAGAATTTTTTAACAGAATCAATGCTAAATTATGAAAGTGGTTTAAATATTCGTTGGGTCATTTTGTAGTCCCTTTGCATATCTAATGAGCTTTTATTACTCTACACCTTTCTGAAATAAAGAGTAGAATTCTTTAGAGCCATTTTATTTTTCATTGTCGTTTATAATGTAAATTTTTTAATATATTCTAATTGCGTCGTAACTTCCGGTTAACTCATTAGTATACATAAAAAATGCGGTGTAACATGCAATCCTTTAAGAAGTAAATTATAAGCTATACTAGCTAAACCGCCATTATTTTCTATTAAAAAAAGAATGGACGGTGTCTGTCTGCATAGATTTTATTAAATATACAAAATTTACATGAGTCTCCTCTTGGCACAAAAAAAATCACAAATTAAATAATTAACAAGCGATCTTGGTATAGTCCCGACGCCGATGGCCGCTTAGACTGTGATTTGCACAAGACCCTCTCGTGACATATTCCTATGGGGTGCGGTAAGATACTAACGTCAGGATGCGTCAACGACTGTGACCAGGGTATGTTTTAAGCATTTACAGGGTGTCCTGAAAGGCACGGTCAATAATTAAAATTTAGGGAGATTGGATTAAAATAAGGTTAGGACCTTATATAAAATTTTCTCCCCCTGTCCCCTATTTACCGGGCTACAGGGGGATTCTGATGATGGTTTTCACTAAATATTTTCGAAACTGTCAAAGATAAAAATAGGAAATTTTGAAGTTTTGGTAAACTTTCTTATAGGAAACGTTTAGTTTTTAATCTTTTCCTGCTAAACGTCCTGTTTTATATAGAGATTAAGGTTTCAGACGCATATCGTTTTATCTATTGATTTTTGATGCAATTTTAAAAGAAAACGAGTTAAACGAATAATATTTTATTGTATTTTTCTATTTTATGCTTGTCTGTTCCGCTTTCCCTTTTTAAAGCTATTTTAAATCCACAAAAATATAACCTAATGCAATACAATATTTTAAGAACAAACCAAAACACAATTAGGTATTTATTTTTAAAGAGATAAATTAAAGTAAAAATTTTAATTGAAACATTTTTCATGGAAGAAGTGTATTAAATTAGGTATAATTAAAAAAAATAGTGCGGGAAGAAACGAGAATGCCTTATTATGAATATACAGAACGGCACTTAAGGAGGAGTATTTCAAAACCTAAGCATTTGCACAAAAAACTGTTCTTTCTGAAAAAATCATCAATATTGGCGTGGTAAGCGATATTAGTTTATTTTTAATCATGAAAATCCGAGCCCGAAAAATACTGGTTAGAGTCATACATACGTCTTATGTTAAAATTTTGGATTGACACCAATATTCATATTTTTCACAAATATAAAAAATGATTTGTTTTAAATAAGGAGCCAGCTAGGAATATCAAAAAAAAAGTAAAAAAAAATATTAACAAAAACAAATTTAATCCAACCATGCAGAGAGGGAGAGATAATTTAATTTTCAAAATTTGAGTAGTTAGGTGAATTTAAATCGAACTTTGGGCGTGGCCCCGAAAATTTTTCGACTGCGGCGCTAGGTACAAGATCATAAAATACATGTGATCTCGACTGTCCCTCTCTCCAGAAAAAAATGTCCTACTACCTACAATACACATTTAGATCATCATTTATCACAACTTGTAAATCTATCCAATTATTACCAAAATATAGTGGCCTACCAACTAAATAAGATTTTAATACATTATATATTTTGTTGTTTTATATTTTTTTAACAGTATATCGAGACTCACTACATCGAACTCTTGGCTTAGATCCACAAAAACAGCCACCACAACCTGTCCACTGTCCAGAGCGGCAGAAATTTTATCCGTGAGATCCATGGTGGCACTCAGAGTATTACTGCCTTTTATAAATCCATATTGAAATATATCTCTGTCAACATATTTATTAATAAATCTTAACATTCTATCTTTTGTCTGTTTAAAGGTTGGAGACAATGACGTTTCTTGAACGGCAGTGGAGTTTTGGACTTGCATTGTCTTTATTTGTTTTGAATTACAACTTTTTAACTGGTAAGCATCTCCAGTCGTGTATTCACCTGAAGACGACTGGAGATTCTTATTAGTTAAAACGTAGTGATTCAAAACACATAAAGACAATGCAAGTCCAAAACTCTACTGCCGTTCATTTTATCTTTTATTACAGTTTCTATAATTTTTGAATATACACTTATCATAGATATAGGTATATTATAGTTGTTCATTGATTTTTTGGTACCAGTTTTGAAGATGGGTGTTATTCTGCTCAATTTGAGTTCTTCTGAAAATTGTCCACTTATTTTTCAATTGGACTAATATCAAGAAAATATCTTCTTTTATATTTAAGAGATCCATCACAGTAATACCGTCGTCCCCGGGAGCAGATGTTTTTTTAAGTTCCGCGATAACATCAAGAACTTCCCTTTCATTCTTCTATAAAGCAACTCTTATCACAGTATATGTCATTAAAAGAAATGTTTGGCTGTTCAGACTGTATCTCTCTATTTATTTGCTCGACAATATCTTTTCCCACTCTGGTAAAGTGCTCATTTAAGTTATAAACAATATCATTTGGATCTGTTACAGCAATATTGTTGGCAATCGGCCTTTCTATGTTTTTCTTTGTCCTGGTCTCTTTGATCATGCTAGTTATCAGTTGTTTCTTTTTGTTTGCCTCCTGTCTCGTCCATTGCTTATTAAAATGTTGGGTTTTCAATACTTTAATCTTATTGTTTATTCTATTTTTACAACTTTTAATTCCATTGCAGTAGTTTAGTTAGGGTTTAATTTGTTTCTTTTAAATAATTTATCACGTTGGGCCATTAAGTCTAGAAGTTCTTTGGTAATCCATGTATTATTATTATTGTGACACTTAATTGAAGTTATGTACTAAGCTTTTTGTTTTGTTTACATATAGTATTGATTTCTGTTAACTCATGAAACGTTTTTATATTAAATTGAAATACTTATAGTTGATATGTTTAATCTTATGGGTGACTTTTATTTTGTGGGTTTTTACATTTACATTTAATTTTATTAGAAATCTGCTTTGATCGAACAAAGCGTTGTCCTCAATTGTAACTGAACACTTTTTGATACTCCGATCAACCAGCACATGATCAAGTATACTGCGTGTGGTCGCTCTTGTTGTATTGTCATTATTGACTCGATTCATAATATTATAATTTATTTATTGCTATAAGACTTGAAATTTGTCACATTTCTGTCTTCTTACTTCCGATCCTAGGACGGAAAACTATAATTTCTCGACCAGCAATAAAACATTTTTCGTCTCGTATTGTAATATACTATTACATGGTCGGCAGAGAAATCTAAGATATTAATGTGAAAGTCTCCGACCACCAGGTGATTTTTAGGGTATTTTAACACAAGTCATTAAGTGTGTCAAGGAATTGTGCATTATTATAGAATGGTGGTTTGTACAGTAAGGTCAATTTTGTACCTCGATCACCAATGGCTGCACACTCACATCTATCTGTTAAAACCGGAAGACAATAAACACGATTTTTAAGATATCCCCATAAGAAAAAGTCTAAAGGATTTAGGTCTGGGGATAGTGGTGGCCAAAAGCATGGACCACCTCGACCTATCAACTGGTCGGGGAACCGATCATCTAAGTAGTTCCTGACAATACTACTAAACAAAATTTTTAACAGACAACCACAAATTTCAATAGACTGACCATTCAAAAATATGGTATTTATAAAATTACCTAACTAATATAGTATTTTTTTAGGTGACATGGAAGAATATTTAATGGAAAGTTATAATCTTATTTTGATTCAATCTCCCGAAATCCTAATTACCAACCATACCTATATATAACCAATATATTGCTGATAGCATGTACAGGGTGTTCTAAACTCGATGCTCATCATAGGTATCTCGGAAACTATAAGAGACAAACAGACAGTATCGGTCAAATGAGATTCTGGCTGACTTACTCACTCACTTAGAGGATGCTGTGATACTACATATCGCGCATGCTCCTACACCCCGAGGCGATAGACACTGATGACCGAGTTGACAAAAGGCTGGCCGCATACCACTGACGATAGATTGGTTTTATATAACATGTGGCTTTAAGGGGACACTATGTGGAAAAGCGCCTCGATCTCTGGCTATTATAGCGTCCTTTGACATCTTTGTGTATGTTGTTTAGATTGAAAGAAACCACTATAGGCTCTTTTAGAAAGGTGTAGAGTATTAAAAGCTCATTAGGCATGCAAAGGGACTACATAGTGACCTAACGAATATTTAGGCCACTTTTACGAAATCCTTTCTTTTCATCAGCTGCAGGTGATGGGGGGGGGGGGGGTTAATTTATGGGTTTTGCCTATTGTTATCCATTCACAAACACTGAATATGGTGTGACAAAGACGAGCATTATGTACATAGTACCAGGTACACCTAATTTTTATTAAACACTATAAAAAAAAATACAAAGAACATTATACAGAAATTAAATTATAAAAAATCATAATATTCTTTGTCATCTTCCCTTGACGTTATAATTAACAGGTCGACGATCCGATCGATTAGGTGGTTAAGATCCCATACTTTCTCCTCTTCCTTAATGACAAGATGGACTGCTTTTCGCAAGTTTTCTGGTGTCACTTCCTTAATGGCTTGATTAAACAGTAGCTTAACGTTTTTCATTTTGAAAGACGTGGTGTGTCTTGCTACAAATCCTTTTACTTGCGCCCATATAAGTTCTATAGGCTTTAGTTCGTAACGATATGGCGGTGTGCGCAGCACAGTTACACTATCTTTTCCAGCTATATTTTCATAAAACGATGTTTGTGTAAATTTGTTATAGTTAATAGTTCCTTCTTTATAAAATTATCTCCAAATTCAATACTTTTGGTGGTCTGGTTAAGTCGATAATATCGTGTTTTCTCCAAGATTAAGTTGAAGTCTTTTCTGTGCGTCGTGACTGATAGCTTGCGTTATCCATAACTACCACTGAATCAGATATTTTATCATTTCACCAAAATAGTCCTCAAAAACATTCGAATTCATGTCCTCCTGGTAATTTCCCGTATTGAACGACTGAAAGGTAAGTAATAACAAACCTTCTTTTAAAAATCCATCTTCGCTTCCGTGTGCGCCTATGGCCGATGCCGAAATTGAGCCAAACTGGACGGAATTTCCCATTTTATTACTCTACACCTTTCTAAAATAGACTAAAGAGTTTAAATAAAGGAAATAGTTGAAACTTATATTGGTGTATTTTAGGGTTTCTTCTACTTTCAAAGCAAAGAAAGAATTTAAATTTTAATTGTGCAGGTTTTTTTTTAAATAAGTATATTATTTGTGAGGATTTACATTTTCTTAAAATAAAATATATTTAAGATGACTACAAAATTTGATGCAGTCATAATCACGCTTTTTAAAATATATATTTTTTAAATAGTATTAAAAACGATAAAAACATATTTTAATATATGGAATCCGTATTAACCTTAAACACAATTCCATTCCCGAAAACTCCACGTTCCCCTAACCCCGAAACCGACAAAGTTTAAAGGTTATTTCCATAAATTAGAAAACCGGTGGTGTCTTGTACCGCCGAATAAATTTAAATATTGTATTCGGCCAGATACAAAAGCCCGGAATATACGGGAGTAGAGGTATTCAATTACGCAGGCCTTTTAGGTAAATTTATTGGTTAGTAACGGATTATGTGGGTTATTCCAGTGTATTATTACATTTTTGGTCAAAAACATTATTTAATATTTGAAGAAATAGTTCATACTTGAAGTGAAGTGGCACGTTAAATGGGGAGAAATAATACTTTAAGTCAACCTTCACTAAAATATATTCAATAAGAAATCTTCATTTTATTGTACTCTACATGTTTCGAACGTATAAACGTTCATCTTCAGAAGAAATATAGCTTATGTTGGAATAAATATTAGGAAATTTTGAGTGGCACCATCATAGAGCTTTTGAGGAACTTAATTTGTTAAAGAAAAGTGATGAAAACTTCCATAAAAGTAGGGGAGATAAACATACTACCAAGTTCTATAGATAAAGATGGGAGAATGGTTGATAAAGGGCATTTTAAAGTGACTCAATGAGAAACGTTAGGTGGGAATGATATTGAAACTGAACAGTAACTTCAGTGGTGAAGTATATTATTAGTATGGTTCCCAAAAGTGACATGCATTGTTCACAGAGGATACACATATAATATAAAAATTAATGTTGAAAGGTTAAGAAAAAATTTAAGAACATGAAGGTTTTATAGAGATTGCAGTTTATTGAATAAACTTTATTACAATGTAATAGCTAAACTCCTTTTCCGGGTATTTTATAACATACTTTAAACACCATTTTGCCAATTCACAATTCAATCTCTATAAAACCTTCATGTCCTTAAAAGTTTTCTTAACCTTTCAACACTAATTTTCAAATTATATGTGTATCCCCTGAGAACAATCCATGTCACTTCTAGAAACCATACCCTAGATCTCTCGGAACATCATAGATCACATGGTATTTCACATACCTACTATCGTTGACAGACGTCGTAATACACATATAACCCGACAAGTGTTAGTACATCTGTCCTACCAGCAGATATAATTTTCATTTTGCACCATTTGGCAAAAAATGTCTTCAATAATATTTTTCACCACTGAAGTTGCTGTTCAGTTTCAATATCATTCTCACCTAACGTTTCTCCTTTCGTCACTTAAAATACCCTTTATCAACCATTCTCCCATTTTTACCTATATAACTTGGTAGTAAGTTTTTCTCCCCACTTCTATATAGGTTCTTCATCACTTTTCTTTAACAAATTAACTTCCTCAAAAGCTCTATGAGAGTATCACTTACAATTTCCTAATATTTATTCTAGCATAAGCTATACTTCTCCTGAAGATGAACGTTTATACGTTCGAAACACAATTTCTTATTAAATTATCGTAGTAAAAGTTGATTTATTTATACATATTTATTTCGCCCCATTAATTAGTATGTTCCACATAAACCAATTTAAATGGGTGTGGGTAGTAAGTGATAATTTTACACGTAAAAGCTTAATAAGTTTTAACTAAAAATAAACTAAAGCTCCAGTGGGTGTCCCAGGATACAAAAATATTACAGGAAATATAAAAGCTTTAATATACCTTCCGTTCAGATCGGAACCTGCTGAAACAGATACTTCTGATGAGCAAAAATTAGCTAAGAATTACAACAGGACACATAGCTGTTAAGAAGCACCTGCATTGATTTCAACTGTACGACATGTTAAATGATCGAAGCTACATCAGGCTCTGCGCATAAGATAGGAAAACTGTACACTGCACAGTACATAAATTGTCAATGCGAGTTGTTGGATCAAAAATAGTAACAAATATTCGGGAACGCTACACAGATTCTCTTGACCCACTTCCCGGTTTACCTACATGTTATATCGTGGCCGATTAAAGACACTTTTTAAAAAAGCACTTATTTTTATTCACGACTAACAATTAATGTTACAAAGGTTAACGTTTACTTGATAAAGATACTAGCATCTAGTCTTGTCTAAACTGAACATTTTGTATTTGGATGGAGGTATTTATGTGTTCTGTTGACGTCATGGAAAAGTTCTAGGACAGTGCTAGAATGGTTCCCATCTTGGTCAGCAAAAGTAAAGATAACATTGAAATTGAATATAAAGAATATAATACTCTATTTTGATAAGCACCTGCATCCTGTTGCAGTGGCGAAATTGAATATGATAAAATATAATTTAATATTGTGATAAACACCTGCATCCTTTACAGATAAGTGACTTAGACTAATTCTTTATAATCTAAGGATATTTGGGATATAACAGCTCCCCTTTATAAAAAAAAGTTAATGCTATACAATGCAGTAACTTTTGAAAGTTATACAATAAGCAAAAAATGTATAAAATAAATCCAATAAGCGTAAAGCAATAACGAGAAATGACAATTATTATTTATTCATGCGTACGTTTTATCAATACTTCTTGTATTACGATTCTCAAGAATTTCGAAGGTTTCACCTTCTTCGATTGGTTCACCGGGACGAATGCTTGGACGTCTTCGCGGTAACATTCTGGAAATTCGTCTTCCTAATAAGGATATTCCAGTTTTTGGAGAAGGTGGATCTGGAGGATCAGATCGATCGGTACTGATTCCAATCATTCGCCTACGTCTTTGATATTTTCGAAAAACGTAAATAGTTATGAAAAGTATTATTAAAGTTATGGAGACATAAGTGAACCAAGACGTATATTTTTCTATTAAAGGTTCCTTAATTAAGTCATCGATATCTTTAGAATATTGATCCAATTTATGTTTAGCAATTTCTAAATCATCTAGATTTAGTTCACCAATTTTAAGCGGTTTTAAATCTAAATTTTTATGAGCGTTGTTTGGCAAATTTAAACAACAATTAAAAGGTATTTGAATTGTGTTGGAATAATTATAATGCCATTCCGAAACTTTTATCATTGAGGCTTGAATTCTTGTATTTCCAATAAATGCTGAACAACCCGGTTGTAAAGTCAAAATAGTATTGGTATTAATTATTTCCGATATTGGATCAATATTTTCACACTTAATTGTTACTGGAGTTTGATCAGTTATTACCAATAACCATACATTTGCTTTTAACAATTGTATCTTATAATCTTGCATATACATTGAAATTACTTCACAATTTTTGGGAAGACTAGTAAATTGTTGTGTTTTTAGAAGCTGCGCTTCGCAAATAGCGTTTGAATCAATTGGGTAAGAATACAAATTTTTACAAAGCTTAATATTAATCATAACTTCTTTACAATGGTCAATATCTGATAATGGAATGAACTGATCTGAATCATCACCTTTCGCGATATATTTTTGAATAGTTGGCAATATATAATGGATTCCGGTCCGATTATCCTTAGTAGGTATAGGATATAATCGATAAACCGTATAGAGTTCGGGTTCGACTAGAGGGATGTCTAGGACAAAAATTAACTTATCAAATGTTTGATACGCTGCTAACTCTATGATATCCAAATATGTGGCGACTTTTGCTTCTCTAGGAGAAAGGGGTAAGTTATTCTTTTGGAGGCTTTGAGCTACTTTTTCCAATGAGGATACTAAATCCTTTGGAGTAATAATTGATGTGTGAATTATATTTAACCTAGCGAAGGTAACGGCGTTTAAGATATCGTTTAATTGTTCTTCTATAAAGGTATAGGATTCCATTAAATGCTGGCAGATATTTATAAGCTGTAGCTTGTGTTCTAATAATTCGACTTCATTCCATATATCTAAAATACTTTTTTCTATTTGCTTTAAATCTTTATTGAAAGTTTCTTCATCGATTTGAAGTTTTCTTAGGGTTTCATTAAAACTTTTTATCACGGACGTAGTTACCGTTATTTGTTTTTTCATAAGAGTTTCAAGTTCATGTTCATCTTTTTCAATTTTGTTTATACAGTTATTATAGTATTCTCCATCTGATGAGTCTAAGTTTCCAGTAATAAATTTCCAAATGCTTCCTGCAGCGTTAATTAATCCACGTTTTGGTCTCGTAGAAACGTCCAATTCAAGTTCTTCGAATTTATTTTCTAAATCTTGTGAAATTTGTCCGAGTAGACTAACATGTGTTTTTAAGTCAACGTATACCTTTTTCATATTGCTATCTCTTTTGGTTAGCATATCGCCTAAGCTGTATAAGATATTGTTATTATTATCGTATAGTTCTTTTAGTCGTCTGGTATCTTTGTAGACTAAGAGTGTCCATTTATCATTTGAAACCTTTAATTTTGTTTCTCTTTGGAAATATAGTCCAACATTGGTATCAACAGGTTTTAGTGTGTATCGATAATTATCATTCCTCTGTCTTGATAGCGCAAGCGTGTTTGAGAATAGGAAGAGAAATCTGAAATAAAAATTCTAATCAGTATCTTCTTCTATAGCATTCTTATCATCTGGCTTAATTATTACATCTTCATAGTATGGTTTTAGTCTGTCAAAATTTACTTTAGTTGTTTGTTTTGTTTGTAAGTTTTCTAAAGTTGCTGAGTTTAAATGGATTTCTTTAATCATAAAAGGGCCATTAAACTTATTTGCAAGTTTTCCTTTAATTTGTGACTCTTTTACATATACTTTATCACCAACTTTATAGTCTGTGTTATCTCTTTTTACATGCTCGTCGAATCTTTCCTTGGCTTTTTCTTTTGATTGGATTGTTCTTTTTCTGGCAAGGTTATAATAGTGTTTAATTCTGGCATTAAGATCTCTCATGTATTTTGAAACAAGTTCTTTTTCATTATAGAGGGTTTCTGGAGGTCTTGTAGATGTGTGTCCAAATATTAATTCATATGGTGTAAATCCAGTTGTTTTGTTCACAGAATTATTATAGCATATACAAGCGTATGGTAATAGTTGCAAGGGGTGTTCATTTGGATCTTCAGTAGTCATTACTCTTATCATTTCTAAAAGGGTGGCATGAAATCTTTCCAATGAGCCATTTGATTGGGGGTGGTTTACACTGGAAAATGTTAACTTTATGTTATAAAGGTTGCAAAGATCTTTCATTAGTTGGTTGTTAAACTCTCTTCCAAAATCACAATGTATCCTTAAAGGTGTTCCATAATGTTGAAAATATAGTAATAAGGTGTTAACTACAGATTTTGAGGTTTTATCCATAAGTGGGTATGCTTGAATAAATTTTGTAAGTTCGTCTCTTATGGTCAGGATATAATTCTTTTCTGGAATTTCTAAAATATCAATATTTATCCTTTCAAATGCAGTTTTTGGTGTTTCTGTAACGACTAATGGATTATCCATGTTTTTTCTCATAACTTTATTTTTCTGGCATATTTCACATTTTTTTATGAAATTCTCTACATCTTTACTGAGTCCTGTCCAGTTATATTTTTCTTTTATTCTCCGTATTGTTTCGTTGACTCCTCTGTGGAAGTTTCTTTTTCCAGAGTGGTATTGATCCATTATTATTGGGACTTGATCTTGTTCAGGAGTAGTTACTATATTTTGGCAGATAACGATTTTTAAATCTTTGTCAGCAAAAATAAAACATAACATTTCCAAAAATGGTAAATCAACATTATTTTCGACATAATATGTTTTTGATTCGTCTATTTCATGTTGTGAACTAACTAAAGCCTTAAATAATGTAGCTATAGCGTCGTCAATTATAAAGGGTAAAGTTATAATTAAATATTTTCTTTTATTTGAAGTTTTGGAATTTAGAATGTTTATTTTATCGTCTTCAAACGTTGGATGTTCTTCATGAAAGTCTTCTATAATCTTGTAATGTAAATCAGTTAGTTTATCCTTTTGAAAAATAGTGATTATGTTCTTGTGATCTTTATCTAGAAGTTGGTTATTGGTGTATCTGATTTTTGAATAATCAATCAAGGATTTTACTTGATATAGTTCCCAAAATCTTTTGAATTCGTTTTCCATAGTTTGGGGCGACATTAATTGGGTTTCATTTTCATCTATCTCAGTAGAAGAGGATTCTGGTTCTTCCTGAGTTTTCCTATTAAATGCGGTCACTTGTTTAAAATGGTTAATCTTTATCCTGCTTAAGGCATCAGCATTCTTATTTATCCTTCCTGGTTTGTACATAATTTCATAGTCATATTCCTCTAATTTGAGTCTCCATCTGGCAAGTCTTGAACCTGGATCTTTTATTGAGAATAGCCACGTTAATGGTCTATGGTCGGTTACAAGTTTGAATTTTCTTCCATACAAATATGGTCTGAAGTGTTTTACTGCCCATACAATCGCTAATAGTTCTCTTTCGATAACGCTGTATTTAGTTTCAGCTGGGCATAGCGTTCTAGATGCAAAAGCTATTGGTAAGTCTTTTCCAATTGGGCCTTGAGATAAAATTGCTCCGATTGCAAACATAGAAGCGTCTGTGGTTAATACAAATGGTTCTTCAAAATTTGGATAGATTAGAATAGGTTCTCTCGTCAAGTAGTCTTTCAATGTGTCAAATGCTTTTTGACAGTATACATCGAATATAAAAGGAATATCTTTCTTTAACAATGTTGTCAATGGTTTTGAGACTTTGGCATAGTCAGGAATAAATCTTCTATAATATCCGGAAAGTCCCAAAAATGATTTAATGTCCTTTGTATTGGTTGGGATTGGAAATTCTTTGATTGCTGCGATTTTATTTGGATTTGGTTTAACTCCGTCTTTTGTTATCAGATGTCCAAGATAAGCCACTTCTTTTCTCAAAAATTCGCATTTGTCTGGCTGTATTTTTAGGTTAGCTTTTCTGAGTCTTGAAAATACTTCTCGAAGTCTATTAACGTGTTCGTGAATTGTACTGCTATAAATTATGATGTCGTCCATGTAGACTGCACATTTTTCGTTCTGTATTCCCATTAAAATGTTATCCATGACTCTCTGGAACGTTGATGGGGTGTTCTTTAGTCCAAATGGCATTCGTAGTAGGAATTCGTAGTGTCCATTGTCTACAGAGAATGCTGTTTTTTCTATGTCGTTTGGGTCAATTTCGATTTGGTGAAATCCCGAGGCTAAATCCAATGTTGTGAAGTATTGGCAGTGTCCTAACTGATCTAAAAGGTCGGATATGTTTGGTAACGGATACCTATCATCTATACTGATATCGTTCAATTTCCTGTAGTCTATCACAAGTCTGTATTTCTGTTTTCCAGATGCGTCCATTTTCTTTGGTACAACCCATACTGGACTCGACCATGGTGATATTGAAGGCTGTATAATTCTTTGGTCTAGCATTTTGTTTATCTGTGTCTTCACTTCTTCTTTGTGGACATGTGGATACCTATATGACTTGGTATGAATTGGTCTGGATTCTTTTGTTTTGATTGAGTGTTTGATTTCGCTTGTAAAAGTCAGATCATCTCCTTCTAGGTAGAATATATCAGAAAATTCTAAGCAAATTTGTGAAATCATTTCTTTTTCCTCGTTGTTCATATGCTCCGTTCGTAACTGGTTTATTATTTCTTCTTCTCTATTAATTATTTGTAGATATGAAGTGTTTCCCTTATTAAAATTTTGTACTGAAGTACTTCTCTTAATGAGGGGTTCAAAATTTAAATTAGAAAAATTGACTGTTTTTGGAATCATATTTATGTTTAAGACTGACGTCAAAAATTCTCCATTCTCGTTTATTTTAACTATTGCGTTCGGTAATCGAACTTTATCGAGGCATTGGGCTAATAAGATGGCTTCGGTATTTTTCAATTTATTTGTTTTCAATTTACAAATTTTTTCTGTACGTGGTTCCATGTTTATAATATTATTATACATTTCCTCATTTTCCATTGCAGTGTTTTCCTTAGAATCTTCTACTTTATACATCGGTATTATTTTAAAGTCCGTAATTAGTTGTTTATTTTTTAAGTCAACAATACAATGATAATGCTCTAAGAAATCTGATCCTAGTAGACCGTCGAATTCAATGTCAAGATTATAAATAAAAACTTTATGTGGGTCATTGTTAACAAAGGGTATCAGTGTCGATTGTGTAATTAAAACGTTTTCATTTGTAATACCTTTAACTAATAAATTTTCTGGATTTCTTGTTTTAAAATTTTCACATGTTTTGGGTTTAAAAATGGAAATTCCTGCACCGGTATCTATTAATAATTTAAATGTTTTTGTTCTGTCAAAAATGTAATAGAGATTTTGAGATGAAACGGTATTTAGAGAAAATTTTGTTCTGAGAAATTGAGATTGGGGTTGAAATCGTCTTGAACTGTCATCGTTTGGAACTGGTCCGTCAGTTCTAACATTCCCGAGGCTTCGTTTTGAAAATTTACATTTGTTTGAGAAAAATTTTCATTGCTGCTACACTGAGAAGAATAATTAGTGTTGTTACACTGAGAAAAATTTTGAGTTTCGGTGTACTTTGTTTCGTTTTCTGAATTGGGACGAAAATTTTCGTTGTCAGAAAAATCATCATAATATTCTTCGACGTAATCATATTCGTTTTGAGATTCGTAACACTGGTCATTTTCAAAATTTGCATTTTCGAAATGATCAGGGTTGTATTCGGGGTTATTTGTATTTATATGATGTGTCTTTTGTTGGTTTGGAGTAACGTTATTTCTTTGTTGAAAATTTTGAAATCTTGTTTGGTTTTGATTTGATGAAGGGGGTTGAAAATTTGGTCTTGTGTAATTTTGTGGGTTTGCGGACTGCGTCCTTTGTTGGTTATTTTGGGGGTATGCAGATTGCGTTCTGAATTGATTGTTTTGAGGATATGCGGACTGCGTCCTTTGTTGATTGTTTTGGGGGTATGTGGACTGCGTCCTGTATTGATTTTGAGGGTACGCGAACTGCGTTCTGAATTGACTCTGGGGCTGTGTGGACTGCGTCCTTTGCGATTGTTTTGTTCTGCATTCATTTACATTATGTCCATTTCTTTTACAAAAAGAGCAAAATTTTGGAATTGGTGTTTGAGGCTTTTGAATTTTTTGAAATTTTTGATTTTCAAAATAAGACAATTGTAATTCCCGTTTTACTCTGTTTATAGCATCCAACATCGTATTGGGGTTTCCTGCCCTAATGAGTTGGCCTAATTTTGGTTCTAAGCCGGTTAAAAGGGTATTTAAACACATATTGTCAATTAATAAAATTTGTGCGTTTTTTTGCGCTTGAGTTAAAATTTGTTTTGCCACGGCTGAATGCATTTTTGCATTATGCGTTTGTATTCGACCTGCAAAAGTTAAAGGACTTTCGTTTGACAATTGATGTACGCGTTGTAAATCTTGTATTAGAGAAGTCAGATCTCTTGGATCTCCAAAATGTACTGTTAAAAGTTGGGAAATGTCATTCCACGTATCTAGATCTCTAGAGTTTATTAGTTGAGCAGCTTTACCGCGTAATTGATTTTTAATTCTTATCACTAGCAGTATTTCTTGATTGTTTGCACACATATCGTGAGCTCGATTACACGCGTTAATAAAAGTATTAAGCGAAATTTGATCTCCGTCATATTCCGGTACGAGAGAGAAAATTTCTGATAATTTATATGGTTCAATTTCTTCGTTTTGGGGAACGTTGTTTTGGGGAACGTCGTTTTGAGCCATTTTTGTTTATTGATTATTTATGTATTCGTTACTAAAATAATCGGTGAGTTTAGACAAGTTTAGAGGGGAAATATAAAATTGTTAAAAGTTACGAGGGTAATTCAAATCAGTTGGTAAATATGATGAACAAATATTTGCGAAATATATAAAAAATAAATCAACAATTGGTAAAATTCAACCATGTTACAATAAATCAACTTACATCAGTTGAAAAAACATCTCGATGAGGTACAGAAGGGGTTAACTGTCCAACGTGTCAGGGGTTCCACTGAGTGCTCCTAATCCACACGTGGTATTGATGCTGCGACGTGTCAGGGGTTCCACTACGTGCTCCTAATCCACACGACGTTTGGTTAGCTTCACGTCAACTTCAATTACAGTTAGAAATTCGATGACCACCAAGTAGTTAGATCTTGCCCGCAGGCCACTTGTTCTACAAAGTAGTTCGTCGATCAGGGTGGGTTTCTTTGTTTGAGTTCTTTGAGAACTTTTCTTCGTAATTCTTCTCTTGTTGTGTCCTTTTTGGACGGTTTAATTTACGTGGGACGTTTTTTGAAAATTCACTTTTTCTTGAGGGTAGATTCTTGTTTTGCTAAGAATTGGAATTCACTCGCGTTTTTCGCGATCAAAACATCCGAACGACTGCGCCAAATTGTTATATCGTGGCCGATTAAAGACACTTTTTAAAAAAGCACTTATTTTTATTCACGACTAACAATTAATGTTACAAAGGTTAACGTTTACTTGATAAAGATACTAGCATCTAGTCTTGTCTAAACTGAACATTTTGTATTTGGATGGAGGTATTTATGTGTTCTGTTGACGTCATGGAAAAGTTCTAGGACAGTGCTAGAATGGTTCCCATCTTGGTCAGCAAAAGTAAAGATAACATTGAAATTGAATATAAAGAATATAATACTCTATTTTGATAAGCACCTGCATCCTGTTGCAGTGGCGAAATTGAATATGATAAAATATAATTTAATATTGTGATAAACACCTGCATCCTTTACAGATAAGTGACTTAGACTAATTCTTTATAATCTAAGGATATTTGGGATATAACATACATAAACTAGTACTAGTGCAAGGAATTAGGATCTTATAACGTTTAGGCCTGCAATAAAACACCTAACTACGTTTTTCAGTGCAGGCTTAGACTTACCCTTGTTTTTATATTTAATTTTTCAATAAAACTGTACGCAAGAAATTATTTGGCCAATTTAATAACACACCACACAACTACACAACTGTATAGTTGTACCACCGGTGCATGATTTTCCTAATCTTAATGTGCAAATGTTAAAGATATAAGAAATCAAAATAACTGCTTTTTCGTCAAAAAAAGGGCCGGTAACTTAAACTCTAGACTTTTGCGTTGGACCCCGAAATTTATTTAACAATAAGCAGAATCACTTTAAGACTCATATACTCAAGTGTTCATGCGATGGTCCACCAAGGTGTAGTGTACGTTCGTCGCATCGCGTCTATGGCGGCCGATGAGCTGATAAAAGGTTTACTGGCTGCACTGTTATAAGTATGACAAAGACAGAGTAATGTGTTAATCTCTTTTCTAACTTTTTCAGCTGCATATTTAACTTGCTAAGGAATACTCAAAATACTCAAGGTCAGCTATTATTTGGAGGCTTGCTTGACCTAGACAATTATTCTTAGTATATTATAAAATAAATAAATTGTAGTAGGAGGTTTAGGGGAAGCAACACTTCCATAGACCGCATGCTCCTGATAAGTATATATATTATTATGGAAAATAAAGATATCAAAAATGTTAAAAACCAAAAAAAAAATGGTACATTTTTATTTATGTACAACAAATATTTTAAAATCCATATTCTAATGGGGCTGCTAAACTGATTAAAATGGGCCTTACTAATAAAAAATAAATACGAGGGATGGATTTTTGCTGATGCTCGCATATTCCCAATACTTCCTCCTGCTGATTTAAGGAGACTTATAAACATCTTATTCACTCGGAATTACCCATGTACACCAACAGGTGTGCGATCGATATGCGACTCTAATAGAATTATTTTATGGACAAATTGGAATTTTATTTATGCATGTTCTGAAAAATGGTGTGAAATGCAATTTAAAAACCAAAATGTTGTATATACGAAACATCGATCATATACACTGCGTTTGTAAACAATTTGAATATTATTTTCTATATTTAACGTTACCTTATGTTTCCCGACTTTTTGTTGACAATAAGGTTATTAATATAAGAAATTTTAGTAGCTTAGACACAGTAGGTAGACACTACAGAATATTTGGCAATACTGTGCAGATTACTACCCTGTTCAATTTAATAAAGGAACAAGGTTCGATAGAAAATAAATATATATAGTCTATTTCAGAAAGGTACAGAATAATAAAATGGGAAACTCCGTCCAGTTTGGCTCAATTTCGGTGTTGGCCATATTCGCAGGTAAATTTGTGTATTAATTTTTTTATGATAACTAACCAAAGAAAAAGAAGATAATTTAATAAAGAAGGAACTATTAGCTATAGCAAATTTACACAAACATCGTTTCATGAAATATACCGGAAAAGATATAGCTGAAAAACATAGTGTAACTGTGTTGCGCATATCAATAGAATCTTATATGGGCGCAAGTGAAAGGATTTGTAGCAAGACACAACATGACATTCAAAATGAAAGACGTTAAGCTACTGTTTTATCAAGTTATTAAAAAAGTGACGCCAGAGAAGAAAAGCAGTCAATTGTATCATTAAAAAATAGGAGAGAATGTGGGATCTTGACCACCTGATCGATCGGACGATCAACCCGTTAATTATAACGTCAAGAGGAAATGACAGTTTCTAAGATCACGAAGAATAATATGATTTTTTTATAATTTAAAAATTTCTGTTAATGTATTTTTTGTGTTTTGTATTTTTTTATAATGTCTAATAAAAAATAATTGTGTCTGTTTAAAGGTTGGAGACAATGACGTTTCTTGAACGGCAGTAGAGTTTTGGACTTGCATTGTCTTTATTTGTTTAGAATCACTACGTTTCAACTGGTAAGTATCTCCAGTCGTCTTCAGGTGAATACTGAATAAGTACGGTAACTACAGCTCTATTTATACTAGGCAGGTGCTGTGACGCATGACTAGTGGGCGGAGTCATGCGTGTTGCTAGGTGATGACGCATAACTGGATGAGTCATGCTTGATGAGTCATGCTCGATGACGTCATGCTCGATGAATCATGCGTTTAACTCTTGGGTGGTCTTATTCTAAGATTACATTTACTTAACAAGGGTTTTACCATACACCAAAATCCAGGTTGCTTTAGTAAGCCTTCATTAGACATGAGAAACGTCTGGAAACCCTTGTTAAGTAAATGTAATCTTAGAATAAGACCACCCAAGAGTTAAACGCATGATTCATCGAGCATGACGTCATCGAGCATGACTCATCAAGCATGACTCATCCAGTTATGCGTCATCACCTAGCAACACGCATGACTCCGCCCACTAGTCATGCGTCACAGCACCTGCCTAGTATAAATAGAGCTGTAGTTACCGTACTTATTCAGTATTCACCTGAAGACGACTGGAGATACTTACCAGTTGAAACGTAGTGATTCTAAACAAATAAAGACAATGCAAGTCCAAAACTCTACTGCCGTTCAAAAAATAATTGTACCTAAATGTACATAATGCACGCCTTTGTCACACCATTTTCAGTGTTTGTGAATGAATGACAATAGGCAAAACCCATAAATTTATCCAAACCCGAGTGGTATTACCTGCACTTGATAAAAATATAGAATTTTGCAATGAAATCAATGTCAAATTATGAACGTGGCTTTCGTTGGATCACTCGCAGTTACACAATAAAAGAAAAAGTCACTATGATAAAATGGTACTATGCGTGGAACAGCAAGTATTGTATCTATTATGTTTTTTGTTTATTTCCCTGATCTCTATTCCTACCAAATTTGCACTACAAAAGGTTATGTCTAAGTTTGAGGCAAAAGACACTGTGATAAACAACTACAAATGCACAGCCCCGAATCATGAGAGAACTGAAGAAAATAATGATATTTCAAACTATTGTACAGTTTTGTGAAAATAAAATTATTAGTTTTTTTTTATAAACAATAATTGGCTATTTTCATCCACCCACATCTTTTCTTCCCCTTTTAGCCATTCTTGATGATTTTTATACTATTTCGTAGATTTTATTTGAAAATATTAGTTAAATCCAGTGTAAAATGTATCAAAGATTTTTTAGAATCTTACGGTTTGCGAATTACATTTTACAATGACAAATCACAGGTTGACAAGTTCAATCAATGCTGATGGAGTTCGCAGCATCACCTGTTGCATTCCAATGAAAAATCAACGGCAAGCCTATTTAAATACATTAAGATCGTTGTCCAAAATTGTTCAAGCTCAGCATGTGCACTCACCACACAGAGACACTAAAAAAGTATCCCCACAACCCCGCTCTAAAGTCAACAGGGAAGCAAATATTTGGACAGTCTAAAAAGTTTGCAAGTGCATGGGATTTTTTACCATGATGAACCACTCGATATAGGGTGTTCCGTTAAAAAAAATAGTTGGATATGCCCTTGATATTGATTATAGATCTAGTGCCTCCGTATAACTCTGTTTTTGAAAAATCATAAAATGTTGCACTTTACAATAGAGACTTGACGCCCTTGACCGGTGGGTGACCTCATTCTAGCCAGGACTGTCAGGAGGTTATGTTTATGTTAGGGTGCTTTGCGGTTCCGTGTACATTTTTTCGTGTTTTTAAGGCAATAATTGGCCATGTGGACAATGGACGTGACAATATTTGGTGTAATTTATTTGTGTTTATTATCTTTCCTGTGTACGTTCTTATTAGCAGAAGGAAGTTAAATCATAAGTAAGTAAACATTATATTTTTTATCATTGCAGTTGTACATTAGAAAGTTTAAATGAGCGTTTTATAAAGCATGGCAAGGTGACCCGATGAGAAATAACTTAAAAATATTTTTTTTTTGTTTTGTTTTGTTTTGTTTTTGTTCCATTTCTATAAAAGAACGTCATATTGATGAGTTTTTAATCTGACCAAGTACAACAAATTTCATATAGCTGTTATATTTTAAATAGAAAGTCCAGGGAATATTTTTTGATTTTTAATAATCGCAGTTGCAGATAATAAAATTTAAATAAGAACAATTCAGTTCTATAAGCAATTGAACAACCCAAAAGGTTGATTAAAATAAGTTAAAAATCTAGTGTTTCTGTTTTGTATTACATAAGTATGTATTATAAAAAACATGAGAGAACAAGGACATTGGAAATAATTCTTTTTAAAGAAACCATTATATCCCTGATAATTTATTCCAATTAGTTTACTCATACCTAATAGAGTAGTAGTACCAAGGCATTTTTTATTTAAATGGGTACCTAGGAAGGAATATTTTTCGTTATTAAGTATAAATTACATATGACATTTTTTTTAGAGTTATTTCTATCAAATCAACTTGCTAATTTTGCCATTCGTTATAAGCAGTTCATTCAAACTTTCTAATGTGCAACTGCAATGACAAAAATATAACTTTTTTACTTATTTATGATTCAACTTCTTTCTTACAATTAGAAAGTACAGCAAAAAGATAATAAACACAATGTTGTGACTACATACGTAATTGTTACTCTATGAAAATTTCAACTTTGACCCAAATAAATTATTGCTTTGGCAATATTTGTAGATTGCATCATTAACAAAAACAATATTTCCTTGAAAAAATTTTTTAATTTTCCATATTTACACATTAGTTGTGACAACTAATAGGCGTAGGTTTAAAAGCGGGAGTACCATATAAATTTAGTTATCCGTATATAAAATTTCGTTGTGACAACTAAAATTTGTAGGTTGGGTTGGTTAATGTTATTAATTAGTTCAACAGTTCAATAACAACAATTTTTTTTGGTTGTATAAACTAATTTTTAGGTTGAGTCCGATTTCACGAAAATAAATAGTTGTCAGAACCAAATTTCAGTAATCCACATATGTTATTTTTTAGTGTGTATGGAATCCTGCGCTCTGAGCAGGCCACCTGGTATATGCTTACAATAATCAGATATATTTATCGGTGTTCTTAAATAACAGACACTTATAGCATTAAATAACGTTTCGAAATCATAAAACTGATTAACGAAGCTTATTTTTAACGCCTATATATTTCCCAATATTCACAAAGCCACTACATTCAGTAAACATGTGAACGAGAAATTTTCTTTCCGATACAGCAAAAATATTATTAATAACCGAGATTCCGGCCGTTCTGTTCTGGGCAACTGTCCAAATTTTTGCCAGACTTATAAATCCAAGTCTAAAACACTCTGGATGGCGCCAAACATGTATTTCCAATAAAACGAATGAAAGTCTTGATCCTAAACTTGCCCCGAAATAAGTGTAGCTGTTAAGAAAGTAGGAAATCGGAAAGTTTATATGACAGGTTAGTAAATGACTTATTAAGCGAGTCGTAACGTATCCCGTTCCAGTGGCGTATTTAAGAAGGGGGGGGGGGGGGGGCTAGGAGCTCGGGTCTAAAAGTCTAATTGCTAATTTTTCGTCTCACGCTTGGACTTAATTCTAATCTTTAAATAATATATTCTTGGCGTAGATTACAAAGGTCTTGTAAAAAACGTTTAGTTTTGAAACTTTTCCTTCTAAAAGTCCTGTTTTGTATAAAAATTAAGGTTTCAGACGCATATCATTTTGGTTATTGATTTATGATGCAATTTATAGTATTTTTTTATTATATGTCTTGTTTGTTTTGTTTTTCTTTTTTTAGAGCTATTTTAAATCAACAAAAATATAACCCAATACAATTTAAAAAAAAAGATAATTAAGAGAGAGAGATTTTAAACGAACTTTGGGCGTTGCCCTCGAAAATTTTTCATCTACGGCACTTTTCCGCCTTCTTCATTAGGTACAATATCATGAAATACATGTAGTCCCGACTGTCCCTCTCTCCAGAAAAAAAGTGTTTTACTTACGCCGACTGAGCCCCCGAGCACATTATTTGGCTACGCCACTGTTCCGTTCTATATCAAGGGTTCTTATTACTTGGCGGAAACATTTGGGATTATACCTTACTGCGTGGGATATTAGCTTGCCCAACTAGCATTTTCGGGCCTTATGACTAAATATGAACTAAATCTAATGCCAGGGTTGGTGCATTTTTGGGTAATACAGTTACTTAAGTTGTGTAGTATTTACTGGCTAAATTACGTCGTGTAGATGTCACTGAGTTTTTATCGGATTGAGGTCGCGATTATTCATTGACTCTACGTCTTATACACGTAGTAATCTGACCTTAAATGCCGAGGTAGTATCTATGATGATAAAAGTACTCACACGTACGTCGCATTATGACTCATTTCTGAAGGTCCTTAAGGGACCACATTAATCGTCGGTCGGACGTGAAAATATTACTACGAGTATACAGAAAGTAATTTTTTTAATTTGAAGTAATAATGAGTTAAAAGTTTTACATTTTCATTACCTATCCACGATTTCAGTATATTTATTTTACCTCAATCTGTCTATATGTCATTTATGTTCCACTAATTCTTCCCTAAAGCGTGCTTTAAACCTTTTTAGGTAACGACGTGACTCCGCCATATTTTGACGGGAGCCAATTTCAGGGTTTCGTTTCTCACGAGATAATTTTGGAAAACATAAAACCAAATACTGGAAACTGCCACTATTTAATCTATAATAACCTACTTTGCATATTCTGCGTGTTTAGATGCTAGTGTAATTTATGTAAGTTTTCTCCTTTATCTAAGACATAGTATTATTATTTCTTTAATTTGATTAATGAAGGGACGCTTAGTTTTTAATGCTCTATATGGCTAAATATTAACAATAAACACATTTAAATAATTTTGAAGAAGTAGTCCATTCTTAAAGTGGAGTTAATTTATAGAAATAAATAAAAAAACATAAAGTCTTTCTCCACTGGTTTATTAGAAATAAAATTTATAGGTGACGAATATTCTACATGTTTCGGGTGTAGTAACACCCATCATCAGGAATAAAATGCAAAGAGAAAATATTTAAAGTAAAAGGAACAGACCTAAGTGGTGAGTGGTAGTGAACCTCGATGGAGCTCTCATCGAGCCATGGAAGATCAAATACTGAGAAATGGGATAATGATTGAAAAAAGGGGTATATACTTAAGTCTTAACACTGACCATGGGCAACAGGTAACAGTGGTAAGAAGGGGCCCTTTCTTTTTCCCCACGTTTCCTAGGATGAGGGTTCTTGACCTGTGAGTCTCCATTTTTCTTACATTTCTTAAATTTTAATTTTTTTCTCTCTGCCCAAACGGGCCCATTCTTACCACTGTTACCTGTTGCCCATAGTCAGTGTTAAGACTTAAGTATATACCCCTTTTTTCAATCATTATCCCATTTCTCAGTATTTGATCTTCATTGGCTCGATGAGAGCTCCATCGAGGTTTACTGCCACTCACCACTTAGGTCTGTTCCTTTTACTTTAAATATTTTCTCTTTGCATTTTATTCCTGATGATGGGTGTTACTACACCCGAAACATGTAGAATATTCGTCACCTATTAATTTTATTTCTAATAAACCAGTGGAGAAAGACTTCATGTTTTTTTTATTTATTTCTACTTTTAAATAAGTTTATTCAAGTAAGAGTAAGCTTTTTATATAGCAGCCATTACTTATTTTTTATGAAAGAACCCACAAAATGTCAGTTGGTCAAATTTGTTAGTCGTCTAGTATGTTTACCCGTGCAAAAGTCAAATAAGGATAGTGTTAAAACTTCCCGACATTTTAGGTGCAGAATAAGTAACAGATATACATAAAATTCGTTACTTATAATGTGCAGAAGTGCTGACGTTGTTACAACCCTTATTTTGGTCACCAAACTGGTGCAAATTCGAGTCTTCTCGAAGTTCAGGTCGACGTAAGTTTCAGTTTCAGGTTGAAAAATATAACATCGGTATTCGAAAAAATCGTCCATTTTCTCAAAGAGACCAAAGTGACAACATAAATAGGAAGACAAAAATCACAAAGTCATGGTTCCAATCATGTAATAAAATCAACTATGGTGACATGTTTCGCTCTTTACGGAGCATCATCAGACCTAAAATTGTATAGAGGTGTGACCCACATTACATTTTTATACTATTTAACAGCTTACCTTCATTAAAACCAATAAATGAAATAACACATTAAAAACAAGACGAGTACCATGTCAAAACAAACAGGTTACGATTAATCTTAAAACTAACACAAAAAACGACAGTTATAAAAGCGGGTAGGTGGGAGAGTGAAGCAACCATACAGGAGAATACGACTAACCGAGCTAAGGCCAAGCGTAGAAAAAGCCAAAATATATAAACGAGGAAGTCCCCCCGCCCAATATTGTTGTCAATCTGCCAAACCAATTTAGGCGAAAGAACCAGAACAGGTTATAAAATATCCAATTATTTAATTTAAGTTATTAAAAATAAAGTAAGGTTCAAAGTTGAAGACTTCATTAACGCAATTAAGGACTGGGCTCTTTTTTGCCTTAGTAATTTCAAGTTTCTCTAGTAAATCTAACTTTTTGCTTTTATCACATTCATGCAGTATGTTTACGTTTTCAGATGTTGAAAATTGATGTCCCGAATCCAACAAATGATTTGCAAAAGCTGACTTGGTGTTAGATATATCAGTATTCTGGTATTTACTAACTAGACTAAGATGTTCATGGACCCTAGTGGAAATTTTTCTACCTGATTGACTTATATATACAGCAGGGCAGTCGGCACAACTTAAGGAATAAACGCCAGACTTAGATAGTGGATTAACTTTATCTTTTATTTTAACTAAATGCTGTTTTACAGTGTTAACGGTCTTAAATCCAAGTGGAATATTAAAAGGTTTGAAAAATTTTGTTAATTGTAAAGATATATTTCCAAAAAATGTTAGAGACCTATAATTGCTTGGGTTGTTTACTGTATTCTGATGTAATATAACAAATTTTATTAATTAACCTAGAGGGAAACCCATTGTTTATTGAGATTCTTCTTATTATGGAAAGTTCTTTATTAAAAGCCTCTCTAGATATGGGTAAATTGAATAATCTGATATACTTCAAATTCGATTTTATTGTTTCTTCTCATAAAAGGACGGAAAGATACCCGTCCTGGACGTCCGGGTCCTGGTGATTGAAAACAATATTGGGCGGGGGGACTTCTTCGTTTATATATTTTGGCTTTTTCTACGCTTGGCCTTAGCTCGGTTAGTCGTATTCTCCTGTATGGTTGCTTCACTCTCCCACCTACCCGCTTTTATAACTGTCGTTTTTTGTGTTAGTTTTAAGATTAATCGTAACCTGTTTGTTTTGACATGGTACTCGTCTTGTTTTTAATGCGTTATTTCATTTATTGGTTTTAATGAAGGTAAGCTGTTAAATAATATAAAAATGTAATGTGGGTCACACCTCTATACAATTTTAGGTCTGATGATGCTCCGTAAAGAGCGAAACATGTCACCATAGTTGATTTTATTACATGATTGATACCATGACTTTGTGATTTTTGTCTTCCTATTTATATAACATCGGTACGATGTAAAAATGCTAGTTGGGTGATGAAGTAAAAATTGTTCCGAAACGTAACTAAATAGAATTGAGAAATATATCATTTTATTTGGAGTGAAACGAACTCCTAAAAATAAAAGAATTCAGGACCGTATTTAAACAAGAAGTTGACGATAATATCTCAGGTATAACATATGACATTTTGATTAGATTCAACACAAACTCCCTAATATCACGATACACCTATAACGGTATGCCAATAAGCAAGCTGAAATTTGAACATCGCTGCGTATGCCGTCACATTCCAAGTACACAAGTTATTGGTCTAACCTCACATTGCCTGGTTATTGTAAAAAGCGCACAAACCTGTGGCTGTTGTTGTTTTTATTTTCATTTTTGGTACGAGCAGATATATAGCGGCCTAGAACATTATAATTGTTAACTAAACTTAGTAGTTTGTGCAACAAGAGTGGATATGATGTCCATGTCGCACGAGGAAGTAAATTAAGCACAGTGCTCAAACTTCCGAGCACAATATGGACAATCCACTCGAGTTGTACAGTATATTTTTTCTACGACTCAAATTCGGAACTTCATACCAAACATTTAAAAAAATTATTTAAATTAGGTATTCTAACTTGTCTTTATAGTTGGCCGTGAACTTGTGGGAAAGATAATAAAAACAATTGAAGATTGCGAGTTAACACAGCCTAGCCGGACTCCTGTAAATGTGGCTAATGTCTTTATAGGTGATTTCCTCTTAACATTTTTACTTTTTTCTATAAGTTTGTTAGAGGTGCTGGTATGCTCAAGAGTGTCTAACAACGACACAGATGTCGCTATGCGCAACATCTTGCTACACCAAATACTGCATAAGGCAGTTTTAAGTTACTCCTTTCCTTTGTCGGATCCTAGCTCTACGGATGGCGAAACGCGTCTAGGGATCGATCCGACGAAATAAAAGGAAACTCTGCTTCTATAATTAAAGAAATGTTAATTTTGTTGGACGTGGACCCAATTACACTGTAATATATTCATCGATTTGGGTCATTTCTTATATTTACACAAAATCACATTGAAATATATCTATCTTTCTTACATACGGCCTTTTGTAGAATAACAGACAAAAAGCGATATACTTAGTAATAAAAATGTACACGTTATTTTTCTCAACCATAGCTAGTTTGATTAAATTATTCTGCTGAAATGCACAGAAGAAAAAACGGTTTGTTCCGTTTTTTTTTCTGCTTGCATAAAAATTATAACTGCGAAAGTACAACAAAATAGCTGTAGAATTCGTGTTATACGGCTTTTGTGCATTAATATGAACTTCTAACGATTGATATGGTAAAGTTTTTCAAAATAATCACCAATTTACAAACTAGCAACACTGTTAACGTGGAAATAGAAGTGGCAATACTGTAAAATTAACATAAACCTTTAGTAAAAAGTTAAATTAATTTTCTTCTAGAAATCTTATAC
The DNA here is from genome assembly GCA_935413205.1 of Polydrusus cervinus. Taxonomy (NCBI): domain Eukaryota; kingdom Metazoa; phylum Arthropoda; class Insecta; order Coleoptera; family Curculionidae; genus Polydrusus; species Polydrusus cervinus. Next base: position 12,008,830 of record OW284519.1, on the reverse strand, counting down.
TTTTGTCTGTTTTATGTACTCATCTTCGCGTTCCATCATTGAAGGAAGATTAACCAGTTATTTTTCTATATCTGCTACGTAAATTAAAATTGTTAAGGTCGATGGGGGTTGGATCCCTGTTCAAAATATATTAGAAAATATCGCGGTGGACAAATATTTGCATGGCATAAACCAACCAAGGTTAGTAGTAAACGTTTATTTTGTATGTATATAGTACAATTTATGCATCAAATCTTGTTGCCACTGGCTAGAACTAAGTGAAAAACTGGACATTTTTGAAAATCGAAAATGCTTCTATGCACAAATATTTAGTTCGGTCAGATAACACTGGTTAACAAGATTTTTGTCCCAAGCGCAAAAATGTCTGATTTCAATATAATTTTGCATGCTGAAATCAATCATGTTTTCAGAATTTCTCCATCACCCTTAGTTTTTATGTTCCAGTATATGTGATTATTTACCTATAAAATGCACGCATAGGTCTGTACTATAAGAGTCATCTAACAAAAAACTTGTGTCAGGCATTGCTATTTTATTATTTGTGTATTGTAACAATAACTTGTTGTGACTAGAAATAACAAAGTGTGCTCTGTGTGTCACGCGGAACATGTCTTGGCTTGGTGAGACCTGCAAGCAGTTCCGAGTCCTACATAACATTTATTGTTGTTTTAGTTATCGGCTAGAGCTCGGTGAATGAACATATACGCAGACTTTTTTAACGTTTTGAAGAATGTGCTGTGGTGCATTTTAAGCTATTGTAGTGTAACTCACCTGTAAAAATGCCAAGAAATTGTGTAAACCACCCGAACTCTTTTTGCTACATCTGCGGTGAATTGACATTTAAATCTCAAAAACGGTCTTTCACGCCTCTCGTTAATAAATGCTATGAACAGTATTTCAAGTGTAAAGTCGGCGATCAAGACAAAAGCTGGGCTCCCCATATTTGCTGTGTTACGTGTGTCAGACTTCTTACAGCGTGGGCAAAAGGTAAACGACATATGCCTTTTGCTATTCCCATGATTTGGAGGGAACCATCAGACCATATTACCGATTGCTATTTTTGTCTTACAAATATCAGTGGTATAACTTCTAAATCCAAACATACTGTTAAATATCCTCATATTCCATCTGCACTGAGACCAGTGCCGCACAGTCCGGAATTACCTGTGCCTGACCCCCCACAAAATATGACACCGAGCGACGATGAAACTGCCGATGACGAAGTAAACAACGAAAGTTTTTCAGCCGAAAATATTGATCTGGATCCAACATTTACACCAGATTCGTCTTCTTGTGCGCCGCATCTTCTAAGTCAAGAAGAACTTAACGACCTTGTCCGCGATTTAAACTTGTCTAAGAAGCAAGCCGAACTTCTAGGTTCTAGATTAAAAGACTGGAATCTTCTACAGAGTGGCACAAAAGTTGCTTTTTATCGTAAGCGCCATGCAGAGTTTGAAGAATTCTTCTCTATGGAAGACGGGCTTGTATTTTGTAATGATGTATGCTCTGCTATGTGTGGCGTTTGTTCATTGACTCTTCCAAATCAAGCTTGAAAGCGGTACTACTCCAAAATGGAAATAAGTTCCCCTCTGTTCCTTTGGCTCATGCAGGCAACATGAAAGAATCATATGACAACATGAAGCTTCTTTTGGAAAAAATTAAATATATAGACTTTAAGTGGAATATTTGTGGCCATTTGAAAGTTGTTTCACTTTTGCTCGGCATGCAACTCGGTTACACAAAGTATTGTTGTTTCCTATGCGAATGGGACAGTCGAGATAGGAAAAATCACTATGAAAAGAAAGAGTGGCCTAAACGAACTTCCCTGACACCAGGAAATAAGAATGTCAGTGGTATCCCACTTGTTGACCCCAAAAAATGTATTTACCACCTTTGCACATTAAGCTTGGGTTAATGAAGAATTTTGTTAAAGGTATGGATAAAACTAACAGTGCGTTTGCATATGTGAGAAGTAAGTTCCCTAAAATCAGTGATGCCAAGATAAAGGAAGGTATTTTTGTGGGACCTCAGATCAGAGAGCTACTTCGAGATGAAAACTTTAGTGAGGCTCTGAATGGAGTTGAAAAAGCAGCATGGTTTTCTTTCAAGGACATTTGCAACGGCTTCTTGGGAAATCGTAAATCCGAAAATTACGTAGAGAATGTTGACAATTTATTGGTCTCATATAAAGCCATGGGTTGCAACATGAGTCTAAAAATACACTTTCTTCATTCACACTTGGACTTTTTTCCGAAAAACCTTGGAGCAGTAAGTGACGAACATGGCGAGCGATTTCACCAGGACATTCTGGACATGGAGAAGAGATACCAAGGCAAATGGAGCCCCGCTATGTTGGCAGACTATTGCTGGACGCTGAAGAGAGATGTTTCTGATGCAAAGTACAGTCGAAAGTCATATATGATCACATTTTCTAAGTAAATATATCACTTTGTACTTTATTTTTTCATAACTTATACCCATATTATAATATATACGTTCACAAAAATTCATTGCTTTGTCACTTTAAAACCCTGCGTGATGGAAAAATTCTGAAAACATATATGAAATATGTTTAAAAAGTACTACTAAGTACACCCACTTCAGCTCGTGGGACAAAAAAAATCTTAAATTTTGTTGACCAGTGATAATTAATATTAAATTTTGATATGATACCTTCAATTTTCGCACAATTATATCTTACAGATGTGTATATTTTTAACCTTACTTCTGTCAAGTGTCAGAAAACGACTCGTTAAATGTAGGTACAACGTATAAATTTGGTTTCTTTGTAATTGACCACTTGGTCAGTTTCATATCCTAACTAGGATGGATATGAAATCATATCCGTTTAGTTAACCGGAAGAGCCCACTTTTCCAATAACTTTGGTGTAAAAGAAACAGCAAACTTCCATGTGGGAGTAGAAAAATGATTTTTATCGACTCGGTTACGTATTTTGGCACTTTGGCAGAACAAAACTAAAAAAGCAAAAAATTTATGCTGTTGTATCTTTAAATAGGAGGTCAGTTTTTCCACTTGCTTTCTTTGTGGTTTTATATCTACTTTTTAATTAGTAATGCAATTTTTCTCATTTAAAACGAGCATGTACATGCTTATAAGCATACCGCGGATAATGTATCGTACCTAATAGGGTAATGGCGGGTAAGAGTACGCGTCGTCCAAGAGTCCGCACTGCCCTTCGTTTAGCCACCCACGCGTAGATGTCGGCATAAACCCAGCTGTTTATTTAGTTTAGTGCCTACGTTCAGAGCAAACAATATTTACCTCTGTGTGACACGGCTCTGGTCTGGTAAGCAAAAAATTAAAAATTTACCAGTTTTGATCTAATATTTTTGAGTCACTTGGTAGTGATTGAATATTTTTTTTTGCCTATTGTTTAATTTATGTAAGTATTGTTAAAAACTAATGCTTTTAAGGCTTTGATTGACATGTTCAGTTTATAGGTTATGTTTTAACAGAAATGTGCATGGGTTAATAAATTGCTTTTGTACCAGAAGGTTAAGAGTACGCGGTTTAAGAGTACGCACGCGTACTTTTAGCTTGCAATGCGTACTCTTTGCCTGATTCTCATTGCATAGTTTTATCATATGTTTTGGTATTTTAGATCAAAATGGGGAAGTATCGACGCAAGACCGATAGGAAGTTAATATTTACGGCAGAATTATTAGAAGAAATAAAGGAGAAACTGCTGCAAGGAATGAGTAAACGATCAGTAGCAGATTCAATCGGCGTACATGAAGCAACATTAAGAAAACGGTTGAAAGCAGGAACGGTGCCAACATCACTTGGTCGTTTCAAATTTGTTTTTACCCCAGAAATGGAGGAGAAACTAGCTATGTATTGCAGAGATTTAGATAAAACATTCTATGGACTCACACTTAAGGCACTTGGTAACCTTGTTTTTGAGTATGCCGAGAGAAATAAGTTAGAGCATAGATTTAACAAGGAAAAAAAAAGCGCCGGAAAAGACTGGGTTTACTCATTTTGCAAGCGTCATAATTTAAGTCTACGTTGTCCAGAAAAAACAAGCCTAGCTCGCGCTGCTGGCTTTAATAGGCCTCAAGTTGAGCTGTTTTTTAAAAACCTCGAACAAGTCTTAAATGACAAAAAAATATTTCCACACCGTTTGTACAACATGGATGAGTCTGGTATCCTAACCGTGCCCAACAAATTACCTAAGGTTGTTGCTCCCAAGGGAAAAAGAACTGTCGGAAAAATTGTTTCATCTGAGAGGGGCCAGTTAATAACTGCGGTATGCTGCATGGGAGCAACTGGACAATACATTCCTCCCGCACTGGTATTTCCACGAAAGCGAATGAAACCTGAGCTAACTGATAGAGCTCCAGCAGGAACACTCCAGCTTGTCTCAGACTCGGGATTCATCAATAGCGAGCTTTTCCTGAGGTGGCTGGATCATTTTCAAACATTTTGCAAAAGCTCAGTTGAAGACCAAGTTTTACTCATTTTAGATAATCACTCAAGCCACGTGAGTTTACAAGCAGTTATAAAATGTCGCGAAATTGGTATTAACATGTTAAGTTTACCACCGCATAGTAGCCACAAGATCCAGCCACTGGATAAAAAATTTTTTGGTCCACTGAAAAGTGCTTATACCCAAGAATGTGACAAATGGCATGTCAGTAATCCTGGGCGACCAATCACTATGTTTCAAGTAGCTGAATTGTTCGCAAAGGCCTATGCTCGAATAGCATCAATTGACAGAGCGACCAAAGCTTTTGAAATATGCGGCATTTTTCCATACAATCCGCATGTGTTCTCGGAAGAAGAATTTGCACCCGCCACAGTGACAGATCAGCCATTTCCAAACCAAATCGCCAGTGTAGAAAACCCGAATCAGAACGTAGAAGATGAATCCGACTATGATGAAGAATTGCCCTTATCAATTCTTCAGCACCAGCTGATGGAGAAAATTTCGCTGCCTATGAATGAAGTTGCTAGGAATCAAAATTCGTCAAAGGCAATACCCACAACATCTTCTGCCCGAACATCATCACCTCCACCAAGGCCAGGAAATTCACCGCCTTCAACACCGCCAGAAAAGTCGACCAACTTTATCTCGCCAAAATTTACAGAGTCACTACCCTCAACATCTGCGCGAACACCATCACCAACGCGAAGGCCACAAAATTCACCGCCTTCAACACCGCCAGAAACGTCGACCAACTTTATCTCGCCGAAATTAATAAAGCCACTACCAAAGGCACCACCAAGAGCTGCCAATGCTCGCAAGAAGAAGAAGTCTGTGCTGCTAACTGCGTCACCCTACAAAATTGAGTTAGAAGAGTTACAAGCATGCAAGCAAGCCAAAACCCAAAAATTTAAACAGACAAAACGGAAATATATAGACGAATTACAGACTTCGGAGCCAAAGAAATCAAAACCACTGAATTCATCTGCAAACCAAAAACAAATTTTGTGTCCAGTTTGCAAAGAAATATATGAAGACCCTCCTGAAAGTGATTGGATTCAGTGCATGACATGCAAAAATTGGTTCCATGAGGACTGCACGGCTTACTCTGGATTGGGAGAGTACATATGCCACATCTGTGACGATTCTGAGCATTGAGACAGTATGCGTACTCTTAGAAGACCATATGCGTACTCTTAAACGGCAAGCCTGCTAAGAGTACGCTTTTACAGACGTTTTAATATTTTTTTTTCTAATATACTTTTATGCACAATATTTTTTTCTCCTCTGAAATAGTTACTTTAGAGTTTAAGTTTATCCCTATATTTTTAAATTGATCTTTATTTTCATATTTTGTTGAAAATAAATATTTTACTGAGAATTGCGTACTCTTACCCGCCATTACCCTATTATTAACAATTTTTGAACTTTTTACTTTTACAATTTATAGATATTTAACAACAAACCCAACTGTTCCATGTGACATTTTTCCCGCAATTTGTTTTCTACCCTTTTTACTTTACATGAAAAGCTCTATGGGTTAATGCTAAAAGACCTCAGGGCACCGGTGACCTTCCGAATAATCGAAAAAAGATTTTTAGCTCCCATTTAAATTTGAAATTGTATAAAACTTATGATGATTTTTAAATTAAAGCTGCTTAAACTTTTAATCGATATCTATATAAATACCAAAAGGTAGAATGCTGATGTCCTAGAATTTCCACCACATTGCGCATATTGTACCTGTGTCTGGCGATGGCAATAAAATGTATTTTTTTAATATACTTACTAAATATTATAAAACCAAAATTCACGAGAATTAAGTCGCGCGGCGTCAGTGGAAATTTTTAAGATAATAAATATGAAGAGCCGCAATATGTTTATTTTTATGTTATGTATGGCGGATGACATAATTAGAACTTAAACAGGGTGATTCCTAAGTTATTACTTCTTTTTTAGCTGTGTATAGAAGAAATTAAAATAAACAACATTTTTAAATACCTTTTTTCAAAAAACACAAAAATACGGTACTTACATTCATTTATTTCACTATGGATCAAATACGGGTCTGTCTAACTTGCCCGTTGAATCACATTAAGAAAACTTCTGTGTGTAGGATGAGCCCGCAAGGGAAAGCGTTCTGCGTATAATCTGGAAGTAGCAGCCGCACTTTGACGCCAGTCTCCATTCAAATTTTACAATTTTCACGTGTCACCAATTTAAAAAAACTTGATTCTGAAAAACACACCGCAGCGGATTGTCAAATACCTCACCACCGACCCGTAAATCGCATACCTAATAAGAGATAAGACAAACAACGTTAAGTATAGCAGGCTACGTTTTGATGACCAGGCCCGCACACAGAATTTTTACTTCTGTATCTCGCCCATTTTTAAGTTTTTTGAAAAAAGGTATTTGAAAATGTTGTTTATTTTAATGCCTTCTATACACAGCTAAGAAAGAAGTATCAATTTAGGAATCACCCTGTATAATGGAAATTTTAGAAAAAATTTTCAATTAAAAAAATAAAATAACGTATCATCCGCCAAACTAGAAGTTCTTGTGAACCCCGCAATTAAATTTTTTTATTAAATGTACCGGTTGCTAAAAGTTCTTTAAAGTTATAAATCACAAATTTAAGTCTAGTACAAAACCAATGTTTGTTTGAAGGTTGGAGACAATGATGTTTCTTGAATGATAGAAGAGTTTTGGACTTGCATTGTCTTGATTTGTTTTTGTTCACAACGTTTCAATTGGTAAGTATCTTCAGTCGGTTTTAGGTGAATACTAAATAAGTAAAGTACCTACAGCTCTATTTATACCAGCTAGATGCACTGGAGCATGACTGAGATGAGTGCAGTCATGCGTTTAGTTCATATGCGGTATTTTAAGTTTACATCCACTTAACAAAGGTTTCCAGTTATTTCTTATATCTAGTGAGGGCTTACTAAAACAATCTGGGTTCTGGTATATTGTTGCAGCTTCCTTGAACTTCCTCTTCCTCCAATGTGGTTCTTATGCAGGATTCGAGCTACTGTCCACTTGATGTGATGACCGTGTGTCCAGGCATGGTCAGCCGCATCTGATTTTTCGGTTTCTCCTTTAAGCGTGTTGTTTCTGTATTCCTTGACCCTAGTTTCAAGTGGCCTTAGAGTTTCACCAATGTAGGATCGGCCACATTCGCAGGGGATCTGGTAGATAAGGAAGCTGCAACAATATACCAGAACCCAGATTGTTTTAGTAAGCCCTCACTAGATATAAGAAATATCTGAAAACCTTTGTTAAGTAAATGTAAACTTAAAATACCGCATATGAACTAAACGCATAACTGCACCCATCTCAGTCATGCTCCAGTGCATCTAGCTAGTATAAATAGAGCTGTAGTTACTTTACTTATTTAGTATTCACCTGAAGACGACTGGAGATACTACCAGTTGAAACGTTGTGATGTAAAACAAATAAAGACAATGCAAGTCCAAAACTCTTCTATCATTCAAAAACCAATGTTATCCATACATTTTGCAATAGATCGCTCAAACGCACTATGCACAATATTTTTATCAATAAAGTATACATGAATGTTTAATTTTTTTGCATATCTTCATTTAGAAGACTTTAGCCACCGCCGTAATATTTTTCAAAACATACCATAAAAAGTTAGAACTTTTTTCAATAAATAAATAACTACTTATCGGAAACACGAGAGAACGATAATAAAAGCTCCGAAAAAAACTATTTTTACGAATAAATAAATTTGCGAGGTACAAAAATGTAAAAAATTATGCTTTAAAATAATTATAAAAAAAATTATCAAGTCGAAAGTCAATGGACAAACTTCCAAAAATAATAAAATTAAATACTTAGTCAAATTAATCTGCAACTTTTCCTTACAATTCTATCTCTTTCAAGCACATTTCATTGACAACGACGTACCTATTACGCCATTGAATGGTGCCCGGAAAACTATGAATTATGTTTTTATTCGCCTATATTATAATAAATACAGATGGGGAGTTAAAAAAAACACTTTGTCGCTTAATCGTTAAACAATGAGGCACGAGTAAAGAACCACCCTGAATATTGTAATATTAATTTTAGTTGATTTATTTTTGTTGTGTAATTTTTTCCTCTTCGTTCGCTGCCAGGGCCATTCCCGAGGGGGCCTACAGCTTAACGTGGGTTCCGAAGCACGATCCTCAGTCATGTGACACCTCCAAGGGATATTAACCTCAGGTTTCTTGCCATTGCATGACCTATCGATTGGGGAGTGTATACCTCCTGTAGGTTAAAAATAAGGACATTATGGTAGAATTACCAAATCCATTATTTCACCTTTATTATTAAATAACAAATTGTTTAATATTATTGTTATAAGTTACTGCTTAACATTGAACACCATAACAAGGTTAAGTCAGGGGTTATAGTCATTGTCAGACGTGATGTGGTAATCACTCTTAACAATAATATTTCCTTCTAAACCAAAGGTTATTATCGTAGTTTAAGGTTAGTACGTAGTATAAATCTGGACCTGAGTACTAAAAGGGCCAAACTCTATTTTTAGTGTTTTGAGTAATTAATTATTAAAATTTTAAAATTAATGAAATTTGTAATAAAATGTTAATAAAACATATTAATGTAAACTGAAAGTAAAATGATATAAAAAAATAACAAAGTGTTAGTATGCTATATATTACATTTTAAAAGTTTTTGATATTTTTTGATTTAGAAGGAGTTTGGCCCCTTTAAAATTTAGATTAGTGGAGATAAGGTCCAGCAAGGTTTTATATTATTATTTGTTTTTAATTAGTAAAAGCATAAATTCTTTAAAGAAATTATTCAGAAAGATATACAAAATCTAAAAGTACAACTCTTATCTAAAACTTGTCCAAACTACCTTTTAGGTTGAGATTTAGGCCAATGTCCAATCATTTTTCTATCGGAGAATGTAAAAAGGGCCTTAGTCCGTACATTGGCCTTTTTAAAAAAATAAGCTAACACTTTGGCCGTTTTATTTATTATTTGATTTGGAGATAAGCCTCAATTTAAAACCCTAGATTGGCAACCAACTATACAAGGAAATTGGCCTTTTTTGTATATGTAGTATTCCATCGGCTTAACTTATTGCTGGTAATATCTCCAGATTGCTAGAAATGGAGATTGGTCTTTTTATTACTCATGTCCAGAAATAAGACTGATTATAATATAGTAAGTTAGATTCTAATAGATTCTTCGAATCAAGTATGCTGATGACATAAAGTTAAGGTACAGTTTCTATCCATACGAATACCATTTAATGGAGCATGTTGTCAACAGGGAACTAAGCCAGATCTACCAATTATCAAATAGACATAATTTAAAACTTAATCCAGATAAGTCTGCAGTGATACTTTTTGGAAGGGCGGGTGCAAAAGGACTGGACAATCACATTGATCTCCGTATCAATAACATAAAAATACCTAAAAAGAGCGCGGTAAAGTCTTTGGGAGTGGTTGTAGATAGTCAACTTAAATTTCGAGAACATGTTAATATATTGTTAAAAAAATCATATCTAAGTTTAAAACTGCTGTACGTTAATAAGTCAATTTTATCAAAAAAACTCCGCATAGTCCTTATAAATTCTTTAGTACTCTCCTGTTTTAATTATTGCAACTTTGTTTATGGACCGTTCTTGAACCTTCTGGAACAGGGTAAGATACAAAGAGTACAAAACTCATGTGTTCGGTTTATTTTTGGCATAAGGAAGTTCGACCACATCACACCACAATTCTTGGAACTTGGTTGGCTAAGGATGGCTAATGTGAGAAGGCTGCATTTTGCCGTGTTCGTCAAAAAAATAATGTTGACTTCATCGCCTTTGTATCTGCGTACCAAGCTCATCTCGCGGGAGTGTGTTCACAGTGTAAACACTCGAGGTAGGATGTTGCTGACTATCCCAAGGCATACTACTGCGCTGTTTCGACGGGGTTTTAGTTATCAGGCTGTGAATATGTATAATAAGTTACCTACTGATTTAAAGGGGAATCTAAATATTAATACATTTAGAGCAAAAGTAAAAAAAATGTTGTTAGATCAACAATAGAACTTATATGTTTCCCTAAAAATAAATTTAATTTGACGTTAAGTCCCACCTTTACCTTTTGCTTGTTTGCTTGTTACTCATGAACTGTCATGTTAAACTTATTATGTAATGATTGAAGATTTTTCTTTTTTGTTTTTTTTATTTATGATTTTTGATGAATTACGCAATCGACCTTTCTTAAGGTTGATGTGCTATTTGCTAGGACTGTACCTTCTCGAATGTTAATAACTTTATTTGTTTTATATAGCTAAATCTATTTATAACGTTAGGAATAAAATGTGTTAGGTATGTAGTGTCAGTGTTTATATAGGTACCTACTATAAATTTATAATAGAATATTTTCTAAAATCATTAGAGTTAAGTGTAAGAATAGCCATAGCTATATAGCTATATAGTGCTAAACTTCGCTCTTTATATGTATGCTTATATTAAATAAAAGACGTTTATTATTATTATTATTATTATTATTATTATTATTATTATTATTATTATTATTATTATTATTATTATTATTATTATTATTATTATTATTATTAAGTAGTTACCTTACATGGCGATCCTGTGAGTTCAACTACAGTACATGGATTTTCAGTAACTACCTTACACTCCTTCCGCACCCAACAGGATGTCCGATCTCATCCGGCCTGGTTACCGGCGTGAATGGGGTGGGTTGGGAGATGATACATTTTACACTATTCCCTGCATTCTTAAACCTACTAAATTTTGGACATACTTTTTTTTATTGTGCATATGCCCACTCCGAGGATCGAACCCGGACCGCCACACCTCTGAGCCAATACCGTGGTTATTTAATTGATTTTATTTAATAGTGCAACAATATGGTAATAAACAGTTTTCGTATATGGGTCAGAAGCAGCTAAGAAACTAAAAAAACACTAAAATTGTTCAGCTTTTATTCTGGTGAAATGCCAAGAATGCACTGGCAATAAAACAACCAGAGCGGCGGTAGAGTAATTTCAGAGCGGGAGATATTATTCTTGAACTTGGCCCAAAAATAACTTTCGAATCAGATGCACTCGGCGGTCGTCGTACAAAAGACTTTTGCAATTTGTTAAAAGGTTAAAAGTTTGAAAAGTTAAAAAAACGCCTTGTAAGTATGACTATTTTTATCATTTACTTACCCAAATTGTTAAATACCACGAATTTGTTAAATATGTGACACCCATAAATCGCTTTTTTTTTTATTGAAAAAGATGTCTTTACGCAAAAGAAACTTTTAATTTTTCTTAATCAATTTCGGCCATGTAACCTATTTAAATTTTTCAAATATACAGGGCCTTATGGAAATAGTTAAAAGCCTAACTTCTTGACTATCCTAAAAAAAACTATGATAAAGACAAAATATATATTATATTAACTACTTTTTGTAAAAATAATACAATTATAGCAGGTCATTGTGTTTTAAATATAAATATTTCTTCATACATAGATAAAAGTACATTAAGAATTTGTTAATATAATAAAACTAACAAGTTAACAAACAAGGTAAATATACACAATATACTTTTATAAACAAACAAATTACAACAATAAAAAGTACATTATTAGAATAATCTATCAGCTGTGACTGTATCTATACAGGGTGATTCCTAAGTTTATACTTCTGTTTTAGCTCTGTATATAAGGAATTAAAATAAACAACATGTTAGTTAAAGAACTAGAAAAAATAGGGAACTTACAGAGTTGTACAAGGGACCCGATATTGTTAATGAGATCAAAGGGATGAGATTGAGATGGGCGGGACATGTCCAAAGACTGCCGAACGAACGAACGGCAAAACTAGCATGGGAGAACTACCCCGCTGGTAAACGGCCGCTTGGAAGGCCGCGAATCTGATGGCGCGATAACGTTATCAGCGACCTTCGTACCATGGGATTGGACTACGACCCCCAGATGTTGATGGACCGACAGGGGTGGAGACGCATTGTGCAGTCAGTCAGAACCCACATAGGGTTATAGAGCTACGGGAAAAAGAAGAAGGTTAAAATGATTTAACTATAAAGAAAAACTCACTATAGTCTATTTCAGAAAGATGTAGAGTAATAAAAGCTCATTAGGTATGCAAAGGGACTACAGATTGACCCAACGAATATTTAAGCCACTTTCATAATTTCGCATTGATTTCATTGCAAAATTATTTATTTTCATCAAGTGCAGGTAGTATTGTAGTACCACCCTGGTTTAGGTCAATTTATGGGTTTTGCCTATTGTTATCCATTCACAAACGCTGAAAATCTTGTGACAAAGGCGTGCATTATGTACATAGTATTAAGTATACTTATTTTTTTAAAAACATTATAAAATTCGTCAACTGAGGAATTGTCATCTCTTCTTGACGTTATAATTAACGGGTCGACGGTCCGATCGATCAGGTGGTCAAGATCCCACATTTTCTCCTCTTCTTTAATGACATAATGGACTGCTTTTCACCAGTTCTCTGGTGTCACTGGCTTGATAAAACAGTAGCTTAACGTCTTTCATTTTGAATGTCATGTTGTGTCTTGCTATAAATCCTTTCACTTGCGCCCATATAAGTTCTATAGGATTTAGATCGCAATAACATGGCGGTGTGCGCAGCACAGTTACACTATGTTTTTCAGCTATATTTTCCATGGCATCTTTACCAAATTATCTTCAAATTAAATACTTTTGGTTGTTAACCAGTTGATAATTTCTTGTTTTTTTCCAAGATCAAGTTGAAGTCTTCTCTTTGCGTCGTGAATGATAGCTTTATAGTTATCCGTAACTACTACTAAATCATCTGAAACATATTTTATCATTTCACGAAAATAGTCCTCAAAAACATTCGAATTCATGTCCTCGTGGTAATCTCCCGTATTGAACGACTGAAAGGTTAGCAAACCTTCTTTTAAAAATCCCTCTTCGCTTTCAATATGGACGATTATTAGTCTCTTCGCTTGGCGAGCACTGGTTATATTTTTGTCATGCCACAATTTTGGTACTATATAACGTCTCATCAAGATAAAAGATTTTCTTCTGATCTCTTCTGTACCGCTTTATAAGTACTTATACTTATACAGGGTGTCCCATAACTTATGGGCCGTAGAGTAACTGGAGATACTAGACATCAAACTAAGCCGATTAAGTCAAATAAGTTTTTTTGGATTGTTACTCGTTCTAGAGATACAGGGTGTTGAAAGTAAAAGTTTATTCTCGAAAATAAGCCATAATTTTGAAACGGTTTAATGAATCGAATTGAAAGTTGGCAATAATATGTTTTTATGAGCAAGAAATAAGAATTTGTAGAAATTTTTAAGTTTCAAACTAGAGGGCGCTAGTTGCATACACTGGGCTTCATAAATCTATGATTTTTTTTCTTACCTGTGATATTAGGTTTTTTCAATTATGGTTTCGTAAAAAAGGGTATTTTCTGAGTCAAAAAGGTGTACTTGATTGATCTTAATATCTTTAACGGTTTTCGAGATATTTCCCTTTAAACATCCCGAAACATACTATATAATTAAATTAATATTTAAAAAAAAACTTATATGACATAATCGGCTTAGTTTGATGTCAAGTATCTCCAGTTACTCTACGGCCCACAAGTTATGGGACACCCTGTATATAGATAAGTACTAAAGTATTTTCGTTGCAAATAATTTCATCACTTTTCAGTAAAAGTGATTTACGCTTCTACTTTTCCCAGACAAAATCCATATTTTTTAAAGTGGTCCATAAAAGTGTTCTAGTTATCAACGGAATACTGTCATCCTAGCCAAGCTCCATTAGAATTTTATGAAAGAAGATCGTCATATTTAGAGCTAAATATATTATAAGGGTAAACTTTTCTTCGAACTACGACTATGGCCGACACCGAAATTGAGCCGAACTGGACGAAATTTCCCATTTTATTACTCTACACCTTTCTGAAATAGACTATAACATGAAAGCGTCATATGGCATATAAAAAAAAATGAACTGTCAACTGTGATTTCACCAAATTTAAAGCTCTTTGGTGAATACGGGCGTAAATATCTAAATATTTTAACGGTATAAATCTCTTTAGCAAATAAAGGGCGAGTTTTCTCATTGCTTTCAAGTGATGTTATGTTCTTAAAATTATGCAAACTTTAAAGTAAGAGACAAACATTTTAAACAGTTTTTAAACGATCAATTTCTGCAAACACCTCATTTATTTTTGGCGCGACATTTCAGCGCTTTTCAGGAAAGTTTGCAGATTAGTTTGAAAAGTTGGCAAACAACCACTCTTAAATTTTCTAATATAATGTTCTAGATTTTAAATTTCGATTAAAAGTTTTAAAATTTACCTCAAGTTTTATTGTAAAAATGCAAAATGTATTTGGCGTTAAATGAATGATTTTAAGGAAGTTTTGATTGGTAATACTCCATGAAAGAACTTTAAGTTTCATGAACATTTTCTTTAATTCTTTTATGCCACTTTCGAGCTACTGATATTTTTTTTTGTACATTTTAGTATTCGCTTAATTCTGAAGTTTTATTATAAGAGTGTGGCAAAGGAAGTAAAGTCTTGGAAAAAAAAGTTTTATTGTGTTAAGAGAAAAATGCAATAGGCCATTTTCTTATAGAATTGACCAGGGTTTTCGGAAGAAATATGTACCATCGCGTAAAATTGAAAACTAGGACATAAACTTAAATCTCCTGGCCTATAAGGACAGTGTAAAATTTAAAGGTTAGACTTTTGTATTGACCACAAGTTTTAGCGAGGTCGCATTCACTTAGGTTTAAATCATACAGTGAATAATATTTAAATAAAGTTTTGGACTTGCCTTGACTTTATTTGTTTTGAATCACTACGTTTTAACTGGTAGGCATCTCTAGTCGTCTTCAGGTGAATACTAAATTAGTATGGTAACTACAGCTCTATCTATACTAGGTAGGTGCAGTGATGATAAATAGAGCTGTAGTTACCATACTTATTTAGTATTCGCCTGAAGACGACTGGAGAAGTTTACCAGTTGAACCGTAGTGATTCAAAACAAATATAGTCAATGCAAGCCCAAAACTCTTCAATAATTTAGGAAATATCATTTTCTTCAAACCTTTAAACAAACAATAGTTAAATATACAAGAAAAAAGGGCCAATTTATAAAGAATGCCTCTTACTCTGACCAGTGACATTTTTGTACACCCGTGTTTGTTTAGTAAAGCAGACCCAGGCTCTATCTAAATATCTATTTACACGGCCGAGCCGTCCCTACAGTGTAGTTTAACTGATTAAGTGTACTTAACACCTCTCAAAGGAGATGTCTTGCTCTACAGAGCATGTCAAAGCACAATTAGCCGGGTTTGTTTACCCCTAGTTACATATTATAGTGTCTTATACCGGACGCTTAGCGAAATAAATTTCAAAATAAACATATTTTTAAAGAAATAAAATAAGGTTGACAATCTCTGGCATTCTAGATTTTTCTTGCATTGCTTTTCTTAATCAGATAAATTAAAAAACAAAGACAAAGCCACACTAAATAAATTAGAAATTACAATAAATTTACGGCTATTAATGCTATCATTACATTTTTTGTAAAATCACAAAGGATGTGTGACAAATAAGAATTTTTATTTTGTAAAATTATTTTACAAACGTTGTGTGAAATCGCATAATTATAGTACAGCTGTCTTATGTGTTTAATACCTAAAGATACCTACATCATAATTAACCGTTTTTCTTAACTGTTTAAATCAGTAGCGGCTCGTCAGGTGCAGTAGGTGAAAATACAAAATAAAACCAGGAGGAAATTTTTTTCACAATATGTAATATTAATGTACCAATACTGCTACCATTTTAGCTAGTTATGTTCGAATTAATAATAATTTAATTCGAATGTAGATGCATAATAGGGCCACAGCTAACTCCGATGGACAATAATTATAATCACTCGTGCATTTTGGCGCGCCCCAGCCGACCATGTCCGTGATCTCAGAGCAGCAAGTGAAGACAACATACAGTCAAGTGGTTTTAATTTGCACCGTTGCTATGGTTACGAGACGTTAGTCATGCAAACCGCATGTAACAATTTGTATTATGATGAAGGGCAATTTAAAAATAAATCAGTTGTATGCATCATTGTTTTAGCATTGGTTCGTGGTATTTATTTTGAGGCTTCGCGAAACTTACAGTTATAGATATCGTTTTTACGTGATTTACTGTGAGTTAAAAATTTTATTTTGATTTTTCAGTGAATTCAGAACTGTACGTACCTAGTTAGTTTAATTTTTATTGTGTATTTTGACCCCCCCCCCCCCCCCCGAAATAAATCATTTTCAGATAAAAATGTCTTTTTGTAACTTTGGTTATTACCTAAAACTTTTCATTATACAAAAACGATGTAAAAAAACACCCCCAAACTTTTTTTCTGGGTGCGCCCCTGCGCGAGCCGCCGCTGGTTTCAATATATTTAAAAACAAACAACACACACATTAACCAATATACTGATAGCAAACCTGTTGAATGGCGATAGAAACAAATTCGCGTCGTCATTATGCATCTAGATGAAGCAGATTTGCGTCATGAGGTTTACATCTAGCGTATTATTTGCTAGAGTTTACATAAGATTTGTGAATTTACATCGCCACCGTAATTATACAAATATACTGTGACATAGCCAAATCATTTTGTAATTGTACGATGCGTATTTACAATACAACTGTAATTTGACAATTTAATGGACATTTCACGCGTCGTTTTATACCATGTAGCAAAAGTGAGGTTAGGTATGTACTTCAAAAAGATGCAAATCTGTCTGTGTTATTTTTATATTTGAATCAAAACATTTATCTCAGAGCCTATGCATACACAAATTTTTCTCAAAAACAGTACACAAAAGGGTGCGAAAATTAAATATTTTAAAACAATATATAATTTTATTTTAGTTTTTTCTGACCGCACTAAAGATTTATGCACAAATTCCCTTTCTCTTTTCAAAAATCTCCAGTTTTTCACTCATTTCTGGACAATTAGTACAATATTTATTGCATAAAGTGTATAAGTAAGTAAGTAACGTACTTACTTGCTTTGTTAAGTTTTTTGAGACGACGGGGCTGTAACCTTAATCGACCATAAAACTTTTATTATACGCAACAGGTATAGAACAATAACTGGTAAATCATTCTAGTGGAAAATGATGACAGGTACTTACATAAAGCTAGATAAAACAGACAACATTATAAGATTATTGGAAAAGAATTCCATATGGTTTAGAAAAAAAAAATTATCCATGTTTATTAATAAATCAAATCAGTCTTTGTCTGTTATTCTGCAAAAGGCCAAATGTGAGAAAGATAGATATATTTAAAGTGATTTTGTGTAAATATAAGAAATGATATAAAACCGACGAAATTATAGGATTTCTAGAAAAAAACTATTCCATTTTTTACTAAAGGTTTCAAGGTTATGTTAGTTCTACTTACAGTATTGCCACCTCTCTTTCTACGTGAACAGTGTTGATAGTTTCTAAATTGGCGATTATTTTTTTGTTAAAGCGCCGTTTTTGACTGTTTAAACCCAATTTTTCAGCTATTTTGTGGTATTTTTAGAGTTATAATTCTTACCCAAGCAGAAAAAACCGAACAAACCTTTTTTTCTTCTGTGCAATTCAGCAGAACCATTTAATCAAACTAGCTTTGATTGAGAAAATAAATTGTTAATTTTTCTTAGTAAATACATCGCTTTTTATTTGTTACTCTGCAAAAGGCCAAATGTGAGAAAGATAGATATATTCAAAGTGATTTTGTGTAAATATTATCCAAATCGATGAATATGTTACAGTGTAATTTGGTCCATGGATTTGCCAACAAAATAAATATTTCTTCAATTGTTATTATTATCTTCATCACAAGTTCAGGGCCAGCTAAAAAGACACGTTATGATGCCTAATTTAAATATGTTTTTTCTTTAGTGTTAGTTCGGACGTTAAGTCGTAGAAAAAAATATACTGGACAACTCGAGTGGATTGTCCATGTTGCGCTCGGACGTTTGAACACTCAGCCTTCAGCGTCATGCTCAATTTACTTTGTCGTGCGATATGGACTTCATATTTACTCTTGTTATATAAACTACTATTTTATTTTAATGGATGAAGCCAAACACAAAATTAAGTGACCCAGATCCTTTTGTACCTTTCACCAAAGCAGAATTTGTTAATATTGCTCTAAAACGGTAAATATGTAAAATATTTGCCTCTGAAACCCCGGACATGCACTCAGGAATCCCCATAAAATTTGCGAACTGCTCCCAGTGCAAGGCTTATCCCAATCGCGTCACCATTTTGCTGATAAACGTTTAAAATTATTGTCCTCTGCCGGCCTTGCCCGGGCAGAGTGTAATTCGCATGGGACTCTATGGCACAAAACGTTTCACAATAGAGCTTAATGCCCGAGGTTCTCGTGTGTTTTGTATGCAATAAAAAAGGTAATTCATTTCATAAATGTTTAGAAAACGCGAGAATATTTTTCTGTAAAATCCTGTGCCTTGGGCATGGCCAAAGGGTGGACCACAATCATCCTCCTCAAGCATTGAATCAAATAATAATGTCTAATATTTTAAATATATTCAACTACGCTAACATTTGCAGGGTTAAATTGCGGTCCAAATTACAAAAAAGCAAATTATTCAGTATTTTTTACACTGTGGGTGAGGGAAAATTCATATTCATGTAGAAAAAACCGTAATTGTTTTGTCCTAATTTATATTTGGATTTAAATGTTTAACTTTTTCTTTTCTTATTTGCTCTGTATTGAGCGTTTTGTATACCTACACTTTTAAGCATGTTATTTCTAAAATTTAGTTCAGTGTATTAAGCTTTTTTCTTAGTGTATCCTAATAATTAAAAATGTTTTTATTTTTCGTCATCCTCTGCTCGTAGCATACAGCGCTGAACCATCGCGGCGTACGGTACCTATCGATGCCGCGACGCACGATAAAGAGGACGCGCAACTGATGGGCTTCGACGGAGCCTTCCTTAACGAAATCGTACGGTACTCGAATCAGATCAGTCCAATCTCACCGCCTGACAGTCGTCCTCTTCACCGCCCAGGACTAGCCGGAAGCCGACTGGCCACGGTGAAGCCGACCGACAACATCTGAGGCCACCTATCTATCCTTCAAGAGTGAGGAGCCACATCTATGCCACACCGCCCTGCCCGTCGCTTTTCCCTCATCGTCGTAATAATCTGCACGTACTGATTTTATTATAGGTATTTTCTTTCTCACACACATATTACACTATTCTCTTTTAACCCATAGCGGGCGTTGTATGACATTTTTCTTTCATTCATTCGGACTACTATTGGACCAATTTCCGAGTGGTTCCGTTTCTCTCTCTGCGTATTGATCTCTTTAATAGATACACTAGACTAGGCTATGCTATAGTTGAACCCTATAGATGCATCTAATTAAGCAGAATTATAAATTCAAGACAACCTACACCTACATCAACACACCAAAAATACGAATAAGTTGTTATTTTATTAATACATGTTTTATTATTCATACGAAGCAGGATTGCTGAAGACCACACAGTCCGAGTAGTTTTGTTTCATTCCAATATATAAAAATAGGTTATAATCGAATCTTTTTTTAATACACATACGAGAGCCAATCTTTCTCTCTGTTACACTATAGTATTAATTAAGTCTGTCACACTCTGACACAGTTTCAGAGTCTAAAACTGCAAACTGATATGTCGTTGAACTACTTCGCTTGGCAATAGATGTTTTAAGACCGATTGTTTAGTTTAATTATTTCATTCCGAAAATGTCGATTTTAGGATGCTCAAAAGAAGCACATCGCATAGTTAAGCGCCTGGTTTATTTTTCTCCACAACCAGCTCCCGGAGCACGTGGGCCCCTTACCATATAAATCCAAGGGGTATCGAACGAGATACCGTTGGAAAAGAACTTTTCTTCCTGTAAAACGCCTTTACATCGTAAATTTTGAATATGCCCTTTATTTGTATGCTTTGTTAATAAAACTCTATTTCTTAGGGTTTTAAATTAAAAAAAAAGTTTTAAGTTTATTATATCTTCCTCCGTACAGTACTGATCTTGCGCTATGTGGCTTAGAATTATTTCAATACATTTTATATGACACACATCAATTTTTTGTAAGTATGAAAATTGTTTTTAAAAAGTCAAACTAAGCTTAATATATCCAACAACCTACGAATCTACTATTGTAGGTAATCCACATGAAATTATGTTGCACGAAACATTAGACAATGGAGCTTAATTATTGTAAATTAAACAATTACAAAGAAAAACATTTTTATAGGGTTTCAACCAATCGGTTCATTTGAGCTGAGTTTTATTAACTTTTTTATTGAGGTTTAAAATGCTTTTGTTCGGAAAACTGGGACACAGATGAATTTAGTAGGGGAAATAGGATTGATTAAGCCCAGAGATATATTTACAATCTAAATTTGTTATTGGTATAATATGCAGCATATTATTTAAGGCACCAAAAAGAGTATTTTGTTCTAATTCGTACATTTTCATTAAGAGGGCTCCGTACACCTTTAAAACCAGAATTCCTCCCACGAGTTTATCAATCGATTAGGAAAAAAAAATGTTTGATATAAAAGTTTTTGGAAATTAAACAAGGAATATTGGAAGGTCCTTTTAATTTGTCATATATTTATTATATATCTTTAAATCACTTATTTTTTAATTTAACAACATTATATTGACTTTTACACCGAAAATTCAATTTTTAGACTATTTTCAGCTTGAATAGAATCCATCTTAGTTGCCAACTGATGCTCTCTCTTTCTAACATCAGTGGCGAACCCTACTCTCTGAGACGCGACGCACGTCGGCTGACCGCTTGCTTCCGTGGATTAAACATTATGAAAACTGTAAATTCGGGTGGCAATCAAATCATCTTATGGCTATTTTTACCTTTTAAAATACATAGAAATTTGTGGCGTGCATTAGGTACAGGGACATTATTTTAAGTGTCTCACCCGATTGGCGACTTTGCTATCAACCACAATAAAAAAACAATTATGTATTCCCTAACAGCTTTTAGTGAAGAAGCCATATTTGATGTGTACAAATTTGACAGATACGACGCCATATTGAATTTTTATATACGACAACCCTATCTTATAGTAAGCCAGCTGCATTCGCCTATTTGTTCCAACATTAAAAATGTATAATTGTCAATATTTATTTTCAGCCGTTCCGGAGATACGAGGCTTCGAAGTTGGTGATTTTGTTATCATCGAATTAACAGAAGCTTTGAGATTAGAAACTCAATTTTTTTTGGAGATACGTAATTTCTTATGGTGGAGCCATCCATGCTATTGTCATATATGCCAGAAGTCAAAAAATGACAGTTACGACGCCATTTTGAATATTTTTAAATGGCAACCCACATTTATAACTAGGCATCAATGTAATGCATTTCGCGGTCAAATTTTGTCGATATTTATTTCCAACCCTTACCGAAATACGACCGTATCAAAAACTGCATCGTACGATTATGTGTTTTAAGTATCTCATTAAAAAAAATTTTAATCACAAAGCTTCTATTTTTTAGTGGGGTGAGATACTTAAAACACATAATCGTACGACGCAGTATTTGATACGGTCGTATTTCGGTAAGCGTTGGAAATAAATACCGACAACAATATATTTTTGAAATCGGACCGCGAAATGCATTACATTGATGTAGTTACAAATGTAGGTTGCCTTTTAGAAAAATTCAAAATAGCGTCGTCACTGTCATTTTCTGACATCTGACATATATGACAATAGCATGGGTGACTCCGCCATAAGAAATTACGTATCTTTAGAAAAAATTGAGTTTCTAATTTTAAAGGTTCTGTTAATTTGATGATAACAAAATCACCAACTTCGAAGCCTCATATCTCCGGAACGGCTGAAAATAAATATTAACAATTATACATTTTTAATGTTGGAAGAAATAGGCGAATGCAGCTGGCTTACTATAAGGTAGGGTTGTCATTTTCACCTATATCATCCACGACATATTTCATAAAACGATGTTTGTGTAAATTTGCTATAAGTAGCTAATAGTTCCTTTTTTTATCTTTTCTTTTGGTTAGTTATCATAAATAATTTGATGCACAAAATTTACCTGCGCCCATGGCCAACACCGAAATTGAGCCGACCTGGACGGAATTTCCCATTTTATTACTCTACACCTTTCTGAAATAGACAGTAGTAGTTAACTTAATAATAGTACACAAAATAAACGAAGTTTTGCTGTTTGAATGGATTTTAAACTTGAAACATAATAAGTTACATAAGAAGTGAATTACAGATGGAGATCATTGGTCAAATGTGCTTATGAAACATCCACCACAACAGAGACAATTAACAACATTATTTTTAGCGCATAAATTGCCCCATTCAACCTGCACCGTTATGGAAATAATTTCGTTAAAAGCAAAAAAATACTGAGAGCGATAAAAATGTGTTTTATATGTAATAATAATTATATTCGACGCGGAAAACGTATTTCGTTTTCAATATCGATTCGTGAGTGATTAATCGTGTTTTAGTTTTAATATTTTATCCCGTTTTGATCGGAATAAAATATTAATAAGATTTATAGGGAATCAAAATTTTATTTTAGGAACGGAATAATATTTCTTAGACAGTTGTGATTGATGCAATTTTATTTTGGGTTAAGATTTAAAATGTAAGGCTTATTTGGATTATCGTTATTCATTTAGGAAATATTCCTTTTTGGAGACCAGCATAAGCTTCTAATGTTTGGAAAGATCTGTCAAAGGCTTTTCATTAGATTAAAAAAACTCGCTTTTTGTACCTGTGACCATATTCCAGTGGCGGCTCATGGAAAATAAGTATGGGAGGGCGCAAATCTAGGTGGGCAAAATTGAGAGCCTGCGGATTTTTTTACTAATTTTTAAGAAAATATTCAAAATGCACGGCTTACATTAGATAGAAAAATTGGCCACGATGTGATCCACGTTTCTTTATTTTTTTAAAAGCATCCGAATCATAATTCTAAATTCTTCTCCAAAGTTACCAGCTCCATGCGATATTATATTTATACACAGAGGGAAAAAAGTTGCTTGTGTATATTAAATGGGGTTTTTAAATTTTAATAAAAATTATATAATTTCAAGCAGAAAATATTAATTCAAATAAAGAAACCACGCTTGACACAAATTTTCATTATTTTTTTGCTTAATTAATGTAATTAAAATATTTAATTGGGAACTATATTCTAACAATATAACAATAGTAAAATTATTGTTTCTAAAACAAAAGCTTTACTAAATAAATAAAAAATCTAGATAATTAAATATTTTATTTAATATTTTATTATATAAATAAAAGTGCACTTGTCATAATAATGTAAAAAGTCTACCAATCAAAATAATTCTGTGAATAACAAAAAAAAAATTAAATATAAAGTGTGTTATGTAATTCTAAAAACTAAACTTAACTTGTGAGAATTAAATTATTCTTCCTAGAAATAATATATCGTTGGCGCTATGACGTAAGACCAGCTTCTTTCTGCCTTCATCATGCGCGTCGCGCGCAGCGCGAGCTCCAACGTACTCTCGTTTAGATTCCACTACCGAGCAGACGACTGCGTGTTACCTATTGGCTTCTTAAATTAATTATTTTGTGTCCAGTGCTAGTGCCCAACATGAACAAATTACTTCTTGAGTGGGGTCTGGAGAAGTTGATTCCAGTTTTTGGTGGTGTTGGTGATCCAGAGACATGCAATTAAAGTGTAAAAATACAAAAACGCAAAACTAATGGGGTAAAAATGTTGTATTTTTTGTTTAATCCGAAAAAATATCGAAAAAAAAAAACAGTGGTGAATATTTTTTTGTAAATAATTTTCGCTAAGGTGGTCCCCGGCATACCACTGAACTTAATAATTTTAGAGCTAAATTAGGCCCTTATCACTATAAATAACCCAACCGATTTTTAATAAAATCGGATTTGTTCGGATTCTACGATTTTTTTAAAACAGTTTGGTACCCTGTATCTTAAAAATCACGCATAAAACATGATACTTTTGTTCTTAAAATCTACTGTTTTAAATAAAATTAATTTATTTTCATAACCGTATTAAAATAGTAAATAGCATATATAAGTTTCTTTGCTGAATTAAGGTTTACTTATTACAATTAAGCCAATGTATTTTTATTAAGCAGCATTAATTACATATATTGTAATTTCATTCTGAATCAATTAAACTATATTTGAAATAATTAAATCTTATTTTTCTGTATCGTTATAATCTTACTTATAGTAAATATAATTGATTTCAGTTAATTAAATGTATCAATTAAATTATTGAATTCGCCGAATTAGATATTTAATTGCCCCATACGAATTAAATAATTTAATTAACGGAAATAATTTTTACTTGCATAAATTAATTCTTTCTCTCTGTGTAGGTATGACCTATCATACCTACACACATCCCATGCAAATTTAGATTGTCTAAATATTTTACTAGAAGCTAATTGTGGGACGGGCAACCATCCATTTGGAACCAAATTTCCTGATTCTTATCAGAGACTTCCTCCAGTGCGGGTCCAATTTGATTTTGAAGGAAATCTAAATATGTTAGACCCATAAGATTTCCGTCAATAAAGAATAGTCCAATGATGCGATGTCCAAAAATGCCAAACATTCACTTTTTGAGGGTATTGGGGTCAAGTGCATGCAAGACGATATTCATTTTGTAGACACCAGTACCGATAATTTTGTATATTCGGCTCAGGTGGGTCAAAGAATTGGCAAACAGCAAATGGTTTGTTCGAGTTTGTTCAATTAAACAAAGACTAATGCCCTGTAAGTTTATTTTTAAAATTATTGGAAAAAAGAGGAACAACATTTTCACAGACAGACTATTTCTCTCCTTTCACCCAAACTGGCAGAAGGGATGTTGGTTCAAAAATACTTCACTTCGAATAAATACAGTATCTAAGTGGATTAAAACTTCAGTGGAAAGAATTGGAATTGATACGAAGAAGCATACAATAACAAATCATTATCTTCTATCTTCCGCTGTGTCTGTCCTATTTAAACAAGGTATTGGAGAACAAGAGTTGATTAAGTTAACACCCAAACGCAAATTCTCTGAAACCATATTTGCTGCTAGATCTTAGTCATCATCTGAAGCTCACCGAAAAACTCAAAACAACAAATGACTGGACTTTCGACTTCTCAAATGCATGTCAATCATACCCAAAACCAAGCTTTAATAAGAATGGACAAACTATTACTTATAACAACGATACGTTTAATATTGGTAATAAATAAATAAAGTTTCTAGTTTGCTAAATAAACAATGTATTTTTATTGTTTTCTCGTGAAACCAGTATTGTCAAATATCATTCGAGAGAATATTTTGTATCGGCATTTGGTTTTATTTAATTTTGTTGCTTTTTGGTAATGTCATTCGCGAAATTGCCAAGCAAAAAACTTTCATATCATTCGAAAATTTTACCGGCAAAATGTTCTCTCTTATGATATTATATACGATAAAATTTTTTTATGTTTATTTCGAAAGTCATTACTTGTTTACGAAAATATTCGTACACTGAAAAAAGCTTCAGCAAGAAATTCTTTGCTAAGATTATTTTGGCTGTAATATTAAATTTTTAACCTACGATAGCAAAATTAATTTCTTATTGTAAAAGAAACAATTTACCTGAAAACTCTTTATACCCGTTACAAAAATCTTTGCTATTATAGAAAACTTACATTATGATAACAGCTAAGTAAGTCTTTAAAAAAAATTATTTTCTAGGACTACTATTTGCTTTGCTGAGGAAGTAATGCAGCTTGCTGCTTTTGAAAAAAATCTTTATAAAGAAATATTTTCTAGCGCTCTAAAGAGTTTTTAAAGGGGTAGCAAAATTTTTTGTTGGAATTGGGAAATTCGTAACTGTTCGGTTCGAATCGGATTATTTCGTGGTGACGAATTCAGTCTAATTGGGTCAATTTTTATATTGCGCACCAGTCGTCCCGTTCCTGTCTCCAGGTCTTCATGTCTTTAGGTCTTCATTTTATTTAAGATATTTAGATGCTCGTTCCTTCATAAAGTAAAATCGTCGCATCGGTGGCTGTTGTTGGTGATCATTACGACTCGACATTTGTCTCATTTTTTCCAATAAAAATTGTCTTGGCTCAAAAATGTTTCCAGTGTGCAGTGCTTTATTGGATTGTGACATCAATGACAGTGTAGATTTTTAATATCAGTGTTAAAAGACCATAGTTATTTTAGTTTAATGTTAATTTTTTTATGATATGTGATTGTTTATTTAATAATAATTTTTGTGTGAGTCAAGTTTTAGAGAAAAGAAAATTAGTAATTCTTTAGCAAATGCCATTCATACTAAAAGTCCTCAAACTAAAAGACAACTTACCAAAATTTTAAACATTGTATGATTTTTAAAAGCAGATTTGAAGAAATATCGCAAAAGTAAAATACTTTCTTTTTCTAAATAAAATACAATGTAATTATTATTGTACCTAATATTCAGGCTAGATGCAGAAACATGTTTTTTCGGCATTCCCTTTTGGATATTTGTTTAAATTTAAAGTAAACAGATATTTTTAATAAGATATGTTTTAACCACGCAAAGAAAAAAGCAGTAAAAATATTATTGTTTTTTTAAGCAGCTAAAACTGAAACTATTTTTAGGTTATGAAGTGTTGTTTTCTGTTGTATTAAATAATAAAGAGAAAAATAATTTTTTTTTAGTTTCAAATCGTTGATAACCTATTCAGACGTGGGGAGTTGCATGATGTAAAATATGATGGAGTTACCTGAAAAATCAGCTTTATACTATGTTAAATTTTTGATATAGCATGAAACATATTATTTTTAATAACACAATTTTAAATGAATCAAAATTTTTTGAAACTTCCGTACCCAAAGTGAAAAAGCTTGGTTTAAAAATTATTTTTTGGGCCACTCCACATATTATAGCAAATAAGTGGTGCTGTCATAATAAACCACTTTACTATTATAGCAATTCTAAGTTGCTACTTTAGCTAAAAAAGAGTATCTGAAGTAAGTAGGTACATTCTGACCCAGCAAAGTAACTTTCTTGAAATAAATAAAAAAATCTTTCCAATATAGCAAAATGCTATGCTGATATTGAAAAAAAAATTCTTGTTTCGAGAACAATGCGGATGGCGTAGAAAAGTATCTTTACTGTTCTAGCAAAGTCTCTTTATAGCCGATGGTCAGTTACTTTGCTAATACAACATTTTTGTTTACTTGAGCTAAGTAATCATTCTTTATAAAGTGGCTTTATTACGACAGCAAAGAAATTACAGCCAAATGGATTTTACTGTCTCAAGTAGTTTTTCTTTTGTCCCCTATGTTAGCATTTTTCTTTATAAGCGGTATAAAGATTTTTATAAGGACAGCAAGAATCTTCTCTCAGTGTATACAAACAAAAATAAGAATCATATATTATTTTAATTGTGAAGTTTATTTTTTCATTTACCTCATTAAACTAATCGGTTAATCCTTGCGAATTTTGCCGCCATTTTAAATGCGATTTAGAGTAATCCCTGTATCCGGAGTTGAATATTCTATCTACTCCATTCTTGGCGAAACCACTAATAAATTTTAAATTGCGCCAAAGCCGCTTTCATTTCCGAAATTGGAAACAGTGTCATCTAGAAAATTAGTTTTGTCTCGCCAAAAAAACATTACCTCTCTTGTTAAAGAAATGTTAGGTTTTTAATTTTTGCGATGGAAAATATACCGCGTGGTAATCTAAGAATGGCCGCCGGCCATATCTCATAAACTAGTAATCGTACAGCATCCGGGTACATTTTTTTATGATAAAAGTGCCCAAGAGAAAATGCTGGAAATTATTTTCGAGTTTGTAAAATACCCGCAAGGAGGCGTACCAGCCGTAACCAAGGTAAAAATGGAATTTTTTTCGTGTTTTGACTAATTGAGACGTACAAAAAATATATGTACATTAATTCTTACATATTTTCTAATACTTATTTTTCTACAAAAAATGTTCCGATCTAGTAAAATAAAGTGGTGGGTGGAATTCATTTTTTACTAAAAATATACCACGGTTACTCCGGTTTTGCATGACCAATTTGAACAAAAATTTTGTAATTTAAATACTGTCATCTACTTTTGAATGCAACTGTGCGATGAAGACCTTAACTGTAGATTATACGGACAAGTTAGGGAAACTGTACAGAACATAGTTTGCCATCGCGACTCACCATATCGGAATAGGCGACGAATACTCGAGCAACCAAAACTGGAACCAGATTGTATCCTGAGTGTCTGCCTAATTGACCTACACAAACTAGTGCAAGAAACTGGGATTACCGAGTGGGTGTGAAAATCAAACAGGGGAATACAAAACCTGGCCTAAGTACGTCGCGCACATGGACGGGCCCTCAGAAAAAAATTAAAACGCCTAACGTCTTCCACTTTTTGGTCGATCTTTGAAACAGTATTTACCTATTCGGTAAAACGCCTTATTTAACATTAAAATTTTAATACGCGGTGCCATTTTTACGCGAAAAATACTCAATTTAAATGTATTTTTGGTATCTATGGTCAGATCACCACATCGACAACAACGTTGTTTTCAGAAAATTAAGGAAGTTTATAATTTATTAGCAAATATTAATATTTACAACTCGAAACGAGTTAAGTGTGGCATTATCAATTTTTTTTAAATTTACAAATAATTAAAATATAAAATTAATAAATTAACTTTGTTCGTCCTTTACTTTTTGACTGATCTTGTTTTGCAGACAATTATTACACTTGGACATAATTATACACTTTGTGTGAAAAAAAAATTATAAATTTATTTTAAAGTTCCAATTAAATAGATTTAAATTATATCATCCGCCATGCAGAACATAAAAATAGAAATATTACGGCTATTTATGTTAATTTTTTATTTGGAATTAATATTCCAAACGATGCCCCGATATAATGTTAAGAACCTCCACTGACGCCGCGCCCCGTAATTCTCGTGAAATTCGTTTTTATAATATTTTATATACAGTGTGTCTACGTAAGTTGGCGGCATATGGGAAACTTTTTTATTATTAACTTTACGAAAAAAAGTTATTCTTGATAAAAAGTTATGCATAGTCCAAACCCTAAAATGCAACCATCAAATGTTAAATTTTTTTAGTCGTATACGTGGTTCGTTAAAAAATATGAATTTTGCCCAAGAGTAAAGTACCTTTATTTTTGACAATATGAAAAACTACAATTATAAAAAGTTGTTCGGTATGAAAAAATATGTTCTAATATGCCATTACACTAAAAAATATTTTTTTTATTTTTACAAATTCTGTCTCAAATTACAGATAATTTGTAAAAATTCAAAAAAATATTTTTTAGTGTAATTTCGTATTAGGACATAGTTTTTCATACCGAACAACTTTTCATATTTACAGTTTTCGATATTGTCAAAAATGAAGGTACTTTACTCTTGGACAAAATTCATATTTTTTTACAAACCTTGTATACGACTGAAAAAATTTAACATCTGATGGTCGCATTTTAGGTTTTTATGAAGAATCACTTTTTTTCGAAAAATTAATAATAAAAAAGTTTTCTATATGCCGTCAACTTACGTAGACACACTGTATAAATAAATACATTTTATTGCCAACGCCGGACACAGGTACAATATGCGCGATGTGGTGGAAATGCACTGTTTGTTCGTGATAACTCATAGACTACTGGTTGCTCTTAATGGAAACAGCTCTGTCATTATGTTACATAACACAATTTTAATTATACAGAGTGATTTCTAAGTTGATACTTATTTTTTAGCTGTATATAGAATGCATTAAAATAAACAACATTTTCAAATACCTTTTTTAAAATAACTTAAAATAGACGAGATACAAAAGTAAAAATCTAAATGCGGACCTGGTCATCAAAACGTTGCCTGCTATACTTTATGTTGTTTGTCTTATCTCCTATTAGTCATGCAATTTACGGTGAGTTATTTGGCAATACGCCTACCTACCTACCTATATGAGTTTTCCAGTGTTCTCGTTCAAGAACTTAGCGGTTCTATTATTAAGCCCCTGACTTATCTTTTTAACAGATGCATTGAATCTGGAGAATTCCCTGAACCTTTTAAACTCACTAAAGTGGTCCCAATCTTTAAAAAGGGTGATCCTGAATCTACGAGTAATTACAGACCAATATCAATAGTGCCTATATTGGGTAAAGTTTTTGAGTCTCTCATAGCACATCAGCTGACTGACTATCTTGATTCAATAAAATGTCTTACTGATAACCAATTTGGATTTCGCAAGCACTGTTCCACTGTGCAAGCTGTATCGAAGGTCATATTTGATGTGGTGGAAGGCCTTGAAAGGGGTGAGCACGTTGGCTTAACTTTGTGTGATCTTAGCAAGGCCTTTGATTGCGTCTCTCATGATCTTCTAGTTGAAAAGCTTTCAAGATATGGCGTTAGGGGTCTTCCTCTCAAGTTACTTACCTCCTATTTAAAATCTAGATACCAATGTGTCCAACTCGGGGAATCTAAGTCAACTTTTAGGCCTATTGAGAGCGGTGTACCTCAGGGTTCCGTCCTTGGTCCGCTTCTATTTATAGTGTATATTAATGATCTGTGCCATTACTTGGCCCCAAATAAGTGTACTTGTTTTGCGGACGATACTTCATTTGTAGCCTCGGATAGAGACATACTGAGCTTACCACGGAACATGTCAACTTTGGAATCTAGGGCCAATGACTGGTTTAAGAACAATGACTTGCAACTTAATCTCGATAAAACGCAGCGTATTATTTTTTCTACTAATAACTCTGTCACATGTGGCAATTCGGTAAAATTACTGGGAATTACACTAGATGATCGACTAAACTGGTCAGCACATGTCGATAATCTTACAAAACGTCTAGCATCCTCCATCTTTGTTCTGCGCAGACTTAAAAATACAGTTAATCCATCTACCCTTTTAACTGTTTATTTTGCTCTTTTTCATTCTCATTTAACTTATGGTGTCTTACTATGGGGTAATTCGTTATCAGCCATTAAGGCTTTTAGACAGCAAAAGAAAGCCGTTCGAGTGATTGGTAATGCTGGATACTTTGATCACTGTCAGCCCATTTTCAAAAGATTTGGAATTTTGCCTCTTCCGTCTCTATATATATTTTATCAACTGCTCGAGATTCATAGGAACAGGAATAGTTTTTCCCTAAATTCTAACTTTCATAAGTATCCAACAAGAGGTTCTGACTTAATCAGACCTCATAAATTTAACTCCAAGAAAGCTAGGAACAACTCTTTAAATATCTCATTGTACAATGCACTGCCTGATAATGCAAAGCTGCTCAGTAATTCAAAGTTCAAATCACTGATTAAAAAATCTCTTCGCCGTCACTGCTTTTATTCAGTTCGGGAGTATATGGACACAGCCACAGCGAATAGATTATTTTAATGTATTTTTTGTTGTAATTTGTTTATTTACAAAAGTATCTTGTGTGTTAACTTGTTAGTTTTATAATATTAAAAAATTTCTTAATGTACCTACTTTTATCAATTTATTGAGAAATATTTATATTTACAACTTGACCTGCTACAATTGTATTTTTTTCTTACAAAACGTAGTTAATATATATTTTGATTATTGATTATTACGCTGAGGTGTTTTTCTGAAGCAAGTTAATTTTAAATTGGTTACACATGAAAATGGTAAAATTTCAAAACAATGAACTAGTAAATATGGTGCTAATTTACGGTGAGTGTCGTTAACGTGCGGCTGCTGCTTCGAGACTATACGCAGAACGCTTTCCCTTGCGGGTTCATCCTATATCCAGAAGTTTTCTTAATGTTATTTAACGGGCAAGTTAGCCAGAACCGTATTTGATCCATATTGTAATAAAGGAATGTAAGTATCTACCTTATTTTTGAGTTTTTTGAAAATGTTGTTCATTTTAATGGCTTATTATATGTTACCGGCCCAACCCGATTTTAGGATAAATTAGTTTTGGCCAAGCCAAACCAGTGTATCCTAAAAGTTGTTCGGGTCTGGTCGGGTTTGTTCGGATTTGTTCGTTCGTTAAACTAGTTTATCCTAAAAACGGGTTTGGCCGGTAACATAAATACACAGCTAAAAAAGAAGTATAAACTTAGGAATCACCCTGTATAATTAACTAACCAAATCATCGAATGGTTTAACTGACAAGTTATTAAAACCGGATTATAACCGGAGATTAGGTATAACGGGGGATAATTTACACCTTTCACGCCACAGATATAAATAACCTTCCATGACAGCGTGTACCTACCTTTACCCAATAAAATAGTGTTCTATATGTAATCTTTTAATTCCTTTTTGTGCCCTATCTCGAATAGGCAATCCTAAAGTGTAATCCACAGGATAATCTACGGGTGATTATAAAGCAAGTATAATATAATACATCACTAATCTCATCAACAGTTCAGAGCCAGATTTGTGTAGTGGATTTCGGCTGTTGAATAAATTACTTTCGTCTATAAACAAATAAATACCGCAGCAAGATATTGCACGGAGCAACATATGTGTCATTGTAAGAGACTTTTATGCATACCAGCACCTCTATAGTCTATTTCAGAAAGGTGTAGAGTAATAAAATGAGAAATTTCGTCCAGTTCGGCTCAATTTCGGTGTTGGCCATAGGCGTAGTTCGAAGAAAAGTCGAGTCTTATAATATACCGGGTGACAACGAATGTTGTTACCCTCATTATTTTTTCCGTAGTTTTAATAATACAAGTTTCAAAATTTCAGGAGATTCTAAGTCTATATTTTGTTAGCTTTTAGTAAAGTCATACTTTTAAAATCACTTCCGGTTTGACCGGAACTGGTATCAACTCTTTTATTTTAAATAGAAACCTATTATTTTTATTCGATATTTGAATTCTACGGCAAATTTCCTTTAAAATGACATATCACACATTATCATTTGCTTTTAAAATGGCTTCAAGGAAAACCTTTCAAGAAAATCCTTAGATGGCCATGGACTCGCTAATATAACATGACTTTTTGATTGTTATTATCTTACTAAATAAAAAGTGTTCGTAACAAAAACTGAAGAACTCAATTTTTTTTATTTTTTTGAAATATTATTATGACATGTCTCGATTTTTTTTAAATTTTAGCCCCTCCTTTAAGTATAATACCATACGTATGAAACATTTTTAAAAAGATAATAAGCTATTTTTTGGCCCTAAACAAATGACTTGTTGCCATTTAAAAATATCGAGCATTTCTTTCTCATCGTTTAAAAAAATATGACATATCTAAAATATTTTTGACAGAAGCATCATTCGCAATATTCAAATATTCCAACAGTCATTATTATGAATAAATATCAAAGGTGGCCATGAAAAAAAATTTGGTATTAACGTTTTACTAAAGTCACAAAAAAGAATTCTTTTCGCATGCTTCTAATATGAAAATTATATCTACGAGCTCTCCTTGGTTGTATTCCATCATAAAAAATAATATAGCTTAAATAATTAATAATAATCTAAGAATATTTGAAACTTTATAATAACTGAAGTCAAAATGTGCTCTTGTCACTTTAATAAACTTTAATACCAATAAATTGTTTTGCAAGGCCACCTTCGATTTTTATTTCTCATAATAACTGGTGGAATGGTTGATAAAATGGGTTATCTGCAAATAAGTCTTGAAGCGTTAGAAATTGCGATAAGGTTGTAATTAGAACAAATGTTTGATTTTTAATTCTGCATCGAATGACCTAATAATATACAGGGGTTCCCATTTGAAATAAGAAAAACAAATTGATTTAAAATTTGCAAAGTTTGACATTACACTTTGGATACCCTGTATAATTCGTATTAATCAAACTTCGTGAACGAGACTGTTCTACCTTATTTAATAAGTATCTTTGTGCATTGTGCATTAGTACATTTAACTAAATCTAAACCAAATTTCGGGCATATGCACATAAGTACTGTGTACTCATCTAGATGCTGTCAAAAATCCATTTTTTATTATGCTGTTAAATTTATAAGGAAAAATAAATTTATTTTGAATAAATTTTAAACTTAAACTTTTAAACTGCTCATATAACGTTTATACAAGTCTTTAAATCCAATTATACGATTCTTTTGGCAATAAATTATACTTTTATTAATATTATTACTATTATTTTTATTATTATTATTATTATTATTATTATTAATATTGTTATTATTCATATTCATCATTGCTAAATATATATTTTTTCTAAATCTAATTTTCTGAACTTAGTTTCATTTTTTAACACCCTATAGAAAGTTAATCAAATATAATATATACACATAAGAAAACGTTTAAGACGTTAGCATAAAACTGCGCTGAAGACTGTTTAAGATCTTTGCAATGGAAACCAACTGATTTTCTCATTATTTTCATGTTTAGACGTACTACCCCAAGTACAACACGTGTAGCAAAAACCAAACGTCGATTTTCAACAGAGACAAATTATTTTCGTTTGATTTTATAGACCAAAACATTGCGTTTTCTTGAAGTGAATCCTGACCATGTTTTTTAATGGATTTAAAATTTTTTTTTAGTTAGACTCTACAGGAATTGGGGAGTGTGCAAAAGTTATTTTCATTAAAAAAATTTTTTTTTATATTTTTAACAATACAATGAAATTTTGTAAAAAAAAAATTTGGTTTTCATTATCTCGTATCTTTTTCTTCGATTTTTTTTTCTGCACAAAAATAACTTTTGCACACCCCCATAGGTACCACCATTGCTGAAAAAAAAAATACAAAAAGTTGCTTAGTTTTTTTGTAATTCACTTTAAAAGAAACGGCAAATTTACACGGCGAATTTTCGCGCGGTCGGATCCACTTAACGAGGCATTATTTTTATTTTTTATTCATTTTTAAAACCAATGGTACAAAACTGATTTTTCTGCCTATAATGCTGAAAGGATTTCATTAAAATTTAGGGGTGTGAAGGCAACTGTAAGAGGCATTCAAATAAGAAAGAATACTTATGACATGTAATATAAAAAATAGATTATTGTGACATCACACTTTTTGAAACACCCCGTATAAACAAAAATATTTTCCTAAAGTGCGCCCTAGGATACAGGTAAAGTCTGCAAAATATCAAAATCCTAACTCAGTTAATAAGTGAGCTATAGAAGACGGGACGTGAGGTGCAGGAGAAGATGAATTTAATCAATCTTTTTAAAATCCTAATATAAGTTCTAAACCTAAATTAATTGCAATAAAAGATATATAACCGCAACGTCATAAAAAGCTTCGATGATAAAACTGTCCTATAAATCGTCAGACATAACAAATTATACGTATAACCTAGTACAAAATGGCGGGCAATTAAAGAAAAATAACAAATGCTTTCATCTACAAAGCTTTTATCGCAGTAATTCGTGTAAGAAAGCGCGGAAGTATAAAGCTTTCGTAAGGTGAAGGGCCTGCCATTAAGGGTGAAAGATTTTCCTGCTCTTACCAATTTGTCATCAAAGCGGTAAGTGGGAAGGAAATGATCCCAATCCGATGAAATATTTGGAAATTAGACCTGGTTCTTTTAGGAACTAATCATCAATACGGGTTCCTGCATCTCTGAAACAAAATATACCGGGCGTTAACGTGCTTATATTTCAGGTGTGAAAAGTTTATACAGGGTCGCTTTTATGTATGCAAACGGTCGATTATTTCATAAAGTAAGATAGCCAGCGAAATGTTAAATAAAAAAGTTTAATGGTTTTTAAAAAATTAATTATACCGCAAAAGATTTAAGTATACCTACAGGAACAGTGAAAAAGTTCAAAGTTAATTTATTTTAAATGGAACACTCTGTACACTATTCTATATAATATTTATTGTTAATCACACCATACCTATACCTACACGAGATATCGAGTTTTGAATATCATTGGCTAATAATTTATAAAATATCTTAATTTTCTAGTTGTAAATAAAATAGCCTTAAGGATACATCTTTATCAAGCATGTCAACCTTATATTATAAAGTGGGTTAAAATAATAGTAATTTAACCAACAAGTACATTAATAATGGCGATTAATGATCGAAATATTTTAACGCGTGAGCGTAGCGAACGCGTTAATGTTCTAGATCATTAATCGCATTTTAATGTAAGAGTTGGTTACAATGTTTTTTCGTCAACCGTATTTTTTACTAAAGTGAAGAAAAACAGTTAACAACTTTTATTTTACAATCCAGATTTCACAATTCTACAAATACTAATGACAGCGGACGACGTTTTGGATTAACGTTTTATTATTTTGTTGATTTGTTTGCATGGCTGCCTTTAATTTTAATTACCAAAATCGTGCATTTACAGAAAATCATGCATTAATAGGGGTCATTAATGAATGATTTTGGGAAATCGTGCATTTACAGAAAATCATGCATTAATAGGGGTCATTAATGAATGATTTTGGGAAATCGTGCATTTACAGAAAATCATGCATTAATAGGGGTCATTAATGAATGATTTTGGGAACGTTAATATCGGATGTAAATACACGGTCGACGGAAAACCATTTTAACGTTCCCATGGCTTTACCACTTACCCTGTTTTACCAAAGTTATGAGCGTTTTCTAGGCGACCATTTTTAACATAAGACAATAAAGTGTGATATGTCATTGAAAAAGAAACTTTTTTATAGAATTACATGTCGAATAACAATAATGAAGTGATTGCATTTAAAATATAAAAGTGGACATCACTTCCAAAAAAATTTTTAGAAAGCAGTAATTGTAAAGTGTTTAACTTATTTATCATGTGATCGAGTGATTCAAAATTAGATTATGAAAATATGCCATCTGAAATTATAAAAAATGTTAATAATATACAATAAAACATATTATCAGAAAAA
This sequence comes from Polydrusus cervinus, assembly GCA_935413205.1. Classification (NCBI taxonomy): domain Eukaryota; kingdom Metazoa; phylum Arthropoda; class Insecta; order Coleoptera; family Curculionidae; genus Polydrusus; species Polydrusus cervinus. The sequence continues at coordinate 11,971,394 of OW284519.1, read as the reverse complement.
CAAATCAAGCTGAAAAGAGTGTCATGTATTAAACAGCAAATTTTTATCGGTAGCGATAACGTAGAAAATAGAGCTCTAGCCTACAGATCGCAAGGTCACAGGTTCAAACCCCATCATGAGTATTTGACTTTTTTTTATAAAAACATTAAATAATTTATAGAATTATTTTGAATTAAAATCTTCCTTGTTCGGTGGATTTTTAAAATTTATGTTTAATACATCTTTTCTTGATTAAATTTAAAATTTTTCATTCTGGTCAATCTAGGAGTCAATCCAGGATTGATTGATGATATATAAAATATGAAAAACCTAAACTACAAATAAAGGAAAATTCTATTGACAAACTATGAAACCAGATATTAAGTGGAACATAAATAAGTATGCAAATTTAAACACTAGTGTTGATATATTTTTTTTTCATCACTAGTGTTGTGTGCAGTTTTTTCACAAATCAAACGCTTTTTTAATAATTCTTTGTGGTCGTAGGAAAAATAGTGTACATTACTCGTGGGAAAGTAATTATTCTAAAACTCGGAGAATTTCTTCACTCGGCTGACGCCTCGCGCTACATATCTCCTCGTTTGAAAGTATCACTTTCATCACTTGTTATGTAATATACTATTTTATATACATTTATCACAGCTATCTTTAAAAAAAGGAAAATATTTAGTTACAATCTTTGGTAACGGGGACGATGTTGCGATGTAGTATTACAAAGGAAATTAAAAGCCTTAATAATTTAACGTTAAAATCAATCACTCAGAAATCTCTTTGTTTCTGATCCTATTTGGAAATTCTTTAAACCGAGAGCTTTAGCAATCGATCTTAAAGCAGGACCTCGCAGTTACATTACCGGTAACTAAATTCTTGGAAAATCTGCCTTCATTTTATTTAGTTTTAAAGAGGAAAACTTGTAAGGCCTTAAGTTATATTGTTATTTTTTCTTTATGATAAACTAATCATGTCCGTATATTAGGGTACAATATTTTGTTGTAAATTTTTTTTGAGAAATGTCAAAAAACGGAGTTTGTTCTTCTTTTTTTAGCGTGATTTACCGGGTCCGCCAACGAAGCGCCGACGGAAGATTAAATCATCATTAAGGAACTTATCAAAAATACTAAACCAGCACGAGATATAGATGTGAATGCGGCATATTTTAAAATTATTTTACATTATACATATGACTCAAAAGAGTGTGGCGGACTAAACTAAATTTTTTAAATGGAACACCATAAATATTATATTATTTTTAAATTCCTATAAAACTCCAAGTATATTTCGAATAAAAGCCTTATGTCTAAATTAAATAGTTTTTGAGATATTGACGTTTTAAATATGGCCTTTTCACACTTTGACAGGCGGCAGTATTGCAACGGCACATCTTAGAGAAAAATAGTTTTCACCTCCCTATCTTCGTTTTTTATTATCTATATAAAACTTGCAACTTCCAGTTTAACATTTTAACCTAAAAAAAATGGTTTCACGGTTTAACATGTTAATCGGAAGTTACTACTTTCATATAGAGAATAAAAAACTAAGATGGGAGGTAAAAACTGTTTTTTTCTAAGAGGTACCGTTCCAAAAGTACCGCCTGTCAAAGTTTAAAAATGCCATATTTCAAACATCAATATCTCAAAAACAATTGAATTTAGACATATGACATATTAAACAAAATATACGTAGAATTTTATGGGGTATTAGGAAATAATATAATATTTAGGTTGTTCCATTTAAAAAATGCAAGTTTAGTCCGCCACATTTTTTTGGGCTACCCCGTATAATGTAAAATATTTTTAACATATTCCGCCTTTAAGTCCATAGCTAATGCTGGTTACTAAACCATTAATATTATATAATAATATAATAGATAAGAAAAGAGCGAAGCCGTATCGGCGCTTCGTCTACTTGCAATCAGATTATCGATTGGATGAGTTTGGCGCTGCTATACTAATTTAAACCAATGAGATGCGGAAAATAAGCTTTGAAGGTCAATAGAATGTTCACTAGAGTAAATAAGATCGGGCTTTCTTGTAGTCCACGTTGACTATTCTTACTAGAACATCGGCTTACTGTGTTATATTTTTTTCCTACGACCACCTATGAAAATAAATAAAGCACTGTTGATTTGTCCAAAAAGTGCCGTATATCACATGCGTAAAAAAAAAAATATTTCAACACTAGTGTTGAAATATCAAAGCACGCACTATTTAATTTAAACATATGGTGCCAATTTGACAGATCACCCCTATTTATTAAATATAAAAAAATTTAGAAAGCAGGTATTGTAAAGTGTTTAACTTATTTATGAAAATACGCCAACTGAAATTATAAAAAGTGTTAATAGTATCTATTACCAGAAAAAACAAATCGCGCTGAAGAGAGTGTCATGTATTAAATAACAAATCTTTATCGGTAGCGATAGTGTAGAGAATAGAGGTCCAGTCTACAGGTCGCAAGGCCATAGGTTCAAATACCATTAGGTGTATTTGACTTTTTTTTTAAATATTAAATAATTTATGTTATGTGTTTATGTTGTTATTTTAAATTGAAATTTTCCTTGTTGGGAGGATTTTTTAAATTTATGTTTAATGCATCTTTGCTTGATTAAATTTAAAAAAAAATGCATTCTCTTTAATCTAGAAGTCAATCCAGGATTAGTTTTTCCTAATATATAAAATATAAAAAAATTAATAACTATGAAACCAAATATTAAGTGGAACATAATCTCAAGTATGCTAATTTCAACACTAGTATTGATATTTTTTGTTTCAACACTGGTGTTGAAATATTTTTTTGACAAATCAAAGGCTTTTTTAATAATTATTCTTTGTGATCGTAGGAAAAATAGTGTACATTACTCGTGTGAATGTGATTATTCTAAAACTCGGAGAATTTCTGCACTTGGCTGACGCCTCGTGCTAAATATCACTTTCATCACTTGCTATGTAATATTCTATTAACCACTCCAGTTTAAGTATGAATTATTGCCTTAATTCTAAAATAGTAATATTGTTTATTATTTATTTTGGTAATACCTGCGACCTTTGCCCTATGACTGTAAATATGTAAAGCTGTGTGTGACGTTTTTATAAAGTTCAATCTTCATTAGTTATTTCCTGAAACGCCTTTGAGGCCTTTTAGCAACATTTTAAACCGATGTATATCGGTTTTAACACCTATTCGCGTGTGGGATTATTTGAATGACGTGATATAATTACCCGTAATTATTATACATCACGGCAAACGGACTTGCATGACTTTCCGGGTTGCGTTTTTAAAGCAAAATACTAATTAGAGTATTGTAAAAATAAATAATGTTTGTAATATCCGACTTTTTATTTTTAACTGAAATTACAATAAAAAAAATGAAATATTATTATGTTTTATAAATAAATACTTTCATGAAATAAGTTTTTCCTACGACCACCTATGCATGAAAATGAGAAAAAAAGTACGGTTAATTTGGCTAGACAGCGCCGTATATCACACGCGTATTGAAATACAAGGCACACCATTTAATTTAAACATAATAATATGGTGCCAATTCGACAGACCACCCCTATTTATTAAATAAAACAAGTTTTAGAAAGCAGTAATTGTAAAGTGTTTAACTTATTAATCATGTATTTGTCGAGTGATTCAGAATTAGAGTGTGAAAATACGCCATCTGAAATTATAAAAAATGTTAATAATATACTGGAAAATCTATTAACAGAAAAAACAAATCGAGTTGAAGAGAGTGTCATGTATTAAACACGAAATTTTTATCGGTAGCCATAGCGTAGAAAATAGAGCTCTAGCCTACAGATCGCAAGGTCACAGGTTCAAATCCCATCAGGAATACTGGACTTTTTTTATAAAAACATTAAATAATTTATAGAATTATTTTGAATTCAAATCTTCCTTGTTGGGTGGATTTTTTAAATTTATGTTTAATGCATCTTTCCTCGATTAAATCAAAAATTTTGTATTCTGGTTAATCTAGAAGTCAATCCAGAATTAGTTCTTCCTATGATATATAAAATATGAAAAAGTTAAACTACAAATAAAGGAGAAGCCTATTGACAAACTATGAAACCAAATATTAAGTGGAACATAATCCTAAGTATGGTAATTTCAACACTAGTGCTGATATTTTTTAATAAAAAGTTTAATATGTTTTTCACAAATCAAAGGCTTTTTTAATAATTCTTTGTAGTAGTAGGAAAAATAGTGTACATTACTCGTGTGAAAGTGATTATTCTAAAATCACTTTCATCACTTGTTATGTAATATACTATTGTGTTATCCATTTGAAGGTTGGAGACAGAAGAGTTTTGAACTTACATTGCCTTTATTTGTTTTAAAGTACAGTACATCCACGGGTCATTAAAGAACAAAAGACAAGTGGATGTTGTATGTACCGATATGGAGAAGGCTTTTGATAAGATTAAATACTGTGTGGTAATAAAGGCTCTAGAGAATATGAATGTCACTAAAAACTTAATAATGTTGATTTAGTCTTATTAATCGGGACGGGAGCATAATGTGAAACTGAATTTATGGATCCGGTATAACCAGAAGTGCTCCAAAATTTGACATTCAAACACAACTCTCTTTAATAATTTTTTTGGCACTTTTCTAATTCGCTGTAACAATCTACGTATAGTTTGTAGAAAATGGCATTTGTCTAAATTCTATTGTTTTTGAGATATTAACGTGTAAAATATGACCTTGTCAGACTTTGACAGGCAGTAGAACGGCGCATCTTAGAGAAAAATGGTTTTCACCTTCCTATATTAGTTTTTCATTACTTTATGCAACATTTTTTAAGAATCTTGAGCAACTTTAAAAAATACAAAAAAAAATAACAGTTAAAATATACAAAGTTGGCGGCTACTTCCGGTATAACCGAAAATGACAGAAAAACATCAGTATTTTTAAATTGAAAGAATTTGTCCATTTTTACTCACAGCGACCTTATATGTAATAACGTGTTTTTTTAAAAAAAAAGTAGTAGAGTTTAGTGTCCGTATAAGTAAATAGAAACAAATATCGAATCTATCTTTTGAATTAAAGTACACAGTGATGGCAAAGGTAATGGATTCCCTGCGGCTCAGGTAGACAATGACAGGCTGTTTCGTCCTTGTTAGTACTCATCAGAAAGTCAAAACCCGAACAAACCCGTATTTAACTCCCAACTTTCGCTGTACTGGGAGCTGCTTACGGGTTTTGGCCTTCTGATGAGTCCTAACAAGGACGAAACAGCCTGTTATTGTCTACCTGTGCCCCAAGAAACCCATTACCTTTGGCGGTTCTGTATACTTTAATGCAAAAGATAGATGCACTACTTGTCCACCTGCCGCTAAAACTTTCTTTCCTATATTTATTATTTTGTAAGAAAAAAGACACAAAATCTTGGCCCTTAATAAATATTTTCCTGTCTGTTTATTCTAGTATTATATTTCGCCTAAAACTTCATCAAAAATCATCAGATCATACCAACAGTTAAAAAAGTTTTAGTTCTTTTTAAAACAACATTAAGCACTTTACAGTACCATAACTAGACTAAAACTCAATTTTTTACAAATATTTCAATATGTCTGGTGCATATAAAAAACCTATTCAATGCCTATAAACAAGTATATAAAAGCTTACTGAAGCCATATTGAAGCCAATACAAACTGTAACTTTAATTGTGGAGGATTTATCGGTTTAGAACGAATTTCTAATAACACTAATAAAGCAGCCAAGGCTGTTAGAGCGGCAAAGTATCCTGAGGGTGTTTACGTCCCTTTTCCAATGCCAAATACGGTTGGAGTTTATTTTCCTTGGGATAACTTACATATTAAAATTCCTTAAGGCCAATTCAATTGTAAACATTTAACTGACGAATGAATAAAAACAATTAAGTAATATAATAATCTAATTGTTGACCTTTTATTTTCAGAAGTTAACGTCCTACGAACTTATAAACCCTTTATGTTTAGATACACAGTGTGTCCCCAAATCCACGCATGCATGAGGTGAAAAAAAACTGAAATGGCTAGCCCTGATGGGTTAAAGACTAATTTTAATTTTTTTAAATCAAGTATTCCTTGAAAATTTACTAAAAACATTTTGTCCGGGTTTATTTGGGTGATGAAAAAACAACTTTTCTACACGTTTCTAGCCTCCTCCAAGTATACTTTATTATCTAACTGTGTTAGACCAAATGCGATTTTTTAGTGTATAAGGAATGTTCAGATGTTTGGAGAAGTTTTTACGTTTGTATTTATTTTTAGTTTCGATTAAAATTAAACCGAAATATATTAAAATAAATTACATAAATATTTATTTAAAATTTATTTAACAAACTAAAAATAAATTTTTATTAAAATAACTTCAATCAAAATAAATACCGCGACCGTGTCAATCAATACTTTTATTTGGCATTCGTTGTTTTTAGCAAAATAATAAAATTATTTGAAAATTTTCTTTTGCACGAAAAATTATGATGATTAAAAAATTGGGTTAAAATCTAGATCGAAGTTTGTACGCACTGACATAATTTATATTTTAAATTTTTTGTTTTAATATATTATTTGTTTATGTTTCAGGTAAGGATTGGGTCCTAATATACTCGATCAAGAGTTTAGGTAAGTTTGTATTTTTTTATACTCGAACTAAATTCTATGTGGTTATTTTAAATTTTGAATTCAGATCAGTAAGTATATAGAATGTTTATGTTTCTTTAAAGATAACAATCTTAACTGGTCTAAACTAGTCTTAATTAGTCTTAACTAGTCTTAACTAGTCTAAACTAGTATTAATTATTCTTAACTAGTCCTAACTAATCAAAACTAGTCTTAACTAGTTTTAACTAGTCTTAACTAGTTTTAACTAGTCTAAACTAGTATTAATTAATCTTAGCTAGTCTTAACTAGTCAAAACTAGTCTTAACTAGTTTTAACCAGTACTAACTAGTCTTAACTATTCTTCTAGACGCTCTAACGCAACTTGGCGTCCTTGTCTAATTAACACAAAACGACAAAGGTAAATTACACTAATTTTTAAAATTCCCCGAGTGTTTTTTTGAATAGTTGTTTACAATGGAGCTAATAATGGGCATTATTTGTGCTTCAAAGGATGTGACCCAACTTCATTTCTCCCATTGCTTTAAGATCCTAGGCCCCCCAAAAAAACTCATGGACTGCTTCTGAAATTAAATGTCATTCTGGGTACAGAATTCAAAACTATTTACTGTGTTTGCAACTCGATTTTAACTGAAGGGTTGGCAAGGGATGTGATCCAATTATACGAACACGGTTGAACTTTTCGACAGGTTTTCTTGCCCTGGGCGGTAAAATAATTTATGAGTGATGAAGTTTCTTATTTGAATAATGAAATAACAACTTTGCTTATATGGAAAAACTTTTAAAATATAAGGTTGTATCGCAAAACCAAGAAACCTATTTGGAACGTGTAACTTAACCTTTAAATATATATATATTAAAAACCTTCAAATGGTCTGGTTCGTTAATAAAACATTTATACAATATTCTCAGCGAATGATTACCTGCGTACGTCATTCAAATCGTACGAATCAAATCGAGGAAATATGGCCAAAACTAAGTCTAATTTCATAAATATTATAATAGATGTGTCTATTGTTTCGATAAACTGGCGTTGAAGGTCCGATCGATCAGGTTGTCAAGATCCCACATTTTCTCCTCTTCTTTAATGACATGATGGACGGTTTTTCACCAGTTCTCTGGTGTCGTTTCCTTAATGGCTTGATCAAACAGTAACTTAACGTCTTTCATTTTGAATGTCGTGTTGTGTCTTGCTACAAATCCTTTCACTTGCGGCCATATTAGTTCTATAGGATTTAGTTCGCAACGATATGGCGGTGTGCGCAGCACAGTTACATTATGTTTTTCAGCTATATCTTCCACAGCATATTTCATAAAACGATGTTTGTGTAAATTTGCTATAACTAATAGTTCCTTCCTCATCAAATTATCTTTTTTTCGTTAGTTAGTTATCATAAATAATTTACTGCTTACCTGCTTCCTTTCTGAAATAGACTATATTCCTAACTTTTACAAAAATGTATAGAAAACTGTTTTATAAGATATTAAAAATTGTCTTTCACCAACTGTCCTGCTGTAGATCATTCGATCTAAAAATTGCTGTTGTACATTAATTACCACAATGACTCCTTAAGTGCATCTACCGAGTCTAGCTTAGATGCGTAAACTTAATTTTTAACGTAGCCTACAAAAAAAAAGTCCAGCGGATTAAGATCGGGCAATCTAGGTGGTTACTCTGCCTCTCGCCTACGTATCCACCTTTTGATGCAGGTAGATAAGTTATTAATTTTAAAACTTGAAATGTTGATGGTGGGTATAGGATAAGATTTATAAAGAATGTCGAGAATTAATCTTAAAATGTGAAAAGGTAAAAATATTCAATATATTTAATTCACTTTGATATTTGAAATTATAAATTCAAATAAACGGTATGCTTTATAAAAGGTTGATCCAGGTTTTTATCATGACTCTGTGTATTCGTATTAAAAGACACTTAAACATATCTTGGTTATCTAGGTTTTTACAACAACACAATGATTTATGACTGGCATATCGTTATTGTATGTACAACATAAATGTATATGACTCACCGAATTTTACTTGAATTGTCGTTAGAAATTTATTTATAGTTAAAAAATACATATATATTAATATATATTTTTGGATTGTGGAATATGCATCATTCCAGGGATGGGTTCCATGAAGAATAACTTTAGAATTTGTAATATTTTTTTTAATAATAATTTTATTGATATTAAATTTAATTTTATTATATTAATTAGTAAAAGCATATCCACGCACAGCGTAGTCTTTAGTGGGTTTAGATTTTATTTATTTCTCCATAACAGTATTTTTTTTTTCTAATTATGTGCATAATTATTGTTGTTTTGAGAATAAATAAATTTTGATTTGATTTGATTTGATTGATGATAATATGTGTGTTATTGAACTATAGTATATTTCACGTAACTTTTATTGCCGACGATGATACACGTAATTTTTAGTAGTAACATTTATTTGACTATTTCACTAGAGTATTTTATACTGGCAAAATATCATAGCAATGGCCTGTTTTTAGTGGAACAACTCTTAATTACATTACCTGGACAAAATCAACAAGATGGTTTTTCAGCGGCAAAATTTTGATAGATGTCAGGTAAAAGCTATTGTTAGTCTGACAAAAATGTCATCCTGGTTTGAAAAAGACAAAATAATGAATTTAAACAAATGCAAGGTTTGGGTGCCAATCTACTCAAGAAATTAAAAAATCGATAGCTGATAATATTCCACTTAACACACGAAAGTCCAAGAACTCAATTTGGGCACAGTTTTCAGAGTTTCTAATGGTATGATATTATAAACTGCAAAAATGTACTACTTTGATGGAACTGACGAAAATCCTCGAAGTTTACTCCTTTAATATGAAGAAGACTATAAAGAATCTTCTGTAAAGGCTATATGGAACACTACAGCAAAAATTATATAGGAAATGTATTTTACAGAATACGTAATAAAGATTGAACCTTTTACGAATATTGCCTTTAAAAATGCGCGAATGGTAAGAAATACAAAGAGAATGCAGCTTCAAAATTGTCAGGAAAAGAGGAAAGTAAGTTCAAAAGCATTATCTACCAAAGATTTACTAACAATAATGCTAAGCTATAATGAAGAAAACCCCAATAAAGCACAAAAAAAAATTTCCATCTCTGCTCATTTAAACTAGCTTGGAGAGGCAATGAGGCCGTAAATTGCAAAATTCAATAGTTTTAAAAGACGCTTTATACTATGGGAGAATTTACTGGACGAATTGAATATAACAGCATATAGTGGGTTAAAACGTTAATCAAACAGCAAATGGTTCGTAAAAAATTCATCAAACAAAGACTTATACCCTGTAAGATTATTTGAAATTATTGGAAAAAATGGGAGCAGCAGGAGCAACATTTCCACAGACAGACTGACTATTTTTCTTCGTTCATCTAAACTGACAAAAGAGATGTTAGTTCAAAAATACCCCACTAGGAATAAATACAGTATCTAAGTGGACCAAAACTTCAGCGGAAAAAATTTGAATTGATACGAAGAAGCATAAAATAACAAATCATTCTCATCGATCTTCCGCTTTGTCTGCCCTATTTAAACAATTTAAAGGTTTTTAAAATGTTAACGTTTTGTCATCAAATAACACAACATTAATATTTCGACATATTCTTTCTTTAATATTACGGCCCGGGCAATTATTTTTAGGATTACTTAAATAATAAAATTACAGTACAGAAAGTTATGGTGTTTAGGCCGTTTATTATTTGAATAAGATTTACCGTGACCATACGTTTTATGCAAATTCTTAAGGCATGAGAAGTAATTTTATTTTTTATTAATTTTATAAATAAGTCCTATGATTTTTGCCTTAGACCTAGATCGAAATACTGTAAAATAGAAAAAAATTAATGCTTCCGAATGAAGAAAAGGTAACTGGAGTGTTAGTCTAATTATGTTACTGCGATGGACTTAAGTTTGTTTCAAAAACAATATCAATTTTTTTTTACTATTTATACAGTCTGATGGTGCCGATGATAAATGGACAGAGAAATATTTTAGACCGAGACTGAAAAGGAACGGAATTTTTAAAATCAGAAATATATTTTTTTTGTTTTGGCTCTAAGTGTTCAGGACCGTAACAATATAAAAATATAATTTTAAAAATATTTATTCGATAACAAAACGTTAAAATTTTAAAAATCTTTAAATTATATTAAATACCTAAATATAAAATAAAGGCGCAAAAAATTAAAAACGAAAAATAGAAATTTAGGTTTTTTCCGATTATCTCCGAAAGCATTAGTAGTATTTACAATTTTCTTTTACCTAATTATTACGCTCCACAATGCGCAACTTTACCTCAATTTAACCATCTTCGTATCTCTTACCGTTTTCGAAATCCCCTTGTAAGCACACGAATTTGTAGCACCCTGTAGAGCCAATTATTTTTATATTGTAACTGTAGCCAGCCTGTAAAACATGTCAGTCTGTTGGCTGTTAATTAGTTTTCGACATAGTACATTTTTTATGTCCGTATTTACTTTTTTGGTGTGCTAACTAGTCCAACATAATTAAAATAAACGGCGATCAACAGGTAGAAACGAGCTTTTAGAAAACAAATTTCAAATTTAGTAGTAATAAACGTCTGTTGCCACGCTATTTTTTTGTAACGCGGCTGAAATGAACTGCTTTATTTAAAGAATTATTATTTAACCGACGTGGTTATTTCCAAACAACACGAGAACACGTTTTTGGGTTATTTCACGCTAAATGGAACATAAAACAAACATATCACCCAGTTGACCCTACCCGTAAATGGGGGTATTATCTAAGTTTTTACCTGAATCAGGTTTAAACATGTTGGGCCCTCAAAAGTATTTTCAAAATGTATATTATTATATAATCTATTTCAGAAAGGTGGAGAGTAATAAAACGCGAAAATCCGTCCAGTTCGGCTCAATTTCGGTGTCGGCCATAGGCGCATATGGAAGCGAAGAGGGATTCTTAAAAGAAGGTTTGCTAACCTTTCAGTCATTCAATAAAGGAGATTACCACGAGGACATGAATTCGAATGTTTTTGAGGACTATTTTCGTGAAATGATAAAATATCTTCCAGCTGATTCAGTAGTAGTTATGGATAACGCAAGCTATCATTCACGACGTACAGAAAGGACTTTAACTTCATCTTGGAGAAAGAGAAATTATCGACTGGTTAACTACCAAAAGTATTGAATTTGAAGATAATTTGATAAAGAAGGAACTATTAGCTATAGCGAATTTACACAAACATCGTTTTATGAAATATGCCTTACAAGATATAGCTGAAAAACATAGTGTAACTGTGCTGCGCACACCGTTATATCATTGCGAACTAAATCCCATAGAACTTATATGGGCGGAGGTGAAAGGATTTGTAGCAAGACACAACACGACATTCAAAATGAAAGACGTCAAGCTACTGTTTGATCAAGCCATTAAGGAAGTGATACCAGAGAACTGGCGAAAAGCAGTCCATCATGTCATTAGAGAAGAGAAGAAAATGTGGGATCTTGACCACCTGATCGATCAGACCGTCGATCCGTTAATTATAACGTCAAGAGAAGATGACAGTTCCTCAGATGATTTAATTTCTGTATGATGTATTTTTTGTATTTTGCATACCTAGTGAGCTTTTATTAATCTAAACATTTCTAAAATAGACCATTCAATGGTAATTATACAAAATAGTTATGTTTCTACTCCTATATTAGTAAACATTGTTTTACGTACAGTTCACTCTATAAGTAACTCCATTCTTATGCACAACTGTGCGCTATGATGCCTAGTATAACAATGAGGTTAGCCTCGAATCACTAAAATCGTGACATTTATCTATCTTACGTTTTGAATAAGTATTTGAGAGTGATATTGTCATTATTTAAGATTTAAAGTTTAAATCGATACTCTATAAATTACGAACCGATCTTTAATTTATGAGTAAGGGTCGTAAAAAAAGTATAGTACGTATTGCGTGTTGTAACGCAATTACGCACTCATGTAATTACCGCACTCGCCGTTACGCGGCTCGTTTATAATTTTTCCATTTGCGCATAATATGCTTTTTACCACACTTAATTCGTAATATATTTTTCAACCACAAGGGAGGTAGGTAGCTCTTACCAGCCGAAGACGTGGTTTGTGTAATTCCTAAGTTGATACTTCTTTTTTAGCTTGTATTTGAAGGCATTAAAATAAACAAAATTTTCAAATACCTCTTTTCAAAAAACTTAAAAATAGGCGAGATACAGAAGTAAAAAATCTAAGTGCCGGCCTGGTCATTAAAACGTAGCCTGCTATACTTTATGTTGTTTATCTTATTTCTTATTAATCATGCGATTTACGGGTCGGTGGTGAGTTATTTGGCAATATGCTGCGGTGTGTTTTTCTGAGCAAGTTAGTTTTAAATTGGTAACATGTAAAAATGGTAAAATTTGAAAACAATGAACTAGTAGATATGGTGCTAATTTAAGTTTAAGGGTCATCAAAATGGGGCTGCTGCTTCGAGATTATACGCAGAACGCTTTCCCTTGCGGGCTCATCCAACACCTAGAAGTTTTCTTAATATTATTCCACGAGCAAGTTAGGCAGAACCGTATTTGATCCATAGTGTAATAAATGAATGTAACTACCTTATTTTTGAGTTTTTTGAAAAAAGGTATTTGAAAATGTTGCTTATTATAATGCTTTCTATATACAGCTAAAACAGAAGTAACACCTTTCTGAAAGGCGTGCTTCTCAGTCTGAGTTACACTAAAAATTAGGTAGAACATGTATTCAAATACAGACCCACGACCGACACACAAACATTATTTTTTTCCTTAAAACCTTTTTAAAGACCCTAAACAAAAGTTCGTATTTGTATCAAGCCCTTTGCCAAATCTAATCTACATACTTACGTTGATCAAATAATCCTTTGTACGGGAAACAAGAAGAAAGGAGAACTTTTTATTGCCCTTATTCTTATTCATGAGGCGAAAAAAGGGACACTGAAAATTGACGTTAGTCCTTAATTGAATACCGGTAGTGCTATTGGCTGTTATAGTGCCGGTTGGTGTACGCTTTGCAATGTGCTCTAATACAGATGGTCACATAAATACCTATAGGAAACTTTTAGAAACTTAATACTATATACAGCTAAAATCATCAAATTTTCGATCTTGGTAGTTTTATTTTATTTGTTCAACCTAAATTAAATAGGCGAAAATTTGTGAATAGTAAATAAATTATACAGTGTGTTCAAAAAAGTATGCAACATTTGGAAATTTTTTTAATTACCGATTTTCCAGAAAATTATATTTTTATAGTCTATATCAGAAAGGTGTAGAGTAATAAAAGCTCTTTAGGTATGCAAAGGGGCTACAGAGTGACCCAATGAATATTTAAGTCACTTGCATAATTAGACATTGATTTTCATGCAAAATTATTTATTTTCATCTAGTGCAGGTAGTACCACCCGGGTGTGGATCCATTTATGGGTTTTGCCTATTGTTATCCAGTCACAACATTAAAAATGGCGTGACAAAGGCGTATATTATGTACATAGTATTAGGTACACTTATTTTTTATTAGGCATAAAAAAATACAAAATACAAAAAATTCATTATACATTATTCTTCGTCATCTGAGGAACTGTCATCTCCTCTTGACAAAATATACTTAAGGGGTCGACGTTCCGATAGATTCCACATTTTCTCCTTATTCTTTTCGCCAGTTCTCTGGTGTTACTTCCTTAATGGCTTGGTCAAACAGTAGCTTAACGTCTTTCATTTTGAATGTCGTGTTGTGTCTTGCTACAAATCCTTTTCCTTGCGTCCATATAAGTTCTATAGGATTTAGTTCGCAACGATATGGCGGTGTGCGCAGCATAGTTACACTATGTTTTTCAGCTATATCTTCCACCGCATTTTTCATAAAACGATGTTTGTGTAAATTTGCTATAGCTAATAGTTCCTTCTCTATCAAATTATCTTCTTTTTTTTCTTTGGTTAGTTATCATAAATAATGTAATGCACAAAATTTACCTGCGCCTATGTCCAACACCCAAATTGAGCCGAACTGGACGGAATTTCCCATTTTATTGTTCCACACATTTCTGAAATAGACTATATTAAGAGTTGGTGCATGCCTTAAAACTATAAATTCATATTTCAGATTTCACCTGTGATTAAGCAAATGAAATTTTTTCGAGATTTCCTTAAGAGTAAAATATTTTAATTATTTAAAAAAAGCAATATTATTAATTTATTTGATTTTCACGGCCTACTCGTTAAAAAAGCAAAATACCTATGTTAAATTTCGTTTAAGGTTTTTGGCCTTTAACTTACTGGGTGAAAATGACAAATAAACTATTAGTTATTTCCCTTAGTTTCAAGCTTAATTTTGATTAGAACACAAGTTAAGTAAAATGTGTTGAAATATGCGTGCAACGCGCTAACATCTAAACCAACTTGTATCATTGAAAAGTTCTGAAAGGTTTGCAACTACTTAATACACCGTACTTACGTGTCGGGAAAAATAGAGATTTACAAGATAAACTTATAAATTGAGATACATTTCGAATTTCGTATTTACATATTTAAATAAAATTTTGCTGTATTTTTCATAATTGATTTACTTTACTATTAAGGCAATTACAATACTATTTAAAAAAATAGTATTGTCTCCCTTACTATTAGCAGCAGGTGAAATATGCGTTTATAGTTTTTAAATAAGCACTAACTTTAATCAAAAATAAAATTATCTGAAACAGCGGTAATAAATAAATTCCCATATGTTGCATACTTTATTGGACATGATTGTACACTGCATATACAGGGTGTCCCATAACTTAAGGGCCGTAGAGTAACTGGAGATACTAGACATCAAACTAAACCGATTAAGTCATATAAGTTTTTTTTTGATAATTAAAATATTAATTTAATTATGTACTGTGTTTTTTATGCTTTGGGATGTTTAAAGGGAAATATCTCGAAAACCGTTAAAGATATTAAGATCAATCAAGTACACCTTTTTGACTTAGAAAATGTCATTGTTTAAGAAAATATAATTGAAAAATACCTAATATCACAGGTAAGAAAAAAATCATAGATTTATGAAGCCCAGTGTATGCAACTAGCGCCCTTTAGTTTGAAACTTAAAAATTTCTACAAATTCTTATTTCTTGCTCATAAAAACATAATATTGCCAACTTTCAATTCGATTCATTAAACCGTTTTAAAATTAGTGCTTATTTTCGAGAATAAACTTTTAATTTCAACACCCTGTATCTCTTGAACGAGTAACAATCCGAAAAAACTTATATGACTTAATCGGCTTAGTTTGATATCTAGTATCTCCAGTTATTCTACGGCCCATAAGTTATGGGACACCCTGTATTTTATTTTGGTTGGGCTGTCTCGTAAACAAATAAATAAATAAACCGTAAATAAATAATGTACTGGGTGTATAATAGAATCGGCCGAAAAAACTTTTATCTGTTTTTGTGAGGGGCTAGTGAAAAAAAGCTGTCTTAGCGTTGTAAAAACTCATAAAAGCTGGGCGCCATAAAAAAAAATTTAGCCGTCTCCCTTCCCCTTTATAGGAATAAATTTTAAAAAACAACAAATCAGACTGTGGGTAGCTGCCTAATCGAGCTAAGTACTCTATAATACAGTTTAAAAAACTGGACATCGTACTTTAAATTTTAGCCGCGCCCCTTTAGCTTTAGCACTTCTTGAAGTATACCTTTGTCAAGCAATACAATAGGGAATAGAGACGCGATAACCCAACTTGTTTACGGGTTCACGGTTAACCTTCTTCGTCTTCATAGTCTTCAATCTAAGCATGTTGCAGCTGCAAATGCTCCAGTCTTAAAAATTGTGAGAAACCAAAGAAACAAAATGTGCCTGAAAATTAACGTTTCGACCATCTCTTATCGATCAAAAAAAAAATGGTGAATGAACCAGTTGATTTTGTGGTTGGCAAAAAAAAAAGAATAAAAGTTGGAAAGGTAAGCCGCCATACGTCGGCGCCTCGTCTCCTCTATCTCTATCACTCCTCGGACCCATTAAAATAGACAAAACGCATAACTCCTCGGGAAATACAAACCTTACATATGCAAATTATAGTTATTTTCAGCCTCTAACTGTCAAATTACAATAATATATGATTTTAAATTAAAAAACTCTAGTATTTCAATCCTGTTGTTAATCTTTATGCGTTAATAACTTTAAATCGGAAAAAACTAGACACAATTATTAAAAATGTATACCAGCATCGTCGTTCTTACGAAACAAATCAATCAAATTAGGTTTAATGAACTTTTCCTTTGCAGGTTTGTAAAATGACCTCCCATTTATTAATTATTTCGGAATTTTGCAAGAGAAAATGTGCGTGAAACTTTCCACTTGTCAGCTAAACAATAGAACGTCTACCCATTAATTGAATAACAAAAATAACGTTATAAATTGCGTTAATTTTCGAAGGCACTTTAGATTAAGTTTTAACAATAGGCCTTTTCAGTATAGCAGAACTCATTAGTTTTAACACTATTTTAAATTAGAAGTTATTCACACCAAAAATAAAATCATCGCATTTTTAAAAAATTATCTTTAAAAAATGTTAAAAATAAAATGACTTCTTTTTTAAATAAAAATAATTTTCTAAATTTAAAGCGATTTGCATATCATATCAATCCCACAGGGTTCCAAGCAGAAATCTACGCTATATTACATTGTGCATATTAAAACATTGGATAGCTTACCTCAATAAGCGGAATACACATACTCTGACAGTCAAGATCACTAATATGCAATAAGGTAACCTCAAGACTGGTATGGAAACGTCAAGGGGAACTGGAAACCTTGGCAAAAGTAACGCAGTGGGTACCACGACACGATGGTATTACAGGGAACGAAAATACCGATGAACTTGCTAGGAAGGGCTCAGAAAACTCATTTCAGTCCGGCATTCGGAATACCAAGGTACACAGTAGGAGATACCATAAAGTGATGGATCAGGATAAAACACAAACTCTCCTGGAACAACAGACATGGATTAGACCATAGCCAATGTTTCATTTAAGATCCATACTCGAAAATAACGAAACAGCCGCTTTAAATGAACTGAGAACTATTACAGGAATTCTGACGGGACCTATTATGACTGTCAAGAACTCTAACCCTCTCTACAGTTGACCCACACAAACTAGTGCAATGAACTGGAATCAGTGAGTGGGTGTGACAATCAAACACAATGAGCCTAACCTGGCCTAAGTGTATCTGGCACACGAACAGGCCCTCGGAAGAATTACGAAATTATGGCTTTGGTAAGACTTGGTGGTGGAGCACCTCAATGTTCCGTTTTCGATTCTTTAATATTTTTAATAATATATATAAATGTTCTTGCGTCAATTTTTTGTAAATTAATGTTAAATTTAATATGTTTACTAATGATACAACAATACTATGGCATAGTAAATATGACATTGAATTAATTAAAATAAAAAAGGGAGATTTAGTAAAAATAAATAAGTGATATGATCATTAGCGCCCATAAAATAAATTTCAGGGGGGGGGGGGGGGGCAACTAGCCATAAAACAATAAAACTTATTCGTCCACGTAACTTCTAAAATCAAAAACTTCTGCTCTTACTTCGTCCTGGCATAAAACTAAGAGGCGGCTGCCGCTACCTCTCTGACAGTCCATGGGTGTGACTCTAACCCACTTTCTTTTAATATCACTAAACTAAAAAATAATATATCAAAAAATAAAAATCAGGCAGTTAGATTCACACAGTCTGGAAGAGCAATTTGGCTGCAGAAGTGCGCCATTGTTAGTGGCCCATGTGGCGCAAACGGCAATGCAGAAAATAAACCAACAACAATGCACCGTAATTCTGGCACTCGACGTCAGTAAAGCGTTCGATAATGTGTGGATCAACGGATTGATTTTTAAACTTGCAACTTTTCATAGTTTCCCCCTCTACTTCATATCACTCCTCGACTCCTACATGTCAGGTAGAACCCTAAAAGTCAAAATTGAAAATGAACTCTCCAACCCTATAAGGTTACATGCAGGACTTCAACAAGGGGCAATCCTGGCGGCTCCCTTATTTAACCTATACACAGCAGACATCCCTAGTTTTCCAAATTCCAATCTGGCCATGTTTGTAGATGACGTGCTGGTATATGCCAGCTCGTTCTATGCAAATGTGGCCAGACAACACATTACCAACCACCTTAATGTCCTACTCCCTTGGTATAAGAAATGGAAGTTGGAAATAAACGAAGAAAAATGCGAATGCCTCAACATTACACGAAAAACACATAACACACACATAAATCAACACTTAATAATAAACAACACGCCAGTAGAGCCCAAAGATAAAATTAAATATCTGGGGGTAGTACTGGACAAAAAACTAAACTTCACATAATACAAAAATTCTATATCATAACAATACAGTTATACAAGCTACTAAATTACAAATCTTTTCTATCACAACGAAACAAACAGACAATATACAATCAAGTTATTAGACCGACAATGACGTATGCTGCCCCTGTGTGGTGCAGCATTTCAAACGAACAATTTAACTGACTACAAAAATTACAAAACGTAGTACTGAGACAAATACTTAGAGCTCGCAGATGGACACCACTAGTACAATTACACAGACGGACAAACACACCGTACATTATGCAATACGTACATGACATCTCTACTAAATTTTACGAAACACACATACAAAATGCACCTCTAACATGAAACATCACTTACACAAAACATACAGACAATTCAAAACACAAACCAAGATAGGTAAAATCAATATTTTTTTCAATTTCCATTTTGAAAAGGCATATGTAACACTACCTGGACTCCTAAATCTCTCCCACACCACGCAACAAAATATTTTCCGTCTATAGAAAGTTCTATTTCAAGTTCTATAGACAAAATTAAGCTACTTTGTACCTGAAAAAATTCATGCTGGATTTTTCAATCGTTTTTCCAGCAACACCTAGCATCAAAATTTAGTAAAATGGAAAACATATTTAAATATAAGTATTTTAAAAGCGAAAGCTAAATTGGATTCTTTTATGACAGTATAAGGGTTACCGGAACTGGCCTATTATATAACCATAAAAGTCATCATTATCTCTATCTAGGGGCAAACAACAGCTCCATCAAGGCATTAGCCCTGGTGCATGTCCTGGTCAGTAGTGGCTAGCAGAAACGCAACAATATACTATATACACTATATAATATTGTATCGTAGAATAATATGACAATTTAAAAAAGCATTGCAACAAATAAAGATATTTTTAAAGTAAAAAAGTAATATCACTAAACGTAACATAGTTATTAAATTTTGAAGGTTTACTTAATATTACAATCACTTAATATTAGCAATCAAATAATTAGCAACCACAAATTTTCATATACAGGGTGTCCCAGATAAGGATACACTCTACGGGGATCTCGTAAACCATAGAAGATACAGAGATGGTTAAATTGTAAAAAAATATGCGCCCTACTAAATTCTGAAACATTGTGTTTTCAAATTTTAAAAACTTTATTAATTATCTTATTGCCATTTTTTTTCTCTATAAATTGGTGTAATTAGATTTTTAATCTGACGTTTCGTTTTTTCAAAACCATCATCAACTTTGCGTTTTCAGATAGTAGGGAAATTTTATTTTAACATTTTGAAATTCCCCTCCTCCTTTATAATTAAATGACGTTTCACACCTAGTATTAATAATACGTTTCGAACTTAAAAATGTATCATCAATAAGAATAATTATTCAAGTAACGAAAAATTGGATATGATTCGTAGTCGAGGTCCAAAGTTAAATTATTTCTAGTTGGCTTTGAAAATAAAAGAAAGTTGATAGATACAAGATGAATTTGAACTTTAGACACATTGATGATGGGTTTTTAGGTCCGAAATGTGTTATTAATATATTGTTAAATTATAAAGGAGAAGGGGCATTTAAAAATATTACAATAAACTTTCCCGACTATTAAAAAGGACAAAGTTGATAATGGTTTAAGAAAAATGAAACGTCGGATTAAAAGAATAATTACACCAACTTGTAGAGAAGAAAAAGTGGTATATATATATATATTTATAACAGAGTTAACGCCCTTGCCCGGTGGGTGACATGTGACATCATTTTAGCCAGGACTGTCAGGAGGTTACGTTTATGTTAGGGTGCTTTTGCGGTTCCGTGTCCATTTTTTCGTGTTTTTAAGGCAATAATGGGCTATTTGCATGGCCGTGCCCGTGTGGAAAATGGATGTGACAATATTTGGTGTAATTTATTTGTGTTTATTGTCTTTCTTGTGTACGTTCTTATTGGCAGAAGGAAGTTAAATCATAAGTAAGTAAACATTTTATTTTTTATCATTGCAGTTGTACATTAGAAAGTTTAAATGAGATTTTTATAAAGCATGGCAAGGTGACCCGATGAGAAATAACTTAAAAATATATTTTTTGTTTTGTTTTTGTTCTATGTTCCATTTTTATAAAAGAACGTCATATTGATGACTTTTTAATCTGACCAAGTACAACAAATTTCATATAGCTGTATATTTTAAAAAGAAAGTCCAGGGGATATTTTTTGTTTTTTAATAATCGCGCAGTTGCAGATAAGAAAATTTAAATAAGGACAATTTAGTTTTATAAGCAATTGAACAACCCAAAAGGTTGATTAAAATAAGTTCAAAATCTAGTGTTTCTGTTTTGTATTGCATAAGTATGTATTATAAAGAACATGAGAGAACAAGGACATTGGAAATAATGTTTTTTAAAGAAACCATAATATCCCTGATAATTTATTCCAATTAGTTTACGCATACCTAATAGAGTAGTAATACCTACCAAGGCATTTTTTTATTTAAATGGGGACCTAGAAAGGAATATTTTTCGTTACTAAGTATAAATTACATATGACATTTTTTTTAGAAATGAAACAGACTATTTTTTAAGTTATTTCTATCACATCAACTTGGTAATTTGGACATGCGTTATAAGCAGTTCATTTAAACTTTTTAATGTGCAACTGCAATGACAAAAATATAAAAAAATTTTACTTATTTATGATTCAACTTTCTTACAATTAGAAAGTACAGAAAAAAGATAATAAACACAATGTTGTGACTACATAGGTAATTGTTACTCTATAAAAATTTCAAGTTTGGCCCAAATAAATGATTGCTTTGGCAATATTTGTAGATTGCATCATTAACAAAAACAATATTTCCTTGAAAAAAAAATTTATATTTTCCATATTTACACATTAGTTGTGACAACTAATAGGTATGGTTAAAAAACGGGAGTACCATATAATATTTAGTTATCCGTATATAAAATTTCGTTGTGACAACTAAAATTTGTAGGTTGGGTTGGTTAATGTCATTAATTAGTTCAACAGTTCAATAACGAAAATTTTTTTTGGTTGTACAGACTAATTTTTGGATTGAGTCCGATTTCACGAAAATAAATAGTTGTCAGAACCAAACTTTAGTAATCCTTACCATGTTATTTTTAAGAGTGTCTGATGATGCTCCGTAAAGATCGAAACATGTTACCATATTTTATTTTATTATATGATTGAGACCATGACTTGGTGATTTTTGTCTTCCTATTTATAAATTCGTATTTCCTAACGATATAGGTACTAATATTTAGTTCGTATAATGTTTTTATAGGTACTTAACACATTTTACGCGTTCAGCCCTCTCGAATTTAAATCCTTAATTATTTGAGAACAAGTTGAGAATACGCTTATTTCGAAACTTGAATGTTGTCAACTTTCCTAAGCCTATAAATTTCACAAAACGCAGACTTCAGAATAAGTTTGGTGATTTGATGATACTTTTATTAAAAATTAGAGTAGAAGCATCCGAAACGATCCCTCTAAGGCAAATATTGCTGGTAAATGATTTGTGAAAAATGATATCTACCCTTTTATTTACACTGTAAAATCAGCCTGTAATGTGTATTTATATTTACAATAAATATCTGTTGACTAAAAAGCAATTTTTTAATGAGGTATTAGGTATGTACTTTTAACCGTATGAATTAACCTAAAATTAAAATTTTAAAGTAACGCACAGGAAAGCACATTAAGATGATATGTACCTAAACGAATTTAAAAATCCATAACTTATTTTATACAGTGTGTCTATACTTAAGTTGGCAACTAATGGGAAAGTTTTTCATTATTTACTTTAAGAAGAAAAGTTATTCTTCATAAGGTTTGTCAAAAAATATTTTTGACAATATCGAAAACTGTAATTATGAAATGTGGTTCGGCATTAAAAACTATGTTATAACATGCAATTACACTGAAAAATATTTTTTTTTATTTTTACAAATTTATCGGTAATTTGAGACAAAATTTGTAAAAATAAAAAAATATTTTTTATTGTAATTGCATATTTGAACATAGTTTTTTAGTTTAATCGAAAGAGAAGGCTTAATCAGCCTTAACTAGAACTCAGGAGTAGCCAGGCTTCTCATGTATCGAATAAATCACCGACAACAATGAGCTAAGGAGTCTAGATAATCAATCTGATAACTGAACATCGAACGTGTCACATTGCCAAGCCAAATCACCGATAAGCACTTAGAATCAGAAACAAGGATGACCTCACATTTCATTTTAAGTGAGGTAAGGAATGTTAACATCAAATTAAATGACAGGCCGGCCATGGTACCTCAATACCCGACGGATGTACCTATCGGTAAACAATAGTTTATTGGTAGCTCTCCACGACTCACTGCTAACAACAACGGTATGCCCTGTCTTCTTCCGTTAACATCTCAATCCTTTCGTTCTTTCGTCCTACTGGGACTCATCAGAGACGCGCGACCTTCCTGAGGCCGCGGTCCGCAAAGGGTCTGCGCCTATAGATGGCCAATCGTCTGACATGGTCGCGCGCGTCTCTGATGAGTCCCAGTAGGACGAAACAACGAAAGGATTAAGATGTTAACGGAAGAAGATAGGGCATACCGTTGTTAACAGTGAGTCTAACGACCCATTAAACTGCCATTCTCCACTGACACGGTGAGGGGACAGCGGGTAATTGACGAAGAAGTGCACAGCGTGCAAACCCCGGACGATCAGCGCCTTGGAGAGCTACCAATAAACTATTGTTTACCGATAGGTAGGTCTGTCGGGTTTTGAGGTACCATGGCCGGCCTGTCATTTAATTTAATGTTAACATTCCTTGCCTCACTTAAAATGAAATGTGAGATCATCCTTGTTTCTGATTCTGGGTGCTCATCAGTGATCTGGCTTGGCAATGTGACACGTTCGATGTCTAGTTATCATAGTTTTTTAGGTTTTGGACCATCCAGAACTTTCTATGAAGAATAACTTTTCTCTTAAAGTAAATAATAAAAAAGTTTCCCATTAATTGCCAACTTAAGTAGACACACTGTGTATACGACCAACACTATAATGAGCTTATTACGTAACCCAGTTTAGCCTGTTTAATTTACGTGATAAGTTGTATTATCATACTAGTGATGTATTCAACTCATTACCTAACTCATTTTTATCAAAAAAACAGCAATTTTTTACAATTTATTTATTCAAAAGAATGCTAATTTATTATAAATATTAGAAGTAAAATTTACAAATTTATCGGTAATTTGAGACAAAATTTGTAAAAATAAAAAAATATTTTTTATTGTAATTGCATATTTGAACATAGTTTTTTAGTTTGATCGAAAGAGAAGGCTTAATCAGCCTTAACTAGAACTCAGGAGTAGCCAGGCTTCTCATGTATCGAATAAATCACCGACAACAATGAGCTAAGGAGTCTAGATAATCAATCTGATAACTGAACATCGAACGTGTCACATTGCCAAGCCAAATCACCGATAAGCACTTAGAATCAGAAACAAGGATGACCTCACATTTCATTTTAAGTGAGGTAAGGAATGTTAACATCAAATTAAATGACAGGCCGGCCATGGTACCTCAATACCCGACGGATGTACCTATCGGTAAACAATAGTTTATTGGTAGCTCTCCACGACTCACTGCTAACAACAACGGTATGCCCTGTCTTCTTCCGTTAACATCTCAATCCTTTCGTTCTTTCGTCCTACTGGGACTCATCAGAGACGCGCGACCTTCCTGAGGCCGCGGTCCGCAAAGGGTCTGCGCCTATAGATGGCCAATCGTCTGACATGGTCGCGCGCGTCTCTGATGAGTCCCAGTAGGACGAAACAACGAAAGGATTAAGATGTTAACGGAAGAAGATAGGGCATACCGTTGTTAACAGTGAGTCTAACGACCCATTAAACTGCCATTCTCCACTGACACGGTGAGGGGACAGCGGGTAATTGACGAAGAAGTGCACAGCGTGCAAACCCCGGACGATCAGCGCCTTGGAGAGCTACCAATAAACTATTGTTTACCGATAGGTAGGTCTGTCGGGTTTTGAGGTACCATGGCCGGCCTGTCATTTAATTTAATGTTAACATTCCTTGCCTCACTTAAAATGAAATGTGAGATCATCCTTGTTTCTGATTCTGGGTGCTCATCAGTGATCTGGCTTGGCAATGTGACACGTTCGATGTCTAGTTATCATAGTTTTTTAGGTTTTGGACCATCCAGAACTTTCTATGAAGAATAACTTTTCTCTTAAAGTAAATAATAAAAAAGTTTCCCATTAATTGCCAACTTAAGTAGACACACTGTGTATACGACCAACACTATAATGAGCTTATTACGTAACCCAGTTTAGCCTGTTTAATTTACGTGATAAGTTGTATTATCATACTAGTGATGTATTCAACTCATTACCTAACTCATTTTTATCAAAAAAACAGCAATTTTTTACAATTTATTTATTCAAAAGAATGCTAATTTATTATAAATATTAGAAGTAAAACTGATACCTTATGCTGATAATAGCACCTGGTCTGTGTTTTAAATGTTTTGGAAAACAAAACATCTGGGTAGTAGATCAAAGGTTCATTACAGCACTCGTGTGGTTACCACGACGTTGTGTTTCTGCTCTGGACCGAATCTTATATCGATCGGGTATCGACCTGAAGGGTTTCTAACCAAATGGTCGTGGCTTGAATGGTCTTGACCGAACTGGTCGAGACCCGAATGGTCCCGACCCGATGGAGATGACCTAAATGGTCTTGACCGAGTGGTATCGACCGGAATGGTCGAGACCCGATCGATATAAGATTCGGTCCAGAGCAGAAACATTGGGTCAGTAGCAGCCCTGTTCCAATTATCAGCCCCTTGCCCTAGAGAGCTTGCCCCTAGCCAAATATGCTATTGTAAGTAAAGTTTAATTTTGTGTAACCATTGAACTGCCGTTTCATATTGCATAATAAAGTAGGTGTTATGGAGACTTGTCGCCTTTAATTCTTCCCCACGTGACAATATTCCCCACTTGCTACTGAAATAAAACTGCTACCGTACTAGTAATATAAATAAGTATTACTTCTTTTTTATAAAGTTAGGTATTAAAAAATTAAATATTTTTTTTACAATTTTCTATATTGTAAACATATATAAAATTATTACTATACATTTTTACTATAAAGAGTCATAAACATATAACAGTGTGACCCATTTGTCTGACAAAGTAATATACCGTCTCTAATATTAAAGATATCAAAAAAAAGTTTTTATATAAGTTGTAAGGTAAAAAAAAATATATGGTATAAAGTTATTTTTAAACATACAGAATGGCCCAAAAAAGCAGGACAATAAAAAGATACATTTTTTTAAATAGAACATCCTATATTTATTAGGCTCTTCTGATAGATATTGTAAGTATCTTTTTTTATTGTTAGCCATACCTATACCTAAGTTTACTAGTTTTACCAATATTTAAATTTTTATTTAAATTTTGGTGAAAAAACTATAGTTTTTATTTTTCTAGTAAGCCATGACCAGCAAAGTCAAAACAAATGTAATTGAATACAATGTCATATTTATAATTATTAGATTTATATTTATAATGTTTGTGAACTTATTTTCAATATCAACTTACGTAATAAATTTTTTTTTTTTTAAATAAATACATAACTAACTATGGTTATCAATTTATTTTAATATGACATTATATTCAATTAGGTACATTTGTTTTAATTTTGCTGGTCATGGCTTACCAGAAAAATAAAAACTATAGTTTTTTTCACCAAAATTTAAATAAAAATCGAAATATTGGCAAAACTAGCAAACTTAGGTATAGGTATGGCTTAACAATAATAAAAGATACTTACAATATCAATCAGAGGAGCCTAATAAATATAGGGTGTTTCATTTAAAATAACAGAGTTAGTGTATTTTAAAATTTTGTATATTTGGATGTCAACAGAAAACACCCTGTACAAAATTTTCGGTACTTAAAGGTTTAAGACAGTTTTTCTATCCCTAAACTTAAGAGCTTACAAGAAATTTTCGATTTTCGATACTCTTATTGAGAAATACAGGTAATTATTTACTATCATGTTTTTTCCAAAACTTTAAGAATTTTGCATTTTATTTGGCTACGTTGCAAAAAATTAAGAAACTAAATATAGCCTCATATAGATAATTTTGCAAGGAAACAAAAAATGCTAAAATATCTAGAGTGTTCCTTTTAAAAAAATGTATATTTTTATTATCCTACTTTTCTGGATCATCCTGTATGTTTAAAAATAATTTTAGAACATATAGTTTTTTATACCTCACAACTTTTATAAAAACTTTTTTTTGATATCTTTAATATTTTAGAGACGGTGTATTACTTTGTCAGACAAATGGGCCACCCTGTATGTTAATGTTATGAAAAGTTACAAAGTCACAACTTTTGAGCCCCTGAAATATTGGGTGCAGGTGCTGCCTATCAGAATACATGATGTGTTCATCAGTAGCAGTTTGATCCGTTCCAAGTCTGAATTCCCAATGAAGCATTTACTATACTTTAATCCCTGTCGGTTGTGTCATTGAATTTTGTATAAACTTTTTACATTATTTAAAAACAGAATATTTAAAAAAAACTGTAAATACTAACTTAGTATTTTTATTTTTTAAAATGGGCTGATCCTGGAACAGGCGGAATGACAAACATCTCGTGTGTATGTCTCTAAATGCCACGTTTTGCTAAAATGTTGCAAGGGGGAAAAGATAGCAATGTTCGCAGATAGATAATTTAATAAAAAAAGAAACACACCGCAGATGTTCGTGAGAGAATTTGTTGGTATTATCAATAAAAAACAAAGAAATGCCCTTGAGGGAGCGTGAAATGTTTCAAAACCTGGGAAACATTTAATTTGACTCTTATACAGGGTTATCCATATTAAGTGTCCACCATTGGTAAGTCTGTTATTATTAAACGTACAATGCATTGTTTGAATCAGCAAACTAGTATAGTTTTTACAGCTCTTAAAAATAAAAACAAATTGATAAAAGTGTTTTTGAGATTAGAAGTAAAATAAAAAGATGTAAATTTAAAACCTATATATACCGGGTGTCTAATTATGGATGTCCATCGACCGTATTTCGGAAAGTACTAGGCATAGAAACTCAGGAAAAAAATCGTAATTGAAGTGGCTAAGAGAAAATCCTGGAAATAATTTAAGTTCCGCATTTTGCCGCAAGATGGCACAAATGAATTCGTACATTGAGGTATACTTTTGGCAACATCATGAGATAGCTTAAACAATTCTGCATCATTTTGGTTTAAGGCTCATTGGCGTACCGACCTTGATAAGAAAGCAGGAAGATATTGTAAGTGTAATTATTTAATTTGCTGTAACTTCTAAACGACTTATCCGATTTTAGTAAACTTAAGCTTGTTTGGAAGAGAAAGGTAAGTACTTTTAATTGTTGTATTAATTGGTACACGATAGTTCCTATAAAATAGCTAGAGAGCTTAATTTGTGATAGTAACAGTTTTTTTGATTTTATCCCGAAACAGGCCCGGACTGGGATCATTTGGGGTCCTCGGCTAAAACCTGTAAAGGGGCCCTCTACGGGGGGCTCTGGGTGTTGAAAATTAGGTGCTTCAAAATAATAAAAACGCGTTTTTACGTTATTTTGGCACTTATAAAGAAGAATAAATTCAGCTAGGTTTTTTTACGAATATTATGATTTTCGACTTTTGGTAACTTTATTTTTCATTAAAATAAGAAATTTACAGTATTTTTAAGATCCGACAACACTACAAAACTCATGCTGTAGAACTGCTAATAATTACAACGGAGTTCAAAATAAAGTGCAGTATTTTATTCACCCCAAAGTACTAATGAATTATGTCAAATTATTTGTGTAATAAAAATAATGACAAACGGATTTTAGGGATTAGAAAAATAATACTAACATTTTAAAAAAATCCTGTGTATTTAACAGTTTACAATGTTGTTATACTAGAATAGAAGGGGCTTAAATTAACTGAGATGATTCAACATTTTACTCCCCTAGGCCTAAAGTAACAGCTTCTTTGTAAGCAACTCACTTGTTAAAGCTACTTCATCTATTATTTTATTTTTGTCCAAATCATAAAATAAATCCCTTTCAACATTAATAAAAAGCAGACTGGACATAAGGTCTTGGCCTAAAGACGACCAAAGTCGATTTTTAACTATTTTAAGTTTAGAAAAAACTCGTTCACATGTGACTTGGGTAGAAGATATGGTAAGAACAAATTTATATGCAATATCCTACAGGTTGGTAAACAGTCCAGATTGAGTAAGTTCAAAGAGAACAGAAAAAGCACATTTCAAACACTGGACACATTGTCTATTTTCAGAGCAGTAAATGTGAGCATTTTTTCCGCTTCTTCGGTTGGGTCAAAATCGTCTTCTTCGTCACTGCATCTGACTCCGTAGTTCTTAGTGGACTCTGCCGCTATGAAGTTGCTGTATTGTTATGCAAACTGTCGCAGCTCTATCAACAGCCGCATTCTTTCAATTTTACACAGTTTAGAAACACTGTGCAGGACCCATTTGGGAAACCTCGGGCCCGGGCCCTCCGCGATCGCGGACCTGGCCAGTCCGGGCCTGTCCCGAAAGCTCAAATCGTATAAGTAAAAGTACTAACCTTTCTCTTCCAAACGAGCTTAAGTTCACTAAAATCGGATAAGCCGTTTAGAAGTTACAGTAAATTAAATGATTACTTTTCAATTTCACTCTTATCAAGGTCGGTACGCCAATGAGCCTTAAACCAAAATGATGCAGAATTGTCTAAGCTTTCTAATTTTGTTATTAAAGGTACGCCTTAATGTAGAAATTATCGAAGAAATTTAGAATTTCAAAATTTAATTTTAAATTGTGCCCTCTTGCGGTAAAATGCGGAACTTAAAACTATTTCCAGAATTTTCTCTTAGCCACTTTAATTACGATTTTTTTCCCCGAGTTTCTCTGCCCAGTAGTCTCCGAGATACGGCCGGTGGCCATCCATAATGGGACACCCGGTATATATTATATTTTTATCTGTTTACTTTAAATTTAAAAAAAGCCCTTAATGACATTTTTTCTAAAGTCAAAAATTACGTCGATATTACAACTTCTAAATATTGATGATTGTTATAAGTTCATATTGTGTAAAATAAATGTCTGTTTAAAGGTTGGAGAGACAATGATGTTTCTTGAATGATAGAAGAGTTGTTGACTTGCCTTGTCTTTATTTGTTTTAAGTCACAACATTTCAACGGGTAAGTATCTCCAGTAACTACAGCTTTATACATACTAGCTATTGATGTACTGGAGCGTAACTGAGATGGGTGCAGTCATGCGTTCAGTGCATGCATGAATAAAATTGGGTTCAAGAGAATGCAAGATTCTAAGATTACATCTGTTTAATGGAGGTTTCCAGATATTTCTTATATAAGGGCTTCCTAAAACAACCTGGACTTTGCTGTATAATAGCAGCTTCCTTGAACTTCCTCTTTCTTCAGTGTGATCCTTTATGCGGGATTTCAACTTCTGTCCAGCTTATATGATGACCATGGTCCAGGCATGGTCAGCCGCACCTGATTTTTCGGTCTCTCCCTTTAGCGTATTATCTATCCACTACCATTTAACTTTCTTTTTTAAATATTTTTACTATAATAACATATTGTGAAACCTATTGTTCATTAATATCAACTACTTAATCTATGTCGGTTGAATAAAACCGTGAGTTTTAACTTTTTAACACAAACTGGACAACATCTTTCAAAAAAGAGTAAAACTCCGACAATTCTTTGTTTTACGATGGAAACGAAATGAAATTAGAGGTGGATTGGTTATAAATAAATTAGAACAAATGGCGCCTCTGTGTTCGCAAAACAATGAGAAATACCTTTAATGCCGTTTTCTCGAGTAAAAAGTTTTTTTTGTAAATTGCTTAGAACTTTTAATGGGAACCAAATGTACTTCGAAACGAGTTGAATTATTTTTCTTAAGGTATTCTTACTTTTTAAAATAGGTTTAAAATGGATGGGTTTTTTACAAGGAATTTTAAAACTGATCTAGTTATCATATGTTTTTCAAAAAGTAATTACGCTCATATTTTTTCAAAATGTAATGCGCTGTTAAAATTTGAAATAATTTTATGAAAGGATTGCCATAATTTCCTTTCAAAGTTTGGATACGTTTAGTTGAATACAAAATTCGTCAACATTATATTGTCCTCTATTCAACTACAAAATGCATACAAGTCGATTTCGCCTCGCTACGCACAGACAATAAAGTCATTTGTTCCAGCCTCAAATCGCACTTTTAACCTAATTTTCATGAAGCATTTACAATTTATAGTCAGTCCTGAAAATTTTGAGTCGATACTATCAAAAGTCTAGAAGAAGTTTTTGAAATGTACGGGTTCAAAATCGAATTAAACGCTCGCCAGAACCGCGAGGAGGCAACCATCAGTTTTCCACTCATTTGTAGACTATAAATGTACTAGAAACCTCCAACATGAAAACTTTTTACTAACTATGGTTGGTTTTTTGCCATGCAAATATTCGTCAACGCCGCAATATTTTCTGATATATTTTGAGCGGGGATCATCCAACCCCAATAGACCTTAATAATTTTATTGTATGCAACAAATATAGAAAAATAACTGGTAAATCTTCTTTAAATGATGGAAGATGAAGATAGGTATCTAAAACCAGATAAAACAGACGATATCATAAGATTCCTAGAAAAAAAGAAATTCTTTTTTTTACTAAAGGTTTTATGTCTACTTACAGTATTGTCACTTTTCTTTCCACGTTAACAGTGTTGCTAGTTTTTGCAAATTTTCGATTATTTTGAAAAACTCTACCACAGCGAACGTTAAAAGTTCATACTAATGCACAAACGCCGTTTTTAACTGTTTAAAACGAAGTGTACAACTTTTTGTGGTACTTTTGTGGTTATAATTCTTCCGCAATAAGAAAAAAGCCGCACAAATCCTTTTTTCTTTTGTGCATTTCGGCAGAACAATTTAATCAAACTAGCTATGGTTGAGAAAAATAAATTGTTCATTTTTATTAGTACATAATATATCAATTTTTGTCTGTTGTTCTGCAAAAGGCCGAATGAGAGAAAGATTTTGTGTACCTAACTAAACCAAAGAAATTATTCAAATTAATAAATATATTACAATGTAATTTGGTCCATGGATTTACCAACGAAATGACAATTATTTTTATTAACATTCTCTCAAGTTCACGGTCAACTAAAAAGACAAGTTATAATGCCTAATTTAAATAATAATTTTTTAAATTTTTAGAATTAAGTTCGGAAATTAAGACGTAAAAAAAACAAACTGTACAACTCCTCTTCCTCGTGCGATATAGATATAATTTTTTTTCGAGGACCCGTTCGTGCTCTGGACGCATTTAGGCCAGGTTTGGCCCATTGTGCTCACCCTGCTTGGTTGTTACATCCACTCCGTGATCCCAGTTCCTTGCACTAGTTTGTGTAGGTCAACTGGGGAGAAGGTAATGTCCTCTGGTTCCAGTTGCCCGAGTATTTGTTGCCTCTTTCGATCTAATGACTCGCAATTGCAAACTACGTGCTGTACAGTTTCGCTGTCTTGTCCGCCTAATCTGGAGCCAAGGTCTCCATTGTACAGTTGCATTTTGTGCAGATTGTTCTTGACAGCCATATGTCCTGTCAGAATTCCTAATGGTTCTCAGGTGGTTCCTGTTCATTTGAAGCAACTGTTTAGTAAGTCTTGGGTCTGGATCCCCAATGAAGCTTTTGTTGTGGTGTAATCCCTGTCTGCTGCTCCAGTAGATTGTGTGTTCACTCCTAATCCATCGCTTTATGGCATCTCGTACTATTGTACACCTTGGTACTCCGAGTGCCGGTTCTGGACCAATGAATGTATTTTCTGAGCCTTTCTTTGCAAGTTTATCGGCTTTTTCATTGGTATACCTTCGTGGCGTGGTACCCAAAGCAGTATTTACTTTGAATACTTTTGCCGGGGTCTTCAGTTCCTATTAACATTCCCATACCAGTCTTGAAGTTAGCTTGTTGCATATTGGCAATCTAAGGGCTGCTTGTCAGAATATATATGGATCCGCTCATTGAGGTAAGCCCTTCTATTGTTTTTATAGGCACATTGC
Source organism: Polydrusus cervinus (assembly GCA_935413205.1). Taxonomy (NCBI): domain Eukaryota; kingdom Metazoa; phylum Arthropoda; class Insecta; order Coleoptera; family Curculionidae; genus Polydrusus; species Polydrusus cervinus. The sequence goes on along the minus strand of OW284519.1, from coordinate 11,938,209 downwards.
AATATGCTGTAGGATTTCTGCTTGGAACACTGTGGGAGACCTTCCCAGAGATAAAAACGCATTTTCTCCAGTCTTACTCCGTGTATCTTCGCTCCGGTACCCTCTTTGGTTCTGAAGCGGCCTGTGTACTAGATTATTGCCCTAGGAGTAGTTTCTGGTATTTTGTTTTTCCATCCGTTTCGTTTCTCAATTACAACCTTATTATGTACCGTTAAAATCACAAAATATTTTCTATTTAACTTTAAAAAAAGGAATTATATTTAACAATCCAAACCGATTGAAAATTAAATAGGGTGAAAAGTCCGCCTGTGGAAAATTAAAATTTCTATTGGTCCGCCTTGCCGGAAAATAATATTTCTTTTTAAACCAGTGAACTGAAAGTCCCACGTTGCAAGATCTATTAATAAATTTAAAACTTATTGGATAATGTAGATATATTTTGATATAAATAAATTTGGAACTAACGATAAGTTAAAAAATAGTACATACATGATATTATACTTAGTAGAAAAGCTGAACATTCCCGGATGACCGTAAATATTGTATGTTGAGAATCGAGCCAAAAGAACATCAATTATTACAGTAACTTATTTTAAACTGAACATTATTAATTTTGGTCACAAATAAATAGAGAATGCTGTATAATATTTGTGTTGTAACTGTGGAAATAATAGTATATTACAATACGAGGCGGAAAATGTTTTATTGCTGGTCGAGATAAACTATAATCTCAAGACCGCAATGAAATTTTCCGTCGAGGATTCAAGTAAACATTGAATATTTTAGCACGATAGACTTTTTTGAAATAATAAATTTGGTCGCACCGGTTATTACCTTTCATTTTCATTGTAATTCGTTGTTGTCGTTGTCGTTTGTTGTCACCAGTTGTCGCTTAATATTTTTGGAAAGTCAGCGTTTTTTTAAGAAAAAGAATACAGATTAAAGATGTTCTCCGATAGTAACGACGAGTTAATTAGCTGTACTCCACCTGATCTGAAAGAAACAGCGGATAAGATTGAAGAAAGTCTGCTACCTACAAAAAGTAAGCTACGTTATGAGAAAGTTTTTAATACATTCCAAGCGTGATGCAGCAGCACAGGAACAACTAATGTTACATCAGAGGCCGTTTTGTTGGTCTATTTTGGTGAGATCTCTAAAGAAAAAAATCTTCCACTTTATGGGCTACCTATCCTACAGTATGATAAAAAGTAGACTGAAACTTAGAGAAAAGATCGACATTTCCAAGCATTCAAAACTTGTGGCTTTTTTGAAGCGAAAAAGTGTAGGCTTTCGGCCTAAAAAGTCAAGTGTTTTTTTAAGAGAAAACATCAGAGATTTTTTGGTTAAAGCACCTGAAGAATTTTTGGATATGAAGATTGCGCTTATTGTTGGAGTCTCAGAAGCATGCAGAAGTGATGAACTAGTAAAACTAGTAAAGATGAAAATTTCCCATATTAATGTTTGCCAGAAAAGGTTGTCATCGAAATCCCTGATACGAAGACATATATAAATAGATCCTTCATCATAAGTGACCCAAATTGGATTGACGTCTTTCAGAAATATGTGACCTTGCGAAACAACATTCAAAATGACAGGTTTTTCGTCCAATGGAGAAATGGAAAATTGCATAATCAGGCCATTGGATATCATTCAATTACGAGTTTTCCTCAAAAGATAGCTACTTTCTTGAAACTTCCAAATGTAGGGTCTTTCATGGGTCATGCTTTTCGACGAACAGCCGCTACTTTATTGATTGATAATGGAGCTGATGTTTTGCAGCTAAAAAGACTCGGCGGATGGAAATCGAGTGCAGTTGCGGAGGGATATGTAGAATCCTCAATAGAGAATAAACGAAAGGCTGCTGAAATGTTATCATCTTCCTCTAAAACTGTTGATTTTTCAAGTATTTCAAGTAAAGCTGCATCGCAAGAAATACAAATTTCAAATCAAACTTAACTTCAAGAGGGTTTGAAAAGTTCTGTAATAAATAACAATGCCAATTTAACAATTAATGTGTATAAATAAAAATATGAATAAATAAAGAATCGGATTGTTGCTGTGTTCTTATTTTATCCCGTTTTTATAAGAACTACTCAAAAATACCGGGGCAAGAAAATGAGGATTGAAATGTATTAGGATGAAAACGCATTTTCCGTCCTAAGATGGAAAATGTGGATCGAAAGTAAGAAGACAGAAATGTGACATTTTCAACTTTCTAAAAACACAGGAATGTCAATTTGATCGAAAGAGAAGGCTTAATCAGCCTTAACTAGAACTCAGGAGCCTGGCTGCATACCTCTCATGTGTCGAATAAATCACCGACAACAATGAGCTAAGGAGTCTAGATGATCAATATGATAACTGGACATCAAACGTGTCACATTGCCAAGCCAGATCACTGATGAGCACCCAGAATCAGAAACAAGGATGACCTCACATTTCATTTTAAGTGGGGCAAAAAATGTTAACATCAAGTTAAATGACAAGCTGGCCATGGTTACCTCAAAACCCGATGGACGTACCTATCGGTAAACAAAATTGTTTATTGGTAGACCTCCACGGCACCGCGCGTCTGGGGTTCGCACGCTGTGCACCCCTTCGTCTATTACCCGCTGTCCCCTCACCTTGTCAGTGGGGAATGGCAGTTTATGGGTCTTTAGACTCACTGATAACAACGGTATGCCCTGTCTTCTTCCGTTAACATCTCAATCCTTTCGTTGTTTCGTCCAGGGGAATCACCCCTGCACTCTCGAACGTGCAACACTACAATCTTTGTAGTCCTTGCCCAAAGTTCCGCAGATCCTTTACCTGGCTCACCGTTTTCTGTCCTTGCGACAGTCGAGCTAGGCTGCCGCTAAACGAACAAACTGAGTTCTCTTTCGAGACAACTATTGGCTTTAACTAAGCTCACCAAAAGCCGACCCAGTCCGGACCCTTGAAGGGAGGTCCGTGAGTGTGGAGACTGATACCTTCCATGACAATGATGAATAACGCCAGTTGTCAGACGATTGACCATCTATAGGCGCAGACCCTTTGCGGGCCGCGGCCTCAGGATGGTCGCGCGTCTCTGATGAGTCCCAGTAGGACGAAACCACGAAAGGATTGAGATGTTAACGGAAGAAGACAGGGCATACCGTTGTTAGCAGTAAGTCTAAAGACCCATAAACTGCCATTTCCCACTGACAAGGTGAGGGGACAGCGGGTAATAGACGAAGGGGTGCACAGCATGTAATCCCCGGATGCTCGGTGCCGTGGAGGTCTACCAATAAACAATTTTGTTTACCGATAGGTACGTCCATCGGGTTTTGAGGAAACCGTGGCCAACCTGTCATTTAATTTGATGTTAACATTCCTTGCCTCACTTAAAATGAAATGTGAGGTCATTCTTGTTTCTGATTCTGGGTGCTCATCAGTGACCTGGCTTGGCAATGTGACACGTTCGATGTCCAGTTAGCAGAAATGTCAATATTACATACATGGCTGAGAATAAAGTAATATTAATTTGTCAAACTTGACGCATTTTAGTTTACAAGTAGTTTTACAGAAATAATATTTCAGAGCCGAGACACAATAAACAAAAAAAATTATACGACCTTCCTTCCTTTTTAAAATCCGAAGCCTTACTAACCAAATTTGTTCAAGCACTGAAACTATATCTCTTATAGTGAAGTGCTTAATCCTGCACCAATTGTTTTACAATAATGCGTAAAGTACTTATATTACTATGGATGCCTACATTTTTAATTTTTATAAAATAATATAGTAATTAATAAAATTGGTCTGGTTGGCCATGAACAAATGACGATTTCTTTTCTACGTATCTATGGTCTATTTCTTTTCGATTGCGAACGATGACAGAAAAAAAATTGAACAAAAATTCACCTAATTGGTTAAATCATGGACCAATTTACACTACATAAATGCATAGCTAACTTATTAAAGGTCTTTTTTTTTTAATCACAGAAGAAGAATAAGAAATTTCCGTTCGATTGATTTCTAGCAAATATATGCTAATTATAAGCCTTTTAGCAATTAAAAATAACTTTTAGCTCTAGTTATATTACGAAACAAACAATCTATTAACTTTCTGTACATAAAATCGGTTAATTTCACGTTTTTCTGCAACATAAAATAGTAAACCTATGCCTACTTTGTGTTGAAGCAAAAAGGATGCCCGATTTATCGACAAAATATAGAAGGCCATGCCAAATGCCAAACATTGTGACATAACCTAAAAATGCATCTTCTTAAAGGCCGCTTTACAGTTTGCAATTTTTCTTTCACGCAAGTTGTCTTGCAGCAATTAATATTGCGGCAATAAAAATTTCACTTCGTTTTACAGCGTGCAATGACTTGCCAAGATCGTAGGTGATGTATCACTTGCCAACCATTAAAATAAAAATACATTTGGTTAGGACTTACCGGCGCTTTTTGTGCATTCATTTTAACAAAACATCATTACAGGACATGAAAGCAAACCAACAAAAACAAGATGTACCCGCTATATGCTAGAAAAAACATAAATAAATGTCAGGGATTTTTATATTTAGTTTGGTGTCTCATAAATCACCAGAAAATCCTCAGAATTGCGCTTGCAATGGCAATAAAAATACGGTCCGAGTTATATTTCTTGCAAGCAATACAAATTGCGCCAGCTGATCATTAGCCTAGTTCTGCGCATACTCCCTGTCAAACTTTTCTTGCGTGAAAGAAAAATTGCCAACTGTAAAGCGGCCTTAACAAGTGTTAATTTAAAATTCTAACCGCTATAAACAGTAAACAACAAAATGTCAGTTATGACGTAAATCCCTAACCTTACTTTTTCAACTTGTCAAAAATGAAAATGGTATTTTTTTATTGTAAAACGGGTTTCTGTCATCGTTCGCAATCGAATAGAAATAGACATTAGGGCCTTTGATTGCGTCTCTCATGACATTTTAATCGCTAAACTTGAATTGTACAGAATAAAATGGTACTCCACTAAAGTTAATTGGAGGAAGAACTCAGCGTATTGTGTTACAAAATACGCTCTCTGAAAGTGCAACTTTGAACCGTGGTGCGCCTCAGCTCTTTATACTGGGACCCTTACTTTGTATTATCTACATAAGCGATTTGGTTGATAATAGTAGTTTTGTCGATTCTAACAAAGACTTGAATTGTTTGAATTCTAGTTTGGTTGCAATAATTAATAAGGCTGAGTTTTGACTTGCAAACAATGAACTTTTACTGAGCAAGGATAAAACTCAAACCATGGTGATATCTTCAAATCGCAATGTATCAGAGGGTCGTTCTCTGAAGCCTCTGGACATCACTGTAGATGATAGTTTAAGCTGGAATGTACATATTAAAGAATTGCGCCCGAAACTTTCCGGTGTACATTTTTTTCAGAGAAGGTTAAAATCGTTTGTAGGTTCGAGTGTTCTTAAAATGTGCTACTTTGGCCTCTTTCATTCACGCATCAATTATGGAGTCGTTCTGTGGGGTAATAGCTGCAATGCGGGTTCTGTTTTCCGTCTGCAGAAAACGGCACTCCGGATAATGGTTAATGCGCACCCTCATGCACACTGTCAACCTGTCTTTAGATCTAGCAAAATCATGTTTTTACCGTTATCTGTTATACTTTGATCGAAATTCACAACAAAAAAGATAATTTTCCATCGTCAAGTAATACTCACAATAACAATGTACGGAAAAATCTGTTGAACGCACCAAAGTTACGCTTTACTACTTTTAAGAGAAATACTCTAAATTTGCATATTGTTGGAAAACTAGTTCCAACACTGGAATTATTAAATTTTCAATAATTATTACTCTCATTAAAATATCTTTAATTTGTCCTTTCTAAAAATCAATGCATCGAAAACAGAATAAATCATAAAATTTCCTCAGTTTAAAACTCTCAAATAGACAAATTTACACGTCTCAACTCGATAACATTCCAAGAAATTTCTATTTATAGAACACAGACAGACGGTTTGCATTTCTCGTTTGTCTTCTCTCACCCCTAATCTAAAATATAGATTTCTATTGGTCCCTATTTCGCGTCACTAATCAATCATTGGTCCTTCTGGAGGTAATAGGTTTCTTGTTGCTCCGCGACCCGTCGGTCGTCGGTCAGAAGCCAGATACGAAGTAGATATCTCGGGGTCAAGACACGCTCGATTTTGACGTAAATCTCTCGCCGTTTCCGACACCCCCGTCGGTCGGTCTCTAAAGAAGATAGAAATAGTATCTCACATTGTTCAGTCACGCTTTGTTTTTTCGGAGTTTTAATAAAATCTCGCTGGCAAGACACCCCCGTTCTGTACGTCAGCAATTGAACGTATCGCGCCAAGTCACACTCGGCTTACGGCAAATTCCTGTCAAACATTCTCGTTTTGCCAGTCTCCAATAAAGTGAAGCAAGACATCAACTGCATTTCTCACTGTGAATTTCCTGTCAAACACTCCCGTTTCTCAGGTTCAAAATAGATTAAAAATAACTCGTGTTCTTACAAAACTCGTGTTATTATCTCGTGGTTATACTCGCAGTTGATTGTATTCTGAAGTTCCCGTAAAATAATTCCACTCTGAAGGTCTACACTCTGACCTCAGTATGTGATATAAGAAAAACAGTTTTGTGATGTATTTGTACTTGTGAAATGTTTGATTATTTAAAATAGAAGACCTGTAGATCAAGGTAGGATCTAATCTAGTTGTCAATCCAATCAAAGTACGAGCAGTTTTGCAAATATTTGCAATCAAAAGAAATTGGTTGCATCCAAGTTACCTCTGTATGTAAATGTAAAAAACTTTCATAGTTTTTAAAAATCATTCGACATTGATTTACCCGTTTTGTGGTTAATAAACAATTTATGAAAACCACTGTTTCGTGATTATAAAAAATAGAAAAGTGACTTTGACATTAAGTGAATCTTTTCGAATTAAAAGTTATTTTTGAGCATTATTATGTTCGGGCTCTGTTAAGGTTTAAATGTAAAAAACTATTTTTGATTTATAGATTTTGAACAACTGTTCATAGGTTGTTGAGATTTATATTTATTTCATGATCAAAGGTTATTGTATTTTTGATTTAGTATTTTTTAGTAGTATTACTGTACATAGTTAGTTATATTGTTTTGATCTTAAAACAATATTTTATTTCAATCGTTACTGATCCGGTATTTAAATTTAAGATTGATTTCAGACAATGTCAAATTGTATTTGATTTAACTTATTGTAGATTTCGTAAATAACGGAAGATACAGTACATAAAAATAATTTGTTAACACAAATTTAAAATTCGTTTTTATTCAACTTGAACCACCCTTGGCATTTTACAGTCTGTTTCAGGCGATGTTGTAGAAACAACTAGCCACCCTTCTTTGAATATGTAAGAGGCTCGACAGTTTCTCACCACATATTTATAACAAACTTCCGCTTAAAGTCCGGGAATTGACTTCTTATAGTATTAAAAATAAAATTAAATATATGCTTTTAAATCATTGTTTCTATGCCGTGGAGGAATATCTGAACACCAATGTTCGTTGATTTATTTTTATAGGTTAGGATTGGACTTCAAAAATACTGCTTTGTCCTTTCAGCATTTTTGTTTGTAAAATGTTCTATTGCGTTGAGAGCGGGCCACCCTGTTTTAAAAAAGCTTTATTTAAAAAAATAATTCTCTTAATTTCTATAGACTTTGAGAAAGAAAACTTTAACTGCGGCACGTTTTTCCCATCTCACCGGTGGTCGAAAATCGCTACGACAACCTGAAGTATTCCAAATTTTTTCTTAATATGAATTGAACACATTTACTTACCCCCTCCCCCGCCACGGTATGGCAGCTCAGTGGTAGAGCTGTCGCATTAGGCCGCAGGTGACCCGGGTTCGATCCCCGGGATGGGTGTACGCTTAATTAAAAAAGTATACCCAAGATTTTAGAGGTAAGAATGCAGTATGACACTGGTTGACTCCCGAATACGACCCATTGAGGGCGGATAATCCTGCCTTTAGGGGACTGACGGATAAACCAGTGCATACGCGTGGTTCGGATCCCACGTAAAAAACTGTAGGTCCCGTCTGGCTGACATTACCCCGACGTTAAGCAAAAGGGATACAATAAGCCATTTGGCTGCAGTATACTGACAACAGGTCAACCCTCCTTGAACCAACCAACCAACCCCCTCCAAAACAAATGTTCTCGAGATCATTACACCCCCCCCCCCCCCCCCTCTCCAATAAAAACCTAAATCCACCCCTGCAAGGTAGACCGTTAAAATAGAATTAGGGAATCCAAACCACGTGATTCAATATGGCGGTTGGATGGCAAAAAGCATTGAGTCACCAGTTAAATGCCACCAGCAATATTTTTTTTATCGTCACATGTGCCAATTACAAAGCAGCATTTGCCATCCAGCCGCCATTTTGACACATCGTTGGATTGCCTAATATTGTCATGAAAAGAGTAATTTTTCCAAAAAAAATAATAATTTTTAGTTTCATTATTATAAGACCCAGTTTCTCAACATACAAAATATGCTGTCCTAGAAAAATGCTAAGCTTGCACTGTTTATATTACAATCAATAACTCAACCTAGTTCAAGTAATATAATTAGCAGAGCCGGCGCTAGGACAGACACTACAGGTAGAAGTGTAGGTACCAGTGGTACACGCACAACCACCACGCGTCTGATAACCTGGGTCTTCACTCGTCACCCGACCGTCGCCTTTGGGAGCAGCCTCTACATCATATAATGTACGTAAGTTTATACCAAGGTTTAAGTGTAACCCGTTTATTGTAGGTTAATATATTTATAGTATTTTTATTGAAAACCTGTCTACCCTTATTTTACCCATCTGACCCCCCTAAACACAGGCTACGTGACAATATTACCAGCAACATTAACCTCTATATTTACTACAAGTCCAATAAGGGTTTAAAAGTTAGTTGAGTGTGAAATTTAGATCTCTCAATTCAATTATAATACTTTTATACGTGTTATAAACTTTTCTATTTGTTTTATTATTTATTATCCTTGGTTTTATTTCGGAAATGTAAGTAAATATTTTTTAAATTTCTATTTTCTAAAAACGAGATAACAATACAAATACACCGTCAAATAACAAAATCATTAAAACCCCAGAACCGCCGACTGGTTACGTACATAAAAGGAGTGGACACTTGGCAACACTGTTCGGGAAATGCTATTGTGGCCAAAAACTACCAACGCTAAGGCGAATTTATTACTACTATTGAAAAACGTTCATTCTTTGCATATACTGGAAACTGGAAATATATTTTCTAGTATTCTGGACGTTTCTGTAGTTTTTCACTAAATTTTTGTCCGTTTCGGGCATTTGTAGACATGGCTATTTTTCAGCTTGATAAATATCAAGTTAGGATTGTAAAGTTTTAAGGGCTCACAATTTTTAAAGTAATATAAATAAATACCTCGGTTTTGGGCATATATTCTTTAACATTAAAGGAAAAACTCATTTCTGGGTAACTATAAAACGAAAACTTTATAGGCAAAGCTATTTTATCCAACGCCTGCTTGTTATAGAGTTGTTATTTATGTCGTTTTAGACAAATAACACACTACCTACTGAATTATAAATTATTAGTGGGATACAAAAAAAAAATTAAAAATTTTAAATTGTCTGAAGCCTTATTTATTTAAATTAATATTGTCGGAGGGTTGGTATCCTTAATTATGGATTACCTACTTGGCTATGGTGTTAAGACTCTTAATGGGTGTTGAGTTTGATAAAATAGGTGTAGCTGCCTTACCGGTCATTTATGGCTGTGTTCTGTAGCACTGCTTGTAATAATTGCCGTGATTATTAAGTGCATCGTTTTTTTAATCGTAAGCCGTTAAATTTTGGGGAGCTAAAAATATTGTTGTTAATGGCAATTTTTTTAGAAGAGGTATGAAAAATATTTTTCTTACAACGAAACCGATTATTTATTAGGATATTGAAAGACCTCTACTTGGTCTATAATAGTTATTTATCTACCAAGGCAGTAAAGTGATTCTCTATCGGACGAGTCTGAAATTATTATGAGATGAGCGAGCGCGACGAGCGAGGGGCATAACATGCGAGTCGATAAAGACACTTTACGTGGTGTATATAAAATTTTATCGCCAACCGTTCATCACCGTTTTATGTAAGGCAGACCGCTCTAAGAAAATATATGTTTTTTCTCCATGGTCAATTAATAGAAAAAAAGAGCTGTAGACCTATTTTAGAATCGGGTCTGCGTAAAATATTTAATAGTTTTGGTCAAAATGTAAAGTAGAAGTATCATACTACCTATTCCATCCCATATTCAAGCTCGAAAGGTTAAAATAGCTTTACAATTCGACGACAAAAAAAACATTTTGGCCCAAATTTGACACATCAGAAAATTTTGGTGTACCACGTGCGTATTCCAAAGCACCCCCCAAAAAATTTGACCTACTTTAAGAAATGGCAGGGTAATACTTTATTGTTCGGCAAAACCAACAGAAAGGTGTAGAGTTTCCATTAAATGATTTTATTACCAAGAATTTTGCTCAAATTTGGTCGAGGAATCCCTAAATCTTTCACGAATAATTTGTCGTCGTATAAAAGTCTGCTAAAGTTAAATTTGATAAGAAATTCTACAATATCCTTCGTGTTTCTTACAGATCCTATATTTACTTCCATTTTTAATAAATAAATTAGTAAATTAAATTTTAAAAACTTACCCTCTCGTCTTCGATAACACCTTCATGTATAGGATTTATAGCAAGACACAACACAACATTCAAGATGAAAGACGTTAAGCTACTGTTTGATCAAGCCATTAAGGATGTGACACCATAGAACCTACGAAAAGCAGTCCATCATGTTATTAAAGAAGAGGAGAAAATGTGGGATCTTGACTACCTGACCGATCGGACCGTCGACCCGTTAATTATAACGTCAAGAGGAGATGACAGTCCATCAAAAGACGAAGGATATTATGATTTTTTATTATTTAATTTTTGTATAATGTGTTTTTTTATTTTGTATTTTTTTAATAATGTTTAATAAGATACAAGTGTACCTAATACTATGTACATAATGCACGCCTTTGACACATCATTTTCAATGATTATGAATGAATAACAATAGGCAAAATCCATAAATTGGCCCAAACCCGGGTGGTACTACCTGCACTTGATGAAAATAAAGAATTTTGCAATTAAATCAATACCAAATTATGAAAGTCCCTTAAATATTCCCTTGGTCACTATGTAGTCCCTTTACATACCTAATGAGCTTTGTTTACTACACCTTTCTAAAATAGACTAAAATTATCGAAAATATGTCCCTATAACAAATTGAAATCTTACTTTTTATTGAAAGTCAATTAAAACTTAATAGATGGTGTCAACAACATACCGTGTAGGTAGGTGTCCATTCGTTCCTTCCTAAAAATAGCTCCCTACCCTTGAAAACTTATTAACGAATTTTTGTATCCAATTTCAAATATCTTTCAACGGTATAAAATATTGATATCTGTTGCTGGCACGTAAGTTTTAGACATTTATTAAAACGGATAATATTTTTAGATCGCTATAAAAATATCCCTATTTCAGACAAAAACACAATCAGGCTACAATAAATGTATTAAAAAAAATATACCTATATTAAAAGTACTGAAAAAATTATTTGTCAGGAACTTATGCTGGAGGTTTAAGTTTTCAAAGCTATCGAAATTTAAAAATCAGGTGGAATGTGGTACAAACCCGCAATATCAGAATAAACTCTAAACGATTAAAAAATAACCATAAAGTAAATATCATTTGACAGTTTTATTTTGAGAGTTCTTGAAAGAACTTTAATTTACACACTATTGCATATACGAGTGTGTTGTAGCAACATTTATTGCGAATGATAGAAGGGCTGTGAATTTTCATTATCATTATTTGTTTTAAATTACAACGTTTTAACTGGAAATTATATTCAGTCATTCCAAGGTGCATAGTACGAGATGCCATAAAACGATCGAATCTACTGAAACAACAGAGTTTCAATAGGGATCCAAACCCGAGACTAACGAATCGACTGCTTTAAATGACCAGAAATCAGCTGAAAACTATTACAGGAATTCCGACAGGACACCATCATGGCTGTCAATAATCATCTGCACCGAATGCAACTGTACAGTGGAAACCTTACCTGCATAATATGCGGACGAGTTAAGGAAACAGCACATAGAAATCTTATAATTTCGTCTGTCTTATCTAGTTTTATACACTCATCTTCATGTTCCACCATTTAAGAAACAATAACCAGTTAATTTTCTATATCTGTTGCGTATAATAAAAGTTTTAAGATCGATTGGGGTTGGATCCCCGTCCAAAATTTATTAGAAAATATCGCGGTGGACCAATATTTGCATGGCAAGGAACCAATCATTCATTTTGTAGGTATGTAGTATATTTTATGCATTGAATCTTGTAGTAAGTGTCTAGAAATGAGTGTAAAACTAGAGATTTTTGAAATAAGAAAGTGCATCTGTGCTCAAATCTTTAGTTCGATTAGAAAATAACAATACTTTCGTATTATTCCTGCAATTTTCGCACCATTTTGTGCCCTCAAGAATAAAATAGTGTATACCTAGAATCTGGGATAAATGTTTTGATTTAAATTAAAAAGAACAATTTTCATCTGACAGATTTGCGTATTTATGTATGAAGTACATTCTTAACCTCACTTCCGTCAAGCGTCAGAAAACGACTAATGAAAGTTACAACATGTAAATGTGGTGTCTTTGTAATTGACCACTGTGATTGGTCAGTTTTATCGACATCGTAAAGGTTAAAAAATTAAAAATCAAATGGGGCTCGAAATTAAAAACATCATTTTGGCAGGCAAGTACTGGACCTTTCTTTGCCTTAGTAATTTCCAGTTTTTCGAGCAAGTCATGTTTTTTGCCTTTAGTATATTGGTGTAATAATGTAACGTTTTCAGGTGTGGAAAAACTGTGTCCTGATGTTAGCAAAGGAGTAATAAAAGCTGATTTAGTTTCTGTTATGTCAAAATCTTAATATTTATTAAAAAGGCTGAGATGCTCGAGCACTCTGGTAGATATTTTTCCTCCTGACTGGCCGACGTATGTATACAGCAGAACAATCATCACAATACAACGAATATACTCCTGAACTAAACAACTGGTTTATTCTATTCTTTGTCTGTGCTTCTTAAAGATACTAACAGTTGTAAATGCTATTGAAACCTTTAGATTTTTAAAAAATTGTTGTAAGTGGTAAAGAAAATTTCTTTAATAATATTATCAAAAAAAGTGGCTAAATTGTTTGATTTTAGTTATAGGTTTAGCGTGAATTCTGTTATATGAAAATTTGAATTTATTTACAAATTTGAAATACATTTTTCCTACGACCACCATGAAAATAAGAAAAAAAACACGGTTAACTTGGCTCGAAACCGCCGAATATCACACGCGTGTTGAAATACAAGGTACCCTATTTAATTTAACATATGGTGCCAATTTGACAGACCAGTCCTATTTATTAAAAAGAACAAATTTTAGAAAGCAGTAATTGTAAAGTGTTTAACTTATTTATCATGTAATTGTCGAGTGATTCAGAATAAGAGTGTGAAAATACGCCTTCTGAAACTATAAAAAAGGTTAATAATATAAAAATCTATTACCAGAAAAAACAAATCGCGCTGAAGACAGAAATAAACAACAAATGGTTATCGGTAGCCATAGCGTAGAGAATAGAACTCTAGCCTACAGATCGCAAGGTCACAGGTTCAAATTCCATCAGGATTATTTGACTTTTTTTTATAAAAGCATTAAATAATTTATAGAATTATTTTAAATTGAAATCTTCCTTGTAAGGTTTTTTAAATTTATGTTTAATACATCTTTTCTTGATTAAATTTAAAATTTTTCATTCTGGTTCATCTAGAAGCCAATCCAGGATTAGTTCTTCCTATGATATATAAAATATGAAAAAGTTAAACTACAAATAAAGGAAAAGCCTATTGACAAACTATAAAACCATATTAGGTGGAACATCCTAAGTATTTTAATTTCAACACTAGTGTTGATATTTATTTTTTCAACACTAGTGTTGAATTATTTGTTGCACAAATCAAAGGCTTTTTTAATAATTCTTTGTGGTCGTAGGAAAAATAGTGTACATTACTCGTGTATATAAAAGTGATTATTCTAAAATTCGGCTGACGCCTCGTGCTAAATATCTCCTCGTTTGAAAAGTATCACTTTCATCACTTGTTATGTAATATACTATTGTTGATAGTATTTATTGCAAACCCATTATTTATGCCAATCTGTTTTTTTAAATATCCTAAATATCTCTATACTACCAGTGCCAGTGTGTCGGCAGATGGGTAGAATATTATTGTAGCCACGAAATAATAATTATTATTAAATCAAAATTAATTTAAACCATTCAGCTTTATACGCAGAATAAATTAATAACATTCTCTATACCTGTTATTACAGTCGTAGTAAAATCAACATAGGTAGAATATAAACAAACTGACGGCACGGAGTAGTAAATAAACAGTAACCAGCGAACTCCTGCAGAACTGGCTAAATTTCAGATATTTCATCAACGAGCCATATTTCTTAGATGGAGGGGTAAATTTACTCAATTACATTTTACAGTTCTGTATTTGCCAATACAAGTTACAGTATTCTCAGAGAAAGATTACCAGTGCGCCATAACTTATAAGTCATTAAAATTGTACGAATCAAATCGAAGAAATATGGTCGAAACAAAGTGTAATTTCATAAATATTATAATAGAAGTGGCTAATGTCCCGATGTACCGGTTTCTAAAAGTTGTTTAAATGTTTAAATTAAAAATGTAATTCTATAATCTATTTCAGAAAGATGTAGAGTAATAAAAGCTGATTTTGTATGCAAAGGGACTACAGAATAACCCAACGAATATTTAAACCACTTTCATAATTTGGGATTGATTTATTGCAAAATTCTTTACTTTTATCAAGTGCTGGTAGTGGGTCAATTTATGGGTTTTGCCTATTGTTATCCATTTACACACAATAAAAATGGTGTGACCAAGGCGTGTATTATATACATAGTATTAGGTACACTTATTTTTTATAAAACATTATAAAAAAAATACAAAATACAAGAAATACATTATACAGAAATTACATTTCATTATTCATACATTTTCTTCTCTTCTTTAATGACATGATAGACTACTTTTCACCAGTCCTCTGGTGTCACTTCCTTATTGACTTGATCAAACAGTAGCTTAACGTCTTTCATTTTGAATGTCGTGTTGTGTCTTGCTACAAATCCTTTTACTTGTGCCCATATAAGTTCTGTAGAATTTAGATCGCAATGATATGGCAGTGTGCGCAGCACAGTTACACTTTATTTTTCAGCTATATCTTTCGCGGCATATTTCATAAAACGATGTTTGTGTAAATTTGCTATAGCTAATAGTTCCTTCTTTATCAAATTATCTTATTTTTTTTTGGTTAGTTATCATAAATTATTGAATGCCCAAAATGTACCTACGCCTATGGCCGACACTGGCCGGAATTTTCCATTTTATTACTCTACACCTTTCTTAAATAGACTATAATATAAAACCAATGTTATCCATACAACTATTAGATCGTAATTAATTTTTTAGCATATCTTCATTAAAGGACTTTAGCCACCGCCACAATTATTTTAAAAGAACTCTACACTCTTAAAAATGATTTGGTATTTTGTAGTAATTTTTATTTGTTCTCGTGTTTACGTTACCAAAAATAACTATTTTTGGTTAGGAAAACAAAAAAAAAATCCTGCTTATATTTACCAAAAAATAATGCCACTAGAACAAAGAAAATATTTTGTTTCTATATTAATTGGCAGAAATATAATATTTTGTTTAGCTGAATTTGACTTTGTATATATCCTATTTAAATGTTACATCAAGATTCCTACAAACTTGTATTTACCAATCAAGTTTATTGTAATAACACATTATGAATTTATAGTCCACCATTTTGTTAATTTTGATTAAGATAATTCTTAGTTACCAGAACTTACCTACTTCTCTTTGCAAGTGATATTATTCTTCATATTATGTGTAACTAAAGTCATCGCTGTTTTGGCCACTTTACTATATTCCGACAGAGACTGTTGACAATGACAATATTGACGACAGAAGTCGTAGTACGAAAGGATGTTGTGTCCATTTCCTCGTGTTTTCCACTCTCATCTTTATTGCCTGGTTTTTGCACGCATGCTTGGCTGTGACAGTATTTGGTGTAATATTTGTGTTTATTGTCTTGTTTGCATGGATTTTTAAGTCTGAACGTGCTTTTAATACTAGGTGAAATACGTCGTTGAATTATAAAGGAGGACTAGGATCTTCATTGATTAAAATTTTAAGCGAGGCTAGGCCTATAACTTCTCTTAATTATTGAGAAGACATTAGCTTAAAACTAGTACATTATGTTCGTGTTGTGTGAGGGGTTTGAACCTGGGTCCCTCATTGTCGTGGTAGCCTGTATGGACCTGCCTGGTGTGGTGGTTGGTGAAAATGGTATAAAGGAGGAGGGAAATTTAAAAAGAATAAAATAAAATCTCCGGACTATTTAAAAAAGCGAAGTTGAGATGGTTTTGAAAAAAATACGTCGGATTAAAAATCTAATTACACCAACTTGTGGAGGAGAAAAAGTGGTAATGAGAATGTAAACTTTATGTTAACGTCTTTTTAAATCCAGGTAGGTAGGTGTTTGTGGGTTTAGGACAATAAAACAATTCCTCTAAATTAAAAAATTGCCGACGTTTCGACCTTTATTAGGTCTTTCTCAAGCCTTGAGAAAGACCTAATAAAGGTCGAAACGTCGGCAATTTTTTAATTTAGAGGAATTGTTTTATTGTCCTAAACCCACAAACACCTACCTACCTGGATTTAGAAATAGGACGCTAATTTCATAACATGTCTTTTTAAATAAAGTTAGAAGAAAATAAAAACAAAATCGAAAAATTCGGTATTTTTTGGGAAGTATTCGGAGTTTTTTTTTTAACTTTAAAAACACAACGTTGCAGAATTTAGTAGGGTGCAATTTTTTTTTTGATTTAATCATCTCTGTATCTTATATGGTTTACGCGATTACTGTAGAGTGTATCCTTATCTGGGACACTGTGTATACTTATACTTTCCTGTACTTGGCTACCATCACCCTGTATGAATACATGTAAGTTTTTTCTACTGCCTATCTACCTTGCTTATATTCTTATATCAAAAATGAACATAATAAAAGTGTTCTTTCGAGATTTTCTTCCGAAAGTTTCCGTTGTTGGCAAAGAAATAGGAAAATTATTTCCCTGTGCCCTAGAGGAAAATGCGGGAAAATCAAATCATATTTACGTCTTCGACATCCGTGGTAAAATCGATGGCAAAATCGGGTACTTTCGCATTGTATATAATAAACGACGTAAAATTGAATTTTCCGAATTTTCGCTATATTTTTAAATTGTTACACAGCAAAAAATGTAGTGTGTTCTACAGGGTGACTTATTATATCATACATTAAGACGGCGTGATGCAAAATTACCACATTAGTATAATACATAACAAGTGATACTTTTCAAACGAGGAGATATTTAGCACGAGGCGTCAGCCGAATGCGAAAATTCTCCAAGTTTTAGAATAATCACTTTCACACGAGTAATATACAGTATTTTTTCTACGAACACAAAGAATTATTAAAAAAGCCTTTGATTTGTAAAAAAATATTTCAACACTAGTGTTGAAAAAAAATATCAACATAAGTGTTGAAATTAGCATACTTAGGATTATGTTTTACTTAATATCTGGTTTCATAGTTTGTCAATAGGCTTTTCCTTTATTTTGTAGAATGAAATATTTTAGATTTAATCAAGGAAAGATGTATTAAACATTAATTTAAAAAATCCACCCAACAAGGAAGATTTCAATTCAAAAGAATTCTATAAATCATTTAACGTTTTTATAAAAAAAAGTCAAATACACCTAATGGGATTTGAACCTGTGACCTTGCAATCTGTAGGTTAGAGCTTTATTCTCTACGCTATGGCTACCGATAAAGATTTGTTGTTTAGTACATGACACTTTCTTTAGCGCGATTTGTTTTTCTGGTAATAGATTTTTCAGTATATTTTTAACATTTTTTATAATTTCAGATGGCGTATTTTCACACTCTAATTCTGAATCACTCGACAAATACATGATAAATAAGTTAAAAACTTTACAATTACTGCTTTCTAAAATTTGTTCTTTTTAATAAATAAGAGTTGTCTGTTTGGCACCATATGTTTAAATTAAATAGTGTGCCTTGATATTTCAACACTAGTGTTGAAATATTTTTTTTCAACACGCGTATGATATACAACGCTTTCTAGCCAAATTAACCGTGCTTTTTTACTCATTTTCATTGGTGGCGTAGGAAAAATAAGTTATACGAATCAATAATTTAACAAAAAATAAATTATTTATGTAGAGTGACACGCTCTCAACCCAGGTTTAATTTGAATCAACCATTTGATTTTTATATAAGGTAAGCACAAAATTCTTATTAAGAGTAAACAGTAGTCGATGAGTCATCACGAAGAAATAGTGCATTTCCACCACATCGCGCATATTGTACCTGTACCCGGCGATGGCAATAAAATATATTTTTTATATACAAAACATTATAAAAACGAATTTCAAAGAAAATTAAATGGCGCGGCGTCAGTGGAAATTTTTAAGATAATATCGGGGCATCATTTGTAATTTTATTGGAAAATAAGAAATTGAAATAAATAGCCGCAATATATCTATTTTTATGTTCTACATGGTGGATGATATAATTTGAACCTATATTATTGAAACTTTAAAATAAATTTAAAAAAATTAAAAAATTCATCCGCCCAACTAGAAGTTCTTGTGAACCCTTTAGTTCTCGTATTAAATTTTCATTTAGATATATAAGCCAGGAAGCGATGCCGCGTTTCACGCCGGTATGGAAGGCTCTTAAGAATTTTTATATTTTGCTTTTAGATTTTTTAACAATTTAAACCAACCTATCACTTTTGTAATTTTCTCGTAAAAAGAAGAATTAAAAATGAAATCAAGCACTTTTAATACATTTTTCAAACTTTTTTTTAGCTTTTTAGCTTCATATATCGATTCAATTTTTATAACTGTCAACTGTTAGATAAGGGTGTCGATAAAAATAACTCCTAAAATTAACCTTTTTTAAAATTTACTTCAGTTTTTTTTTTGATATATGGAAGTTTTTTGTAGGATTTTGTGACACGCACATAATCATGACGTTTTGTATTTCCCGATTTAGAATATGGTATTATCGGTAATTTTTTATTTTACGAAGTGCTGTATAATATTATAGAAAAAAAAGATAACCAGCAGTATAAGACAATGTTTAATACTCAGAGACAAAAGAAGAAATAGCTAGACAATAATAGTTTATACAACAAGAGTGGATTTGATGTTCATGTCGCACGAGGATGTAAATTAAACACGATATCGTAGGCGGAGTGCTTAAGAAAATATTATGAAACCGGCTGTTGGCATTCTTATTTGCCCACCCTGCATTACTTGTGATTATTCTAAAACTCGGAGAATGTCCAAATATCTCTTCGTTTGAAAAGTATCACTTTTGTTACTTGTTAGGTAATGTACTTAGAGCCAGCGCACAGTTTTGAGTTGCCCGGTGTGGCAAGGCTCCTGTGCAGCATGCCTGAAGGGACAACGCGCGATCAGGTGTTTTCTTAGGAGCAGCTTTGCCATGTTAAAACACTCTTAAAAATAACATGGTATGGATTACTAAAATTTGGTTCTGACAACTATTTATTTTCGTGAAATCGGACTCAACCCAAAAATTAGTCTGTACAACCAAAAAAACTGTCTTTATTGAACTGTTGAACTAATTAATAACATTAACCAACCCAACCTACAAATTTTAGTTGTCACAACGAAATTTTATATACGGATAACTAATTTTATATTGTACTCCCACTTTTAAAAATAGTTGTCACAACTAATGTGTAAATATGGAAAATTTAATTTTTTTTTTCAAGGAAATATTCTTTTTGTTAATGATGAATCTACAAATATTGCCAAAGCAATCATTTATTTGGGCCAAACTTAAAATTTTCATAAAGTAACAATTACTTATGTAGTCACAACATTGTGTTTATTATCTTTTTTCTGTACTTTCTAATTGTAAGAAAGAAGTTGAATCATAAATAAGTAAAAATTTTATATTTTTGTCATTGCAGTTGTACATTAGAAAGTTTGAATAAATTGCTTATAACGCATGGAAAAATTAGCAAGTTGATTTGATAGAAATAACTTTAAAAAAGTCTGTTTCATTTCTAAAAAAAAGTCATATGTAATTTACACTTAGTAACGAAAAATATTCCTTTCTAGGTCCCCATTTAAATACAAAAATGCCTTGGTATTACTACTCTATTAGGCATGCGTAAACTAATTGGAATAAATTATCAGGGATATTATGGTTTCTTTAAAAAAAAATTATTTCCAATGTCCTTGTTCTCCCATGTTTTTATAATACAAAACAGAAACACTAGATTTTTAACTTATTTTAATCAACCTTTTGGGTTGTTCAATTGCTTATAGAACTGAATTGTCCTTATTTAAATTTTCTTATCTTTTTAACTGCGATTATTAAAAAATATCCCCTGGACTTTCTATTTAAAATCTACAGCTACAGAAATTTGTTGTACTTGGTCAGATTAAAAAGTCATCAATATGACGTTTTTTTATAGAAATGGAACATAGAACAAAAACAAAACAAAAAAAAATATTTTTAAGTTATTTTTCATTGGGTCACCTTGCCATGCTTTATAAAAAACTCATTGAAACTTTCTAATGTATAACTGCAATGATAAAAAATAAAATGTTTACTTACTTATGATTTAACTTCCTTCTGCCAATAAGAACGTACACAAAAAAGACAATAAACACAAATAAATTACACCAAATATTGTCACATACATTCTCCACACGGGCACGGCCATGAAAATGGCCAATTATTGCCTTAAAAACACTAAAAAATGGACACGGAACCGCAAAAGCACCCTAACATAAACATAACCTCCTGACAGTCCTGGCTAGAATGATGTCGCATGTCACCCATCGGGCAAGGGCGTCAAGTCTCTGTTGATGCCGTTAGTTATATATATAAAGAATAATATTACTTGAAAAGAAATGTTAGTGCTGGTAACTAAGAATGTATCTTAATCAAAATCAACAAAATGATTGGGACTAAAAATTCATAATGTGTTATTACAACAAGCTTAATTGATAAATACAAGTTTGTAGGAACCTTGATGTAACATTTAAATAAGATATATACAGAGTAAAATTCAGCTAAACAAAATATTTTATTTGTGCCAACTAATATGACAACAAGATATTTTCTCTGTTCTGATGGCATCATTTTTTGGTAAATATAACCAAGAAAAAAATCTTTTTTGTTTTCCTAACTAAAAATAGTTATTTTTGGTAACGTAAACACGAGAACAAATAAAAATTAGTACCAAATACCAAGTCATTTTTAAGAGTGAAAAAAGCAATAGACCGGAATAAATTTTTAGACTGTTAAAGAAATATCTATTAATTGTGCGTAAGCCAGGGATGCGGAGCTCCTAAAGGCAGGGCCAGGTGCCTTTCGCCGATTGGGAAGTGTGTACCTACTTCCGCATCCCACAAGATATCCGATCTCATCCGGCCGGGTTACCGGCGTGAATGAGGTGGGTTGGGATATAATACATTTTACACTCTTTCCTGAATTCTTAAATCTACTAAAATTCGTACATACTTTTTTTATTGTTCGTATGCCCACTCCGAGGATCGGACTAGGAGCGCCACGGTCTAATGCCAGTTACTCACCGCTGAGCCACCGCCGCAGTTGCTCTTAATATTTTATTCCTTGAATATATACAGGGTGTCCCGAAATTAGGTGACAATATTTTAAGGGGTTAAAGTACATCCAAAAGTAGAACTAAAACCCTCTATTAATATACCTTGAAAAACGCTTTTTATGGGGCTAGAGCCCCCCGAATGGAAGCTATGACATAGACATAGACATAGACATATTTTTATTTGACCACATTTTTGCAAATTACAAATTGTAGCAAGTCACATAAAATAAAATATAAAATATGAAGCATCGTTAAGAAATGCTTCTAACTATATAAAAGTGTATTTTTAAACACATATTCTTGTATAAGAAAAGTAAACAAATTTTGTAAATACACATTATTAACAAACACAAATTAAAAATCAAAAGTTGAAGTTCTTGAATTAACAACATCAAGGTATTCTTTTACTGAGTAAAAAGCATGTGATTCAAGAAATTTCTTAACCACAATTTTAAATTTTTTTTCAGTGTAGTTTTTAACCGTTGCAGGAAGCACATTGTAAAGCTCTATTTTGAGCGAGTTATTTACAGATTTAGTAAGTCTATACCTGTTTGGTCTAATGAAATGAGCCGACCTGGTACCATAGTGGTGAATATCTGAATTTAGCTGAAAATTATTTTTATGAATTTCAATTAATTGGTGCAAAATAAATAATGATGGAAGCGTCAAAATTCTCAAATTAATAAAATGTGGTCTGCAGTGGTCCAGCACACCAACACCCGCAATAACTCTTACAGATTTTTTCTGTAATCTAAAAATACGTAAGGAATTGGATGAGTTTCCCCACAAAATGACTCCATAAGAAAGGTGGGCGTGAAAAAGTGAATAATAGATATTTATCACTGACTGGTGATCTAGAAGTGCCCTTAATTTTCTTATTAGAAAAATTGCAGATGACAATTTGCTCCGCAGAGACTCGATATGAGGAGTCCAACTAAGAGTGTCGTCGACTATTAAACCCAGTACCCTCACACTTTGACCCTCCACAATGTCACGGTTTGTTGAAACTATCAATTCTTGGGTTTTATTTGTGTTAAGTTTTAGACAGTTTTGTGTAAACCACACATTGGCCCTCTCAGCCAGAAGAGAACTAATTAATTTTAAGTCTTGGATATTTTTGTGACGACACAACAGAGTTGTATCATCTGCAAAACAAAAGCATCCATAGAGAGAGAGAAAGGAAAACAGGTCATTTATATATATCACAAAAAGAAGAGGCCCAAGAACAGATCCCTGGGGTACTCCATTTTCGATTAATCCGAAATCCGACACATCATCATTGAGAGAAACACACTGTTTTCTCTGAGACAAATATGATTCTAGCAGGCTTAAAGGGTTACCCCTAACTCCATATCGATACAATTTCCTAATCAATAGCTTATGCGAAACACAGTCAAAGGCCTTGCTCAGGTCGCACAGCATCAAATTCACATGTTCTCCCCCCTCGAGACCCTCGATAATGTCATGCACAATCTGAACAACCGCTTGGACAGTGGATCGACCCTTCCTGAAGCCGTACTGGGAAGCACTAAGAAGACCATTGGCTTCAAAATAGCTACTGATATTATTCTTTATTATAACCTCAAAGACTTTCCCAAAAATTGGTATGATTGAAATCGGTCTATAATCAGATGCCGAGTCTATACTTCCCTTCTTAAAAATAGGTACTACCCTGGCCAATTTCAGCGAATCCGGAAATACACCCTGTTCTACACAAGCATTATATAGAAATGTCAGGGGCTTGATAAGTTCCTCACTAATATGCTTTAGAATTATGCTATTTATATCATATATATCAGATGAAGCTGAGTTTTTAAGAGACATGATCGCGGTTCTAACGTCGTCCTCAAAAACAGGTAAAAATGCAAATGACCTTGGAGCTAACGGAATGGAATCAATAAGCTTTTCCTGCAAATCTTCCCTAATAGGCAGTGCCTGAACTATCTCAGAAGCAATATTTAAAAAGTAGTCATTAAAATCACTAGCGCTTAGGCTAGTCCTATTATTATTATTGCGTGACATATGATTTCTTTCAGCATTGATAATTTTCCATGCACTCTTAGACTTATTTTTTGAGCCATCAATAAAATTACTAAATGCCTGTTTCTTGGCCTTTAAAATAGAGGTTTTATAATCCCTCTGTAACAACTTATACAAGTCTCTATACACCTCATTACCAGTTTCATCACTAATAAACTTTACCGTCGACATTCTTTCCCGTTTCTCTTTCAATTCTCCATTAAACCATCGGACCGGAGCCTGGTTACCCCGAATAGTCCTTAAAGGAAAACATTTATTGATAAGAGACTTACAATTTTCCGCCAACCATGTTGCCATGTACTCGACATCAGTCGAGCCGTAAAAATCACACCAATTTAGATTTATAAGATCATTTTTTATATGGATTATAGAGCTGTCATTAATTTTTCTTACTTTAGAAATGTTATGTTCAATTTTAATATTAAAATTTAATTCGATGAATTGACCATAATGATCAGACATGCATGGATCCACAATACCCGTCCTATAGAAATTGTCATTTAAATTGGTTATTATATTATCTATACAAGTTGCTGTTCTGTGATAAGCGGTTTTTTCAAATCATCTCAGAAACTGATTGAGGTATCAAAACAAAATTTGATACATGTTTTACCCATGACAAGACGCAATAAACGGTTCGTTTAGCTTAGGTATATTTCTTCCAGTGGCGTCCCACTGGGTAGGTAGTGAGGAGAATATTGCCCTAACTTTTTTATTTATAGGATTTTTTAACGGCAGGTGCAATTTTTAAAAGCACTGAAGTCTTCTATTAAAAAAAGGTACTCCTGCTTCATTTCGGTAGGATTCACCATTTTTCAGTAAAATCGATTTTAAAATTTTCGGTTTTTTACAAGCCGTTGAAAAGGCTAAGGTGTTTTTTTGCATATCTCAGCAAACACTTAATATTGAAAAATGAAATTTATTAGAAATTCTACTAGCGACAAGGCATATTTATTTAAGGATGTGACATTAAAATATTTTTCCAGTGGCATCGCACGGGGTGGAGCTTAAAGTAAATATTACTATTTTTTTTTTAATTTGAGGGGCTTTCATACTTTTAATGTAATTTCTTTAAATTTTTTAATTTTTTGTTAATAAAACCTTCCATTATTGTAATTTGACAGAATATAGGGTTTTTAACAGATTTTTAGACCTTGTTTTTTAAATATTTATTTTTATAAGAGACTTAAAATAAAACAAAAAAGAATAACAAATTGCAAATCAAATTTAATTGTAAAACCACACAGGAAACTAATTCTTAAGCAAACGTTCGAAATGATTTTCATTTTGTTGGATGCAAAATCTAGACCTGCGTGTTATGTTTGTGAGGCACAGAGAATATTATGAAAGGAAAGCCCCTCAAATTAAAAAAAAAATTGTAATATTTACTTTAGGCTCCACCCCGTGCGACGCCACTGGAAAAATATTTTAATGTTACATCCTTTAATAAATATGCCTTGTCGCTGGTAGAACGTTTAATAAATTTCATGTTTTAATATCAAGTGTTTGTTGAGATATGCAAAAAACACCTTAGCCTTTTCAACGGCTTGTAAAAAACCGAAAATTTTAAAACCGATTTTACTGAAAAATGGTAAATTCTACCGAAATGAAGCAGGAGTACCTTTTTTTAATAGAAGACTTCAGTTCTTTTAAAAATTGCACCTGGCGTTAAAAAATCCTACAAATAAAAAAGTTAGGGCAATATTCTCCTCACTACCTACCCAGTGGGACGCCACTGGAAGAAATACACCTAAGCTAAACGAACCGTTTATTGCGTCTTGTCATGGGTAAAACATGTATCAAATTTTGTTTTGATACTTCAATCAGTTTCTGAGATATTGTGAAAAAACCGCTTATCATAGCTTCCATTCGGAGGGGTCTAGCCCCATAACGAAGCGTTTTTCAAGATATATTAATAGAGGATCTTAGTCCTATTTTTGGATGTACTTTATCCCCTTAAAATATTGTCACCTGATTTCGGGACATCCTGTAGATGTATACTGTTACCTTACAAGCAGATATATTTTCTGTGTTATTATGGAGTGGTTTACTTGGTCGCACTATTGGGACACCTTGTATTAAATTTTAACTCAAAGCAATATTGTATTTATAAAATAAGGGCACCGGATTACCAAAAGGAAATAAGGTAAACTTTTACGATAAGTCAAACCCCTGCAAAGGAAATAAAGGATACTTAATGTTCCCTAAAATAATGGAAACGAATACGGCTTTTCGGTCAATTTTGACGAAAATGTTTCTGGTTTGGAGAAATTTATTTTTGAATAGTATCTAAACGAATTTTATGGGTTTACGAGCAGGTATATTATTATATACAGGGTGGAATTTTTAACTGGAATAAATTCAGTATTAGGAAGCCTCTGTGTTTGCTGAAAAAATTCTTGAAATTTACCCCTCTTTTGGGGTAGAAACCGCCCTCCAACTTTTTTTCAAAAGTTCTCGTGTGGTTGTTGGAAAGGACATAAAATAGGGAATACGACCCACTATTTACTTTTGCATTTCGGCAATGTAGACTCAATTTATTCTATTGTAAAAATTATTGGCAACAGTGGCCATATTTTTCTTAACAAACCCCTTAATCTAAAGTAAAATTCATTTGTGACATTATGTATCATATCCGGGGTTTTTTGGTGAATTTTATATATAAGCCGTTTTAGTAAGTTTCTCTAAATTTTCTGGTTTTGTTACTTAAACTTTGGTTTTTATTTTTGCTCCAAAGGTTTTTGGATTACAGAAATGCAAAAGTAAATAAATAGTAGGTCGTATTCCCTTTTTTATGCCCTTTCCCAGTGGCGGCTCGTCAGGTAAAGTAGGTGAAAAACAGGAGGAAAGTTTTTCGACAATATTAAATATTAATATACCAATACAGTTACCATTTTAGCTCTTAAAAAATAATTATGTTCGAATTAATAATACTAATTTAATCCGAATGTAACTATGCATAATGGGGCCACGGTTATTTTGTTAATAATAATATAAATAATAATACAAATATTGCCAAAGCAATCATTTATTTGGGTCAAACTTGAAATTTTCATATAGTAACAATCACGTATGTAGCCACAACATTGTGTTTATTATCTTTTTTTCTGTACTTTCTAATTGTAAGAAAGAAGTTGAATCAATAAGTAAAAATTTTATATTTTTGTCATTGCAGTTGCACATTAGAAAGTTTGAATGAACGCATGGCAAAATTAGCAAGTTGATTTGATAGAAATAACTTTTAGAAAAATATCATATGTAATTTATACTTAGTAACTAAAAATACTCATTCCTAGAGTCCTTATTTAAATAAAAAAAATGCCTTAGTATTACTACTCTATTAGGTATGCGTAAACTAATTGGAATAAATTATCAGGGATATTATGGTTTCTTTAAAAAAAATTATTTCTAATGTCCTTGTTCTCTAATGTTTTTTATAATACATACTTATGCAATACAAAACAAAAACAATAGATTTTTAACTTATTTTAATCAATCTTTTGGGTTGTTCAATTGCTTATAGAACTGAATTGTTATTATTTCTTATCTGCAACTGCGATTCAAACAAAAAATATCCCCTGGACTTTCTATTTAAAATATACAGCTATGCATATGAAATATGTTATACTTGGTCAGATTAAAAAGTTATCAATATGACGTTCTTTTGTAGAAATGGAACATAGAACAAAAAAAAAATTTTAAAGGTATTTCTCATCGGGTCACCTTGCCATGCTTTATAAAAAGCTCATTTAAACTTTCTAATGTACAACTGCAATAATAAAAAATAAAATATTTACTTACTTATGATTTAACTTTCTTCTGCCAATAAGAACGTACACAAGAAAGACAATAAACACAAATAAATTACACCAAATATTTTTACATCCATTGTCCACACGGCCATGAAAATTGCCAATTATTGCCTTCAAAACACAAGAAAATGGACACGGAACTTCAAAAGCACCCCAACATAACATAACCTCCTGACAGTCCTGGCTAGAATGATATGTCACCCACCGTCAAAGGCATCAAGTCTCTGTTGTAAAGTGAGTACAGCGATGCCGTTAGTTATACATATGAAGAATAATATTACTTGAAAAGAAAAGTTAGTTCTAGTGCATCTTAATCAAAATTAACAAAATGATAGCTACTACAAATTCATAATCTGTTATTACAACAAGCTTAATTGATAAATACAAGTTTGTAGGAACCTTGCTGTAACATTTAAATAGGATATATACAGAGTAAAATTCAGCCTAACAAAATATTTTATTTCTGCCAACTAATATGAAAACAAGATATTTTCTTTGTTCTGATGGCATTATTTTTTGATAAATATAACCAAGAAATAATCTTTTTCGTTTTCCTAACTAAAAATAGTTATTTTTGGTAACGTAAACACAAGAACAAATAAAAATTAGTACCAAATACCAAGTCATTTTTAAGAGTGCATGCTCGCTAAAGTCAAATGAGTGCGATAAAGCCTAATTTTCACATGCCAGTTCTTGTAATTTCTTTTTTGAACCATCCTAAAAGCTAATGTATTAAGCTACCGTATTTATCGGATTCGATTTGTATTTATCAGTTAAAAATATTTCTAAAATAAACTTTTCAAAGATTATTTATCTTATAGAGATTTACCTTATTAGTTATGTTCGTATATTTACTTTTAAAATAAACTTTTCTAAATCTTTCGGTAAGTTAAAAAGCAGCAAAATCAACGCGCTGATAGCTACGTTAAACACTAATGAACTTACTTTTACTTACTTTGTACATCTTTCGGGAGGCAGGTTGCAAAAATCCCCCAAACTCTATATAAAGTTTTAATGAAAGATCAGTAGATAAGGACTAAATATGCCCTTTTCTTTAAAATATTGGATGAAATTTCACTTTATATAAAACAAAGCAGTGTCAGTGTATTTTAAAATATAAAGCTGCTAATTTCTTATTGCGTCGTCTATTAATATTGAGGCTGTTAAATTGAAAAATGGAATGTTATTTGTGTTCACAGATTGAAAAATAAATCCGTTTATATAGTAATAATTTTGATAGAACTCGCGAGATCGTGGCCCAATCACGTGACATGAGTGAGATGCAGGTTAATCTTAGTGCCTTGAATGATAGAATGATGTATTACGTTGGTATTATTTGACGTAAATACCAGGATCGGACTTACATTTTTAATATGTAAAGTTTAGTTTTAACCGAATTATATTCTTTAAGCCATTAATAGTAACGGTTATCATGCCAAACAAGATTATAATAAGATAAGGAAGTAAATCGCAAAATAGGTGAATGGAGAAAAATGTTAATATTTGCAATTTCATTTAAGAAAAATTGAAGAACCCCAAGATTTCTGTTAGAAAAACTGCATGGTAAATTAATTGAATAGAAATATGGCTTATTCTTAGTCTATGGAGGTATTTTAATTGTATATGTATATGTATGTATATGTGTAAGAGAAAAAAACGTGTTAGTTATTAGAATATAAAATCTAAAAAGTTTCTTTATGACAAAACATTTTGGTAGTTATCTGTTATAGCTACACACAAGGTTGGTTGGCATTTGTTTTTGGACTGTCACATGTAAAAGTATTTTATTGTATTCGGCTTTGCATTTGGTTATATTTTTGATTTAAAATAGCTTAAAATTAGGGGAATATAAAAAATTGCCCCCTTCACTCGTTATTCCTTTAAAATTGCATTCCAAAAAATTTTCGAAGTAAAAACTTCCGACAAAGACGGTAT
Organism: Polydrusus cervinus; assembly: GCA_935413205.1. NCBI lineage: Eukaryota > Metazoa > Arthropoda > Insecta > Coleoptera > Curculionidae > Polydrusus > Polydrusus cervinus. The sequence goes on along the minus strand of OW284519.1, from coordinate 11,908,465 downwards.
TTAGATTCGTAAATCACGCCCTAAAATACATCGTTTCTGAAAAAATCATCAATTTTGGCGTAGTGTAGCTATAACAGATCATTACCAACATTTTAATTACTTTATCGTATCATTGAAGATTAAGTCATTTTTATATGATATCTTTATTAATAATTAACATCATAAACGTACTAAAACCTACATAACACCTTAGTTACTCATAATACATTAGTTACCATAATTTAATACGTTAGTTACGAAAGCGTAATACGTTAGATACCAAATAATATTAGAACTATTTTTCATGAACATGTAAAACAATATTTTGATAGTTTTCAAATTTGATGGATACACCTTTGTCTTTAACGTCCACGATCTTGGGTATGCCCTCTGAGGACTGATTAATGACCGAGCAAGCACTCCTTTCGATTTCGTACGGTCCCCCAGTGCTTAATCCACTGCCGGAAACATCGAAGATTTGAACTTTGCGAGCAATGGAAACTTTCTTGATCACACTTTCTTCTAAATACCCTCTAGCAACCTTCGCCGATTCCCATCCACCAAGTTCTTGTAGGTCTAATATATCTCCTCCAGCATTAACAAGAAAATTTGCCGAAGATCTTCTAACGCAGTGACCAGTATACAAATTAGGATTTTCAAGTGAGAGATACTTAGCTATTTTTTGAGGTATTTTAGAGAAGAAGTGAATGCTGCAGGGCTGTACCGTACATTTCCCTTTTCTATATGATATAAATAATCTTTGGTGAGTGACATGGTCTGGCCTTAACATTGCGTACTTTTTAAATAAAAGCACAGGATTGACTTCGCCGTCAAATATCACAGCGAAAATACGTTTCTTGTGGATTTTTGAGTCGGAAATAGTAACAACCAGCTTGTCCTCTAAAACGTTAACATCTTCCGTGGTCATCTTCACTAATTCATTAGTTCGACAGGCTCCTCCAATTCCAATTTAAAAAGCCACTTTCATCATTAAAAATTTCTCGTCTGAGGCAGAACACACAAATTCGTTGAATTGTTCTCTTGTAAATACTTTAAATTTTTTTGCTCTATATCCAACATTTTTCTTCTTGATGAAACGTATTAAGGCGCCGTATTTGTCGATTTCCACTCTTTCCTTCAGTTCTAAAGTCGCTCGTAACATGGAATATTTTGGCCATAAGGATGAAGCAGAGTATTCCTCAGAGAGTTTTGCAAAATACGCCAGCAATACCGTTTCTTCTGCACCTTGAACGTGTACTTTGTTTCGCCACTTACAAAACTGCCGATATTTTTATTCATAATGGATTTTAGATTTGTCCGGAAGCAAGTTCAACCTTATAATGTTGGCTGCAGCTAATATATCGTCAGGAATATCAAAATCTTGCATGATTTTAATTATGACTTTTTGAAATGCCAAAATGAAATGACATAAAACCTTGTTTTTATTTTCGCATCGCCGTTGTCAATGATACGATAAAGCTTTGAATACAACTCGATTATTAGCGATTTAACACCGTCTCGGACATTGCGGGTGACTCGGCTGTTTCCTCGTCACCTAGTAATGTCGTCGACTATTATAAATCACATTAAAATCTCGTTATATTAATAGCTATAAAATGAGAAGAATTTATTTTTGTTATTTCTTATTAAATTATAAAAAAATCTCATTGCGGCTATTTTGTAGTATGAATTTATTTCGAACAACCATTTTTCTTTAAATAAGTTTAGTGAGTATGAAAATATCTTATAAATCACCTCATACATACATTAAAAAAAATTTTGTATTTTTTTTATTTTAAAAATTTAAATTCAGTAATTCTCTTTTTTCAGTTAAAATCGATTAAAAAAAAATTACTAAAAAAAAAGTTTAAAACAAAAAAAAAATTTAATAAAAAGTATACTGTCCGAAGCGGGATTCGAAACCGCGACCACAGTAAAAATCCGTACCATCACGGCAGGGTACACTCTTAACAAATTGGTTCAAAAGCCTTACATAACTCTAAACGCTAAATGTAACAAATACTTGTAAAAATAAATTGAAACTGTTTATTATTATTATAATATCATACGTTGATGGCTCAAATCATTTTGGGACAAATTAATTTTACTTACCGCCAATTTAATAATAACTCCCACAATCAACTATAAAACGTTCAATTTAATGTCCAAACATACAAAGTCTCCCACTAAAACCGATTTAAACACCGTTTAAAACTATGTTAGATAAAACATGACGCCTGAATGCGTCTCTGCCAAAATCTGGGGAAATTTTGAAGGTCCTGATCAGCTGGCCGACATCATGTATCTGGATGTCAATTGTCGAAAAATGAGTTCTCTGGTTATTTTTTCTAATGCCTGTGGTTGGATTAATAAATCAAAATAGTAGTTTGTACAAAAAGAGTGGATATGATGTCTATATCGCACGAGGAAGTAATGTGAGTTTAGGAGGGTTTTTCGTAGTAATAGAAAGAAGACCTATTTTCTGAATATAACTGAAATTTATTTCTGACTGATACTATACAGTCAATAATAATAAAGGTGAACATCTCCTTTGTTAACAGCTGGTGTTGGCAACAATATGCATACGGATTTCAGTTAGAGTTTTCTCAACAGTAATCTACCGTCTTATCGGTAATACAGCTGTTTTTTACAAGAAATCGATTTTCTGACAAATTTTCACGAAATGTTATTTTTACTTATAATCTGATATGTATGATCCCGAGAGCTTTAGCTCAAGGGTCTTATCTTTGATTATAAGTAAAAATTATATTTAGTGATAATTTTCTTAGAAAATCTAGTTACGAGTGAAAAACAAAGGTATGAAGATAAGACGCCGCTTCTAGAGGTGTATTTTATTGGATAATTTACTGAAGCCGAAATAAAAGCCGTTTGTGATAAAGGAAAATATACAAACATATCATTATGATTTACTTTTAAGTTTATAAACGCGCCACAACTAACAATTAAGAATCCAAGATTAAATCAGACGCGTAGAACGTAAAAAATCAAATTTGCTTGTTATCATCACGGTTGCCATGACAAAGTTAAGATTTCTTAAGCTCACGTCAAAGCAAAGCACACTGTGTTTAATCTTGCATACCCTTTGTCATAAAACATTTCTTTAAAAATGTTAAAATTACGTTGAGTTTATGCCCTAAAATCACCTCAAATACTGTTGTGTGTCACTTTTAATTTGTAGGTGTTATAATATTTATTTATTAAACTTGATTTCTTGAAATAAATTACTGTTTGTTTGACAAAAAGCTACAGGGTTCTTATCGAGCTAGCGGTAGGGCTTATCGGGTAAGACCCCGTTACCAAGGTGGTTGCTATGAAAATTAGCATTCTGATTGGTTCTATGTATATATGTGAGGTAAATTATAAGTGAATGTTTAACGTTGCGTCATAACTTATAAATACGTCATTAAAATCTCACAAATCAAATCGAAGAAATTTGTTTAAAACACAGTCTATATTAATAAACATTATAATAGAAATATGTGTCTATTACGTTGATATACGGTTTCCTAAAAGTTGTTTAAAGTTTTAAATCAAAAAATTAAGTCAAGTACAGAAACAATGTTATCCATACATTAATTAGATCGTTCAAAGGCACTTTGCACAATATTGTTATTGAGAAAGTATACACGAATATTTAATATTTTAACATATCTTCATTTAGAGGACTTTAGCCACCGCCGTAATTTTTTTCGCGACATACCATTACACGTTAGAACATTGTACAGTAAATAAATATGTATCATAAAATATTTATCGGAAAACAATAGAATGATCATAAAAGCTCCGAAAAGAACTATTTTTACGAAAAAATAAGTATTTCTCAAAATGTTTTCTCTGTCTAGCACGTTTCATTGCCAACGACGTATTGTGCCATAGAATAGTGCCCGGAAGACGTTGGGTTATGTTTTTATTCATCTTATTATTATAATAAATGAAGATGGGGAGTTATAAGTCATGTCTCTTAATCGTTGAACAATGACGCACGAGTAAAAACCTACTGTGTAGATACCATATAGAGACATTTTTAAGAAACCGTAAGCAGTATGTTAGTATTGAGCATATGATCAACGGTGGAAGTACTAAGTTTGAGTCAGGCACATGTAATGTGGAAACTGACATACCGCAGACCGCTATTGGGTCCAATACTTTTTATATTGTACGTCCATGACCTAGTCACAGTCAATCCAAACATCGATTTGACCATATACGCGGACAATACTTCGATGGTGGTATCTAACAAATCCCTGGATGCTTTGCAGAAAGAGTGTGACAGTGATTTGGAAGCTTTGCATGAATGATTCAGTAGTAATGACCTTTACGTAAATGCCGATAAGACACAGGCACTCCTTTTTCAGTTGCGTCAAAGACCTATCCAAATTCCGCCAATTCTAAACATCAACGGCAATCCCATCTCATTTACCGAAAATGGCAGTTTCTTGGGCATTAATATTGATAGATTTCTTTCGTGGAAACAACATTGTCAGTCTATTTGCGCTAGGCTAAATTCTATTTCCTTCCAGTTCAAGATGTTACACCCTGTATTAACTACCCAACAGCTCTTGACACTTTATCACGCACAAGTGGGTAGCAGAATTTCCTATGGCGTCTGTTTCTGGGGTGGGTCATCTATGGCTTCTGATATTCTTTTATGCCAAAAGAAAATTTTAAGAATTATTATTAATGTACCTTCTACGTACTCATGTAGAAACCTTTTTAAGGCATATAATATATTGACTGTCATATCTGTGTACATCTTTGAAATGTGTGTTTATGTATTTACAAACCAAACGAAGTTCAAGAAACATTATATGATTCATAATTTTAACACCAGACATAAATCGAACTTTTGTGTCCCGCTCTGTAATCTTAGCATTACCAAGGACTCTCCAAACATTCTGGGGCCTTAATATATAACACTCTTCCTCCTGATCTAAAAAACACTGTACCTGACTTTGTTTTGGTGTTTATTTTTAATTTATATTTATATTTTTTTGTTTAACGAAATCTATACATTGTAAAATGTCTATATGCATTTATTATTATTAATAATTATTATGAATGTTATTATTTTTTCAGTGTTCTGTTTCTCAGCTTTTTGTTGGTAAGGCTGGTGTTATTTACAGTACAGAGAAGAAATTCATCTTAACCTGTACTGTTTAGAAACTTCCGTACTATATGGCAAGTTTGGAGGATGACGCTTTTCTGAATAAGTTGGTATAAATAACCTGAAAGGCCCAGTTTTTCCAAGTTGGTCTTGAAATTTTTCGTCATTGCTCCCTCCACCGATATTATGATCGGAATTATGTCGATTTTAACCAGCTTCCATATATTTTTTATCTCTATAGCCAAATTCGAGTACTTGGTCTTCTTCTCCGATTCGGTTTTAGAGAGGTTGTGTGTTAGTGGGCAACCTATATCGATTATGAAAGCTTTCTTGGTGGTTTTTTCGATGAGAAGAATATCCGGACGGTTGTGGTCTACTGTTCTATCCGTTATTATTGGCCTATCCCAGTATAAGAGATATTCAGGGGATTCAAGGACTGGCTCGGGTGAGTATTGGTAGTATGGTGGAAGGTTTTCCCTTAGCCCTAGTTTATGGGCCAGTTCCTTGTGGATGATCTTTGCCACCTGATTATGTCTCCCCAGGTAAGCGTTGGGGGCCATAGCACCACAACCCGCCGTGATATGTTCTATCGTCTCTCCGGGGCAGTTGCATTTTTTGCACACATCTTCCACATTCCTTTTCATGATGACCTTTTCATAGTTTCGAGTTCGAATGACACGGTCTTGGATAGAGATAATAAAACCTTCTGTTTCAGCGTGAAGCTGCCTTTTCTCTAACCAATTCAGTGACATTTCTCTATCTATGAGTGGATTTTGGAGTGCAGTAGGGTATTTGCCGTGTAGAGCTTTTTCTTGTCAAGTTACAAGCTGTTGACTTGGCGGCGCGCGGATGATGTTAGGTAATCCGTTTTGCTTTAAGTTAAGGGCTATATATCCAGCGTTTGCTGCTACCACTTTTTTAAGAATTTCCCCATTCGATTTGTGGAAGAATTTTCTCATAGAGGTCTCTTGCGACTTGCACAAGTTATATATATATTTATGAGATCTCTTCCTGCCTCCTTTCGTTTTAGGTAGATTCTTTCAAGTGCAGAGCTTGGGTGGTGGAATCTGAATTTTATTAGCAGCCTGCGCGTAAGCCCATCTAGTTCGTGCAAATCCGTGTCTGAATACTTAAGGATTCCGAATGAGTAGGTAAGTATTGGTATTGCCAAGGTGTTGATGGCAGTAGTAAGGTTACCAGCATTCAGGTAAGTATTAAAAAGCTTTGTTAGTCTGCTTTTGTATTTGTTTTTAAACTCCCTTTTTAGGCTTGTGTGGTTTATTTGTTGGTTTTGGGAGATGCCTAAGTATTTATATGTTTTGTCCTCATCTAGTATATCTATGCCTTCAAGCAGTCCACGATTTTGTTCAGTCTTTCCGCGTACGACATTCAAGATTGCGCACTTGTCTAAGCCAAACGACATTTTGATGTCATCGCTAAATGTCTTGGTTATTTGAATTAGGGACTGTAGATGGGTTTTGCTTTCAGCGTAGAGTTTGATATCGTCCATAAATAGAAGGTGTTTATTCTAAAATTCTCAGTTAAGTTGGGACGATATCCGTAGGATGTTGATTTTAGTAGTGAGGACAGTGGGTTCATGGCCAAAATGAACCAGAGGGGGCTTAAAGAGTCGCCCTGAAATATACCTTTTGATATATTTACATTGCCAAGCTTCTCTTGTCCAATATGGAGGTTGGTATTCCATTGCTCCATTAGGGTGCCTAACATGTTGCGTATTAGGGGGTGTACTTTGTATATTTGCAATATTTTCTTTAGCCAGTCGTGAGGAACAGAATCGAATGCTTTGCTATAGTCAATGTAGCACATATTTAGATTTCGCCTTTTAACTTCAGCCTGTTTTATAATAACGGCATCGATTGTAAGCTGTTCCTTGCAACCCAAAGCTTTCCTAATACAGCCCTTTTGCTCATCAGCTACCAGGTTGTTGTTTATGCAGTGTGTGTATATTTTTGAGTACATGACTGATGTTAAAAGTTTATACACCACTGACAGACAGGTGATCGGTCTGTAGTTTTTTGGATCGTTTACCTGCCCTTTTTTAAACAAAAGGAAGGTATTGCCACTGGCAAGATGAGCTGGGAAGTGTTCGGGGTTTAGGAGAGCTTTGCTAAAGCAGTTTGCTATTATAGGGTGTAAGCTGGTGAAGGTTTTGAGCCAGAAATTATGAATTTGGTCAGGTCCCGGTGATTTCCAGTTAGCCAAGTTCTTAGTGGCATCCCTTATATCACTGGATGTTACTTGCGGCTCAGGCATTTCTTGCAAAGTTTCAGCCTCGGCTTCAACTTTTTCGAGCCAGCTTGCTTTTTCGTCGAAATGGGACGCGTCGGACCAAATATTACTCCAAAATGCATTAAATTGGTCTTTATTTATGTCATTAGTTGGAGTAACGTCGTTTTCTTCTTGGCTCAATGTCCTATAGAAGGTTTTTTGGTTCCTGGTGAACTGTTGGTTTTGAACCTTCCTCTTTGTGGCTTTGTTGTATCGTCTTAGACGAGCTCCTTTAACCTTAGATTTTTGTCTTGTATTGTCTCTTACGATTGTTAGCAACCGTTTTACATCGGGCTGTCTAAAGGAATGCTCTCTGCGTTCAGTATATCTTTAACCTTTTTAGCAACCTTGCTGCTAGAGTTTCCATTTAGATGTTCTCCAATTATATCACTTTGTGCTCGTAACTGGCTGATTTGTTTTTCAAGTCTCATTTTCCATTTCCATTATTATTATTATTATTATTATTATTATTATTATTATTATTATTATTATTATTATTATTATTATTATTATTATTATTATTATTATTATTATTATTATTATTATTATTATTATTATTATTATTATTATTATTATTATTATTATTATTATTATTATTATTATTATTATTATTATTATTATTATTATTATTATTGACCATTTTTTATTAGGCCATCTTATAGGTATTAAGGTTAATTAATTTGTAAAATAGTATCTTAAGCTATAAAACTTGTATATCCTTTCAAATTAATCTTAAGTGGTTTCCCAAACTCCCCGGTTTAAGATCCTGTTTGGAAACGATTATTAGTTGAATGTGAGTTCTTAGTAACGGCCAAGTCCGCCATTTATTTTAATAGGCATGGCGTTAATACTGTGATAATTTAAAGTAGGATTTTTTGGTTAATTCGAAATGATTACTTTTAAACGTTAAACTTCTTAAATTGGAATGTTAAATAATTTATAGAATTATTTTGAATTGAAATCTTCCTTGTTGGGTGGATTTTCTAAATTTATGATTAATGCATCTTTGCTTGATTAAATTTAAAATTGTTCAGGTTAATCTAGAAGTTAATCCAGAAATAATTCTGCCTATGATATATAAAATATTAAGAAAAGAAAAAGTTCTACTACAAATAAAGGAAAAGCCTATTGACAAACTATGAAAGCAGATATTAAGTAAAACATAATCCTAAGTATGCTAATTTTAACAATAGTGATGATCTTTTTTTTCAACACTAGTGTTGAAATATTTTTTCACAAATCAAAGGCTTTTTTAACAATTCTTTGTGGTCGTAGTAAAAATAGTGTACATTACTCATGTGAAAGTGATTCTTCTAAAACTCGGAGAATTTCCTTGTTTGAAAAGTATCACTTTCATCACTTGTTATGTAATATACTATAACAGTATAGATAGGAAGTTATATCCGTTCAATTACCTGGTATAGCCCATTTATCCAGTTTTTTACTCGTAAAGGAAATAGATAACATCTACGTGCGGTTAAAAAATTGTATTCTAGTTTAAATTCACGGGCGTAAATCAATATTAGCTCTTTGAGCCCGCCGAAATATTTTCAGCATATTGTCAGATTTTTAATGAATTCTGCAACGTCCTAATTTACATATAAACTCGGCTTTAGCATAACAAACATTACTTCTACAGGTAATATTAAGCGCCGCATCAGCATTTCTCCCATTTCAAGAAACTTTCCCGTCCTCATATGCGGCAATCCTGAAAATTATTCCCCAGGAATGTCGACGAGCTCTTTCGTGAGCTCGTACTAATTATTTAGGTACGCAAAATTGGTAGTTACGGCGAAATCTTATCCTGGTTACGACTGTGACTGTGGTATTGATTGTCTTGGTAGGTTTTCGAGATATACCGGGTACGTGTATTAAAATTATCACGTTTATAGTCTATTCCAGAAAGATGTAGATTAATAAAAGCTCATTAGGTATGCAGAGGGACTACATCAGAGTAACCCAACGAATTTTTAAGCCATTTTTATAATTTGGCCTTGATTTCATTGCAAAATTGTTTATTATCATTAGCAGGTAGTACCACCCGGGTTTAGGTCAATTTATGGGTTTTGCCAGTTCTCTGATGTCAATTCCTTGATCAAACAGTAGTTTAACGTCTTTCATATTGAATGTCATGTTGTGTATTGCTACAAATCTTTTCACTTGCGCTCAAATAAGTTCTATAGGATTTAGTTCGAAATGATATGGCGGTGTGCGCAGCATAGTTACACTATATGGCGTTCACCGAAATTGAGCAGAACTGGACGGAACTCGATTCGATTAAAAAAAAGCATCATGAGACTTCATAAAATAAACAAATGTTAATTAATAAATAATATATGTATAACAACCTAAAAAATATGCGCCGAAGACTAAAATATTTGTATTGTGATATAAAATTTAAAAAATTACTCTTTTTTCTTGCCGGTACTAGAAGCAGTAGAGCGCCTGTTTCTTCCCCCCTGCATCTGTCACTGGTTAAGTTGAATCAATTTTTTTTGCATTGCCTTCTATCTTCGATATACCGAATTGTCGTTTTTTGCATCGTCAAATTTAGAACCCAAGGAGTGATCTAGGAAAATCCCTCGCCAATAATTGGTATCCATTAGTTATAATTATTATAAACATGCAAAAAAGCCAAAATGTGAATAAATAGTCAAATCTAAAAAGGTAGAATGTTATCCCTGCCTTAAAACCAACTAACAATTTTGAAATTTTAAATATTTTTGTTCTATTGTACAATTACGACTTAAGAGCGTGAAACGTGGCATCGTTTCCTGGCTTATTCGAGTAAATGTAATGTAAAAAGGACCCCGTACGAAGCTTATGGGAAATGGCTTTCGGCTAATTTTTCTGAATTTTTAGTATCTTGTAGATCTTGACGTCCTGATTAAAAGTGTTAATGGCCGTAATCCAATCCCATGGCTAGTTTTTGAGTTATGGTCTTTTAAAGTTGGCAACTTTTTGCTTTGAGATTTTATGCATTGTCTGGAGTTTTCACTTCTTTCTTAAAAACTATCAACTTTTTAATTTTTTTTTATTGATGGAAAGGTAGGCCTTAAGTTTTCTTTCACTTATATAAAAATAAAATATGTACAGGATATTGAATAATTTATAGGCGGATTAAATACATTCTAAAAAATTATGAAAATCCAAAACAAAAATTTTACTTATTTTTTGAATTTTGAAAACAAACAGCTAGATTTTGTTCATATTTTAATATCTTGTAGTACCAAGCTGTGGATGAAAAAAAAGGGATTGGTGTAGAATATATTGCCGGGTATTTTATTTTCCAAAAAAAAACTGAAAATTTACCTGAAATCGTAATAAACGATTTTTAATTGATTCATTTAATTATTATGCCAATCTGTAACAATTTTCTCTTACAATAATTATTCTCTAACCCATTCTTTTCTTAGATATACAAAGTGAGCTAGTTACAATGATTTACACAAGTAAAAACTTTTAAATACTTATAGGAAAGTAAAAAATATAAATTATGAAAAAATAACATTTTGGTATGACTCTAAGATAATCTAAACGTATCATGTACAAAAGCCAAGGTATTTTGCGAAAAAAATATTGTATAATTTAACACTATTTTGTCATTTGATAAAAAGAACTAATTATCCTATATTTAAAAGTTTTCACTTGTGTACATCATTGTAACTGGTTCACCCTGTATATCTAAGATAAGAATATGTTAGAAAATTGTTGTAAAAGAAAATTGTTACAGATTGGCATAACAATTAAATGAATCAGGTGAATTTTATATATTTTTTTGGAAAATTAGATACCCGGCAATATATTCTACATCAACCTATACTCATTTTTTTTTATCCACAGCTAGGTACTACAAGATATTAAAATATGAACAAAATCTAGCCGTTTGTTTTCAAAATTCAATGGGCCAATTTTTTTTTGGATTCTCATAATTTTTTAATCTTAGAATTTATTTAATCCGCCTATAAATTATTCAATATCCTGTACATATTTTATTTCTATATAAGTGAAAGAAAATAAACTTAAGGCCTACTTTTCCACCAATAGAAAAAAATAATAAGAAAGTTGATAGTTTTTAAGAAACAAGTGAAAACTCCAGACAATGCATAAAATCTCAAAGTAAAAAGTTTCCAATTTAAAAGGCCATAACTCAAAAACTAGTCATAGGATTGGATTACGGCCATGGACACTTTTAATCAGGACATCAAGATCTAGAAAATACTATAAATTCAGAAAAATTAGCCGAAAGCTATTTCCCATAATCTTTGTGCGGGGTCCTTTGACTAAGGGGTTCACAAGAACTTCTAGTTTGGCGGATGATAACTTTATATTTTGTAAAAAAAAATTAATTATATAGGTTCAAATTATATCATCTGCCAAGCAGAACATAAAAATATAAATATTGCGCCTATTTATGCTAATTTCTTATCTTCCATTAAAATTACAAACAATGCCTCGATATTATCCTCAATATCTCGACTAACGCCAAGCCACTTAATTCTCGTGAAATTCGTTTTTATAATATTTTGTATATAAAAAAATAAGTTTTATTGCCATCGCCCGACGCAGGTACAACACACGCGATGTGATGAAAACGCAAAGTTTGTTCGTGGTGATTCATAGACTACTCTTTGCTCTTAAACTTAGTACAGCTTTAAATTTATGTTGAGGTTGTACAAATAAATTTTATGTTTGATTCAACGCAGAACTAAGCTTAAGCCGTAATTATACAACCGCGCCTAAGAAAGGTAAGAAATAACAAAGTCTAGGTCTCATTTTGTAGTGGATGATTTTACATTTCAATTTTAACTTTTAGGTTTCTATTTTAGGTATGATGATGTTCGAAAGGACAAAACGATTGTAAAAAAATTTAAAAAAACATTTAAATAAAATCGAGACTTTCATATTCTATATCACGAGACTCTCGTACGAGACTAGGAATCATCTTGCGACGAGATTCTGTTAAAAAAGTGTGAGATATTTCATCTCATGTGACACTAGCTAGTACTGCTCGTAATAATAGATAATAAAACTTTAACATACTTTTTTATGACTAAACCATTTTCATAAAATTCTGGGAAAGTCGATAGTTAATTTATTGTAATATGGATAATGTATAAAATATTATATTTTTCAAACATCATTATATTATGTTATATTTTCGTTTATGTTGACTAATATTCAATTATGAAATTAAAATTTATTAACGCACATGTTCAATATAATAAAATTCCCATTATTTTTAATATGTTACAACCTAATAATTTTTATAATATGCTACGGCCTTAAGGGACTTTACCAGAAGTGGTTTATAATGGCCATAAAACGGCGTAAGTGGCAATTAGTTGTGATTTATTTTTTATTAGAGTTTTTATTTGTTTTTAAGATTTATACTTCAAAGTGGCAACGTAGTCATATTTTTAGTAGCATAAAATAATTACATTGATTCAAATACAAAAATTCGACGTTTTACAATTTCAACAATTTACTAAAATCGTAGATTTCAACTAACCAGCCAAATTTAAGTGATTTTCCTATAGTCTATTTCAGAAAGGTGTAGAGTAATAAAATGGGAAATTCCGTCCAGTTCGGCTCAATTTCAGTGTCGGCCATAGGCACACCTGAAAGCGAAAGTGATTTTTAAAAGAAGGTTTGCTAACCTTTCAGTCGTTCAATACGGGAGATTACCACGAGGACATGAATTCGAATGTTTTTAAGGACTATTTTGGTGAAATATTTTCCAGCTGATTCAGTCGTAGTTATGGATAATGCAAGCTATCATTCACGACGCATAGAGAAGACTCCAACTTCATCTTGTAGAAAATAAGAAATTAACCAACAAAAGTATTGGATTTAAAGATAATTTGATAAAGAAGAAACTAATATCTATAGCAAATTTACACAAACATCGTCTTATGAAGTATGCCGTGGAAGATATAGCCATGTCGTTGCGAACTAAGATAGAGCTAGAAGATATAGTTGAAAATCATGTATATTTCAGAAATATGTAGAGTAATAAAAGCTCATTGGGTACGCAAAGGGACTGTGTGACCCAACGAATATTTAAGCCTTTGGCATTGATTTTATTGCAAAATTCTTTGTTTCATCAAGTGCAGGTAATACCACCCGGATTTGGGTCAATATATGGGTTCTGTCTATTGTTATCCATTCACAAATAATAAAAATAGTGTGACAAAGGCGTTCATTATGTACATGTACACACTTAATTTTTATTAAACATTATAAAAAAAAATACAAAATACATTATACAGAAATTAAATTATAAAAAATCATAATATTCGTCGTCATCTGAGGAACTATCATCTCCTCTTGACATTATAATTAACGGGTCGACGGTCCGATCGATCAGGTGGTCAAGAACCCACATTTTCTCCTCTTATTTAATGACATGATGGACTGCTTTTGGCCAGTTCTCTGGTGTAATTTCCTTATTGGCTTGATTAAACAGTAGCTTAACGTCTTTCATTTTGCATGTCGTGTTGTGTCTTGCTACAAATCCTTTCACTTGCGCCCATATAAGTTCTATAGGATTTAGTTCGCAACTATATGGCGGTGTGCGCAGCACAGTTACACTATCTTTTTCAGCTGTATCCTTCACGGTATATTTCATAAAACAATGTTTGTGTAAATTTGCTATAGGTAACAGTTCCATCTTTATCAAATTATCTTTTTTTTCTTTGGTTAGTTATCATAAATAATTTAATGCATAAAATTTACCTACGCCTATGGCCAACATCGAAATTCAGCCGAACTGGACGGAATTTCCCATTTTATTACTCTACACCTTTCTGAAATAGACTATAGAAAAGAAGAAAACTGTTAGATTAGGTGTTTATACTATTATGGGAGACGGCCATTTTATAAACAAGAAGTTTATGTAAAGGTTTACCATCACTTCTACATTAGTACGGATCATTAAGATATATAAATAAGGTTGTGGCAAATTTTATATCATTTCATTATAAACGCATTGGTAACCATTACTACAAGTTTTATATAATGGTGATAGAAACAGTTATATTACCTTATTATATACTTGTAATCTTATAAACTCCTTATATCCTTCTTATATACTTTTATTACCTTTATATAACCATTATATAACTTGATGTTACCTTAAGTTGCGAAAAATGTTTATTGGGTAGGTACTGTATTCTTTTATTTACTAAAGTTCCGAGCATACTTTTTTTTATTAATTGTACTATGCCCGCCCCGAGGGTCGAACTCGGACGTTAGTAATTCAACCACAGAGCTACTTACTCTTTCAAACATTTTTTTACAATTATCACATGGAATTCTAATCTCTATCGGTTAATTCTAGAATACCCCGAGGCGCCTACGGGTATCGATGGAATCGTAAGTGATTTGTAATGAAGGTTTCATGTTGTCGTCCCTTTTTGTCTAATGAAAGGTGAGCGATTAATAAAATAAGCCCGGTTTTTAATTAAAATATTTAAATTAAGGCATGGAGTAGTATTGAATAAAAAAATAAAACAAGAGCTCTTAACGTATTTTTCTTTTTTTCTTTTCTTCGACAACATTTTTTCATTGTGTTTAAACAAGTGTTTGTAAGGTTAATACAAAATTAGATTCCAAAGATTCTTTGAAACAACGGCGAGATGTTTAAATTAAAAATATGATAAAAATACCTTGAGAAGTTTCCTTTTCATATAAAGGGTGTCCCAAATGATATATAATTGTATATTTTAATAATAATAATAATAATAATAATAATAATACGTTTATTGTCATAAAAATTCAAAAGTTGAACATCGACAACGTCAGGCCTTAAGCTAAAAGGTTAAAATTACAATAAATATAAAATGTCCATAATTACAAACGCAAATAAATATATAAATAAATCAGTACATTACACATATTACAAGTAGTATTCATACAACTACAACATTAGATGCCAACGACACAGAAACACAATGCTAAAAAGAGTGAGCTTCACCCACCGTTTAGATACTCGTTAATTGAGTAATATTCCTTTTCAATTAGGAACCTTTTAAGAAGAGTCTTGAATTTTGCATCACTTTGCATCCGTTTCACATTTGGAGGCAGGGCATTATAAACCTTTATACATCCAATAAGTGGACTCTTATCATAAAGCGCTGTGTGGTGAATGGGAACACTAAGATCATTTCTACCACGCGTTATCATGGCATTGTACAAATCGCCATTTTTTAAAAACATATGCAAATTCTTTCTAGTAAACTGAGCAGCATTAAAAATATATAGAGAGGGCACAGTCATAATGTTTAGATGTCTAAATTTACCTCTACAACTTTCATTATAGCCCAGTCCAAACAATAACCGAATTATCTTTTTTTGAGCGACAAAAACCTTATGTGAATTTATCACTGAAACACGATACCAAAATATAATGCTATATGATATTATGGACTGGACACATGCATGATAAAATGTTAACATGCCGTTTAAACCCAACTGGTCCCTCAAATACCTAATAACATACGTGGACGAGCTCATTTTTGAGAGGATCGCACCAACCTGCTGGTTCCATTGCAGCTTCTGATCCACGATTACTCCAAGAAATTTGACACTATCAGAATTGTTGAAACCTGCATTATCAATGGTAAGTTGCAGATCCTCATCATTAGAATGGTTGAAAAGAATAACCGTAGTTTTATCAATGTTAAGTCGCAGATGATTCTCCATACACCAGCTTGACATTCGACTTATGACGTCAGTTACCTGGCCAGAAAGGGCAGTGACACTGAGGTCAGAAACGATGCAGGAAGTGTCATCAGCAAACTGATATAAGGCAGTCAAATTAATCCTCTCATGAAGATCGTTAACAAATATTAAGAACAGTATTGGACCCAAAATAGAGCCCTGAGGCACACCGATATTCACATTCCTTGCGTCGGAATTTACAGATCTGCCACCCTTGTGCGAACTCAATGACACAACAAACCTTCTATTACACAGGTATGAGCGGAACAAGTTATTTGGTGCACCCCGAATACCCAAACACTCAAGTTTAGAAAGCAATAACTCATGATTTATAAGATCGAACGCCTTGCTAAGGTCAAAGTAAACTCCACCTACCACTCTCCTTTTATCCCTCTGTTCCATAATTTGATCAAGAGATTGAAATATTGCCGTAATTGTTGATCGCTTGGGTATAAATCCATGTTGACCGACATAGAAAAGATTGTTATCCATAAAATAGTTCAACAGTCTGATATATATAACCTTTTCAAAGATCTTAGAAAAAACTGGGAGCAGCGAGATAGGCCTGTAATTATTGATATCCCGTTTATCCCCCTTTTTAAATACTGGAATAATTTTGGCAATTTTAAGTGAGTCAGGAAATAAGCCGTCCTCAAAACACTCATTAATTAAGTTAGCCAAAGGAAAGCTTATAGAATCAGCGATTTCCCTGATGACAGCTGGTGGGACATCGTCGATGCCAGCAGAAAATTTTGGTTTTAACATCTTAATAATTCCTGCAACCTCATCAGGAGTAGTGGGCTCCAAGAAAAAGGAGTATGGTACGCGATCCAAGTCTGAAACAGGGGTTGCGACATTAGTCGCCATATTATCGTTGGATAAGTCAAAAAAAGAAGAAAATACTGTAACAAGGGCTTCTGGATCTCGAATAATACTATTATTGTATTTTATTTCCATTTCTAATTTCTTTTTGTTTCTGGTCTTATTAATTAATGACCAAGTGGTCTTTGAGACATTTGAGGAGTTCAGAATAAAATTATTGTTGAATCGTATCTTTTGTTCTTTAATATGTTTATTATAATCTTTCTTACCTTGCTTATACAACTGCAGTACCTCTGGGCTGTTAGTTCTTTTGTACAAAGCATACATATCTCTAAGACTCTGCGACTGCTGTTTTATTGCCTGGGTTACCCATGGTTTTCCCGTATTAACTCTCTTTTCTGTTGTCTTACGCAAGGGAAACCATGTGTCAAAATAATACCTAAAAATACCAGCAATTAATAATTATTTAAATACATATTTATTTAATTGATTACGGATTATTACAAAAACGTTTCTATTGCATACCAAATTTTTTTGGAGCCAAAATGTAGCTCATAGACAATCTCAATCGACTTGCTTTCCATTTTTCAAAAACATTTTTTCCTAAATTTCTAGCGAATTTGTTCCAGTTAAAGTCCCCACCCTGTATAGTGTATAGTCATACTACATTTTAAATGTTACTTAGGAGACATGACACCAAGTTTATTAACTTTGATTAAGGCAAAGCGGAGGTATCAAAAGAGGTTCCCCTCCTCCCCTCAGTTTATTTAATAAAACACTTAATTCTTAACGTAACTTCATCTCATTTACGTATGGACTATTTCTTCAAGTTGATAACTTCATTTGGCATATTATCGATAAAAATCCTCTACTGGTAAAGGACCCCGCACAAAGCTTATGGGAAATGGCTTTCGGCTAGTTTTTCTGAATTTTTAGTATATTGTGAACTTTACAGTAACTTATTAATAATTAAAATATATATACAGAGTGATTCACGTTGAGTGGCCTATTAGAAGATCTCGGAAACGAGTAAACTTATCTTTCTAAAAATTTGATAGCAGGCATAATTGGCTTTGAGCTTTTAAAAAATTATATTTTGACGTTTTTATTACTTCCGGTTATACCGGAAGTTAATGTCAACTTTGCTATTTTAAATAGAACACCCTATATATTTTAGCATTTTTGATTACCTTATTAAAATCTAAATAACTTTTGTTCATAATAATCTATTCCTATCTCTAACCGTTTTTGAGATTTTAATTATAAATGGATTTTTTTGTGTAAAAACGCTCCGAGAAGAAAGTTAAGTAACTTTAAAACTAATAAAGGTAAACATTTAAAATGTGTAAGCTTTTAAGTAATATATAGATCTTTAGTTTAAATTACTTAGGTTTCACGTTTTTTATACAGGAAGTTCTTAAAATTGTGTCAATGTTTCCATTTAAATAAATGTACATAAGTCAATTTTTGCGAATCGAACACCCTATTTTTTAGCTTACTAACGTGTAGAGAATTAAATTTCCTATCTAAACGCCTAATATGTTACAATCTACATGTTTAGTCGTTTTGGAATTATGAGCAATTTAAATAAAAAATCTTAAAATTTCTGTTTGTGTTAATGTTTATTTTTGAAATTAAGGCTTCGACTGGGATTTTCGTTTCACTTTGATCTTTGTTACTATTTCTGATTTTTTTAAATAAAATTATTTTAATAATTATTATTCCCTATTCTCAGACTACCAAGAATGAACGTCATTTTAAATAAGTTAACTAGAATATGACAACAGGGCTAAGATAAGTGTCAACTTTAAAATCATTTTGGTCAAAGCCTACTTTACAAATTGGCAACAAAGATCAAAGTCAAACGAAAATTCCAGTCGAATCCTTATTTTCAAAAATAATTAAAACAAACAGAAATTTTAAGATTTTTTATTTAAATTGCTTATAATTCCAAAACGGCTTAAAATGTAACATATTAGGCGTTTAGATAGGAAATTTAATCCTCTACTTAGTAAGCTAAAAAATAGGGTGTTCCATTTGCAAAAATTGACTTGTAATGTACATTTATTTAAATGGAAACATTGGCACAATTTTAAGAACTCCCTGTATAAAAAACGTGACACCTAAGTAATTTAAACTAAAGATCTATATATTACTTAAAAGCTTACAAAATTTTAAATGTTTACCTTTATTAGTTTCAGAGTTACTAAACTTTCTTCTCGGAGCGTTTTTACACAAAAAAATCCTTTTATAATTCATATCTCAAAAACGGTTAGAGATAGGAATAGATTAATATTAACAAAAGTTATTTAGATTTTAATAAGGTTCCATTTAAAATAGCATAGTTGACATTAACTTCCGATATAACCGGAGGTAATAAAAACGTCAAAATATGTTGTTTTAAAAGCTCAAAGCCAATTATTATGACTGCTATAAAATGTTTAGAAAGATAAGTTTACTCGTTTCCGAGATCTTCTAATAGGCCACTCAACGTGAATCACCCTGTATACCTAATAGTAAAATTCACAAAATTAAAACAAAAATAAAAATACTTATAATATTTAACTTTAGAACAATATATAAATTATCAAAAGACATTTTGTTATGATTCTAAGATAATCTAAACTAAACGTATAATGTACAAGAGCCAAGATATTCTACGAAAAAAATATTTTATAATTTAAAAATAATATTTTGTCCTTGATAAAAAAAAATATTTTTTAATTTTCCTACATTTAAAATTTTTCACTTGTGTAAATTATTGTAACTGGTTCAGATAAGAATGTGTTTAAAAATAATTATATTATTACAGATTGGCATAGTAGTTAAATGAATCAATTAATAGTCGTTTATTACGTTTTCAATTAAATTTTCAGTTTTTTTTTAAATAAAATACCTGGCAATATATTCTACGTCAACCTATACCGATTTTTTCATTCACAGCTTGGTACTTACTACCCGATATTAAAATATGACCAAAATCTAGCCGTTTGTTTTCAAAATTCAAAAAATTAATAAAATTTTATTTTTGGATTTTCATAATTTTTTAATATGATTGATTAATTATTTAATCTGCCTATAAATTATTATTCAGCATCCTGTACATATTCTATTTCTATATAAGTGAAAGAAAATAAACTTAAGGCCTACTTTTCCACCAATAGAAAAAAATAATAAGAAAGTTGATAGTTTTTAAGAAACAAGTGAAAACTCCAGACAATGCATAAAATCTTATAGTAAGAAGTTGCCAACTTTAAAAAGGCCATAACTCAAAAACGAGTCATATGATTGGATTACGGCCATGCACACTTTTAATCAGAACGTCAAAATCTACAATTTACCAAAAATTCAGAAAAATTAGCCGAAAGCCATTCCCCATAAGCTTTGTACGGGATCCTTTAGGAACTTTAAGATAATTTTTCTTGGTCGGATGTAATGTATTTCTTCCTTTCAAAAAATTGTGTTAAATGGTCTCTAAGATAAATGACTGGACTGGCGTCCATTTGTATTTGACAACCCTATATATATTGTAATGTTTTAATAAAAAAAAGTCAAATACTCCTGGTGGGATTTGAACCTGTGACCTTGCGATCTGTAGGCTAGACTCTATTCACTACGCTATCACTACCAATAAGAATTTGTTGTTTAATACTGTCACGTGGGGAAGAATTAAAGGCGACAAGTCTCCATAACACCTACTTTATTATATAATATAAAACGACAGTTGAACGGTTACATAAAATTAAGTTTTACTTACAACATTATTAACTAGGGACGAGCTCTCTAGGGCAAAGGGCTGATAACCGGAACAGGACTCTGCGCTGCTACTGACCCAATATTACTTATCTGGACCGAGTCGTATCTGCCCAAAATGGTGTCGACCGAGTGGTTTCTAACCAAATGATCGGCTTGAATGGTCTTGACCAAACTGGTCGAGACCCGAATGGTCCCGACCCCGAATGGTCTCTTTTACATAGTACCGGCCTGCTATTTATACCAATCAGTATCAATAAACTAACCCAGTTATTGATTGGTAACACAATGCAAGCTCGGCAATATGCTTAGATAGCATTCTTGTAGTGTGCTTGTTTTAATAACAAATAATTGGGTCAGTAGGTATATTTAATATTAACTTTAAATAATAAGAAAAAGGGAATTTTGGATAAAATAGAATGTTCATATAATGTCTATATATGACATATTCCCCGGGCCAAAAAAAGCTAGCCCCTAGCTTTAAATCTTAAAACTAAATAGGCTTATACAAATATATATACTTTATAATACAAAAAAATATACGCTTTATAATACAAAACAAATTATACACTTTATAATACAAAAAAAAAATATACACTGCTGGCTTTCTTTTTAGGAAATAGTCTTATCGCTACGATAGAGTTCCAACACGCTACCAGATTCTTCGAGCGCACACCTAACACAGTTTTGTCTTTCACACTCCCGCACACGGTTTCCGGTAACTCGTCCTTCGATTTCCCATGTAGGTTGTTGAAGGAGAATGCGATGCTGAGTCTCACCACATGACAGTTCATTGTTTCCATGATACAGTTGGTTGTTTCGTGCTAAGGGTTGGTTCCATGCTCAGGGGATTGTTGGCTTAATCATCCCTGTATTTTAATAACACCAGCACCAAGAAGATTGATATCGGTGGCTGGTTTGTGTAGCTATGGATCTCCCTCCTCTTACGAGTTCGGCCACCGAACTCTTGGATTGGACCCAACTTGTACTGGTTGACTGCAGGGTTAAGCATTAGTACCATCAACGTACCGTACCGTGTGAGGCTTGGTGGGAGCATGTTTGGCATAACATGCTGGCTGCCAATCTGTGGGTGTTTTCCTTGCTCTGGGCTGGAAGGTGGGAGCGTGTGGACTCCATTGGTTACATGAAATAAAGAGAATGACCAGCAGTATATTCATAGTCAATGACAAGTATATAATATAATAAATAATATTACACAAAAATTTTAATTTAAGACGGATTTTAACCCAATTAAGTTTCAGAAATGAAAGAAATTTTATACCAAACGATTTTTACACCTCCTTTTCGATTATCTAACAGATTTGATACATGAACCAGGTCCCCATAAAATTACTGCTGATGATGACACTCCAATAGTGTCGAAACATATCCCCAAAAACAAGTTATTAAATATATAGTGGTGTGCGAAAAACTTTCATTTAATTTAACAAGTGTTTAAAAAGTATCTAATGTTCTCCCAGATTAAAGAAATGTGCTTTATTTTGTTTTAACTTTCACCCTGTTATTACAATCTCCTTAGATTTCTTTTACTTTGCTACACAATTATTAAAAACAATCTCTTTTTTGTGACTTGTTAATTCTACTCTTTACTCTTTATAACCTCTTTTATATTTCTCTTTTCACTAACAATGGCAAATCCCTATTTTGCCTCGACGAACATTCAACTCAGTAATAAACTCTTTTTTTATGTCTCTCACATACTACCTCATATAGTATAATACCTCTGCTACATTTTATAGGCGAACATTCAGCTTTTTTAACACATAGCCATCTTCCATGTTCCCCTACTTATTCAAAATATAATTCTTATGGTTAGGCAAGCATTCAACTTTTACGCATTCAAGCATTTGAAAGTCATCTTCCATGCCCCCCTACTCATTTATTTAAAATATAATTCTTATGTTTAGGCAAGCATTCAACTTTTAAGCAAGTCATCTTCCATGCTCCCCTACACTGAAATTATTTGAGTAGTAGAATTATTGCTACATAAGTCACGCTTGACTCGTAGGAACCAAATCAAAATTCCAAAACAACTACTCCTCTGGCTATATGCCTCGTCAGGTATTGGATAATATGGGATTTTGCTTGTCCTATCGCCCTGTATCTGTAATAATTTTATAGTTCAACAAGATAATAGACTAATCGAAATCCTTTATACGTATCGCATATATAAAACAACTAAGTTTAACCTGGGTGAAAGTTTTTTTAAAAATTATTCATCCTTATAGCTTATTATTATAAATCGATTTTGATTTTAACGTTTTAAATGTATATGAAATATTTATTCTTACATATTATAACTTTTTTATTTTTCAAATTTCTTTAGAGAACAGGAGATGCATTATCCGGTATTTGTAATCCGGTAATTTACTTATTATTATACATTTTTAAGATTAATCGGTCATGTTTTTAAAAAATATTATGTTTATATTATTAGATACAATAACAAATTATTTATTTAATATTTGATATATTTCTATACCAAGTGACCACAAAAATTACAAATTTATATTAAGATAATTTATATTTTTATAATATGATGGTGACCATTTGGTTTTAATCATACCATAAAACAGACATACATACACACACACACACACCATCACACGTTTTTGAAAATACTTGATAATTATTTTGCTAGTAGTTGTAGCGGGTACTTTTTTGACTGCCCTTAGTACCATTGCACGCCCAGTGCTAGCGAAACTCCTTAGGGGAACTGTTTATTGTAATTAAACAGTTGTAATAAATAAATTATGTGATTGATATTTTCAATTATTGTTTTGCACATTAGTATAGTGTTTTAAAGAAAAAATAAATTATTAAGAATTAATTAAACAAAGACAACCCCACTAATTAAAATTGAGAAAAAATAATATAACTTGTGAGTATTGGACATTTGGATGAAACGGAATATTTAAAAAAAAAAAATTTTAAAACAAAAAACGCCCTGTAATTTTAAAAATTTATATATTATATATAATACTCAATGTCAAGTTTAAATTGTTTGTAGTGCAACCTAAAAAAAAATAAACGTAAATAAATAATTGTTTAATTAGTTGCTGACTAAGCCAGCTGTTAACATTAAACTTGGTTTTGTTATATCGGCGATATATTAAATTTCATTGTCACTAAATAATTCCGAAAATTTCTTTTTTAAATAGATTTCGCGATTTTCAAAGGACCTTTTTTCCTCTGCATTTGGGGTTACTGGCAGACTTGTTTCCTTGTGACTTTGTACGGTTTCCCGTATTATTAAATTTAATTTTTCGCACCTTTTTTGTTCTCTTCTGCGTTTGTTTAATTTTGTTCGAGCCATAAAAATTTAAACAGTAATGCTAATATACGAAATTCCAAAATATTTGTGTCCTTTTTGAATGGTTATTTTTGGGAAATAGTCAGTATAGTTATTCCCGCCAGCGTGAACGGGCACAAGAATAAGAAACTAACTTGTACTGTTAACAACAATTCTAAAGCCCCGCCAGCGTGAAAGGGCACAGGGTAGAATTATTATCATCCGTACTGGTTACAGTAACCCTAGCTCGCCAGCGCTAACTGGCACAAGACGGGATTATTTGTATTATTTGGTCTGGATAACCCTAATCTCGCCAGCGTTAACGGGCACAAGACGGGGTTATGTCAGAACTATCAGGGGTTAGAAAATATTGTTTAAAAAACACACAAATTAACGAAAAAAGAGAATACCTATACAATACAATAATCCTAACCTCGCCAGCGTTAACGGGCACAAGGCGGAATTATTAGTAATTTTCGGTTTATATAACGCTAGCCCGCCAGCGCGAACTGGCACAGGACAGAATTATAGTCAACCTCTCGGACACAAAAAGATACTATTATTATAAAAAATAAAATAATGTTATTATAAAAAAATAAAAAATATGGACACAATAAATGGAAAAGCTCAAAAAAAATATGAAATAATATTAAAACACTTGGTAAGTTAGGAAGAACTTACCAACGAGAACAAACACGGCGCCTCCACCAAATGTCACGTGGGGAAGAATTAAAGGCGACAAGTCTCCATAACACCTACTTTATTATATAATATAAAACGACAGTTGAACGGTTACATAAAATTAAGTTTTACTTACAACATTATTAACTAGGGACGAGCTCTCTAGGGCAAAGGGCTGATAACCGGAACAGGACTCTGCGCTGCTACTGACCCAATATTACTTATCTGGACCGAGTCGTATCTGCCCAAAATGGTGTCGACCGAGTGGTTTCTAACCAAATGATCGGCTTGAATGGTCTTGACCAAACTGGTCGAGACCCGAATGGTCCCGACCCCGAATGGTCTCTTTTACATAGTACCGGCCTGCTATTTATACCAATCAGTATCAATAAACTAACCCAGTTATTGATTGGTAACACAATGCAAGCTCGGCAATATGCTTAGATAGCATTCTTGTAGTGTGCTTGTTTTAATAACAAATAATTGGGTCAGTAGGTATATTTAATATTAACTTTAAATAATAAGAAAAAGGGAATTTTGGATAAAATAGAATGTTCATATAATGTCTATATATGACAATACATGACACTCTCTTCAGTGCGATTTGTTTTTTCTGGTAACATTTTTCAGTATATTATTAACATTTTTTATAATTTCAGTTGGCTTATTTTCACACTCTAATTCTAAATGACTCGAAAAATACATGATAAATAAGTAAAACACTTTACAATTACTCCTTTCTAAAATTTGTTCTGTCTGTGTGTCAAATTGGCACCATATGTTTAAATTAAATATTGTGCCTTTTATTTCAACACTTTTTCCTCATTTTCTTGATCGTAGGAAAAAAAATAATTACAATATTTTTTAGTGGGCAATTTATTACCACAATATACCGAGTGACACAAAAAAGTGCTCACCCCCTTCCCCCCCCCCCCCCCCAATTTTTTCCGAAATTTTGAAATTTTGAGAGAGAGAAAAGAGCCTATACTCCTTGACGTTGTACAAACGTCGTATTTACGTTAATATATTTTTAGATTTTTAGTTTAGGTACCGCCGATATTATCTAACATCGGCTATTTAAGTTCTCGCCTAAAACGTCTCCCAAGAAATACCTTTCGCGACGTTAAAACTCCTTAGATTAGTAAACATCGTTCGTTTTAACGTTACCAAACGTCGCCTGTTGCGACGGAGATATATCCAACGTACAAGAACGTTGTAAAGACCAACTAAATGGGGGAGGGATGGCTCTATTTCATTTCACTGAATTATATAAACTATTTTAAAGTGTGGCATATTTAATTTTAAACAAAACTAAAACAAATTTAAAAAAATAACAACTGTTAAATTGCCGCATGCAGCGTGAGAATTTTTAAGGTTATGTTGTTCCCTTTCACGGGTTTTTATTTACAGAAATAAGGTTTTAATTAAGTTGCAAATTTCAACCTTTTTGGCGGTTTAAGGTTCGGTTTGCACTAGTTTGCGTCACCTATTTAAACTTTAAATTCAAAAAAGTATTAAATAGGTGCAATATTTTAAACTTAGAGTTTTAAAATGTAGATTTTCCAACTTATCGTGTTTTTGTTAAAATAGGTAATATTTTAAAATGAACTGCGGACCTCGCCATTAAGATCAAAATGTCGCCATGTTTGACCACTTTATAATTTATCAAATTTTCGTGAAACGCGTTTTAACTAAATTTAAATCGACAACTACATGTAGATTCACTTTAATACACAATTTGAACAACATTTTATTATATTTTTTTTTACTTTTCCCATTTTTATTAAATTTTTTTTTAAAGATCATAATTTTGAAGGCGATTCTTAAATTTCGGAAGTATTATATAATATATAATATTTAACAGTAAAGTGGCCGTTGTTACCATTTTTAGTATATCCCTTTGGCAATTTACGTGATTTAAATAAAAGATCTAAGTGCAATCATAATAAATAAAATAAGTATAGTACTTCTTACTCTTCAAAATTCAAACACTCATTTTTAACGATAACAATGGTTAACCCTAAAACAATCTTAAGACGCGGGGCAACGTAACAACACGAATTTTATTCTCCAAACTTGTGTAAATAAAGGTCGCTAGAACGTCGTGTTAACGTTGTGCAGCAACGTTAAGTCGACGTCACCGACGTTGATCCAACGTTACAATGCAACTTGGGTCACCTTTGCCTCAATTTAACTAACTTCGTATCTCTTACCGTTTTCCTCTTGAACACACACGAATTTATGACACCCTGATACTGACGATTTAATAACCGTGTTTGACACAATATTAAATAAAACAGAATATCTCCCTTGTGGTTGGTTAATCATACAGCAAAATTTTATAAATAAAAATTGTAGGGTAACGGGATGTGCATGTTACAAAGGCGGTTGGGATATTTACATAAACAATTATTTTCGAATTAAAAAGATACGAATAAGCATCAACACAAAGCCTGTAAACCTTAACAAGCCGTGTTCAAGTTAAAATAATTTCTTAATAGGAACGATTCCCAGGAGCAACTGCATTCCGGGCCTTAACCACAAGATTTCATAATAACCCGTTTACCTAATTAAGTATTGCTGTGTAACAAAATTACCCTTACTGCGATCCTGAACTTCGTAACAATAAACCTATTCACCCCGATCCACCCTGTAGTAATCCTTGTGGACCCTTTAATAATTATCTTCTGAATCTTGACAGTAACAAATTTAACTACCACGCTAGGTTGCCGAGGTGGAATCCTAAAAGTCAAGTGATGTTATTTTACTTTACAGGTCCGGTCCACAGTGGTTGTTTATTGGTGGGTCAAGCAGTGGCATAGCTAGAAAATTTGCTCGGGGAATGGGGGGGGGGCTCAATATTTTTACTCGTTTTTCTGTAAAATTGCATCATAAATCAATAACTAAAACGATATACGTCCGAAAACTTAATCTCTATATTAAACTGGACTTTTAAAAGGAAAAGTTTAAAACCTAAACGTTTTCTACAACATCTT
This sequence comes from Polydrusus cervinus, assembly GCA_935413205.1. NCBI lineage: Eukaryota > Metazoa > Arthropoda > Insecta > Coleoptera > Curculionidae > Polydrusus > Polydrusus cervinus. The sequence continues at coordinate 11,880,783 of OW284519.1, read as the reverse complement.
TGTAATCTAAGCCAAGAATACAGTATTTAAAGATTTAAATTAAGAGTACAAGCGTGACAAGAAAAATTATGTTGCAATTAGACTTTTAGACCCGAGCTCCTAGGCACGGGGGGGGGGGAGGCTGCCCCCCCCCCCCTCCCTTTAATACGCCACTGGGTCATTGCTTTATCGCTTAGGATACTTAAAATTATATTTACAAATTAATTTACCTTAAGAGCAAATAGCAGTCGATAAGTCATCACAAACAAATAGTGCATTTTTACGACCACCAGCATATTATACCCATATCTTAGTTATTTAGTTAACTAGAACAGAGGTAAGAAATATACACGGTAATTCCTAAGTTGATAAGTTGAATTTCTTAGGTGTGTATATAAGGCATTAAAATAAACACCATTTTCTAAAACTTTATAATAGGTGAGATACAGAAGTAAAAAATCTAAGTGCGGGCCTGGTCATCAAAACGTAGCCTGCTATACTTTATGTTGTTTGTCTTATCTCTTATTAGTCAAGCAATTTACGGGTCAGTGGTGAGTTATTTGGCAATCCGCTGCGGTGTGTTTTTCTGAAGCAAGTTAATTTTAGAGGGCATTAGAGTTTTGGACTTGCATTGTCTTTATTTGTTTTGAATCACTACGTTTCAACTGGTAAGCATCTCCAGTCGTCTTCGGGTGAATACTCAGTGTACACTGGAGATGCTTACCAGTTGAAACATAGTGATTCAAAACAAATAAAGACATTGCAAGTCCAAAACTCTACTGCCCTTCAAGAAACATCATTGTCTCCAACCTTTAAACAAATTAATTTTATATTGGTGACACGTGAAAATTGTAAAATTTGAAAACAATGAACTAGTAGATATGGTGCTAATTTACGGTGAGTATCGTCAAAGTGCGCTGATGCTTCGAGATTATACGCAGAACGCTTTTCCTTGAGGGCTTGTACCCAGAAGTTTTCTTAATGTTATTCAACGGGCAAGTTAGGCAGACCCGTATTATAATGGTGTACCTAATAAATGAATGTAAGTACCTTACTTTTGAGTTATTTAAAAATGTTGGTTTTTTAATGCCTTCTATACACAGCTAAAGAACAAGTATCAACTTAGGAACCACCCTGTATATTGTTTCGCTGGTATTGTTTACTATTTTCTTCCAATAAATCATCCTTATGGGGAAAATAATGATCTAAAAAATGTATTATAATTTAATGATTGAGGCACGAAAAATCACTTCACAACTATCATCGTGTGTTAAATTTAAGTTCTTGGGAAAACAAATAATTATAATAAATGTTATTAAACCGCTAGATTACGTGAGATAGAAATTCATAATAATAATGTTAGAGAAAATAGTCAAATCTTAACAAAATTAATTATTTTTAAACAAATTAATTGATTCAGCCGATACTAGGTGGAAATCCATAACTATTATATTATAGGATACAGTAAAACAAAGTTGAACTTGTAAATTTCCACTATATTAAAAAGAAGAAACATAACATGTTTCGCTGCACGGCAGCTTCGTCAGATGACAATGTGAAAAATTGTCATCTGACGAAGCTGCCGTGCAGCGAAACATGTTATGTTTCTTCTTTTTAATATAGTGGAAATTTACAAGTTCAACTTTGTTTTACTGTATCCTATAATATAATAATTATTTTTATTTTATATTTATTATCTCATGCCTACTAATATCGGTTTTCGAGGACATGACGAATCGAAATAATCTTTTAAACAAAGGCAGTAGCGGCTCGTGATAGTCGATACAGGTGGGGCCAAAATATCAAGTCAAAAATCTTTGATGAGAGTACAGGGTGTTACAAATTCGATGCATTGGCATTGCTATCCCAGTAACTATAAAAGATATAAATTTGGTTAAATAGAGGCAAAGTTGCACATTTTAATGATGAATTATTTGTTCAAAAAAAAATCTGATGACTTCCGAAGCATCCGAAAAAAAAACAAGAAAAAATTAATTTGTGTTTTTATTGTCTTTACGACAAAATATTGATTTTTTGGACAAACCAAGAGCACTTATTTAAGACAATTTTTTATTCTCTTCAAGAAAATAATCTTATTTTTCAGATACGACGTTCGTTTTTTAGATACCTGTAGCAACTCAATTTTTTCAAATTCGGAATTTTTTAAAAAATTTTGAGTAGCTTTTGACCTCTTAAAATTATTATCTCGTAAAATACTTAAGAAAGTGCCCTTGGTTTTTAAAAATAATAAGTACTTTTGTCATAAAAAAATAAAAACAAGTTTTTCGTTTATTTTTTCGGATATCTCTGGAAATCATCGAAATTTGATTAAGTTTCTTTTTAACAAATTGTTCAGCATTAAAATATGCAACTTTGCCTTCATTTAAGAAACTCTATGTCTCTTGTAGTTACCGAGATAGCAATGCTAGTGCATCGAGTTTGTACAACCCTGTATATAAAAAAAATCAAAAAACTTACCGACTAATTAAATGGAGCATTTGCAATAGTTGTAATAAAAAATGTTCACAAAACACTCAAATTATCTTATAAAAAAACTCTATAGGTACGTCTTTTTGTTATTTGAAAATAATTCAATGACTTTTGTTCTTGAAGTCATCGATATTGTTTACAAAATGTTTTTCGGCAGGCTACATACCTAAAGCGCTAAGTCTTTCCTCTATTATTTTATTCATTTTAAAATTGATAAACCGGAATCAGGAATATTATTATAATCCATCGACGGACTGACCTAAACCTAACCTACAAGACAAGAATAATTTGTGTTAAACAGTAAAAACTGTTTAAAATAAAACTATTTTAAAATCAATATCTCGACAGGGCAAACTGTATTCAAAACAGCTGCCATTTAGTATCAAGTAGTGGTAACAAAGACGAAGGCCTGATCCGATTGGAACGACTAAATAAAGCACGTGTAAATCCTCCAATCCCGGACGGATCGGAGGATCTGGCCCGCCACAAAATTTCTGAATTCTTTATGCGGCATTAAGAGAGGGCGATATATGATTATCTCTTTCGTAAGCGATGAACCTTCGATGAATAGCATGGCCATACATAGAAATCGCCGGCGTTGGGTAGCGCGAAGGAATTTTCGCGACGTCGGGGAGCTTTTGTACCGTTAGGCGTTATCAGATATTAAATGAACGCAATGTTTTAAATTTTAAATTATTCACAGTTACAAAAAGAATGAAGCGTAAAGATACAAAGCAATGATTATGAGTGTGAGTAAAAAAATAACTTGGTGTACAGGTAGGTAGGGCCATGGCACTAGTGACCCTACTGTATGAGCCGCCACTGAACAAAGGTAATATTAAAGAGCTAATAGCTCTGTGTCAAAAAGAGTTTTTTATTTAAAGGAAAAAAATACTCAATCAAATGTAGTATATGTTCAGTTTACGAAATTAGACAGGAGTTGAGTGCATTTTTGACAAATTTTAGGAGTGGCCCCGAAAATTTCTATCCTTTTCCGACTTGGTGGCCCCACATTTTCAAAGTTATTACTTTCGATTTAAGCCTCCCCATTCATATCACTCACGAGCCGTCACTGGTAAACCCAGTCCCAAAGAAATTCAAACTCGAGCCACCGCACCGGCTAGAAAAGGAATTGCCACAATGTTTTGGCACTCTCAAGGAAGCCTAAGGTAGATATACCCTAGAGAAGCATATTATACAAATACTAAAACTCATTTGCAAGAGACCATAAAAGCAAAAAAGGCGAGGAAAGTTGGCAAAGATGCCACGATAATGAGTGTTAATAAGACTCGTATCGGCTTATCTGCTCTGGTTTCATGCGGTTTTAAAAAAATTAACCTTACACTATACAGGGCTGGCCTGGCTTCTGGTTTTGCTTCCCAATCTGTAAAAAAACCTTCAAGAAAGACAATTTTTGAATAGGAAATGTCCTTACAAACAGCCAAAAATTAACATTTCAAACCAAATCACAACATTATTTTTTTCTACTTTCTCTTGGATATTTGCTGTTTGTTTAATACTAAAGTGACTGGATACATGAACTATTTCGGTAATGTATATTTCAGGAAGGTGTAGAGTAATAAAAGCTCATTAGGTATGCAAAGGGACTAAAGAGTAACTCAACGAATATTTAAGCCACTTTCATAATTTGGCATAATTTAAAAATTCTTTATTTTCATCAAGTGCAGGTAGTACCACCCGGGTTTGGGTCAATTTATGGATTTTGCCTATTGTTATCCATTCACAAAAACTGAAAATTTTTGTGTCAAAGGCGTACATTATGTACATATTTTTTATTAAAATAATATAATATACAATAATAATAAAAATACAAAATACAAATAACACATTATTCAGAAATTAAATTATAAAAAGTCATAATATTCTTTATCACCTGAGGAACTGTCATTTAATCTTGACGTTATAATTAACGGGTCGACGGTCGACGGTCGATGGTCCGATCGATCAGGTGGTCAAGAACCCACATTTTCTCCTCTTCTTTAATGACATGATGAACTGCTTTTCACCAGTTATCTGGTGTCACTTCCTTAATGGCTTGATCAAATAGTAGCTTATTAACGTCTTTCATTTTGAATGTCGTGTTGTGTCTCGCTACAAATCCTTTCACTTGCGCGCAAGTTCTATAGGATTTAGTCCGCAATGATATGGCGGTGTGCGCTGCACAGTTACACTATGTCATTCAGCTATCTTCCACGGCATATTTCATAAAACGATGTTTGTTTAAATTTGTTATAGTTACCTTATAATTCCTTCTTTATCAAATTATCTTCTTTTTTTCTTTGGTTAGTTATTGTAAATAATTAAATGCACAAAATTTACCTGCACCCATGGCCGACACCGAAGTTGAGTCGAACTGGACAGAATTTCCCATTTTATTACTCCCTGTATGTGCAATTGTATGTTAAAAGCACTTTTATCAGTAACATTTTGTTTGATTGTTTTAGTAATTAATTATATAAATAGCTAAATAAACTTAATCTAAAATTGTTGCACAACAATGTTCAAAAGCAAATAAAAATATCCTAAAATATTTGCACAGTTAATGTGCATTAAACAAAGAAACACCATTATAAACGTATCCTTAGACTAAAGTTTTTAAACAGATATCCGTCGGAAAAAAAGAATAGGTTTTTAGAATAAGGCAATGAATTTATGATTGTCTGTATATATAAATGTTCTGCAACGCTTCCTGAATTTTTTAATATTGTCGATATTTTTAATTTCTATAGGTAATATGTTATATATCTTAGGAGCCAGGTAACTGAAGAAACGTAAATTGATTGTAGTGGTACTATGTGGTATTCTTAGATGCTTGTTAGTATTGCTTCGCGTAATATGTAAATGGTTAATATGGTTTTTTAGTTCAGGCTTTTTAAGAATGAATATTGAGGCTGATAATATATAAAGGGATCGGACATTTAAAATTTCTGCATTGTAAAGTAAGTGGGTTGCGTAGCGTTTGTTTTTTTTAATAATTATTTTCAGTATGTGATTTTGAACAACATTTAATGGTTTTAGCGAATTTTTATACAGGCCACCCCACGCAATTATGCCATAATTAATTAGGGATTCTACTAATGCTTTATATATGGACAGTAACAATTTTTTTTTTAAATTTCTCTTAAGGTGTAAAATTTGTATATTAATTTCCTTATATTTTTTGTTAGATTTAAGACATGTATGTGCCACTTAAGGTGTTTATCAATAGTAACCCCTAAATATTTTGTGGTTTCTACTTCACAAATAACATCATTTAAGTTATTAACTTCTATTTCACATAGACTTAGATACTTAGATAATTTTAATATTTAACTTTTCGTGTTGTTATGGTCCCTATATATGAAAAAATATTTTTCATAAATGGAATCTCATTTATTTTACAAGCAAAATTTTTATAAAGAATGATTTTTTTGGTTTTACAATACAATTTGGCAACTTGCAATATTGTGACGTGTCACAACGAAGACGCGGGTTCTTTAATATGGGTTACAGCAGGCAATCTCTGCAGACTAGTTATGTCGGCGCTAAAATAGACTAGCATGCACGATGGATACCCTCGATAGCATCTAGCAGGGTCATTAGCTTAATTTTCGGTTAAATTTCGAATGGATATGATAACCATCAAGTGCTGCGCTGTCTTGCCGAGCGTTATCTCTTCTCTAATCTTCGTAAAAAAGATAAAGAAATTCAATTAGCAATTAACCTTGAGTGCTACAAAATTAATCGTTGGTCGGACATTTTTCTTCATAGTATTTTTCCGACCAAACCCAGCCGAATGAATTAATAGAATGCGAGGCCAAAAAGTTAGGAACCTGCGCGGATAGTTTATTTCCAAATTTACTTTGACCAAATAATTTAAATGTTAAATCGATAATTTTGATTTTTTTGTCGGTACCCGCGTTTTGTTTTTTGATAAATTGCACTTAGCCGCAAAAATAATGCACAACAAAAAATTATGGTCAATTTCATAGTTTTAGTAGATTTTTTCGCAAAATCGATTTCGATAATTTTTTTTAACTGTAGCTTTCTTTTTGGTAATTGCACTGTAATTTTTTTTTTATTCAGATTTCAGTTTTAGAATTATACAGGGTGAAAATTGAGAATAATATTTCGGGTTAAATTTGAGACACCCTGTAGGGAGCATTAGCAAAAACAATGGATGCATGATGAAATCGTACTGTAGCCTCATGTTTTCTAAACATTTTGTTTTTTTAAATTTTTTGATATCTGAAATATCAAAGAAAATACATAGCTTTGTCCAGAACATTTTTTTAAAATTAAAATAACATTTTGACAACATTAAGCTTAGAATAACACTACTAATAATTAACAATTAAAGGTAAGTACATTAGTAGCGCGTGTTTCCTCCTCTACTTCTAAGGACTGCTTCACATCGCCTCGGCTTACTCTATATTAAATTGGATATTTGATTTTAGTCAAATCCATTACAAATATCGATAACCATTATATAGACATCTTGTAGGTCGGCAGGACGGTTGTCTCAATGCCCTACCAATAATATTCCATTAAGTGCATTATAGGATTCAAATCGGGACTGCGCGGTGGCCAATTTAGAGTTTGAATATTTATTTCATGTAAATATTCATTTTCCTACGACCCCATATGAAAATGAGAAAAAAACACGGTTAACTTGGCTCGAAAGCGCCGAATATCACACGCGTGTTGAAAGAAAATATTTTAACTCTAGAGTGGAAATACAAGGCACACTATTTAATTTAAACATATGGTGCCAATTTGACAGACCACACCTATTTATTAAAAATAATAAATTTTAGAAAGCAGTTTAGTGTTTAAGTTATTTATCATGTATTTGTCGATCGATTTCGAATAAGAGTGTGAAAATACGCCATCTGAAATTATAAAAAAGTTAAGAATATACTAGAAAATCTATTACCAGTCAAAACAAGCCCCGCTGAAGAAAATATCATATATTAAACATAATATTTTTATGTGTTGCCATAGCGTAGAGACTAGAGTTATGGCCTACAGATCGAAAGGTCACAGGTTCAAATCCCATCAGGGGTATTTGACTTTTTTTTATAAAAACATTAAACAATTTATAGAATTAGGTATTTTGAATTGAAATCTTCCTTGTTGGATGAATTTTTTAAATTTATATTTAATGCATCTTTCCTTGATTAAATTTTAAAAATGCATCCAACAAGGAAGATTTATATTTAATGCATCTTTCCTTGATTAAATTTTAAAAATGCATCCAACAAGGAAGATTTCAATTCAAAATACCTAATTCTATAAATTATTTAATGTTTTTATAAAAAAAAGTCAAATACTCCTGATGGGATTTGAACCTTTGACCTTTCGATCTGTAGACCATAGCCCTAGTCACTACGCTATGGTTACCAATAAAAATTCTTTGTTAATATAATATATGACATTTTCTTCAGTGCGGCTTGTTTTGAATGGTAATAGATTTTTCAGTATATTATTAATATTTTTTATAATTTCAGATGGCGTATTTTCACACTCTAATTCGAAATCACTCGACAAATACATGATAAATAAGTTAAACACTAAGCTACTTTTTAGAATTTGTTCTTTTTAATAAATAGGGGTGGTCCGTCAAATTGGCATCATGTTTAAACTAATAGTGTGCCTTGTATTTCCACTGTAGAGTTGAAATATTTTTTTCAACTCTAGAGTTGAAATATTTTTCTCACAAATCAAAGGTTTTTTTAATAATAATTCTTTGTGGTCGTAGGAAAAATAGTGTACATTACTCGTGTGAAAGTGATTATTCTAAAACTCGGAGAATTTCCGCACTCGGCTAACGCCTCGTGCTAAATATCTCCTCGTTTGAAAAGTATCACTTTCATCACTTGTTATGTAATATACTATAACGATACCGCTACATGAGGTCTTGCGTTATCGTGCATAAGTAGAAAATTATCAGACCAAATGTCACTGATATTAACAAAGTATCCAGTAAAATTTTGATTTATTTAAGAAAAATATGTTCTGGTATCAAACTGTGTATTTTGTTTGATGTTAGGTACAGATCTCACAGAAATTTAAAGAAGAGCATGTTTAGAAAACATGAGATTACAGTATGATCTCATTATGCATCTGCTGTTGTTACTAATGGTCCCTAGAGATTGTTTTAAATTAAACGTAAAAAAAGTATTCTCATTTTTGCACCCTGTATAAGCCTTGAACTAAAATCTGGATAAAAATCATTATCACAGTGATATTACCAAAGGAAAAGCTAGAGTTTAAAAAAAAAATTATCAAAATCGATTTATCGGTTCGCGAGAAAATCAACTTTAAAATTGAACATAATTTTTGGTTGTGCGTTATTTTTGCGACCAAGTGTATATTAGCTTGAAATATAGATTTAAAATTCAATAATTCTGAAAACGGCTTTTCCTTACAAACATTGGCTAGATTTATGAGAGATGGATATACCGGGTGTTGCATCGTCGAGCGGGACATAGGAAATCCCATGTAATTTTAAATGGGGTCAATTATTGGCTTCCCTAATTATTTTAGAGAAAAATTCTATTTAGGTTTATTAAAGAGCACTAAAACCCACATTCAAAAGAATAACTTTAGATATTTTTGATGAGCCCGTTTACGGGTTATCGCCGATTTCTTTTTAACTATTTCTCCTTTTTATGGCCCCGTATTTGCGGGCACCAGTCAAGGTAAAAGATGACTGTCAAATAAAGTTGTCATTTTGAAATGTGTGCTTTATTGTTATAAAAACTCGTACATCGAAAATATTAAAGGTGTATTTATGAGTACAAATTAATCTGAATAAAACTAAAATAAAGTATCTAATTACAAGGTTAACTATGACATTTTACATGTTTCAATATTTTACTAATTAATAGGTATGTACTATTAAGTTGTTAGAACTTTAGGATTTAAGAAGATGTTCAAATACTCCTCCATTGACTGCTAGACAATAACCGAGGCGATCATAAAATTCTCTTCTTACATTCGCTAGTTGGTAAACTGAAATTCTATTGCATTCGGCAGAAATAGCATTTTTTAACTCGTCTAGATTTGGGTATTTTTTATCTTTGTATATCCTGTTTTTTTTTTCCTTGATAATACCATTTAATCATCAATATTTTTTCTTCAGAAGTGTTATTCATCTCTAATATTTTCGATGTACGAGTTTTTATAAAAATAAAGCACACATTTCAAAATGACAACTTTATTTGACAGTCATCTTTTACCTTGACTAGTGCCCGCAAATACGGGGCCATAAAAAGGAGAAATAGTTAAAAAGAAATCGGCGATAACCCGTAAACGGGCTCATCAAAAATATCTAAAGTTATTCTTTTGAATGTGGGTTTTAGTGCTCTTTAATAAACCTAAATAGAATTTTTCTCTAAAATAATTAGGGAAGCCAATAATTGACCCCATTTAAAATTACATGGGATTTCCTATGTCCCGCTCGACGATGCAACACCCGGTATATAACTTACAGTATGTACATGACAAATATACACACTGAACACTCCAATTTATCACGCTTTAATCAGCGAAAACTCGTCAAAATATTATTGTTACAAAACCTGACATCGATGGCATTATTATTTATATCTCTTTCTTACGCTGTGTGTTCGCATATCTCTTTCCGTACTTTATCAATTCGCGTGTTTTCTCTGCGTTCTTTCAATATCACAGAGCCGGCATTCATTCATTCTCGTACTGAATAATAAGTTGGTATTTTTAGAGATCATTTTCTGCGTAGAATTCTTGGTTGTAATATGTTATTTTTGATAAAAAGCAAGTAAATATATTGTTTATTTGGTAATTAACTATTACAGAAGCACCAGTCCGATCCTAACCAAACCTTAAGTTTTAATAAATAAATATTACTAGAAATTACGTGTGTCATTGACGGCCATTAAAAGTTTACGTGAAATAATTTTGGAGGGATAATTACACCACCGGCTCTATCGTTGAGAACTAAATTTCAATAAAACGACCTATAAGAAATAGATCTACAAAGATGCAAAACTACAAGGAAATATTGACTCAATCTTTTTGGCGGGCAATTTTTGTCGACAAATAGAATTTTATAAACCAATAAATAATAGAAGTCCTTCAAAAATTTAAAACTAACTGTATTTATCCCAGAAAAGTTTTATTACAGCGACAAATCAATGCAGGATGTTCCCGAAAACTTTAAAACTTGCTATGTAAATCGGAGTTTTAAAATAATTTTGTTTAATAAGAAAATATATTTAAATTCAATGCTTAAAATCCATTTTTGTTTGTTTGAAGGTTCGTCGAAAGTTGATTTATACAGGGCCCTGCACCTCACACCCCCCCCCCCCCCCCCCCCCCCTCCTTCCCGTCGTCTATAGCTCACTTAGTAATTAAGTTAGGATTTTGATATTTCGCAGACTTCACCTGTATCCTAGGGCACAATTTAGGAAACTATTTTTGTTTATACAGGGTGTTCCAAAAAAGTCATAAGGATCTATTGTTTTAGATTACATGTCATAAATATTCTTACTTATTTGGATGCCTCTTATAGTTGCCTACATACCCCCAAAATTGTAATAAAATCGCTTCAGTATTATAGTCGAAAAAAAAATATACACTAAGAAAAAATCAATTTGCACTACTGGTTTTAAAAATTAATAAAAAATAAAAATAATGCCTCGTTATTAAAATTTATACAAGGATACTTAATAAATAAGGCCAAACAGTATCGTTAACCAAGTTTGATTAATACGAACTGTACAGGGTGTCCAAAGTTAAGTGTCAAACTTTAAATCAATTTATTTTTCTTATTTCAAATTATCCTAAAAACAATTCTATTGCAATTTCTAATGCATCAGAACTTATTTGCAGAAAACTCATTTTATCAACTATTCTAGCAGTCATTTTTATGAATAAATATTAAAGGTGGCTTTGAAAAACAATCTATTCGTATTAAAGTTCAATAAAGTGACAAAAAAGAATTCTTTTCGCATGCTCCTTGTAAAAAATAACGATATTCGGGACGCCTAAGGACTAAAAACTATTTTAAGTGGGTGATCCTTTCTTTAGACTTTAGTGGCATCCCAAAAAACATATGGTGCGAACGAACCGAACTTTCAGTACCGAGAAAGAACTACCCTAGAAAGCAACGTGTCGCAGGTACCGCGAAAAGGGTCTAACGCAATAAACGCCTTTAAAGACTTTGTTTTCATTGTTGTATTAGTATAAGTATAGTTAATTATTCATATGTAAATTACTATAGTACTAATAGCTAGAGTACACGAGTTGTTACGAATCGGGTGTTTTATTTATAACGTAAAGTCTCTTTTTTACACTCCTAATATGAAAATCATATCTACGAACTCTTCTCGGTTGTATTCTATCATAAAAAATAATATTACTTAAATAATTAATAATAATATAACAATATTTGAAACTATATAATAATTAAAGACAAAATGGGCTTTTGTCACTTTAATAAACACCAATAAATTGTTTGGCAAAGCCGCCTTTGATATGTATTTATAATAATGACTGGTGGAATAGTTGATAAAATAAGTTTTCTGCAAATGAGTCTTGATGCGTTAGAAATTGCGATAGGGTTGTAATTAGAACAAATGTTTGATTTTTAATTATTTTTATAATTAATAATAGAGGTTCCAATTTGAAATAAGAAAAATAAATTGCGTTAAAGTTTACAAAGTTTGACACTAAACTTTGGACACCGTGTACAATTCGTATTTATCAAACTTGGTTAACGAGACTGTTCGACCTTATTTATTAAGTACAGTTGTATAATTCTATTAACCAGGCATTATTATTTTTTATTAATTTACAAAACTGATTTTCTTAGTTTTTATTTTTTTTCACCTAAAATATTGAACCAATTTCATTAAAATTTTACTGGTATGAGGGCATCCAAATAAGTAAAAATATATATGGTATGTAATCTAATAAAATAGATCCTTATGACGTCACATTTTTTGGAATACCCTGTATAAACAAAAATATTTTCCTGAAATGCATCGTAGGATCCAGGTAAAGTCTGCAAAATATTAAAATCCTTACTTAATTAATAAGTAAGCTATAGAAAACAGGAGGTAAGGTGCAGGATCCTGTATATGTAAAATGCAAAGAGAGTTATATTTTAGGCAGTGTAGGTATATACAAAATTCATGATGTTCCTGTACTTATTAGGCTAAAGGATCCAGTAAAAAAAAATTAAAGCAGGCTTAGCTTTCCATTTTCATTTCAACTGTCTCTAAAAGACGATGATAAATTTAAAAAATCAATAATAAAAATTGGATCCGACAAGTAATAATAGGACGGTTTATGTTGGCGCGAGCACCACATATTCCAAACTGTCGAAAGCAACCCCCAATTCTCTAAGGATAAATCTTGGCCTGGGATGATTTTCCATCTATATTTCAGACTGAAAATCCGTTCAAAGGGTGCATTTTTCTTGGTTTTCCCCATCGTTTCGATCGGGCTTACAGTAATTGTGGTTATAACATGAGTTGTGTGCTTAAATTTTATCGATTAGAACAGGCGTTTGTTATTTTGATGAAGTTAGACTTTGTAAACTTCTCGAGATCTTAATGCTGAAAATGAATTAAATATTACTTTTTTTTCCGAGGGCCCGTCCGTACACCGTATGCACTTAGGCCAGGTTTCGCCCATTGTGCTCACCCTGTTTGGTTGTTAAACCCACTCCGTAATCCCAGTTCTTTACACTTGTTTGTGTAGGTCAACTGGGAGAGGGTAAGGATGTCCTCTGGTTCCAGTTTTAGTTTCGTGAGTATTTGTTGCCCCTTCCAATCTAGTGACTCGCAATGGTAAATTATGTGTTGTACAGTTTCCCTGTCTTGTCCGCATATTACTTATTAATTAATAATCGAACTTTTGTTAACACATCTAAAAATATAAATGGCTTTCACATTTTATGCCAATTATCTTTAGCAAGACTGTAATCCAATGGTGGCTGGTGCATAAGAGTTTCAGTGCTGCAGAGCTTCCAAAGAAATAATTACCTAATTTAACCAACATATATTCTTAAATTAAAGAAGAGTTTTGAACTTTCCTTGTCTTTATTTGTTTTGAATCACAACGTTTTAACTGGTAAGTATCTCCTCCTTCAGGTGAGTATTAAATAAGTAAGGTAAATAAAGCTCTATTCATACTAGCTAGATGCACAAATATACAAAAGAAGCAAATAGAGTCACAATCAACACTCAACATTCCGTATGTCAAAGGAGTATCTGAGAGAATTAGAAGACTATATAGAACAACGACACAACATCAATACGATATTCAGCTCGACAGACACCAAGGGCACCTTAAAATTTTTACCAGGAGCCGCCCCTACTGTAACCATCGAAAATAACACCACAAAAATAATAAGAACGATTTTAATTTAACCATATTATGTTTCTGTGTAAAATTAAAAATCTTAATCGATGTATTTGCATATTTCATTAATATACACCATTTTCGATATATTTCCAGGTTTTCTGATATTATGTTTTCAATGTATTTCGTTCGTAGGGTGCCAATAAGACGGCAATAACTTTCAATTTATGTCAATTTGCTCTAGTAAGGCTGTAGTCAACACAATGGCAATCAAAACGATCTGAACTCAACCATATGTTCATTTAACTTTTTTATACATTTGAATTCGAAATTCAAATTATTTTTTATCGAAATTTACTCTGGATTATAATTTTAATAGAAACCTGTAATTTTTTCATATTTTCTTAATCTATAGAATTTTTAAAGTCCATTGACATAAATACACGATACACTATATTTCATCCAATTACTGTCTATATGCACGTCACAACTCGCAAATACGGATAACTTAAATATAGAATATCACAAGCGTGTTGAAAATAGTATATTACATCACAAGTGATGAAAGTGATACTTTTCAAACGAGGAGATATTTAGCACGAGGCGTCAGCCGAGTGCGGAAATTCTCCGAGTTTTAGAATAATCACTTTTACACGAGTAATATACACTATTTTTCCTACGACCACAAAGAATTATAAAAAAAACTTTTGATTTGTGAAAAAAATATTTGAACTCTAGAGCTGAAAAAAAATATTTCAACTCTAGAGTGGAAATACAAGGCACACTATTTAATTTAAACATTATGATGCCAATTTAATAGATCGAAAGGTCACAGGTTCAAATTCCATTAGGAGTACTTGACATTTTTTTTATAAAAACATTAAATAAATTATAAAATTATTTTTAATTGAAATCTTCCTTCTTGAATGATTTTTTTTATTTAATCATGGAAAGATGCATTAAAAATAAATTTAATAAATTCACCCAACAAGGAAGATTTCAATTCAAAATAATTCTATAAATTATTTAATGTTTTCATAAAAATAAGTCAAATGCTCCTGATGGGATTTGAACCTGTGATCTTTCGATTCGTAGGTCATGGCTTTAGTCTCTAGGCTATGGCGACCCATAAACATTTTCTGCTTAAGTTTAATATATGATATTTTCTTCAACGGGGCTTGTTTTGACTGGTAATAAATTTTCCAGTATATTCTTAACTTTTTTATAATTTCAGATGGCGTATTTTCACACTCTAATTCTGAATCACTCGACAAATACGTGATAAATAAACTAAACTGCTTTCTAAAATTTGTTCTTTTTAATAAATAGGTGTGGTCTGTCAAATTGGCATCATATGCCTAAATTAAATAGTGTGCCTTGTATTTCCACTCTAGAGTTGAAATATTTTCTTTCAATACGCGTGTGATATTCGGCGCTTTCGAGCCAAGTTAACCGTGCTTTTTTTCTCATTTTCATAGGTGGTCGTAGGAAAAAAATATTTCAACCCTAGTGTTGAAATACAAGGTACACTATTTAATTTAAACATATGGTGGCAATTTGACAGACCACCTATATTTATTAAAAATAACAAATTTTAGAAAGCAATAATTGTAAAGTTTTTAACTTATTTTTCATGTATTTGTCGAGTGATTCAGAATTAGAGTGTGAAAATACGCCATCTGAAATTATAAAATATGTTAATAATATACTGGAAAATCTATTACCAGAAAAAACAAATCACGCTCAAGAGTGTCATGTATTAAACAACAAATGTTTATCGGTAGCCATAGCGTAGATAAAAGAGCTCTAGCCTACTATGAAACCAGACATTAAGTGGAACATAATCCTTAGTATGCTAATTTCAACACTAGTGTTGATATTTTTTTTTTCAACACTAGTGTTGAAATCAAAAACTTTTTTAAATAACTCTTTGTGGCCGTAGGAAAAATAGTGTACATGACTTGTGTGAAAGTGATTATTCTAAACCTCGGAGAATTTCCGCACTCGGCTGATGCCTCGTGCCAAATATATCCTCGTTTGAAAAGTATCACTTCCATTACTTGTTATGTAATATACTATTTTTTAATTTTGTTTCAAAAGAAATATATTACGATACAGTTTTCAGTATCGTAATAAATCTATTACGAAACCGTTATTTCGAAGGTTGCTAATATAATAATCTTAATCCAATGTTTTATTCTGTTGAAGTCTGGCTGGGCCTGCTGTAATATTTATTTCCATGAGAAAACCAACATTTGGCACAAAGGAATAATACTGCTTTAATTCATCTCAGTTACTTCTTTAAAAAGGTAGTTTGCAACAATAGTTTTTACTTACCATTCTTTAAATTGATTTGGTCAAGCAATTATCCATTGTTTTACCAGATCGTTATTGTCGTTTCCATTTACAAACTTGTATAAACCATTAAATGTTACTAGGAAATATTATGTTCGTTCAACTTAATTAAAAACTTTTTTGCAAAGGGTCGGCCGAAAAATTGAAGAAGTTTGCGAAGGGTATAACAACAAAGTAGTTTGGCGAAACTTTTCAGTGTATTTTATATTTGAAATGGTTTTTTATGTCTTTACTCTTCAAAGATACAGCCATAAAATAGAGTCGTATAGTATAGCTAAATTATTAGTAAGACTTTATTTAGTAAGTTGTAGGAAGTGACATTTTTTTCCTAGATAAAAATATAAAAAAGTTAATGAAAAACTTTTGTATAGACGAATGTAGAAAGATACGATAATGGCAGTCCACAAATTCATAAAAAAAAATATATAAAACTCAACAAAAACTACAATTTTTGACGGATCTTATCTTAACCATCGAAAGGACAAATTAAAGCAAAATTTTAGCGGATCCTAGCACTACTTATGAGCCACGATATGGCGAGACGCTTCTAGAGATGAATCTGACGAAATGGTAGGAAAATCTGTATTAGTCATTATTAGTTCTTGAAACTTCAAACCGATACCTATGAGTTGGCGCTGCCTAGCGGGACTCCTGCGATAGTCTTTGCAGGTGATTTTCTCTTAACATTTTTACTTATTTCTGTAAGTTTGTTAGAGCTCAATGGGCCAAATCTGGCCTAAGTGTATTAGGCACATGGACGGATCCTCGGAAGGAAAAAGAGTTTGTAAGAGGTGCTGGTATGCTCAAATAGTGTCTAACAGAGACTTAAGATGTCGCCACACGCAACATCTAGGTGGTGGTTTTTACCAAATACTTCTTAATCCGTTAAGAGTAATTCCTTTCTTTCATCGGTTCCTAGTTCTACTGATGAGCCATGATAGGGCCAAAAGCGTCCAGAGATGGATCTGACAAAACGAATAGAAAATCTTTAATGGTCAAAATTTTATTTGACGCGGCTTGACTTGACTCACTTATAAATTTGACCCACTTTATTAATTTACTTTTCAAAACGAATCAAAATGATTATCCTTTAAAAAATTAAAATACTCAAAAGTGTATCATGCGCAACCTCCCTCGTATTTTAGTTTAGCTCGCGGTTGACCTTATATGTTTATATTGAGATAGAAGATTACATAAATTAATTGAAATCTAAGAGCGAAACAGACATACTCGCTCTCGGAAGTTAAAAAGAGACAGGAAAGAGAAAAATCCGTCGTCGACTTCGGCACACCTCGCATTCGTTAGACAAAGAAAAACTTATTACAAAATATGCAGATTGTATTTACAACATTTGCATAAACCTTTTATTTCATTACAAATCCCGAATCGCTCTTAGTATGTCCTTAACCCTTATTTAGTTTATTTATGTGTATTTTTGTCATGTACTTATGTGTGTTGTGACTTGTCTTAAAGAACAACGACTTCAACAAGTATCAGTTTAAAACAAGCGGTACGTTAACATTTGCAAAACCTTTTATGAGAAATATTTATAGTTTCAATGACCTAGTGATGTAAACATTTTTCCAAATACATGCAGGGATAGAAGAATCGATTTTTTAAACAAATACACAACTACACAAAGGTAAGAGAATTATATAAAAAAATAATAATTAAGTGAAGCTGTTTGTTGTATAGTCTATTTCATAAAGGTGTAAAGTAATAGAATGGGAAATTCCGTCCAGTTCGGCTCAATTTCGGTGTTGGCCATAGGCGCAGGTAAATTTTGTTTATTAAAGTATTTATGATAACTAACCAAAAAAAAAAAAGAAGGAACTATTAGCTACAACAAATTTACACAAAAATCGTTTTATGAAATATGCCGTGGAAAATATAGCTAAATAACATAGTGTAACTATGCTCCGCACACCACCATATCATTGCGAACTAAATCCTATAGAACTTATATGCACGCAAGTAAAAGGATTTGTAGCAAGACACAACACGACATTCAAAATGAAAGACGTTAAGCTACTGTTTGATCAAGCCATTAAGGAAATGACACCAGAGAACTGGCGAAAAGCAGTCCTTCATGTCATAAAAGAAGAGGATTAAATGTGGGATCTTGATCACCTGATCGATCAGACCGTCGACCCGTTAATTATAACGTCAAAAGGAGATGACAGTTCCTCAGATAACGAAGAATATTATCATTTGTAATAATATAATTTCTGTATGATGTATATTTTGTATTTTTTTTTAATGTTTAATAAAGATAAGTGTATCCATTACTAAGTACACAATGCACGCCATTGTCACACAAGTTTCAGTGTTCGTCAATGGATAACAATAGGCAAAGCCCATAAATTGACTCAAACCCGGGTGGTACTACCTGCACGAAAATAAAGAATTATGCAATGAAATCAATGCCAAATTATTAAAGTGACCTAAATATTCGTTGGATCACTTTGTAGTCCCTTTGCATACCTAATGAGCTCTTATTACTCTACACCTTTCTGAAATAGACTATAATTTTAAAAAAGTCACAGCAAAAATGCAATTTTAATATTTTATATTTTTGCGGTGGTTATTAGTAGGTAATTATAATTATTTAATTTTGCTCGTTAGGTTACTGTCATTAAAATTTGCCCCACCTGTAAAAAACTCACGAGGCGCGCCTGATAGTTAAGTCTGTGGTAATTGGTATGAGGTATATTTAGATAATTTTAATTTTACACAAACGTTTCAACTTCCTAAGTAAATATGTTTTTCTAGAATCCGACAAAAAGATTTTCCTTAATTAAAAAGAGATCCGGCAAGATAAAACCTTAGTTTAAATTAAGTGTTTAAAGTTCTAAGACGACAATGTTTGAACAAGTTTTGGGTAGTTTTCTAAAGTAAATTTTGACGTTATCTCAATTCTCTTGTTGATTTTACGGTTAAAATAAAGTAAAGATAACAGACAATTTTTATATTATAAAAGTAATCCCCTTTATTTTTCAAAAATTAAAAATGTATGCTATACACAAACATTCTGTATACAGGGTCCTGCACCTCACCTCCCGTCTTCTATAGCTCACCTGTTAATTAAGTTACGATTTTGATGTTTTGCAGACTTTATCTGTATCCTAGGGCGCATTTCAGGAAAATATTTTTGCTTATTCAGAGTGTTCCAAAAAAGTGTAACGTCCTAAGGATCTATTTTTTTAGAGTGCATGCTATATATATTCTTACTTATTTGGATGTCTTTTATAGTTGCCTTCATACCCCTAAAATTTTAATAAAATCGGTTCAGTATGATGGGCGAAAAGAGATAAAAACTAAGAAAAATTAGTTTTACACCACTTGTGTTAAAATTAATAAAAAATAAACATACCTAATGCCTCGTAAATAAAATTTTACAAAGGTATATACATAAGGTCGAACAGTCTCAATAACCAAGTTTGATTAATACGAATTGTACAGGGTGTCCAAAATTTAGTGTCAAACTTTGCAAACTTTAACGCAATTTATTTTTCTTATTACAAATTGGACCTTTTATACATTATTGTATCATTCGATGCAGGATTAAAAATCAAATATTTGTCTAATTTTTTTTTTTATGATAAAACACCTGCACTGTAGGAAAAATCTTTTAAGGCGCTCTGGGAGCGGTGCGTGTGCGAAGAAAGCGATCAACATTGGTCTTGAAACGTTGAAGATTGTATTCATTGGAAAACACGACCTCAGGAAGATCATTCCACAAAGATGACGTTCTCCAGATGAAAGAATTCTTGAACAATGAAGTTCGAGAAGTACTAAGCTGAACAACATATGGATGAGCGGCAGTGGTTCGCCGTGTATTTCTGTTTTGCATTGCTCTAGGTGGAATCAAGTGGGCAATGTCAGTCGAATACCTGCCATGGAAATATCTGTAAAAGAGAGCCAAATTACCAACCTGTCTTCGATGCTCCAGGCTATCGAGGGTCTTGGTCAGCTCAGGGTCGCCGATCAGACGAACGGCTCTCCTTTGAATGGAATCCAGTAGCCGAAGGGTGTGCTTGGGTGCCCAGACAACAATTACAACGCTATCGCAATATCTAGCGCATTAAGACTTATTGACTTTAGTTAATATATAGTTTCAAATATTGTTAGATTATTGTTAATTATTTAAGCTATATTATTTTTTGTGATTGAATACAATCAAGAAGAGCTTGTAGATATGATTTTCATATTAGGAGCATGAGAAAAGAATTATTTTTTGTCACTTTAGTAAACGTTATTACCAATAAATTGTTTTTCAAAGCCACCTTTAACCCGTAATTAGGATAAATGTTTGATTTTTAATTCTGCATTAAATAACATAATAATATACAGATGTTCCAATTTGAAATAAAAAAAATACAGTGATTTAAAGGTTGCACAGTTTGATACTAAACTTTGAACAATTTGTGTTAATCAAACTTGGTTAACGAGACTGTTCGACCTTATTTATTAAGTACCTTTGTATAATTTTATTCACGAGGCATTATTTTAATTTTTTATTAATTTTTAAAACCAGTGGTGCAAAACTGATTTTTATTAGTGTTTATTTTTTTTCGTCTATAATACTAAACCGATTTTATTGAAATTTTGGGGGTATGTAGGCAACTGTAAGAGGCATCAAAATAATAATAAAAAAATACATCCTTATGACGTCACACTTTTTTGGAACACCCTGTATAAACAAAAATAATTTCCTGAAATGCGCCCTAAGATAAAGGTAAAGTGTGCAAAATATCAAAATCCTAACTTAATTAATAAGTGATAAGATTAAGATAAGATGAAGGGAGGTGAGGTGCAGGACCCTGTATATTACGAACCTTTTAACCCGCCTTTTATCGTGAGTTTAGACCTACGTTCAATTTAACTACTGTATTTCTTAAAAGGCATATATTCGAATGATATAAGTTGGGGATTTAAGAAAAAATACCTTTTGAAATAGTATGAGATACATAAATTCTTATAAAACTGATATTGACAGGGGTTAGCTAACATATTGTGAGGAAATCTTTCATTTCGTCGGATCAATACGAAAAAGGATATGGAAGGGCATTCTTGTGTGAGACTTTCTTGATTCTTGGTGGACTGCAAAAGTTTAACCGTTTTTATTAAACAAAAAAAAATGCATCCAATATTAGACTTCAATTTAAACCTATGTTTATAGCTGAGCGAGCTTGCGATCGAGGCTAATTCACGGAAGGCCTCATTAAAATTTACAAAAAAGTACAGTGGCGAAGAGAAATAGCTGGTAATTATTTTTCTAAGTGCTAACACGCGAAGATGCATTATTTTTTTAACGGATAACTGGAAATTTTCACTTATAATCTCCCAAGAGCATGAATTATTTTCGGAAATTTTTTCGTGATCGCGAGTTATTTGAAATTTTCGAAAAAAAATCGAGACTGAGGAAAAACTTTTAAATTTTATAAATCGGTACAATGCTTGAATAAACCAAAAAAAGTTACACTCAAGATAATACACACAAATTTAAAAATTCGAAATCGTTTTTAAATATTGTTAATTGGTTAGTGATTATTATTACCTACATATTAAAGATTTTGGTATTTTCCTCTTTCGGGCGTCCCGTTTCGTGCGCTCCAAAAATTATACCTGAAAATGGCCTGTTTCGGGCGTTGAGCTACGACAATTGCTAACCTTTTCCTGTTTCGTGCGCTAATGTATTAATGGCATTTTATTACCTAGGATCATCACCAGTGCTGTAAATCTTAATTAATTTATGGTTGGTATGACAATACAAATATAACAATATAAATATTTTTGTGGATTACGGATTATAATGCAAAGGTAGGTAGGTAAAATTTACTATAAATTGTTCTGAGCATATTCAAAAAAATATTCTTTAACGTACTGCGACTTATGCAATATGGACCTTCAAGTTGTAACGTCAAAGCGAGGAAAGCAAGTTATTCTTTATTCCGGCTATAGATTTAATTTAAAATCAACGAATAAAAACAACACCATTAGATGGATATGTGCCAACCGAACCTGTCCCGGAGCCATCATCACAGATAACGCGCCAGCAAGTGTAATTCAAAGCAAGCAGCACACCTGTGTTCCTGATGTTGCTAAGAATGAAGTAGAACTCTGCATCCAAAAAGCAAAGAAGAGGGCCCGAGAGGAACTCACGCCAGTACCACAGATATATCGCCAGGAGTTGGTAACTGCGAGGAATATGGGACTGGATTTCGTCACGCAGATTCCAGAACTTACATCAATTAAAACATCGCTCTACAGAGAAAGGCATAACTCACTGGGAGTCAAATTCTTACCCAAAAGCCGAGAACAAGTTATTATTCCAGAATCAATAAAGGAGAACCTTATAGTGGACGATGGCAACGAAGAAAGGATTCTAGCGTTCGGATACAAACTGGACAGTCTTCTCGCCGGCAATACCACATTTTTCCTGGATGGCACGTTTAAAAGTTGTTGTCCGCTTTTCGACCAACTATACACACTGCATGTAGATATCGGAAGCACCGAAGAGAGGACATGTATAGTTCCCGCCATATATGCTTTGTTACCCAACAGAAAGAAATCCACTTACAAAAGATTGTTTTCCTGTCTAAAAAAGCAACTTAAAAGTTTTCATCCATATAAGATACACATCGATTTTGAAGCCGCTGCGATAAGTGCCGTCAAAGAAGAATTTGTTACGGCTGATGTAAAGGGTTGTAATTTTCATTTCAACCAAGCCTTATGGAGAAAAGTGCAACAGTTAGGAATGACACAGGCTTACAGAGACAATAAAGAAATCAGAGACCATGTGAAGATGGTTGCTGCATTGGCACATGTGCCAATCGAATATGTTTCGGAGGGATGGCTCTCTATTATGGAATCTACACCACAAGACGAAGCACTAACCGAATTTTATGACTACTTTGTTGACAGTTGGATGGACAAGGAAGAAATATGGGTTTGCAGTGGAGAACGGCATCGCACTACCAATTCCGTAGAAGGCTGGCACAACCGCTTTAACAAAAAAATTGGAAAATCGCACCCGAATATATACGAACTGTTGAAAGGCCTACAAGAGGAAATGTTGTTCTACGACACCATATATGAAAGAAATAACGTACATATGCAGGTTCCTAAACGAGCCAAGAAGTACAGTGAACGAGACCATAGGTTAGAAACGATTATTGCAGACCTCACAGCAGGAAGAGCCACTATTTCACAAACCCTTAGAAAATTAGTTTATATAGTAAATTTTGTTTAATGTAATGACTGTAGTTGTCAATATACCATTTTTAAATAACATTTTGTGTCTTTAACAAACCCTTAGAAAATTAGTTTATATAGTAAATTTTGTTTAATGTAATGACTGTAGTTGTCAATATACCATTTTTAAATAACATTTTGTGTCTTTATTTAATTGTGAAAACGAGCAGAATAAGTAACGCCCGAAACAGGAATTTTGTAGGGTTATATTTTATTAGAATATTCTCTACCTGGGGTGCCAGCACGAAACAGGAACTTTTTGGGTTTACGCACGAAACAGGACGCCCGAAACGCCCCTAAACCAAGATTTTAATACCAGCATTTCAAAGAATAATCCCTAATTATGGACATCTAAACCAAAGAATATTTTACCGGTAGGATAGAGCCCCTCCTTACCTTGCAAGAAATCTAAGAGAATTATTATTAAATGTGCACTTCCAAATAGATAAACAGGACTGCGAGAATTTATAAGGATATTTCACTCTCAGATTTTTATTTATAAGGCCCTTTAAAAAGAAGAGTATATGTCACCAGACCTGGAGATCTCGAAGAGTTGAAGTCAAGGATTCGGGCAAAGCTTTAATCATACCAGAAGTTTTGGAAAGTTTAAGGAAACAGTTCTACCATCGGTTTGGTTTGTGCTGAACAGATTTGTGGGGCACATTTTCAATAATTTAAAGAATTAATCCATACTTGAAGTGAAGTGGCAAGTTAAATGGGAAGAAATAATACTCTAATCGATCTTCACCTTCACTAAGATATCTTAGCTATTAACTAAGACTTAAACGACTTAGAGTATAATTTCTCCCCATTTTTTAATAATCGCTATGCTAAAAAAGTGGCATTATAGTTTTAAAGTTATTGTTAATAAATTTCTGACATGGTTTGACAGATATAAAAACAAATGTATTTTTCGATAAGCTTTCAAAAAAGGTGCCACAAGTGGCAGTGGCGTAGCCAAAAATTATGCTCGGGGGGGGGGGGGGGGGGGGGCTCAGTAGTCAGTAGGACTTTTTTTCTGGAAAAAATGACAGTCGGCACTACATGTATTTTATGATATTGTACTTAAAGAAAAAGACGGAAAAGCGTCGCAGGTGAAAAGTTTTCGGGGCCACGTTTAAAATTTACCTAACTACTATCAAATTTCGAAAATTAAATTATTACCTCTCCCCCTCTGCATGGTTGAATTAAATTTGTTTTTGAAAATGTTCTTTTTTCCTTTTTCCTTGATATTCCTAGCTGGCTCTTTATTTAAAAAAAAAAATATTTTTTATATTTCTGAAAAATATGAATTTGGTGTCAATCCAAAATTTTAACATAAGACGTATATATGAGTCTATCTAGCGTTTTTCTGGCTCGGTTTTTCATGATTTAAAATAAAGTAAATATCGCTCACCACGCCAATATTGATGATGATATGATTTTTTCAGAAATCATGTATTTTAGGAGCATGCATGGATCTAAGAGCAGTTTTTGGTGCAAATGCTTAGGTTTTCAAATATTCCTTCTTAAGTGCCGTTTTGTATATCCATAATAAATCATTCTCGTTTCTTCCCGCACTATTTTTTTTATTATAAATTATCACACTTCTTCCATAGAAAATGTTTCAATTAAATTGTTTACTTTAATTTTGTTATTTAAAAATAAAAACCTAATTGTTTGGGCTGCAGCCCGGTAGCCCCCCCCCCCCCCCCTGAATTCGCCACTGATAAGTGGTATCCTCTAATTTGAAAAAATAAGTTAGTAAGGGCTGCGCCCCCTCTTTGGGGTTTCGATTTTTTTTTACATGACAAAAGCGAGGCCCATAAAAAATCTTTGAGGACGTATTTTTGGATTTTAGAAAATCCTATTCCCAGAGCCGCTATTAGCAGCGTTCCATTTAAAATTCCCAACCTGTATATGCAAGTTATTTTCACAAAGCGTTTCATACATAAGTACGCTATTTATACCCTTCGGATCTCCCCCCCCCCCCCTCCTCTATAACGAAATGCTAAAATAAATTATTCAAAAATAGTTGTTGGAATTCATCAGCTGTCATCGAAAATCACCAGTAAACATAATTAATTTACTACAAATCGTTTCTGTCATCGTCTTGCCTCTATATATTCAAGTCTATTCGCCAGGGAGTCATTTTTATTTTAAATAAAATAATACATGATTTATTCAGCTGTGCTCTTTCATCGACAGAAATAAATTTCGTCGGAAATTTAAGCTGAGGTTTATGAAGGTGACAATTTTTTTTTAACGAATTTATTTCTACCCATAAGATACCAAAAAATAAATAAAAGGGCTCATTTCTATATAGTAATAAACCACAAAATAGTGAATTCGAATATATCCAGTTTTAAGCATTAAATAATTAATTAAATAGAAAAAAGACCTACGACATAGTAGCCGCGGTAGTATATCAAGATACTCACGGAAGTATTCACGGCAGCTTTTCGTTGGTTGAGCAGAGTATACCGGGTCCGGCAACGTGGCGGGGATGGAAGATTAAATCATTATCAAGGAGCTTATCAAAAATATTAAACCAGCATAAGGTATCGACTTAAAAGCGGCATATTTTAAAAATATTTTACATTATACAGGGTGCCTCAAAAAAGTTTGGCGGACTAAACTTGCATTTTTTTAAATGGAACACCCTATATATTATATTATTTTCTAATTCCCTATACAATTCCACGTATATTTTGTATAAAATGTCATATGTCTAAATTCAATTGTTTTTGAGTAATTGACGTTCAAAATATGGCATTTTTTGACTTTGACAGGCTGTAACATTGGAACGGTTCATCTTAGAGAAAAATGGTTTTCACCTCCCTATCTTAGTTTTTTATTCTCTATCCAAAGAAACCAACCTCCGATTTACCATGTTAAACCAAAAAAACGGTTTTAACGGTTTAACATAGTAAATCGGAGGTTGGTTTCTTTGGATATAGAATAAAAAACTAAGATAGGGAGGTGAAAACCATTTTTCTCTAAGATGAACCGTTCCAATGTTACAGCCTGTCAAAGTCAAAAAATGCCATATTTTAAACGTCAATTACTCAAAAACAATTGAATTTAGACATATGACATTTTATACAAAATATACGTGGAATTGTATAGGGAATTAGAAAATAATATAATATATAGGGTGTTCCATTTAAAAAAATGCAAGTTTAGTCCGCCACACTTTTTTGAGCCACCCTGTATAATGTAAAATATTTTTAAAATATGCCGCTTTTAAGTCCATACCTCATGCTGCTTTAGTAATTTTGATAAGTTCCTCGATAATGATTTAAATTTCCGTCCCCGCTTCGTTGGCGGACCCGGTATGTAGAGAAAAACCAAAAGCAAAAAAAAATGTTGTGCATTTAATTATTTATGATAACTAACCAATAATTAGGTAAACGGGTATTAAGATAAAATAGTATTATTTGTAATATTAAAATTTCAAGTATTTGCGTAATTCAATTCGGGAGATTACCACGAGGACATGAATTCGAGTGTTTTTAAGGACTATTTTCGTGAAATGATAAAATATCTTCCAGCTGATTCAGTAGTAGTTATGGATAACGCAAGCTATCATTCACGACGCACAGAGAAGACTCCAACATCATCTTGAAGAAAACAAAAAATTATCGACTGGTTACCCACCAAAAGTATTGAATTCGAAGATGAAATATACCTATAGCTGAAAAAACATAGTGTAACTGACGTAACTGTGCTGCGTACACGAGCATATCGTTGCTAACTAAACCCTATAAAACTTATACGGGCGCAAGTGAAAGGATTTGTAGCAAGACACAACACGACAATCAAAATAAAAGACTTTAAGCTACTGTTTGATCAAGCCATTAAGAAAGTGACACCAGAGACCCGGCGAAAAGCAGTCCTTCATGTCATAAAAGAAGAGGAGTAAATGTGGGATCTTGATCACCTGATCGATCGGACCGTCGACCCGTTAATTGTAATGTCAAGAGGAAATGATAGTTACTCATATGACGAAGAATATTATGATTTTTTATAATTTAATTTTTGTATAATATATTTTTTGTATTTTTTTAATAATTTTTAATAAAAAATAAGTGTACTTAATACTATGTACATAATGCACGACTTTGTCACGCCATTTTTAGTGATTGTAAATGGGTAACAATAGGCAAAACCCATAAATCGACCCAAACCCGGGTGGTACTACCTGCACTTGATGAAAAGAAAGAAATTTGCAATGAAATCAATGCCAAATTATGAAAGTGGCTTATATATTCGTTGGGTCACTCTGTAGTCCCTTTGCTCTACCCCTTTCTAAAATAGACTATAGTTGACTTATTCTGACAGCCAGAACACAAAAACAACAAAAAGGTGCCCTTTTATTGTTTTAGGCTTAGTTTTTTAATACAAATATGCTGCTGCGCAAATATTTAATTTTTTTGCCAAGAAATGTTTTCTTTATTCTATACTTTCAACGGCGAAGAATCCCAACGGTCTTTCTTGAAAATAAGAAAAATATTGTCATAACAACGATTTTAATTTTTCTTGCGCCCATCCTAGTCATTACTGGAGATTAATTATTAACCCGGTCACACAGTGGCGTGCGTCCATATTTAAGATACATTTTTATTTTTAGCACTATTTTTTTTATGTATATTTGGAAATTGTACGATAAGGGTTGGATACATCACTAGACTTTAAAAACCAAATGTAAATCCAACCGAAAGGTTGATAAGGCTTCTCTGTCTCAAATAAAGATCTGTACATATTGTCTCATAATCACGATTTGGGACATGAATTGAATAACCCATCAGTAAAGAGGGCGAAGCTTAAAAAAATTTATTTCCAGACCAGTATATTTACACTCTATATGACCTAGTATACCATACCAAAATCTTAGTTTACGTAACAAAAAAAGTTAGCTAAAATAGCCTCAAGAAGAAATTTAGTAACTTATTGCTATATTAATTCCGGAATTGGTTACTAGTCCCTTTGTCATTAGCAAACTACCTGTTTGTTAGTGCAAAGAGTATATTTGTTGCCAATACTAATTTTGTTATTAATAATTACAAGCATGACAATATTCATTAGTATTAGTTACATATTTTATTTTTAGAGGAACCAGATATGCGTATTTTTTTATTTTGCTTGTAAGAAAAAGAAAAATAAAATTCCCAACGCAGCATGACATAATTTTATTAAAGAATTACACGTACCTACTTATATCACAATTATCGAGTTTCTTGTTTACTGCTTTTTCATTTATTCTCAAGGAATTTTAAGTTTTTTCAATATTGTTAATATTTTCAATAAATATCTATTGTCCTCAGTAACAAACTCTAAAATTTTTATTGGCAAGCTGAAGAGTACCGTCTCTGTCTATGAATAATTAAAAATTAAACAAATTCTCGTTTTAACCGTAGAGCCTAACTTAGGTGAATGGTTTTTCATGTCATATTTCCATATCTCCCATAAAAAGTCTTACCTTAAAAACCAAGCACTTTGGACTCTTTGGAGACTGGCATAATTAAACAAACATAACAGGTAACTAGTTGTGTAAACAAGGTAAGCTAATATCTGTTGGTTGCAACATGCCGACTTGGTTAGCAATACTAAAATACGGTTAGGAATAATATTTAGTTTCCAAAAGTAAATAATTTTGTTTAAACCAGCCAAGTAATAGCTACAATTGGTTCGGGAAATTAAAGATTATTGTTAGGTATAGTAAAGTCTATCTAGCAAGAAAATATTAACTTGAGGGACCAACTCATTTTTTAGAGTATACATTACACTACATGCGTAACAGGTCAGTTGGAAACTCCCGCCATCAGTTGAATTTCTGGTTCAAAGCTTTTCTTTTTTATCATATTAGTGGTTGGAAGAAAATAATTACTCCAACTTCAAAAATGTAATTATAAATAAATATTGATTTTTTGCCCACTGATCATTACATACGATTTTATTGTCATCAGAAATTATCTCGGTATCTGCTTTAGTGCTAATACAAAAAAGCATGGCTCATCAGATTCAAAAAAAAAATAATCAGAAGATTACAGATCACTTTAGGGGAAGTAATTGGTCAAATAATGATTGAAAGAAGATATTGTTGCATGGTGACATGTTATTTGAGTTATTTCTGCAGTTTTTTAGTTACAATCTTGTAGTTTTAGTTAATTTTTAAGTCGAAAAAAAAATCCACATTGATATATGAAATAATCAATTTATTTTGTCAAAGCAGGCGACGAATTACGGTTTAGTTTTAGGCAAAAAAAATATGTTGTGCTTTTAGTTTATGGTTAATTTTTGTCTTTTCAATAAATAAAATGTATACCTTCTTTTAATAATTTGTTACTCAATTATGCTTAGGTATTTCATGAAGAAGTTTTTATTTAACAAGTATATTATCTGTTTTATATTACCAATATTAATGTATTTATATAACTCACTACAAGTTTCTATTAATATAGGTATTTTTTTATTTTGAAATTTTTTTTGATTGTCCAAAAGAAGGTTTTGTTGGGCGTGGAACCCAAAAAAATTGTCGTCGTCGGCGGTTTGCCTGCGGCGGTGATCCCTCCTTTTTAACCCCCCCCCCCTCCCCGAACTCAAATTCTGGCTACGCCACTGATTCGAGTATTCAGCCGAAGAAAACGTTGTAATTGAAAACAAATAAAAACAATGCAAAACTTCTCTATGATTCAATATAGTTATAGGTCCCTCAGTATCTAAACTTGTTTAAGAACTTAACTAAATTAAACCATAAATAATATACATTGTATTCTAGTTAAAAAACGACCGGTATATGACTTGACTAAGGCTTTTAACACGCGCCTTAAAAAAAATATTTTCATAGCATGATTTAAAAACCAACAATGTTTAATGTAACACTTAACTTTGCCAGCCACATTTTTTACTTTCTCTCTAAATTTTAATTTATGCGTCGTTGTCAATGAATTTAACGAGATTTTATTAATGGGTTTTTTTACGACAACTTCTTTGTGCCATTGGATAAGATAATGACGCAGTGGCGTAAAAGAGTGGTTTATTTTCTACGGCCCAACTTACGAACCTTGAACCCTACACTAATTAAAAATAATGCTAAAAGGACTAAATAAAGACATCAAAATGTGTCATTTAACCTTATTGTAATAGTAGTTTGTACAACAAGAGTGGATATGAAGTCCATATCGCACGAGGAAGTAAAATGAGCACGACGCCGTAGGCGGAGTGCTCAAACTTGCGAGCGCAATATGAACAATCCACTCGAGTTGTACAGTATATTTGTTCTACGACTTAACTTCCGAACTTCATGCTAGAAATTTTAAAAAATTATTTAAATTAACTTGTCTTTTAAGTTGGCCATGAACTTGTGAGAACGGTAATAGGAAACAATTAAACAAAAATTAATTTTGATGGCAAACCCATGGACCCAATTACACTGTAACATATTATCGAACTCACTTTTGAATATATCTATCTTTCTCACATTCGGCTTTTTGCAGAATAACAGACAAAAGGCGATATATTATGTATTAATAAAAAGAACAATTTATTTTCTCAACCAGGTATTTTGATTAATAAGTGTTTTACTGAAATGCACAGAAGAAAAATAGGTTCTTTGGGTTTATTTCTGCTTGCGTAAAAAATTATAACTCCGAACGTACAACAAAATAGCTGTTGAATTCGTTTTAAACAGTTAAAAATTGATTTTGTGCAGTAATATGAATTTTTAACCTTCGCTATGGTAAAAATTTTTAAAATAATCTCCAATTTACAAACTAGCCACACTGTTAACGTGGAAAGAGATGTGGCAATACTGTAAGTAGTAATAACATAACCTTAAAACCTATAGTAAATAATGAATATATTTTTCTAGAAATCTTATAATGTCGTCTGTTTTATAGGGGTTTTATGTACTCATCTTCTTGTTTCACCATTTAAGGAAGAATTATAAGTTAACTTTCTATATTTGTTGCATATAATAAAAGTTTTAAGATCAATTGGGGTTGAAACCTATCAGAAAATATCCCGATGCACATCATATTTATAATAATAATATATTATTTATATGGGAAAAAATAACCAAGATTAGTAAAAAACGTTCATTTGATTAGTTTATTGTATAATATTATGGATTAAAGCTTGTAGTAATTGTCAAGAATTGAGTGGAAATAAAGATATTTTTGAAATAAGAAAGTGCGTCTGTTCGCAAATCTTGAGTTCGGTCAGAAAATAACAATAATTTGGTAGAAATATAATTATTTTGGTATTAATTTTGTTA
Source organism: Polydrusus cervinus (assembly GCA_935413205.1). Taxonomy (NCBI): domain Eukaryota; kingdom Metazoa; phylum Arthropoda; class Insecta; order Coleoptera; family Curculionidae; genus Polydrusus; species Polydrusus cervinus. Next base: position 11,849,090 of record OW284519.1, on the reverse strand, counting down.
TTATACCTTCCATTTTCGCACCATTTTGTGTACTCTTTAAGAAAAAATTGCGTGCACAGACTCTGCATGGAATAAATGTTTTGAATTAAATTAAAAAAGATCAAATTTCATCTGGCAGATTTGCATATTTTTGAAGTTAATTGTTAACCCAACTTCTTTCAAGTGTCAGAAAACGGCGAGTAAAATTTACAACGTGTAAATGGGTTTCTAGGCCTATAAGGCCCATTGTATCCCCTATCGTTTGGGTAATGTCAGCCAGACGGGACCTACAGCTTAGCGTGGAATCCGAACCACGTGTATGCACTAGTTTATCCTTCTTACTCCCCCAGATGTCCTTCGTCCTCGGCCTTCCTCTCTCTAGGTCCCGATATTAGGATTTACTAGTAGCATACTGCATTCTGTTATCGACTCAAGTTCCGAGCATACGTTTTTTATTAAGCGTATGCCCACTCCGGGGATCGAACCCAGACCGCCACGGTCGAATGCTAGTAACTCACCATGGAGCCATTGCCGTGGTTTTATACCTGTAGGTGTGTATTGGTTTTAGGGTATGCTAAATCAAAGTCTAATTTACTAGACTGTAGAGTTGGGCAATAATCATTTCAACATGTAGTGCATAACTCCTTTAAAAAAATTGTAAATTTGTATATTAAAATATAAATTAAAAAGTTGTATTACCTTGGTTAAAAATGTAATATAATCTGTAATTTCTGTCATAATGTCGACAAGTAGTGACAATTAATTATCGCTATCAATCACAATATCCCTACAATGGTATGCCAATAAGCATACATCGCTGCGCGTGTCGTCACAAGTGAGGATGCGATCACGGTTGCATAACCTATTGAGTCAATAGGGGCGGCTCGTCAACAAGTGCGCTCGTGCGCGCGCACAGCCTAAGAAAGTCAAGCACCAGCAAAAATAAAATTTATACTTATTTAAAAAAATCTTTAGGAAACTAAAATAAAGAACTTCTATAATATAACAATGGCGAAGGCGTAAGACTTCAAGTGCGACCCGAGCGCGTGGGCAGACTCACCGGCTGTGTGCTGTAGTGTGTATTCGTTCGGCGCTCTTATGGATGGATTTTCGTGCGATTTTCCTTATGCGGATTGATCGGGAATATTCGGTTAATCGCCCGATGAGAGGGCGTCGCCGTGCGCTATCTAAATACACACTTCAATAATTTAATATGATTGTTTTATGAGTTTTTGACGCGATTAGATAAGTTTGGAGTTTATTGACGGTGTTGTGGATGTTTTTGTGTTGTTTTTAAGTTTGGAGTTTATTGACGGTGTTGTGGATGTTTTTTTGTGTTGTTTTTAAATTAATAATGGCTAGTAGTTTGGATTGTGTCACACGAAGTGATATAGTTATGGACCAAAATTCTGTAGAGGACATTATAAATAAATTTTCGACATTCGATTTCCAAAGGAAAATTTTAAAAAATAAAAAATAAATTTGGTGCTAAAACAAAGAAAATTTAAATTCCATTTAAAAACTGCGTTTTTTTATTTTTTTGGATAAAAAGCACAAAGAAAATCGATGCAAAGGTGAAAAGGGGCGTGGCACCTCGAAAAATTTTCGCCTGCAGCGCTTTTTGCCTGCTGCGCACACCCTACAATAAATATCACGAGTCGCCACTGCTATTGACGCGATTGACGGTTCTAACCTGACCTACAAAGCGGGCAAATTTTTGGAATTAGGACCTTGTAAAAGAAGTAGATGAGATAAGTTAAGGCAGTATATCGTTTATAATGTATTATTATAATAGGATTATTTTCTTGATCAAAAATAAAACGAATATTTTTTTACCCAATGTAAACCGGCCTTAAGCGTCCTCGCACGTGTCGTCCAAATGTGGGAGAAAGATAAAGAGTTTATACGCGTTAGCATAGCGGCGTTATTGTATCGTGGCTATCATTCTCTTTTAATAAACTACTTCTTTGTAATGAAGGAATTCAATTACTACAAGTAAAATTACAATTTCAAAAATGTAATTTTTTACAATATCGAATGTCATTCCTTTCTTGACATTTCAGACAGGAATAAACTTATAGAATCAGCTGTTGGCTGATTTGGCTTATTCTTACTATTTGTTTGTGTTTCAGGTAAGGATTGAGTTCCCACGAAAAATACACTTTATTCAAGAGGACCGGTAAGTTTTTTCTTAAAGCACATTATTTTAAAACAATTATATTAAAGTTTTATAACGAAGTAACAATTTTCTTAGCCTGTACATTTAACAAGAAATGGATTGCAGTGGCATATTTAGGGGGGCTGCCCCCCCCCCCCCCCCCCCGAGCTCCAAAGCTCGGTGTCTAATGGTCTAATTGCTAATAGTTTTTCGTCTTAAACATTTTACTAATATATTATATTCGGCCACATTCCGCTACATTTTAGCAAATTTTCAAAATTCACTAATCAGGGAGCCAGAATCCGACGAATGAAAGGAATAAGTCTAAATTAGATAGGTTTTCTTTTGGTTTATTTTTAATTCAGATCAGATTATGCTTAAAGATAAAAGTCTTACTTTACTTTACTCAAACATTGTCCCCTGTTTTGGTATTTAACCAAAAATCTTTTGTCCAATTTGAAATCCTGTAATTAATATAAAAAAAATTGTTACACCTTTTCACACCCCAAATCTATTGTTAGTATAGACAAAGATAGTCTTGGCATACGACGTTCGATAACAATTTTTATTCTTTCCTATTCAAAGTTTTTAGTATTGAAAATTAATTACAGTACGCATAATTATTAAGCCTATTAAGTGTGATTGATTACAGTTCGTGAATATAAAGTATTTCCCTTCAAATAGACGCGGCAATAGCTTTAGGCCGATCTGATTAGGGAATACGATTCCGTGTTTTCCTTTCTGAGTCTAAGATAACGGTGTTTTAAATGAAATGTAACATTATTCATTGGAAAAAAATAGGATCCAAAATGCTCTAAGAAAATTAAAATAATATTATTCTAAGAGAATTGTTACTGCTAAGTCCTTCAAACTTGGTTTGTTTTGTCTACTATAATACAGGGTGACACAATAAAGTTCTGCCTCCCCCTCCCCCCCAATATTTTTCATAATTTTAGCAGTAAAGATTTAAAAATATGAGACGTTATTAAGTATGTAAATTCCCATTTTGCGATCAATTTAAACCTTCGAAACTGTCATGTATGCATTTCTATTTACTTATTTATGGACTAATACATCTGGCAACATGGTACAGGTCAGTACCATAACGCAGTAAAGCCTGAGTGACACGCGTACGGCATTGTCTTAACTAAAGTGTATTTCTGAGTACTACTAATAAACCGGTAATCATTAAAGCTAAACTAGTGTATTCTTTATTACTTCCTGGTCACTGATAAACAGGAGAACATCACAGAAACCAGTTTCGGTTTGACCGGAAGTGGAGTCAACTTTTAAATGGAAACCCTTTATTTTTATTCGATATATAAATTCTACAAAAAAATTCTCTTTTCAACGACATGTCACACTTTATCATTTGTTTTAAAAATGGCCGCCTAGATCAATTTTCCTTTGTTTTTTAAAATGTTCATAGCTTGGGTAAAACAAGGTAAGTAGTAAAGAGTAGGCCATGGAAACGTTAAAAAGGCTCATTTTAACCTACTTAATAGAATAAAATTGACTTGCTTGAAAAAAATGTATGCGGAATTACTCCATTTATGTTTTAATATAATAATATTGTTCATTTAATTGTCTTTTAAACGATATAACACAAGTTAAAATTACTCTTAGGTTATAGTATAAATTAACAAGAAATATCATAAATGTAATTTCTTAATAAATAAGCTATAAGAAGTATATTTAAGACCAGTCTAGTATGCCGTGGAAAACAAACATATTATTTCTGCATTTATGTCATATTATTGTATTAAATAATATTTACGAAGATTGAAACGAATGAATTGTTTTTCACGGCATACTCGACATAACTTCTCATAGCTTATATGGATCTAGAAACTACATTTATGATATTTTAGTTAATTTCGACTATTACCTAAAATATAATTATTAACTTGTGATACACCGTTAGAAAGGAAACTAAATAAATATTTTTTTCTACGATCGTTCAAAAAATGTCATTTTGTGTATGCATTTCTAAAGACAAGAAGAGGGCTTTATTGCATACTATGCAATAAAGTACTTTTTGCCCTAGTGCAATAAAGTAAATTGCCTAGAAAATGTACAATTTGTTTATAGTATGTGTATCACAAAACAATATGGCAGAATGACGGACGTGTTCCTTCCAATCAATTAAAGGTATCTATAATCCATTGTTAAATTTAAATTACAACTTTTGCCCACAAAGGAGAGGTGATACAAAGCAATTTTAAACTTTTTTGTTAAATAAGAAAGCGATCGTAGAAAAAATAGTGTATGTAACATGTGCAAAAAGTGTGTTTATTACACATGGCATATTATTCACCTTGACTACGCCTCGGTGAATAACTTCTATGCCGTGTGCAATAAACATACACTTTTTGCACATGTTACATAAATAACTATTATTGTAATAAAAAAAATGTGAGTTGCAATTAAAAAAATCGAAAAGGTCCGTTTTGTTTTTTTAAACAGGTTGTAAATATCACGAACACATTTCTCCCGTGCAAGTCAATTTTATATTAAAAAGCAGGTTGAAATAAACCATTTCAACGTTTCCATGACCTACTCTTTACCAACCTTATTTTATTAAAGTTATGAACATTTTGGAGAACAAAGTAAAATTGATCTAGACGGCCATTTAAAAAAAAAGTGTGATATGTCATTGAAAAGAGAATCCTTCATAGAATTCAAGCTTTGAATAAAAATGGAGAATTTCCATTTAAAATTTAAAAGTTGACTTCACTTCCGGTTAAACCGAAAGTGGATTTGAATGTTTGAATTGGCCAAAAAATGATAAATTACACACTTATTAACTTCTCAAATTTTTAATTCTGTACAATTACGGAAAAATGTACTTATATCACCCGGTATAATTTCGTATCTTATTCTTTTGAAATCGGGAATTACACTTTACACACAGATAATTTTACTAATTGGAAAAAAGAAATATAGGAAACAGAAGTAAATAGCGCTAAAACACAAAGTGATAAAAAACTATTTTTTGTTCATTAAAAAACACGCTGTACTTATAAATTATAAAACAATCCGCAACAACATAAAATGACATGTAAATAATGGCGCCGTTCAACTGACAGTGATGCCATGATGCATAAGAGCCAGAGTTAACGTGTTCAACTTCCCAATAAACCGAACGGTGCATCGTGGTTGGAAACATAGGAAACCTCATGCAAGTTTTAGACTGTCGAAATATTTGCTCTCCTGTTAACTTTAGGGCGGAGTTGTTGAAGTATAAACAATTTTGGACAACCCGATCTTAACTTATTTAAATATGATTGGTTTTTCATTGGAATTCAACAGGTTACTGCTGCGGACACCAGCATTGCTTGGATTTGTCAACCCTTAATTTGTCATTGTCAAATGTAAGTTGCCAGCGGTAGGCTTTTTAAAAATCTTTAACAAATACATTTTACACTGTATTTAACTTATATTTTCAATTAAAACGAACATTATTTTCAAAACGAATCGTTTAATAGTAAACAAATTATTTTACTTAGAATAAAACCTATTAAAATCATCAAGAATTACAAGAAGGGGAAAAATATGAGGCTGTTTAAAAATAAACAATTGTTTATGAAAAATACATAATAAATTTATATAAAATAATAAAATTTAATATCCGTTAAATTGAATAGAAAGAAAACTTAGCAGCGAGCGGACAGAGTAGTGCGTCTATATTTAGTATAAAAGTATCCAGGGACACCAAAGATAATGGGTTCCCTGGGGCACAGATAGATAATGACAGGCTGTTTCATTCTTGTTGAGACTTATCAGAACGCTATAACCTGTAAGCATTTCCCGATACAGCGAAAATATGTTTTCAAGATATTTTTAAGAATAAATATATGATGAAAACCTATTATCGCCATCTGTTGAAATCAACTTAATGCAAAAGATAGCCATCAGACGTGAAAACGTAGAACTAAAAATAAACCAAGCACGGTAGGCCACACATGCAGTATAGGAAACATTTTTTGCGCTTTCCTATTATATCTCTCTACGGTTTTGTTAATTAATATCTAGATCGCGCTGCAGTCGCCCACGCCCCAGTGGGCTTTTTACTATACAGGGTGATTCACGTTGAGTGGCCTATTAGAAGATCTCGGAAACGAGTAACCCTGTCTTTCTAAAAATTTGATAGCAGGCATAATTGGTTTTGAGCTTTTAAAACATTATATTTTGACGTTTTTATTACTTCCGGTTATACTGGAAGTTAATGCCAACTTTGCTATTTTAAATAGAGCACCCTATATATTTTAGCATTTTTGATTACCTTATTAAAATTTAAATAACTTTTGTTAATAATAATCCATTCCTATCTCTAACCGTTTTTGAGATATGAATTATAAAAGGATTTTTTTGTGTAAAAACGCTCCGAGAAGAAAGTTTAGTAACTCTGAAACTAATAAAGGTAAACATTTAAAATTTTCTAAGCTTTCAAGTAATACATAGATCTTTAGTTTAAATTACTTAGGTTTCACGTTTTTTATACAGGGAGTTCTTAAAATTGTGCCAATGTTTCCCTTTAAATAAATGTGCACAAATGGAACACCCTATTTTTTAGCTTACTAACGTGTAGAGAATTAAATTTCCTATCTAAATGCTTATTATGTTACAATCCACATTTTTAGTGGTTTTGGAATTATGAGCAATTTAAATAAAAAATCTTAAAATTTCTGTTTGTGTTAATGCAACATTATTTTTGAAAAGAAGGCTTCGACTCGGACTTTCGTTTGGCTTTGAATGAGAATAGCTAAGTAACGAACATAGGCAGTTAATAACAAATGCTAACAAAGCTCAAAATCAAACGAAAATCCCAGTCGAAGCCTTCTTTTCAAAAATAATTTCGCATTAACACAAAAAGAAATTTTATGATTTTTTATTTAAATTGCTAATAATTCCAAAACCACTAAAAATGTGGATTGTAACATATTAGGCATTTAGATAGGAAATTTAATTCTCTACACGTTAGTAAGCTAAAAGATCGGGTGTTCCATTTGGAAAAATTGACTTATGCCCATTTATTTAAATGGAGACATTGGCACAATTTTAAGAACTCCCTGTATAAAAAACGTGAAACCTAAGTAATATAAACTAAAGATCTATGTATTACTTGAAAGCTTAGAAAATTTTAAATGTTTACCTTTATTAGTTTCAGAGTTACTAAACTTTCTTCTCGGAGCGTTTTTACACAAAAAAAATCCTTTTATAATTCATATCTCAAAAATGGTTAGAGATAGGAATAGATTATTATTAACAAAAGTTATTTAGATTTTAAAAAGGTAATCAAAAATGCTAAAATATATAGGGTATTAAATTTGAAATAGCAAAGTTGGCATTAACTTCTGGTATAACCGGAAGTAATAAGATCGTCAAAATATAATGTTTTAAAAGCTCAAAACCAATTATGCCTGCTATCAAATTTTTAGAAAGGTAGGATTACTCGTTTCCGAGATCTTCTAATAGGCCACTCAACGTGAATCACCCTGTATTGTATGCATATACTACAAAAACTACATATAATAATTAGTTAATTGAATTTTTAGTCAACAGAAATTTGCTGTAATATTACTATATTTAAGAAGATCCCATTTTACTGTTTGATGTATGGTCTAGCATATGAATTTATCATATAAATTACGTATTGTATATTGCTATACGATACATAGTTCGGACATTATTATTATAGCTAAATATCCCCAGAAAACAGCGGATATTTTTTTGTAGCGATGGCTGTCATATATTTAGACATGGGTTAAAACATCCATTTTAATTTAGGTCCATTCGACAGACAAGGGAAGGGCCGAACATCTTCTTAGTCGACTCAGTAGCGTTTTAACCACTGGAAATTATAAGGGCTTAAAGATTTTGTTTTCGATTACCAATTCAGGGTGGTACAATCTAAAAAATTATCTTCATGTGAAAAGAAAAATGTATCTTGACATAATATAGTAAGTATGAGAGTGCACAGGACAGTATTAATAAGTAAATTATTAACGAAAATTTAAAAGAATACAAACGTAGCAGATTGTGATCATTTGACAGGGAGATTTCGAGTTGCAGTGATAATATTTAAGAATTAGCTCATTTAGAATAGTTTTATTACTTTATCTAAAAAAATGTGCAACTTTAGTATGAACTGCAAAAGATTATAACTTTCTGACGCCTCTAAAGCCTTTAAATAATTTACGAACATCGACTCGGTGTGCTTTCGTGCCAAACGCTGTCTAACGTCGCTCAATTCTACAGGAAAGTCATATCGACCTCCCTGCCGTTTATATTTAAATCGAACTGAACATAGACAGGCCGTTGCTCAAGCTTGAGTCGGACGAGCTGTAGGTACTAATGACTACACTTCCTCGCGTTCGGGGAGATCCTTGAATTCGATTTTAAACTCCTGTATTTTGAAAACTACTTATCAGATCGACTTCAAATTTTCAGGATTGGCTATAAATTGTTAATGCTTCATAAATATTGAGACGGTAATTTGAGGTTTGACCAAATGACAATATTCTAGTAAACTATAACCATATAAACAAAGATATTTTGTATGTCGATCTATCAATTAATCCGTTTGTTTTTCTACAAACTGCAGCAGAAAAACTTTAAAACTGCTGACTTTTGGTATAAAAAGTTTCTAAATTTGAAAAATATGAAATAATATTCATACTGAAGCTGAGGACGATAGTAAAATCTATTCTGTATCATTAAGTTATTTACTTTCATTCGTATATTGTCAACTTTAAGCGCGGTGACAAAAACTGTTCTTCCTTTTTTTTTCCATCAGTGTAAAAAGCTATAATATTTCTCTTCTTTTTTAATTTTAAAAGGATTTTTGGGTGTCAAAAAGCAACAAATTCGAGTGATTTATCGCAGATGATTATTTAGTTGCCAAAAGCTCAAATAGATTAAAACTTGGGGCTGGAGGAATTCACGAGAAGACATGACGTCTATCAGGATGACAGTCATATGAAAAGGGTCAGATTTGTTACAATAGGGATAAATTTGGACTAGCAGTAGAGTGCCATTGGAAGTTCTTGTTTTTTTATATTAGTGCAATATATGTGAGATATATATTTTTAGGTCATTGTGGCGTTATTAGCCACTCAAAAGAAAAAAAAAGACTGTGAAAACATAGGTTGCGCTGGCTTTGTTAATCCTCACCCAGATCTTCCCGGTCCGGAACCACCCCAAGGTTTAGCAACGTTTAATATCGGTATATTAATTGGTATTAATGTAATTATGAAATGGAATACTTCGACTTACCATGCAGATTTTAGGAGTTCTTGCTGGGAAAAATGGACACCTACCAAAAACGGCGCGGTACGGTTGATGGGTTCTGGGTATCTGGTTCTCTCTCCTTTCCAAATCGCGCATCGCATCGTACACGAGTACGGTGGGTAGGTACGAGGGACGGTAAAAAGGTAGGAAATGGAAAGTCGAGAATATGTAATTTTAAATGTAAATTAACTAATTAAATTGCAATAAGTAAAACAAAACGCGTAATTTTGAATGCAAGTAGACACCCATAAAGAGGAAAAATATTTATAAGAAATATACTTTAAACTTAAAAATAATATTAATTATAAACCTAAATATATATATAAGCAGCAAACGAGGGCAGAACATCCCCACCCTCATGAAAACCCAGGGCTTTCATAAGAGAAGAAATAGGTATTAATTAATAGGCAACGGGCAAAGTTTAAGCAAAGGTCTTTTAAGAGTGCCCTTAGCCGTCCTCACCGTCGCAACCCTTGGTACTTTATCGTGGCCAGGGAAAACTTCCACAATTTTACCCAAAACCCAATTTAAAGGCGCAATATTATCATCTTTGATAATTACCATTGTACCTGGTACAACAGAATTAATCGGGAGTAGAGGGGGAAGAGGGTTTTCACGCCAATTTTATCTCACCCTTCTGCGCATGCCCAGGCAGTGCGCAGGCGCGTGTCATATGTCATACGTCATCTGTCATGTCACACTCTTGGGCGTGAGCTATTTGGGCATTAGCTACTTGAGCGTTAGCTACTTTGGCATTAGCTACTTAGGCGTTAGCTACTTGGGCAAAAGTATTTGGGGCGTTAGCTACTTGGGCAATAGTATTCATTATAGACCTCGTGTTAATGATGATATCATATTATGTTTAGGAAAAGATAACGGCTGTCACCTGTCAATTAAGATATGTCAATGACACCTGTCACTTGTCAAATGCTAAAATTAAAATCTAACACGTGGGATGTATTCAGGGTGACGTTATAAATCGTTTAGAAAAAACCCAAAGTCGATCGGTCAACTGGTTTGGAAGATATAGTATTTTGCGATTAGGGCTCTAATGCATAAAGGTGGAAAGGAGAAATTTGGTAAGCAGGTATAAGATAAGTATACCTATCGACTAGTGAAGAAATATTTCAAAAATTCCAAGTAATAACGAAACTAGATGTATAAAACCATCAAGTCCTTATCATTATTCATAGACACCGCTCATCTATAAATACAAGTTAATAGAATAATTATTATCTCAGATTATTACATAATCGGCTAAATATGTCAAAGTTAGCAAAAAACCACTCGCCTACAGCTCATCAGATATATCATCAAATATGTCTTTAACTCGTTAGAAAAAACCAAGATCCTTAGAACGGCTAGCTATAGAAAAATATCCCTAAAACGTGATGTTTGAGTCATACTTTTTTATCTACCCTGTATACTGCAAATTATTTGCTATTCTCACACACTTCAATTTAATTATACATCGCATAAGAAAACTGAATATGAGTGCATACAGATTAGTGCATGGTAATTAACTCTCACTCTGCTCATTATCTCATTAAATATTCATCGCATCGAACGGCTATAATTCAGGTCAAGGAAAAAGCTTGAACACCAAGCGAGAGTTATTACATTTGAAAAAATATCTAATTATATTCCTAGAAGGTGAAAGCAACTAACACAGTTTCGGGAAAGATATAAATACAGGGCCAGTCTAGAAGTTTATTCAGTTATTATTCGGCAACCGTTAAAACAGTATACCTAAAGTGATAAAATTGTAAGTACCTATTATATTCTCTATAATTATGTGTTTTAATTTTTATTTAATTTAAAACAAAACAATCAAGTGTTAAATAAATCAGAGTAAATCGGGGAGGCTAAGATGTATATTTAATTTTGGTATTTTTTAGTAAAAAACAGAAAATATGATATATGATAATGAATGATAAATTATTATTATAATGTTATTAAACCTTTTAGCTATCTCATTCTTAATCGCAAATATTTCTAAATATATTTAATACATCTAAATTAGACAACTTGCTATTGTGCTTACGGATACAGTGACTGGATAATATTAAAGGTTAAGACATGTTTGAAAAATAATATGAATGCAGTAACTAATTAATATTCAATGTTATGTCCTGTATGTATTGCTAATACGCTGCTAAGATTGCATCATCTTTATTACCTGGAAACATTCTCTTAGCCTCGTCATGTTAATTAATAAACGTATTTACTCAACATTATTGCATCATCTTAGGTATATAAATACTAACAGAAACATTTATTCCTCAGACGATCTCAAGCGTTCATAACGACAAGGTGTGCCGATAAAAAACAAATACAACTTTTTTCTTTCTTGTGTGGTGTGTTATTATTTGGTAAGTACAGATATTATTTGTTATATTATATCAGTGCATAATTATTTAAATATTGTTGGTTCTATCAAAAATTTAACAAAAAAAAAATGCTCACATGGTGATCCATATTTTTGAAATGTATTCTTTTAGTGTTACGACGTTTAAACTAAAAACAGAATAATTCCGGTTGTGCTTGCTTATTAGACAATTATTTAATGGTAAAAATACTGAAATAAGTGTTTATATTATTTTAAAGTGAATATTGAACATTAGAGGTATACAGAAGCTGCCAAAGAAGGTTTTATACATACGTAATAGTTTCTGACAGTAGATATTATAAAGTGAAAGTAAATTATTAAACTATTGCAAAAGTATTACAAACTGTTAAATATATTATGTAGGTATAACTATAGTAGAAAACAGTCTGTTTATATTGAACAATAACGCAATAAATTTAATTTTACAGAAAATGTTTGTTTGTGAGCATTGTCAGCGTTCATTCACCACAAAGGGCAACCTCAAACGCCATGGCGACTGCAGACTTACAGTTCCAGTCTGCCAAACTTGTGGAGACAGTTTTACGTCGAGGCGGGCTCTTCAATGTCATCAGAAGGAGAAGCACAGAGCCCCAAAAAGACAAGCGACGTCTTCACAAGTAGCCATGGCTAAGAAGGCTAGACTCGTTTCGACCGATGGTAAGTTATTGCATCATATTGTGTAAGATTAGGTATTGCATCATACTGTTTAAGATTAGAATATATTGCAGCATAATTTAAAAAACGATAATAAGGCATTGACAGCTTGTATAATTTATTTGCTATAACCTATGTTTGGCCATATATGATCAGCATCAGTCAACAGGAAAAAATTAAAACGACGTTGCCATTACAGTGCGGTAATAATTGTATAAAAAGTATTATAAGTGAATTTTAATTTATTTCAGAACCGACAACTTCAGGTTCATCTATGCAGCAGAGGTATTGCAATGACTGCAAGCTAGATGTGCCTATCTCCCGTTGGTCCAACCATATAAGGACCTTAAGCCATCGGGAGAACTGCAGCGTTATACAGGAGGAAGGTGTGGAGCTGATTAAAACGTCATTCCGAAGCCGAATTGCTACCTACCGACTTTCTTCAAGACAGGACCCCACCAACGTCCCCGAGTTCCTTGAACACCTACAGGATAAATTTACTAGGTTGGTGGGGACCGTACTACAAAAATATGATCAACTGAAAGTCGGGGTAGAGCTTTTTGGCCGCTTCCTCCTGCAGACGAACGAGTCGACTGAGGTGAAGTCTTTCAACACACGATACGTGATGGTGAATGGAGCGACAGACTTGGAGGAGCTGTTTGGACAGTTTACTACCATCCTGGACCGTAAATACTCTGAATTTGCGGAAAAGGACAGTGGTAAGTAATATTACAAGCGTTTAAAAAATATTAACTAACACATTTTTACATCATTTTACTTAACAATGTTTCTATTGTTACAGGGTGGACTCTTCAGCAGCTCCTACACTTAGAATTAGGGATCAATAAAATCAACCCTCTAAAGGCATCATCATACATCCCGCTGCCAAAGGAGATTGAAGCAAAGCTTGCTGTCTTAAACATTCAAAATACGGACCTGCAATGCTTCAAATGGGCAGTCTTAGCTTCCTTGCATCCGGTTCATTATACTCAACATGCAAATAGAGTCGCGAACTATATGCCTTTTGAGAACGAACTGGACTTTACAGGTATGAAATTTCCGATTAAACTTAGTGACATATCTAAATTTGAACGCCTTAATAATATTTCTATCAATGTCTATGGGCTTGAAAAAGTTTATGATAATGGTAAAAATAGTATTGAGGTTGTAGGTCCCTTATACTTTACTACATCTCGCAAGGAGAGACATGTAAATTTGTTATTAATCAGCGATGATTATGAAAATAGTCATTACTGTTTAATAAGAAACATGTCTCGACTGATCTCAAGTCAATTATCTAAACGCAAAGAGCCAAAGTATTTATGTGATGGTTGTCTAACTTACTTTTATTCAGAGCAAAAATTAAAAGCTCATCAAGAACATGATTGCGGACACGTTTTGGCTAAAGTACCGACAACTGATTTAAAAAAGAATAAATACGGAGAAGAGGTCCCCGAGAATATTTTGAAATTTACAAATTTTGAAAAGAAATTAAAGGTGCCTTTTGTTGTTTATGCCGATTTCGAGACAATCCTTGAACCTATACCTACAGAGGAAAATGAGTTGGACCCTGATACATCCTATACTGTTAGAACTCATAAACATGTGCCCTATTCATTTGCTTACTACATTAAATGTGACTTTGATGATGCCTATTCAAAGTATCAAAGTTATAGAGGACAGGACGCACACAAAGAATTTGTAAAACGGTTGGATGTTGATTGTAAATCAATATACAACCATTTTATGAAGGAAGTGGTGCCAATGTTACCTATGACGGCGGAACAAGAGAATGAGCATCGACAAGCAACAACCTGTCATATTTGCGAAAAACCATTTGACGTAGAAGCAAACGATAGAGTTCATGATCACGATCATTTAACGGGGCTGTATCGCGGGCCAAGTCACTCTGTATGTAATCTAAATTATAAAATTCCCAATTTTATTCCCATATTTTTCCATAATATGTCCAATTTTGATTCCCATCTGTTTGTCAAGGAATTGGCTTGCGATGAAGAAAAGTTGGACGTTATCCCCCAAAATAAGGAAAAGTATATTTCCTTTACTAAACACATCTTGGTGGATAACGTCGAAAACAAGGAGGGAAAACAACGACAGGTATTTTTAAAATTGCGTTTTTTGGATAGTTTTCGATTCATGGCTAGCGGCTTAGATAAATTAAGCCAAAATTTAAAATCAGATCAATGTAAAACGGTGCGAAAATATTTCGAGGATGATAATAAATTTGAACTTATTCGACAGAAGGGTGTCTTCCCGTATAATTACGTAGATTCATTTTCAAAATTAGACGAAAACAGGTTACCATCGCATAAAGACTTTTATAATCAACTCAAAAAAGAGGACATCTCCTCCGATGATTATAAGCGTGCTTGGAAGGTATGGAATTTATTTGAATGTAAAACTTTAGGCGAATATTCCGACATTTATTTAAAATCCGACGTATTAATTTTGACAGATGTCTTTGAAAGTTTTAGAGACGTGTGCCTAGCTACTTATGGCCTTGATCCTGCGCAGTACTTTACTGCGCCGGGTCTTTCGATGGATTCCGCCCTCAAGGCCACGTCCATCCAATTGGAGATATTAACCGATCTAGACATGGTACACTTCTTTAAACACGGTATTCGCGGGGGAGTCAGTCAGTGTAGTATAAGGAAAGCTTTTGCGAATAATAAATTTATGCCACATTATGACGTTAACAAACCCACCTCTTACATAGCATATTTAGACGCTACAAACCTCTACGGGGCCAGCATGTCTAAATTTTTGCCAACAGGAGGCTTTAAGTTTTTAAACGAAACCGAAATTCAAAATTTGGATTATATGAATATAGCGCCTGAATCACCGACAGGATACATTTTAGAAGTCGATTTGGAATACCCGGACAGTTTGCATTATTTACATAATGAACTACCCTTTTGCCCACAATCCATTGCGCCGCCAGGGTCTAAATTCCCGAAAATAACAAAATTAATTCCAAATTTCATGAAAAAAGAGAAATATATTATTCACATTCAAAATTTACAACAAGCTTTAAATTATGGCCTTCAGCTTACAAAAATTCACCGCGCTATATCCTTTGACCAATCGCCCTGGCTTAAGAAGTACATCGATCTAAACACAGCGTTGCGAAATCAGGCCAAAAATAAATTTGAAAAAGACTTTTTTAAACTTATGAACAATGCTGTGTTTGGCAAGACAATGGAAAACGTGGAGAAACGGGTAGATGTAAAGCTCGTTACCCATTGGGAAAATATTGGTAGGAGGTTGGGGGCCGGAGCGTTAATCGCGAAACCTCATTTTAAAGATCGAACCATTTATAGCGAAAACCTGGTAGCAATCCAGATGAAAAAACAAAAAGTGGTGTATAATAAACCCATTTACGTGGGTTTTTCAATCTTGGAGATATCCAAAACCATTATGTATGACTTTTTGTACGGGTACATTAAGCCGAAATATGGCAACAGCGCGGAATTGTTATACACTGACACCGACTCCCTAATTCTAAAAGTAACAACAGATAATTTTTATGATGATATGACGACAAATTTAAGTAGATTCGATACTTCCAACTACTCACAAGATAACCCACATAATGTTCCTGTAAACCAATCTATACTTGGTAAAATGAAAGATGAGTATGCAGGAAAGATTATTTGGGATTTCTATGGAACCGGGGCGAAAGCATATTGCGTTAATGTAGAGGGAAAGTTGACTAAAAAAGCTAAAGGGGTTCCTGACTACGTCACCCAAAAAGAACTGACTCTTGACGATTATAGAGAAGCGGCTGACGTAGAAGGAACTCAGATTCATCGTAGAATGAACACTTTCCGTTCGCATGAACACGATATGTATGTCGAACTTAAAAATAAGGTAGCGCTGTCATACGCGGACGACAAGCGCTTCATTATACCCGGGTTCGAGCACACGCTTGCTTGGGGTCATAGAGATATAGTATTGTATAAGGAATCATCGGAAATTCCATAAGCTAAGACTGACCATAGCTATCTTTGTTTCAATCTTCTTGGATAGCTGATGGTTTTAGAGGGTTGTGATATTAGGCTAGGTATTTATTATATTATTATTTAATTTGTTTATTGTATTATTATTATTATTATTTATTATTATTTATTGTATTAATATTTATTGTATTATTATTTATTATATACATAGATGAAAATGTTAATTTTTTGTATTAAAATGTGTATCATATATACAAATAAACACAGGATTTCTTTGTATTCAAATTTTTTGTCTTATTTTACCCCCTCTCCCTCTTCCCTACTAAGGAAAAAAAAACAGAGGTAAATTTTTAACATTTATTTCACAACAGTATAATATTCAATGTTTAGTTTAAACAATGTAGGTATATGTCTTGCAAATAAACGAATTAGCTTGTCAGTCCATCGAAACAAATATTTGTCTGTCATGGCATCTTCAAACTTGAGGCTTCGCTTTTCGTCATTACGATGAAACACCAAAGTGTACTGTCCAATAATCATAAAGATGTCAACCCAGTGAGTGTTGAAACAATCAAACGTACTTATGAATTCTTCAAATTCATCACTAGAAAAATAAATCTTGCCATATCCAATAGTGTCTATGATTACTTGTTTACGCTCTTTTTCTGTAGTGTTAAATATAATTGTTATGTAATCATCAATTTCATAAACTCTGCTTGGCTTGATCTTGCGTACAATATCATCATTATCCTGCTGACATCGAGAAGGAGATTCAAACACCTCATCCCAAGCGGATGATGAAGAGGAGGCCGCCATTGATAAGTATTAGAGGTTAAGTTTTAACAACTGTCTAACCAAATATTTATGATCTTCGTAACACTTGATATCTTTTTTCAGCCTACGTATTTTTCGCAGATGTTCTTGGAGTTTAACTCTAAGATCGACTGTCTTGGCCATGAGCTGGACATTAAATGACTAAATTCTCATAGAACTCTTATTAATATAAATAAAAAACAATGCATACATTTTTAATCTTTATTTAGGTAAAAAATTATAAATATAGTCATACAAAATATAAGCATTCTTAATACTACAGCTACATACATCTAAACTATGATAAGGACAATCAGTAATACCTCTAGATAATTTGGGTACGTTAACACTATCTTTAATAAATTCTAAATTAATAATATATGGTAAATTATGTTCTATATCTAAAAATGTCTTTGTTAAAAATGCCTCTTTAACATGTCCCTTGAGATAAATAATGTCCGCATCTCCCAGGTCGTTAATTGTATAAAGTTGGCTGTAGTCGGTTTCTCCATAATTGTAGTAGAGACCATGATGATTCCCATATAAAAATAATGCTTGTTTTTGACAATCCTCTGGCAACATGCAAAACGGCTTAGCTGGTTTAAACAGATAACTCTTCATTTGCTTCCCATCATAAATAGCCAGCTCCTTGGCGCAAAAGTCTGGGATGCAAAATCCTTGAACATCTACTATAACCACCTTCATCTTGCTGGGACTAAAGAACAACTGACTACAACATGTCTCGTACTTGGCCAGTTAAAGCCTGATACTCAAGAACACGATCATGCACAATAATACAAAAGGCTCGTGAATCCGCAGAAAAGTTTTCAGAACTTTGAAATTCCAACTTGACATCAATGGTGTTGCTCTTGATGGACTCATTTTGCTTTGTGCAATCAATAACAAAGAGGGCTCTGCTTGCAAAAGTAGTAAAGTCTAAAAGTGGTTCACTCTGCTGTTTTCCTAAATATGTTTTTTGAAAATCCGTATACATCTGATAGGCCTCGGTAAATTGTCGGTTTTCAAAATTTAAGTTTAACGCTTCGTAGGGATAAACCTCTGAATTAAGATGCAACTTGACATCAGTCACCTTTAAATTGTCAAAATAAGTGCAATCGGCTTTATAGCTGTCTTTACGTTTCTTCATAAAAAATACAATAACATATCTTGCTCTCTCAGACATGGTCTTAACAGTCCAAATATCTCTCTTTGTTGTTCGTAGAGCAGGAAGCTCATGTATCTCCCAGTTTCTAAACGGAATAAATATCGATTTGTTCTTTGCAATTTCATCCAAAAGACGTAATTTTACTGCATCACTAGGATAGATGTGTTTAACTTTTAACTCGACAGTTTTTAATTTAATTTCAGCCTTCTTATCCCCACTGGACTTGTAGCAGTTGTCATCATGTCTGGCTCGAACCAGTTTAATTTTTTGTTTACCCATTAAAACATTCTTATAATCGGCAAACACTCCAAACAGCATAGAAAGGGGAATGCGAAAATTAAACTCTTTGGAGGTTTCGTCCAAGGTCTTGATTGCTACACTAGGCCAGTTCCAACCAGCAATATCTAATGCGCGGCTCTCTTGATCGTTTAGGCACAGCAAATTCTTAACTGTACAAACTATTCCAGGATCTCGAATCTTTTCAATTTCTTTACCATTCACTTCATATGATATGTTGTCAAACAAAAATGCTCCAGCATTGTTGGTTAGGTTACAATCACCAGTTTTACCAGCTGTTGTTTCCTCCTTAAATGTTCCCTCTATGTAGAGTTGAGCTTCGCTCATATCCAAAAACACATCTTGTTGATTAATAACAATCTCAATTTCATCATTATTATTAAATGAGGTGGTGAATGGGTGATAAGTATGCCATTCTTCGCGAATGACCGACTCATCACTCTTAACTTGATTAAATATTTGAAGTTTTTCTGACATGATAGCGATAGTGTGGGCCTATAGACTGTAAATAAGCTATATTTGAAAACGTGAGTGATCCCTTTGACTTCTGACTGCAGACTGATTGACCAGCTGATGCGTTGGTGTTTAAATAACTTTTACTATTAAACACTAACCCCATCTCGTCTAAGTTCTAATCTGATTACAACTTCTTCGCCTCTAAAATTAACTGGGTTCGATTCTTGGTCCAGTAAAGATAACGTAATGTTATATATTCTCCTCTGGTTCACTGGTAAATAAATTAAGTTTCTTGGTTCTATATTTATGCTATAACCAGGATCCACTGTTGATGAAAATTCGTAGAGAGTGTGCGATGGATTATTTGTATAGTACGAACCGGAAATAATGTTACACTCTACTCTGATGGTAGCAACTTGTATAATTTCAACTGGTTGATCTGACTCATACAGCTTACCAGCTGTTAGAACTTGTGGTGAGAATCCCAATAACTTTGCAATGCTATCCTTTGGTTCAAAGTTTATGTGGTATACGCTCTTCAACTCACACCGTAACGTATTGTTGTTGGGTTTGAGTGATATAATAAGGTTCCGCTCTGGAGCAGTTGCCTTAGAATCAGCAAGATGTTTCTGCAAAAATTGTTCAATATCTTCCAACTCGTAGGATCCAGTCGGTATTTCCACTACTTGTTCTTCTTGTTTATCAACTTTGTAATAAAACTTGTTACGGCCTTCTTCAATATTTGGGATAGTATTCCAAGTATTTAGCGAAATCAATGCTAAAGAGTAATCGTATCTCGAATCTAGTTCTATTGGAGGTACAAAATAAGATTCAAGCCGACTAGTACGACCCTTTAACGTGAACGTTTGAGACATGACTGATGTGAGACAATAACATTCCTATATTTTATAAAGTTTTATTATTATAGAGAAATGATAATGCCAAGTGACCGCAATTTGATGTTTTATAATCCTGATATTGGTCATAGTTGAAATAAATTTTCGTTTTTTTCATATACTTGACAAATTCTTTTGGTGGTTTCAAGTTGCCAAAACTATCGAAATAAACAACTTTATCACCATTCTTCTTATAAGCTACCCAATGTGTACCGTCTCCTGTATTTCGATCCAAATTAACAACACCGCACTCTGTTTTTCGGGGTGTATTCGGTAATGTATCTCGCATAAATACACCTCGAAAATTAGGAATCTTTAAACGAGTCGCATATAATCTAATATCTTGATCGGTCAAAGGACGTTCAGGTAGCTTTATTGGTAGTTTTTTGGCATTTTACGTAAAAACAAACCATAGCCTGTCTTGTGTTTTTTCAAATACAAGCCACTGCCCTTCTTCCCCAATGCAATAGCCTCCATTGTCTCGTTGTGTCGTTGTGATTCTTTTAGTTTGTCTTTGGCACTCTGAGCATCATTAACTGCCTTGGCAATACCAGCAGCTCCACCACTTAATGCCCCGAGCGCGCTAAGTCCAGCAAATATCGGAATAAGTGGTAGAATACCACCTTGTTTTGGTAGTGGAATTACTCGAGGAACCTTGATTCTTTTGGAGCCGCCAATTTTCTTCACTGTTACTCGTGCTGCCTTTAGTAAGTTACTTAAAGTCTTCTTTCTATCAACATTCCCCGAACCTGAATGTTTAAGTTGTTTCTTAATCTGTCTTACAACCGAAGACAAGCATACAGATCTCTTTGTCTTCTTGCTGCCAGCACCTAACTTGCGTTTGACCTTCATAGCGTTTGTTACTAACCAAGCTGATGTCTTTTCACCTAAACTAGAATCCTTGGCCTTGACACGTTCCCAAGCTTTGTTTTCTAGTACTTTATCTGCTTTATGTCTGTGTTCCAAGTCGGTGGACTTTGAGTATTCAATGTCGTGATCGCGGCAATAACTATCCAATTTATTCTTTGGCCGATCTCCTCGAGCTAATCGTTTTTGCAGCTTTGTTCCAGGACCACAATAGGAATAGCTAGGCAGGTGGAGTTCTACTGGTAATGTGCTTATAACGCTATTTAACACACCTGCACCCTGTGACGTCTGCATTAGTAATGATGTCATTGAAGAGTGCAGACTTATACTTATAGAGATGCGGAAAGAGAAACAGAACATTTGTATTAAAGTACATAATTTTGATATGCAGAAAAAATCGGAAAATAGGAAACATGGCCGGCTTCTACCATCCACCATAAGAGCTTTAATATGTGGCTCAAGTAATTGTGGCAAGACCGCTGTAATGATAAGTTTATTAATTGATGAAAACGGCTTAAGATTTGAGCATGTATATGTGTATTCCAAATCACTGCAACAAGACAAGTACGAATTTCTGCGAAAGGCCTTACAGCATTCACGTCTTAGATATTTCGGCTATAGCGATAATGATGATGTTCTAGATCCTTCCAGTGCCCTGCCTCATTCTGTGTTTATATTTGACGATGTAGCCTGCGAGAAGCAAGATAAAATACGTAATTATTTCTGTATGGGGCGTCATAATGATATCGATTCATTCTACCTCTCTCAAACATACTCCAAGATTCCGAAACAGCTGGTTCGTGACAATGCTAATGTACTGATATTATTCAAACAGGATGATTTAAACCTGAAACATATCTACGATGATCATGTAAATACAGACATGTCCTTTGATACTTTTAAGCGTGTATGTTCGGAATGTTGGAAAGATAGGTATGGATTTTTAGTTATTGTTAAAGATAATGATATTAATAAGGGACGGTATCGTAGCAAGTTTGATACTTATTTATTACCCTAAGTCATAACACATCAGTCCAACACATGACGTCATTGAGTATAGACGTGTCTTAACAAATCGAATCAATAACACAACATAGCTGTTTAGCTGTTTTTAAACAGGGTTGTTTTAGCTGTTTTTAAACAGGGCTGTTTTAGCTGTTTTTAAACAGGGCTGTTTTAGCTGTTTTTAAACAGGGCTGTTTTAGCTGTTTTTTAAACAGGGCTGTTTTTAAACAGGGCTGTTTTAGCTGTTTTTAAACAGGGCTGTTTTAGCTGTTTTTAAACAGGGCTGTTTTAGCTGTTTTTTAAACAGGGCTGTTTTTAAACAGGGCTGTTTTAGCTGTTTTTAAACAGGGCTGTTTTAGCTGTTTTTAAACAGGGCTGTTTTAGCTGTTTTTTAAACAGGGCTGTTTTTAAACAGGGCTGTTTTAGCTGTTTTTATCGGCGTTTTTAGCTGTTTAGCAATTATGGCTTCTTATTTGAAAAATCTCGATAAGGATGTTAAGCGAAGAATTATTCAGGCGGGTAATACCATACGAAAGAAATATTTAGCGCTAAAGTTGGAACGTGGTGAGGAGGATGATTCGCTTAATAGATTCTTAACGCCCATTACAAACCCATTACATAAACTGGTTGAAGCATCTATTGATAAGAAAAACTCTAAAAAACGTAAAATAAAAATCGAAACTTCTGATAATGTCAAACCTCCTCCCTTGAAAAAAATCGAACTAAAACCACAAGTGCAATTTCTAACTGATGAAGCACAGTATGGTGATGTTGATCATTCTGATGATGTGTTTGAAGAAGCCTTTCAAGACCCTGCAGAAACATCGTTGCA
Source organism: Polydrusus cervinus (assembly GCA_935413205.1). Taxonomy (NCBI): domain Eukaryota; kingdom Metazoa; phylum Arthropoda; class Insecta; order Coleoptera; family Curculionidae; genus Polydrusus; species Polydrusus cervinus. The sequence continues at coordinate 11,826,306 of OW284519.1, read as the reverse complement.
AACTATGAAAGATGCTTTTGAAACTTCTCTTCGAAATTCGGAAGTGTTTCATAAGTTTATCGAGCAATACCCTGAGATCACTCAAGAATATGTAAAAAAATATTGGTATGACTCTCCTGAAATAGATGCAAAGGGAATAAAATACAATGTTGAAAATGATTCTTGGCAAATAGGATCAGAGCCTGTAAACTTTTTAGCAGATGGAAGCATTCAAGTAGGTAGCATCAAGTATAAAGGAACTCTGGGCTTATATGACTTGTTGTTTTTAAAAGATCCTAAATTTCACACTAAAGCTGATGAACAAGAATATGGAGATATTCTTAAACGCACCGGTCTATACATGAAACAAACTGGCCAGCTAAAGGGTAATAGATCTAATAAATATACATCTATTGTTAGACCGCTCTTGTCATCAACATCTAAGTTGCCTTCGCCCAATATTACAACCAGGCAAATACACACAAGATCCAAATCGGAGAGAGGAAATAAATCAGGATCCTCCCTAATGCAATATAATAAAAAACCTAAGGAGTTTGTATACTACGACGACGTGAACGAGTTGGTTGAAAGATTGAAAAAGTTGGAAGCTTCTGAGGTAGTTGGCAATAATAATAACAGAAACGAAATCTTTAGTATATTACACGAATTGGAACGACTTGGAGTAATTGAATTTTATTAATACAGCGGTTTATTTATTCAACGTCATTATAGTACTAGCCATGAATAAGTTCGGACGTTCGTTACCCTCCTCATCTCAGCAAAAAATGATTCGAGTGCTACAAGCACCAAACCTAATTGCTGTTACTGGGGATGGCGATTATAATTTTTCAGATCATCGACTTTGTAACGTTAAATCGCCAACAGATGCCTCTGATGCTGTAAATAAAAAATTTGTAGATGATTTGGTGGTTTCACTTTCAGCTAAAATTGATAGATCTGTGAGTGATTGCATTATACAAACACAGAAGCAAATGGATAATTTTACAAATACAAACAAGGACTATTCGGAATCTGTAGCCAAGCAAATGCGAGAACATATGACTATTTTGAATAAAGAACTGTCTAGTCATAATGATTCACTTAAGCTTGTTGATGACAAGTTAAAAGATAGAGTTTTAAAATTAGATAATCAAGTTAAAAAACAGCTAAAGGACATACAATCTGCTCATCAGCAAGCTGTAGAACGGTTATCAGCACAATTTGATACCCTAGAAAATATCTTGAAGGGGTACATAGATATATCTCTTAAAAATTCTCTTAAACCCGTTATTGAAGAGGTAAAAACTGTTAGTAATAATATATTGAAGTTAAAGCTGCGGGTCGACTTGTTGAAATAATATTATTCAGTATAAATTTAGCTACACACTAAAAAATATTTATTAAGTTTGTAAAAATGGCGAAGAGCATTACCAAAGCGAGAGAGCAGGTTGTTAATGAGTTACATAGACCGGCTAGAACTAAATTTAAACGTCGTAGATTTCTACAGTATGGATTAGATGATACTTTTGCATCCGATCTTGCTCAACTCGATCAGTATGCTCGAGAGAACCGCGGATTTAAGTACATATTGGTTGTAATTGACTGTTTTTCGAAATTTTTGTGGACACGCCCTCTCAAGTCCAAAACTGCTCAGGATGTAACTACTGCTATGGAACATATACTTAAACATTCAAAGAGAATACCGAAAAAATTAGTCACCGATAATGGGAAAGAATATTATAACTCTAATTTTCAGAATCTTTTGAAGAAACATAATATATATCATTATAGCACCTTTAGCATTTTAAAGGCTTCCATTGCCGAACGTGTAATTCGAACAATAAAGGAAAAGTTGTTTAAGTTGTTTACCTTGAATGGCAATCATAAATGGATCGACTTGTTGGAACAAGTTACAGATACTTATAATAATACAAAGCATCGCACTATTGGTATGAAGCCTAAAGATGTGGGTAAAAACAATGAGTCAGAATTATTAAATTCTGTTTATAATAATCTCAAGGTTGTAGGGAAACAGAAATTTAAAGTCGGTGATGTTGTTCGTATAAGTAAAGCTAAGCATGTTTTTGAAAAAGGATATGTGCCTAACTGGACTACTGAGCTGTTTAAAATTATCAAAGTACAGATTACCAACCCAACGACGTATTTAATAGAAGATATGCAAGGGCACCCTATAAGTGGTGGTTTCTACGAATACGAATTGCAAAAGACTAAACAACCTGATGTGTTTCTTATAGAACAAATTTTACGCAAAAAAGGCAAGAAAATGTATGTCAAATGGCTTGGTTTTGATAAATCTCACAACAGTTGGGTTGATATGTCCAAGGATGTGGTTTAAATTTATTCATGTCACGTGTTAGAATAACAGGAGTCAACAACATTAATTTCGGGGAACATAGAATTGCTTAATCAAACATTTGAATAAAAACAACGTCTCTTGTGCAATCTCATCATTTGAGAACATTATGCCGTTTTGTTACGTCTGTAGCAGCGAAGTCGTATCGCTTAGCAGCCATAATCGTACGACAAAACACAAACAGAATTGTTGTGTGGACTTTGGCTCTGATGTAAAACTTGTTCAAACAGCTTTTAAGAACCGGCTTGTTACTTATCATGTATCCGGTGATTCACACTCGACCGATGTCAAGCTTTATTTAGAATCATTGAAAGATAAAATTATTTCATTGTTAAAACAGGTTTTGAATTCAAATCTAAAAATAAAAGTCAATATGGAGCTATATGGCCGTTATCTGTTGAGTTCAACAAAAGAACAGGAAACCAAATCTTTCAACTCCAAGTATAGTGTTATTGATCAACACACTAATTTGGAAGATTTTTATACTCTTTATCAAAATATTTTATTAACCAAAGCTTCAGAATTTAGGGAAGTGGGTAGCGGTTGGGCCTTGTCTAAGCTACTGTTTCTAGAACTCAACATAAATAAATTCAATCGAGCAGTGGGGGGTATAATATAAACAGCTTTATGTTTGTCAACCCCAGTTTAATTCCAATCATGTTTGACGATAGTTGTCTTTCTGACTACTCTGCAGACTTTAGTGAAATGGTTGAAGATGATGATGATACCTCTCGAAGTTCGACGCCGTATTGGAAGTATCTCGATAGTATGATTTTAAGAAGCAAGGAAGAAATTAGAAGTGAAAAGAAGTTTTTAAATGAAGTGTGTTATCCTGCTGGCCATTTCAAGGTAGTGGTAGGCCTCAGTGTCGCCAGAGGAATGCTGCCAAGTGTAAAGTTAACAAATACACTTTTAAATCTACCTGAAGAACAAGTTTCAATCTCTCTGGCTAACTTTGACTGGTATGAATTTCTCAAAATGGCTTCCAAGATGCTTGAAGATAATGGATCCGGCGAAACCGTAGCAACCTCCGTATCTGAAACTGAAAATTTTACCATGTCCACAGCAGTTCTGTTGGGAGAAAAAATAATTAATCTTAAATGTGATAATGTTACATTATGTTTTTGCTGTAATGACATGCATGATATTTTATGTATTAAACATTTAGTTAATTATAGGTTAGAATTAGTAAAAAACTTAGACTTTAGAACCGCTTATGATGATTTATTGAGATATGCTTGTTATTATGTTAATATAGATAACTCCATTATTGATGTTGTTAAAAGTATTTGTAATTTAAACATGTCTGAACAGAATTATTATATTTTAGAGTTATTGCATTATAATCCGCAGAAGGTGATGGATGATTTTGATAAAATATATATGTGTACTGATGTTTAATAAATGAATAAATAAACAATTTCATCTTTTATTTCTTAGTATAGTTACAACTCTCTAGATAGAAACATGTACATAATGGATAGTGTAGATCGTTTAGATTGCGGCGATGATGGCCTTGGGCTGATTCGAAATTTTGAAGACAGATTAATCACATTTACTGGGTGGCGCAATAAAGTTAATCCAGAAGCCCTAGCATATGCAGGTTTTTATTTTACACAACATTCTGATGTGGTTAAATGTGCTTTTTGCCACTGCGAATTTGATAATTGGAAAGAAGGAGACGATCCTCTAGCAGATCATTACAAGTACGCTAAACACTGTAAATTGGCAAAGATGTTATGGAAGTGCAGACAACTTAAAGCAAATAAACCGTCCAGACCTGTTAAAGAGAAAAAGATGCAAAAACTAGAACCATCCTGCTATAAACGAAGTGGTTTTTACTTAATAGTCTTACTGATAATATTTATAACGGGTCTGTTTAATAGTTATGAAGCTATAAGTATCTTTAAGAAGAAAATTTAACTCATTTATATTCCAACCATGGCTGTGTTAAGTTCGTCATATGTACTCCTGGTGGCGCTGGTGCAAAATGTGTTTTACGTATACACTCCTTTTAACGTTCGGAGCGTGTCAGTAATGATTGAAACCAATGACTTTCCATCTAATAATACATGGTTAAAGATGCCTTTTGAGATGATTGATAAGAAAATTACTCCTGCCTCTTACATAACAGTACCATCAGCAGCTAACGAACTGCTTCGCTATAAGGTTAAGCTCTTGTTCCGAGATCACACTATTGGCGAGACAGATTGGAAGACTTTAATCAGCGTATACAAGAACACCACTTTCCCCCAATGTGACAACTCTACATCAACCGAGGATTTAGATGACTCACCCAGCAATTATAGTTTAATTGTATTTATAGCTGTAACCTGCTTCTTATTGCTAGCAATTAATTTATATAGAATTACTAAAACTATGTATGTAATATGGTTAAATAAATAATTATTTTATTACTTGAGTGTTTTATTTCGCTAAATAATAGTTAATTGATTCCTGGTATGAGGCGAATATTATGCTGCTAGGAAATAAAGATGACGCAATCTTAAGAGCGCATTACCAATACCGTATTATACGAGGTATGTAAATTTAATTAATATACGAGGTATATTCCTACTAAGAAATAAACATTACCAATGCTTTGCACGACTTTATCGTGTTAAGGCCCTAATGGTTTAATACATCTAGCTCTGTTATTAGTTGAGATATTTGAAAAATTCTTTCACTGTTAGATTGGTTCTATATTCCTCTGCCTGCAACCAGAATTTCAGCACTCCACTGATAGGCATAAGGGCACTAATCGCAAAATACTATATCTTTCAAACCAGTTGACCGATCGTGTTCGGGTTTTCTCTAAACGACTTATTGCGTCACCCTGAACCCGACTCACGTGTTAGATTTTAATTTTGACATTTGACAAGTCACAGGTGACCTTGACATATCTTATTTGACAGGTGACAGCCGCCATCTTTTCCTAAACATAATATGACGTCATCGTTAACACGGAGCCTATAATGAATACTATTGCCCAAGTAGCTAACGCCCAAGTAGCTAATGCCAAAGTAGCTAACGCCCAAGTAGCTAATGCCCAAGTAGCTCACGCCCAAGAGTGTGACATGACAGATGACGTATGACATATGACACGCGCCTGCGCACTGCCTGGGCATGCGCAGAAGGGTGAGATAAAATTGGCGTGAAAACCCTCTTCCCCCTCTACTATCGGGTCATGCCACTTTGCTCTTTGTTGCAAAGTGTGGAGGTATTCTCTGTGCCAACGCTTCCAGAAGTCACGGTGCAAACGCTGCAAGAGTTGCCACCGTGTAAGTCGATTCATTGGTAAATCTGTAGTGTCTGGATCGGGTATGGCCGACAAAGGTTTTAATGTTAAAAAATGACCTGGGGTCAAAACTGACAAATCAGAAGGATCAGAGCTTACTGGGGAGAGTGGTCTCGAATTAAGCACTGCCTTTATTTGAATAATAACGGTATTGAGTTCTTCATATGTAAGTATTTGTAAACCCATCACTCTTATTAAATGAGATTTAACTGATTTTATGTTAGCCTCCCAAATGCCTCCCATTGAAGGTGCAGCGGGTGGATTAAAATACCAAATTATTGCCTCACTCTCAGCTGCATCAGCGAATATTTGACGTAGGTATTTGTCACTGCCGACAAACCCGGTGCCGCAATCAGAATAAAGATTTAAAACTTGGCCTCGTCGAGCTATAAATCGGCGAAGTGCCGCTAAGAACGCTTCAGTAGAAAGGTCAGATACTAACTCGAGATGTACCGCCTTTGTACTACAGCAAATAAATAAACAAATGTATGATTTATGCACTTTTGCACCTCTGAGCTTACCTATAGTAATTGGAAAAGGTCCACACATGTCAAGTCCGGAATTGGTAAAAGCTTTTGGAAACTCAGACACCCTAAACTTTGGCAGATCACCCATAGGGGGTTGATAAGGTTTAGGATTTACCTTCCAACAGATATGACACTTGTGTATTACCTTTCGTATGACCCTTTTAGCAGATATTATCCAGAAATTTTGGAAAAGCAAATGTTGGGTGGTTTGTATACCACAATGTAGGTAGGTATAATGCAACTCATAAATGAGTAACGTAGTAAATTTAGCATTTGAAGGCAAAAGTAAGGGAAACCTTTTATCGTAGGGTAAATCAGAGTAAAATAAACGACCACCTACCCGTAGATAGCCATCTTTATCGAGAAAAGGTTTTAATTTTTTCAAGTATTTTGGCAAGGGCCTGTTATTTTTTAACAAAAGTATTTCTGAAGCAAAGTGAGTAGCTTGACAGTATTTTGTAAGAAAAAGTAATGCATTATGTAATTCAAAAATCGTCAAATGCGGCGAATAACTTGTCGTATTTTTTTTGTATTTCTTAAATATATTTGTAGCTCTTAAAATGTATGCAATAATTCGTTTTATTTTAGAAAGTGAGTTAAATTTTTCGAAAAGTAAGTCAATAAAATTTATGGACACAGAAGTATTAATTGCTAATTTTCTTTGTTCGTGAGAAATATCGGTAGTTTTACTTATTTCAAATTTAGAGAAATTCCAGTCCTTTTGAGGTTGAAGTAAAAAATCTGGTCCGTTCCACCAGAGTGAAAAATCTGTGAGCTCTGAGAGAAACATACCTCTGCTGCCACAATCGGCAGGATTAAGTTTTGAAGGTACATGTGCCCAGAATTCTGGCGCCAACCTTTCCTGTATATATGACACACGATTGCTCACAAATGTTTTCCACTGATGGGGGGAACTTTTAATCCAGTTTAGTACAACTGAACTGTCAGTAAATGCAAAGATATTTGTAAACTTTATTTTTTGTGAAAAAACTTGTAGAATATAATGCATTAATTTTAAAAGTAAAACAGCTGCGCAGAGCTCTAATCTAGCTAAGCTTACTGTTTTAAGAGGACTCACTTTCGACTTAGCGCAAACAAGATAAACCTTATATGTACTATCAGGAAAAAGAGCACGTATATATACCGTTCCACAAAAGGCCCGTTCTGAACTATCACAGAAACCAAACAATTCTTGTGAAATAGAGTCTGAAATATTTATTTCGCGGTTAATTTTTACAGTATTTAAAAATTCTAATTCGGCTTTAAATTTATTCCACTTAATTATAACTTCTTCAGGCGGTTTTTTATCCCAATCGATCCCAAGTGACCATAGAACTTGTATAAGTATTTTAATAAATATAGTAAGCGGGGTTAAGTACCCAACAGGGTCAAATATTCGAGCAAGTTCACTTAGCATCGTACGTTTAGTGCATTCATTAGTTATATTAGAAAATTTATAACAAAAAACATCCAAACTAGGATCCCATTGTAATCCCAAAATGTTTAATGTATTATTAGCATCGATATCAAAGGAAATACCCTGGTCAATTATATCAGAATCTGGCATACCTTTAAGTAAGGCGGGACAGTTACTTGCCCACTTTCGAGCTTCAAACCCTCCACGGGATATAAGTTCAATAATTTGATTTTTTATTAAAAGTAATTGTTTATGCGTAGCCGCTCCTCCTGTTATGTCATCAACATAGGTGGAGGTTTGTAGAATTTCTGATGCCAACGGAAGGTCAGTATAATCGTCTGCCAGTTTTAAAAGTGTTCTGATTGCAAGATATGGACTAGAAACAACCCCAAATGTTACGGTATTGATTTGATAATGAGAAATAGGATCATTGGGAGAAAAACGCCACAAAATTCTTTGATAACTTCTATCTTTAGGATCTACTAAGATCATTCGAAACATTTGTTTTATATCGCAAGTAAAAACGTATTTATGTAATCTAAAATTAAGCAGTATATTAACTAGGTCCCTTTGTAGCTTGGGCCCAGTGTATAAAGTATTATTTAAAGAAGGCTTATTAATAGCCGAGGTACTGGCGTCGAAGACAACACGAATGGGTGTGCTAGTGGAATCCCTTTTAAAAACAGCATGGTGTGCAATATAAAAGTAATTCTGTATATCAGACGCAGGAGGTTAAAGAGTAATTTCCATGTGTTTACTTTGTATGTAATCCTGAATTACATCACAATAAGACTTGTAAAAAATTTGATCTCGCGAGAATCGTTTTTCTAGCGATAAAAATCTACGTAAGGCGACAGTAAAAGTATCGCCGAAATCCGGTGCAGTAATTTTAAATGGCAATGAAACCACATATCTACCTGATATATCTTTTTTGGTAGTTTGCAAAAAATAATTTTCACAATATTCATCCGCCGGGGATCTAGTTTTAAGCTCTGGAACTTCCTCAAGTTGCCAAAACTTTTGTAAAGTATTAGTGAGAGTATCGCAATTTGAAAGAGTAGTAGTAAAAAAGGTTTTAGTTACTTTGTTGGAAGGGGTAAAAGTGGTTTTACCCATTAGAGTCCAACCAAATATTGTATTAATGCAAACTGGTTGCTCGGGTCCATTATATAATCGACCGTCTTGTAAAATATAAGGAAAAACATCATTACCTAATAATAAATCAATTTTAGATTTTTCTGAGAATGTTGGATCGGCTAATAATAAATTGGAAGTAAAGGAAAAACTTTCTTTGGAAAAAGAAACAGTTGGTATATCATCACAAATCTTATCCAGAATAATGGCATCTAAATCAATTAAAATATTTGGATTGTGTACAGAGGAAATAACACAATGCACGCCTGATCGGGCAGTAGTGCACATTGAATCTAAACCTTGTAATGATAGAGCAATATTAAATTTAGACAAGGATAATTTATTTGCACAACTTTTAGTTATAAAAGAGGATTGGGCTCCACTGTCAAGTATGGCCTTGACAGTATGCCAATTATTAAAAGTATCTTTGACTCGCAACAAAACTGCAGATAGTAAGACCTCGTGATCGTTGAGTAACATTCCCACGGTAGAAGTTTTCGCAACTGTAGGAATAGAATCAGAGTTTTCAGCCGCAAAGTTAATCTGAATATTTGAGTCAGAAGAGCTAGCGGTGTTTGAATTATGACCAGAATTATTAATACCGTGTTTAAAACAAAGCATAGTATGGTGATCTTGACGACACAAACGACATCGTTTTTCTGAATTGCAACGACTCACGGTGTGTGCAGTCGCAAGACAGTTCACGCATGCCTTTTGATTTTTTACAATTTCAAACCTCTGTTTAATTGACTTTGAAGTAAAAACAGGACATCGATAAATAACATGATTTCCTTTGCATAAAAAACACGTATTATTTTGTTGACTATTTAATAAGAAAGCAGATCGATTCCGTAAACTTTGATTATGAGTATTAGTATGATTTTGTGAATTACGGGGGGAGTATGAAAAATGCGAGTTTTGATGTAAAATGGGTTTTGATTTTTGTGGAACTGATTCTAAGGCAATGCATTGTTTTTGCAAGAAAACTTTAATTACGTCATATGTTGGTACGTTATTTGAAGCATATTGCTGCTCAAATGTCTTTCTTGTTGAAGGGTCCAACCTATCAAGTATCATATAAGATAAAATAAAATCCCAACGATCAGTATCAAATTTTAAATTTTGCAAAGAAGACAAATTTTTTGAAAAAGTGTCTAATAAATTTCGTAATCCGGTAATATTTTCAGTGGTTAGTCGAGGACAATCCTCAATAGATTTCCAATGAGTAAAAGCTTGTAAACGTTTGTTATTATATCGTTCGACTAACGTATTATAGGCAACCATATAGTTGTCATTTGTAACTAGAATATCTGAAATTAAATTAAAAGGTGGACCTTCCAGTGAAGAAAGTAGATAATTAAACTTTTCAATATTGCTTAAAGTACGATTACTATGTACCAAAGTAGAAAAGGTTTGAATAAAAGTAGGAAAAGTAGTGACTTCTCCTTTAAAAGTAGGTAATTGTATTTTAGGTAAAATAGCATTATCTCGCACATTTCCTTGCTGCCTGCTACGTGGAGAAAAAAGAGGGTGAATTGAATTATCCAAAACGCCATGTTCTTCTAATGGCAATTCAAATAACTCGTAAAATACTGTGTCAATATCGTGACAGCGTTTAGCAAAATCAATTCCTGTCTTTTCCTCAACTTTCAGTTCGTCAGATTTTGCCGCAAGCAAAGCTAATAAATTGTTATGGTGTTTCTCAAAAATCCTTCATTATTTTACTGAGACTTCTATAACGAACTTTAAAAGGATTAAGTGCAGCTATATCCGTTTTGGCTAACACTGCAGCATCAATAAGCAAAGACAATTGTAAAATAGAAGTTTGCCGCAAAGCTTTTGCTTTCAAAACCTTATCGGAGGTTGACATATTAATTTATTTTTAGGTAAATGTACAAAAAATATATGCAGACAATGTAAAAGGCGAGATAAAAGGTGCGTTTTAAATTTTAATATATTTTAATAATACTCAAAATAAAATTTAATGTAATTTTGGAATAACCCCTGTAATTAAATTGCAAGTAACATATGTGCATAGAAAAGGACAACGAACAGCTGTCTCAAACTGTAAATAAAGCAATACTTGTATTTATATATAAAAAAAGAGGCAATTGGCAACGAACAAAAAATATTTTAACACCGTTCGAGATCCCTTTTTTTTGCGACCGTGAAACCGGCCAGGATATCACAATAACCTTCGCTTGCTGCAAATATAAATTCAATAAAAAACGCACTTTAGCAGTACTAGTAATGGCGAAAAAATGTAGCAAATTTGTAAATTCGTGCATCGACGAAATTTTATGTAAAATATAGTAAAAATAGCAGTAAATAGTAATAAATTGCAAAATGGCACAGTATAGTACCATGCGATTGTAAAATAAGTAGTATAGAAATAAGTATGTAAGGATAAGTCGGTATAAATTGCATTCAAAATTATTACGTTGCTAAGCCGAAGGTGGTCTGAAACAAAGAAAATCCAAACTTTTGGGTTCAAAAAGCATCCGGCTCGAAGGACCAATTAATGTGGCGTTATTAGCCACTCAAAAGAAAAAAAAGACTGTGAAAACATAGGTTGCGCTGGCTTTGTTAATCCTCGCCCAGATCTTCCCGGTCCGGAACCACCCCAAGGTTTAGCAACGTTTAATATCGGTATATTAATTGGTATTAATGTAATTATGAAATGGAATACTTCGACTTACCATGCAGATTTTAGGAGTTCTTGCTGGGAAAAATGGACACCTACCAAAAACGGCGCGGTACGGTTGATGGGTTCTGGGTATCTGGTTCTCTCTCCTTTCCAAATCGCGCATCGCATCGTACACGAGTACGGTGGGTAGGTACGAGGGACGGTAAAAAGGTAGGAAATGGAAAGTCGAGAATATGTAATTTTAAATGTAAATTAACTAATTAAATTGCAATAAGTAAAACAAAACGCGTAATTTTGAATGCAAGTAGACACCCATAAAGAGGAAAAATATTTATAAGAATTAAACTTTAAACTTAAAAATAATATTAATTATAAACCTAAATATATATATAAGCAGCAAACGAGGACAGAACAGTCATTTTGAACTAAGAATATTTTTTCAATTAAAGAAAAATATTTTATACGTTGCAAATAAATTAATATAAATTTATATGTCATTGCTAGGTGTCATAACTCTAGTCTATTTCACACTGAGTGACCCAACGTATATTTAAGCCACTTTTATAATTTATCATTGATTTAATTGCAAAATTCTTTATTTTTATCAAGTTCAGGTAGTACCACCCGGGTTTGGGTCAATTTATGGGTTTTGCCTATTATTATTAATTCATAAAAACTAAAAATGGTGTGACAAAGGCGTGCAATAGGTACATAGTTTTAGGTACACTTATTTTGTATCAAACATTATAAAAAAAATACCAAATACAAAAAATACATTATATAAAAATGTAATTATAAAAACTCATAATATTCTTCGCCATCTGAGGAACCGTCATCTTCTCTTGATGTTATAATTAAAGGGTTGACGATCCGATCGATTATGTGGTTAAGATCCCACATTTGCTCCTCTTCTTTAATGACATGATGGACTGCTTTTCGCCAGTTCTCTGGTGTCCTTTTTTTAATGGCTTGATCAAACAGTAGCTTAACCTATTTCATTTGGAATGTCGTGTTGTGTCTTGCTACAAATCCTTGCACTTGCACCTATATAAGTTATATAGGATTTAGTTCGCTAGGATATGGCGGTGTGCGCAGCACAGATACACTGTTTTTCAGCTATATTTCTCACGGCATATTTCATAAAACGATGTTTGTATAAATTTGCTATAGCTAATAGTTTCTTCTTTATCAAATTATCTTCAAATTCAATACTTTTGGTGGTTAACCAGTTGATAATTTCTTGTTTTCTCCAAAATAAGGTTGAAGTCTTCTTTGTGCGTCGTGATTAATAGCTTGCGTCATTCATAACTACTACTGAATTAGCTGGAATATATTTTATCATTTCACCAAAATACTCATCAAAACATTCGAATTTATGTACTCGTGGTAATCTCCCTAACGACTTTAAGGTTAGCAAACCTTCTTTTAGAAGTCCCTCTTCGCTTCCATGTACGCCTAACTGGACGGATTTTCCCATTTTATTACTCTACACCTTTCTGAAATAGACTTTAAACACTTGCAGAGCCAATCCGATAATAATATAAATATGTATGAAAATTATATGGTAAAAAAAAGTATGTATGAAAATTATATGGTAAAAAAAAAGTGGAGAAATATGCGTCGTCTTAAACCCCGTTTAAAAAACGCCCCTTCTATCGTACAAGTATTACGACACACAACAACATCACAGAGTCCATTACCTTTTGTATACAACCAACATTTCAAGCCACTTTGTTTACATAGAGCTCTCGTGTTGGTATCTCCGTGAAGGGAATAAGCAGGGCCTATTGTTAAAGAGTATCGTCAACTTGTTATTTAACTACACAACACAAAGGGGCTTATTGTTGATAAATGACACCATTTTTCGCGAAGGACTAAACTAGATTTATGTGCCTCTAAGTTGCACTGACCCACTTAGTTGTTGTTTGGCCGGGATATAATGAAGATCTAAACTTTAGGCCATATAGAAATTGGCTTTTCCGCAACATTTTTATTTTAAACTTGCACTGCAAAAACTGACTGTGAATTTACAGTTTGGTTCCATAAGATATTCATTATTTTTCCCAATATACTATGCTATTATACAGGGTGTGCCCTAAGTTCATACTTCTTTTTTAGCTGTGTATAGAAGGCATTAAAATAAACAGTATTTTCAAATACCTTTTTTCAAAAAACTCAAAAATAAGGTACTTACATTCATTTATTACACTATGGATCAAATACGGTTTTACCTAACTTACCCGTTGAATAATATTAAAAAAACTTTTGAGTGTAAAATAAGCCCGCAAGGGAGAGCGTTCTGCGTATAATCTTGAAGCAGCAGCCGCACTTTGACGACACTTATTAAATTAGTACCATATCTACTAGTTAATGTTTTCAAATTTTCACGTGTCACCAATTTAAAATTAACATGCTTCAGAAAAACACACGGCAGCGCATTGCCAAATAAGACGAAAACAACATAAAGTATAGCAGGTTACGTTTTGATGACCAGGCCCGCACTTAAATTTTTTACTCCTCGCCTATGTTGAAAAAAGGGATTTGAAAATTTTGTTTATTCTAATGCTTTCTATATACAGGTAAAAAAGCTAAAAAAGAAGTATTAACTTAGGAATCATCCTGTTTTATTACAGAATAAGTTATACAAATTTCATATACAGTGTGGTCGATTAAGTGTGCAACACATGGAAAATTTTGTATTACCTATTTCTCAGAAAATGTTATTTTGATAAAAGTTGGTGCATGGCTTGCATGCATGCATTGGCTCTGCTACGAGGCAATTTGCCAGCTCATCAAATAAAGTTGTCATTTTGAAATGTGTGCTTTATTGTTGTAAAAACTCGTACATCGAAAATATTAGCCATGAATTACACTTCTGAAGAAAGAATATTGATGATTAAATGGTATTATCAAGGAAATAGTTATCAAAATGTGTCAGACATGTTTGCTGTTCTGTATCCGAATAGACCGATACCTGCAAAATCTACAGTCGAAAGGACTATCAAGAAATTTGAGACAAAAGGCACTGTAATAAATAAACTGCAAATGTGAAGACAGGCAGGAACAAAGAAGAGATGCAAGAAATGATATGGACTTGCCAAGGCAGGAACAAAGAAGAGATGCAAGAAATGATAGGGACTTGCAAGTTTTATTGTGCGTGGAAGAAAATGATGGGAAGATCAATCAGCACAATGAAACTTGAGGATGACATAGGATTAGATCACACCACACCGTTACGAGCTTTGAAACGACATAAATATTATTCATACAAATATGAAAAGCACCAAGAGGTAAGGGACGAAACACGACGACAGGAGTTTTGTTTTGGTATAATTGCAAGAGCAAACATGGATAGGGAATTTTTTAAAAACATTTGTTTCACTGACGATTGCACATGTACCTTAAACAATGAACCAATGATGTTGAAATGTTCAAAATTATCGATATTGGAGCAAAGAAAACCAACACAGGTTTGTCGAAACAAGGACGCAATATCCACAAAAAGTTAATGTTTGGGCTGGGGTTTTCGGAGAAAATATTATCGGGCCATAAATTTAAATGCAGAATATTTTTTGGAACTACTTGAAGATCATATTTTACCTACTTTACATGATGCCGCCAGGGAAAATCAGAAAGTTTGGTACCAAATGGATGGCTGCCTGGCACATAGTACCCTGGCTGTCCGGGAATATTTAAACCGTGCTTTTAATGGAAATGTTATTGGCTTAAATCATACAGTAAATTGGCCAGCCAGGTTTCTTGATTTATCGCCAAATGATTTCTTTCTCTGGGGCCATTTAAAGCACAGGATATACAAAGATAAAAAATACCCAAATCTAGACGAGTTAAAAAATGCTATTTCTGCCGAATGCAATAGAATTTCAGTTTACCAACTAGCGAATGTAAGAAGAGAATTGTATGATCGCCTCGGTTATTGTCTAGCAGTCAATGGAGGAATATTTGAACATCTTCTTAAATCCTAAAGTTCTAACAATTTAATAGTACCTACCTATTAATTAGTAAAATATTGAAACATGTAAAATATCATAATTAACCTTGTAATTGGATACTTTATTTTAGTTTTATTCAGATTAATTTGTACTCATAAATACACCTTTAATATTTTCGATGTACGAGTTTTTATAACAATAAAGCACACATTTCAAAATGACAACTTTATTTGACAGTCATCTTTTACCTTGACTGGTGCCCGCAAATACGGGGCCATAAAAAGGAGAAATAGTTAAAAAGAAATCGGCGATAACCCGTAAACAGGCTCATCAAAAATATCTAAAGTTATTCTTTTGAATGTGGGTTTTAGTGCTCTTTAATAAACCTAAATAGAATTTTTCTCTAAAATAATTAGGAAGGGAAATAATTGACCCCATTTAGATTACATGGGATTTCCTATGTCCCGCTCGACGATGCAGCGCCCGGCATGTATAACTAAATGCTATCATAAGTTGCGAAAAATGTTTTTTGGGTGGGTACAGGATTTAATGATGTAAATATCTAATAAACCTTTTGAGTATTTAGTTCGTTACCGAAGAGATTATCGTAAGTGTGGTTATTTAAAATTTAATTCACAGGACAAATGTAGGGGAGCGAGACTCACTAATTTACGATTTAAATGTCTTAATTTAGCGCAAAATCCGACCCGGAGCTTTATTAGAATTGCGGTAATTTTCCAAATTCGGCGGGTAGTCAAGACGAAAATTTATTTAGGGTTCGGACGAATTTTTGGGGTTAATGAAAATTTTGATTATGTGCGAGATAATCTGATATATTTTGGCAGCTATTCGTCTTGAATTAGGTAGTTTTACCTAATGCACACTGACATAATTAAAATATTGATTATCCTCATTAAAATTAATGTTAATTTATCGGGTGTACGTACAGGGTGTCCCAAATTCGATGCTCATCACCGGTATCTTGGAAACTATAAGAGATACAGCATCAGTCAAATGGTGGCAAACTTTAGGAATTGTGCGCCCAGTAATATCGTAGAAAAAATTCAGCTTTTTTTTTTACTTTTTGAAATATTCTAAAAAAAACGAAAATTTTTTATTTTGGTTTTTTAAATTTATCTCGCTTATTTTAACCGATACAGAAAAATAAATACGACTTTGTGAAAGCAACTTATTTAGCTTAACACCATCGCGTTTTTAGAATTTCGGTACAGCGTTTCGTTTTTGTGAAACTGGTATTAATTTAAATTTTTTTAAAATCTGGCCCGCATTTTTTTCTTATTTTTTGAATTCTCTGTAAGCCCTAAATTCAACCATGTATTAAACTTAATAGTTTTTAGACGTTTTGATGTTATACATCATCAAGAATTTGATAATTATTTTTTTTTAAATATGGTCCTGGTATTAATTTAAGGTATAATAATATTATAGTATAAAAAGCAGAATATGAGAATATATTATTTGTAGGAAACAAATTAAAATAGAAAAGACCAGCAACATAAAAAACATCTTTATATTAAGTGTTCAAACAAGTGTTCTTTCTCTTGAATGCATTTTTGAGTAAGCCTATACAATTTAAATATCTCCCATTGAACATAAAAAGGTAACTACTCGCTATATCTCTCAACATAATTAAGCCATTGTTTTCGGCAATTGCGGAGAATTTGGGGAACTCTAAAAAATTTTTCGTGTTTCCCACTTTAAACAATCGAGGAGAAAACAGGGTTTTAAGCTGAGAAAAGACCAGTCATATTTTTGCGATTCCTTCACTGGATCAATTGTTGGATACAATAATATGATTTTTTATCGTTTGTAAGTAAAACTACCGTTTACGTGTCTGTTTAGAGGTAATGACGTTTCGTGAACGGCAGAAGAGTTTGGGACTAATTGCATTGTCTTTATTTGTTTTGAATCACAACAACGTTTCAACTGGTAAATAGCTTCAGTCGATTTTTTGCGCCTCAATCAAGTTCGCGTAATAAATTGTTTAGATCATTATTTTCCCCATCAGGATGATTTATTGGAAGAAAATAGTAAACAATACCAGCAAAATAAGATATATTTCTTACCTCTGTTCCAGTTAACTACAAATATTTTAAATAATGGTGTGTTTTTTACTATAAGTTTTTGTGTGTACGGTGTGTAATTTAGGGAATTAAATAAGGTCACTAAATTATAGTTTAAATTATAGCTAGAGGCACTCATATTCATAGATAATCCAAAGTATTACTAAAAGGTTAAATTAAATAAAAACGTTGAAAACTTTAAAATTTAACCTAAATGCGCGAAATTCGTTTACGAGACGCCAGGCGATTTTGACCATTTGACGATTACCAATAAAAGTGTTCTCTCTCATATATTTAGCCCGTGGGATAAATCTCACATTCGTGATTGGTTGGATGTACATTCCTGTAGACGTTGCCATATGTTGCCTAATATTGTACTTAAAATGCAACAAGCTACTATTTCTCTCTGTAATTTCATCTTAATCGTAGCGTATTATTGCTGAAAAACTATGGAGGCATAACAGCCGGAAGTCTCATGCGCGATTGTCAGATTGTAAAGAAAATATTAAATAGTTGGAAAATAGGAAATTAGGGATTACGTTCTATTTGAAAATATTTTTGCTTGTTGTAAATTGAATTATTTAATACCAAGAAAATGTTAAGAAGGGTAAGATATACTGAGGAGGCCTAGCCTCCTTCGAGGAGCCGCAATTGTATAACTAAAATTAATACCTAACAAAGAGTTATTTTTATTTTTTTTATAGTAACGTTTTAAACACCCTCCCTTTCTATTAAATCACGAAAATATAAGTATTTAGTACAATTTAAATAATCCAAAATGCCATTTTAAAACGTATCCCGACCTAGAAAGAAGTTTAGGGCGAAATAGTAGGAATTGTGCCAGATCTGTCCTACATTAATAACCCCTGCAATCGATCGGGGTTGAAAAATCATGATGCATAGCATCCTTTGGGGGTATCTTTTTCGAATTAAGTGAATTTGACGTTTAATCGAATAAAGATTTATGTTTGGTGACCCTAATTTTATTGGATAATATCCAACGCTGCGCTGGCTGGCGTAAATTCAATATAATGAGCTGAAAACTGGAAGTTCGTGCTTCACCTACAAAACAATAAAAAATATTTAATTTGTCTATTTACAGTGATATTTAGTTTTAATTCAAGGTATGGAAAAGTCTGGGATATTGCAAATATTTTAAAAACTACTAATTATAATTTTTTTTTTCATTAAGCGATTATTCAAATATTAGAAATTTCTTATCCAGACCAAAGGAATATCTGGTTTTAAAAGGATGGCGTCTATTTTGGTTGTTTTTAAACCAGTAAATAGGTAAGAGAGGCGAAATTGGTTGGTCCGCTAGATACCCAGACCTAGCCCTGTTAGACTTTTACTTATGGTGTGATTTAAAAAATAAGGTTTACGGAAGGGCCATTGTAATTTAGGGGTTGGGAAAGTAAGCCCTATTTTCCTGCTTAAATTTATTTTAATTAATTAAATTTGTGCCCACGCGTTTCGGCCAAATAGGCCAATATCAGGATTGCTGTAAGCAACATGATATAAGTTAAACAATATGAAAAATAATAACAAACTAAAAACTTACAGGCAGTGAGATCCAAATATACAACGAAAAAATAAAGGAGAAACTGAACTTCACTCTATCGTTGACTCACCATGTACAAAAGAGTTCGAAACAGATCTGCATGTACTAATATCCTGATTTACCGGAAATAAGTCAACCATATTGAAATACCATCCTGATCGCTAGCTAAAGGATTGTTTAAATGCTAATTTCTTTCTTATTAAATGCTGGACAATTGCTTTCGAGCAAGAAAAATTTCGCCTAAATTTAACAGTTAAAATTTTCTAAACCAGATGATATCGACCTACGGTTTTGAATGGTTGACAGATTCATCCCTTGAGAAACAATTGTCAATATTGAATTTTCTTTGACTGCCCAAGTTTTATCACTCTACGCCAATTGAATCACTGGTTCATAGCAAAGAAAGTAATTTGTCAAATTTTTGATATCTGCTATATTTTAAAAAATACCGATTTTTTGGAAAACCTTGCTTGATTTCAACTTATTGGTAGCAAGATCTCACTGTGCGTTGTATCGTGCAAACTTTGCGAGTGATTCTTATGCCGGGCACACACATTTGGCGAAATTCGGCGAACGTCGGCCAACACGAATGTGTGGTTGGTCCGTTCGTCGGGATTCGTCGCAGTTTGGCCAAGTTTGCGATTGTTCGCTTCGTTGTCGGTAAGTCACTGCAAATCAAAGAGATTCGCGCCTTTTTTTTGACAGTGTTTGTCCCATTATTGTTGTCGGTCACACATTCGTGGTTGTTTGCCGCATCTTTCGTGCATCATTTAAACTCGGTTTACTACTAGATTAATACAGAGTCTTTGATTATGTCAAGTTATTGAAATAATGAAATTACTTTTCGGTTCTTCGAACTGTATCAGGGTGAACCAGCAATATGGGACCCAAAAAATACATACCATAAGGACAAATCAAAAGTAAGTTGAAACTCTTAGTAAAGGATTACATTTATGTTGACATATTTTTCAAGGTAAACGACGCATGGTTCCGCATTTCCGTGGACATGGAATTAAAAAAGAAAAAGAACTCCCTGATGGTTTCTTTCAGGACGCATCTAAAGAAAAAAAAAACATCAATAACCTGCATCAATGTATATGCATTCGTCTGTGTTCGGCCACAACTATATTGCCGCAAATATTTTCGTACTTCGGCGATTATGTGTGTGGCATAGGTTAGGTTAGGTAAGAGTGGCAGACCCTTGGTTCTGACCAAACGGTCTCACGTAGTCCTGATTAGGTCCGTTGTGATACCACACGTGTTCCGTAGAACCCACCTTCATCAGATCACTGATGGTTTATGCGACGTAACCGCGGAAGGATTTTAACAACTCATTCAAACCAGCCACTACTGTTCAGAAATCTGCTCAGCCGTCCAAGTTGTAAGTTGTTTAGTTCCTCCAGGCTATCGAAAGATGATTCACCCAGAGTAGTGAACCTCCTTCTTGCGAGGCCAGGGCATTCACACAGAAAATGTTGAATACTTTCTTCCTCTTCCTCATCTCTGCAACTTCTGCAGAAGTCGTTGGTGGGTATTTGCATACGTTCGGCATGTCTACCGAAGAGGCAATGTCCGGTAACAACCGCAGTAATATTTCTCACGTCTTTTCGACTGTGTCTCAATAGCTCTGCGGTTCTCTTTTTATCGAATGTGGGCCACAGTTGCCTGGATGTACTACAGGTTGTCAACCCTGTCCATCTGTTTTGTGCAAGCTGCTTGGCCCTGTAGTCAATCTCCTCTTTGACGAATCCCAGTGGTTTGTTCACTGTATTGTCTGCTAGATCAGCTGGCATGCCTGCGCCCTCTCTTGCGAGCGCATCGGCAGCCTCGTTGCCATCTATTTTGGAGTGTCCAGGAACCCAGCACAGAATAACCCGATGTTGGTTGCCAAGTGTGCATAGATTGTTGCGGCATCGCCTTACGAGCTTTGATTTAACACTGCTGGAACAGATTGCCCTAATCGCCGCCTGATTATCACTGAAGATGGTGATTGACGAGGCTACTCCCAAGCCAAGGTGTTCTTGCAGGATATTGACCGCCTTCTCTACTGCCAGTACTTCCGCTTGAAAAATACTACAATAGTTGGGGAGTCTATACGATTTCTGTATTTGTAAACTTTCGGAAAAGACCCCGGCTCCCACACCAACGTCCATTTTTGAACCGTCTGTGAAGATTGCGTGATCTGTTTTCGTTATATTCTGATTGCCTTCCCACTCTTCCCTACTCGGAATGAGTATAGAATACCTTCTATCGAAGCATGTTATTGGAACAGAGTAATCAGTCGGGTCTAGTAGATTATTCCCCGGGTGAATCTTTAGTATACTGCTGTGCCCGTAGTTAGTTTCCTTCCAGAATTTCGACTCTTTTAGTCGCAGGGCACTTTTTGCAGCTATACTTTTTCCATAGATATCCAAGGGGGGTATATATAACATGACCTCTAGCGCCGCTGTCGGGGTTGACTTAAGGGCTCCGGTTATTCCTAAACAAGCTGCCCTTTGTATCTTTGTTATTGACTTAGTGTGCACTGCTTTTTCCAAAGCGGTCCACCAAACCAGGACCCCGTATATTAATATAGGTCTTATAATAGCCGTATAGATCCAGTGTACTATGTGGGGTTTTAGTCCCCATTTTTTCCCAATTGCTTTTTTGCAGGCATATAATGCTACCGACGCTTTTTTAACTCGTTCTTGCAAGTTTATGCCCCAGTTTAGCTTGGAGTCAAGTACCAATCCTAAATACTTTGCTTTTTCCTTAAGCACTAAAGCATTATTGTCGAGTACTGGGAGTCTGAAGTTCTCGATCACCCTTCTGCGTGTGAATAGAACTACCTCCGTTTTTTCGGGGTTGATTTTTAACCCGCATTTCATGGCCCACTGTTGTAGTATTCGTAGCGCCATTCCTGTTAGGTCGCTGATTGTGTTTACAAATTTACCTGACACTAGTATAACTATATCGTCAGCGTATGCAATCACTTTTATTCCAGCCTTCTCCAACGCTATGAGAACTTTATTTAAAACTCTCAGCCAGAGTGTTGGTGACAGAACCCCGCCTTGCGGAGTTCCTCTTCCAGCAAATCTGACCATCTCGCTACTTCCCAAACTGGAGCAGATTTGACGGCCTTTCAACATCCTCCTAATCCAACGGCAGATGTAGTTATCGACCCCTGTTTCTATTAGAGCGTCACACAGTGCCTCGGTCGTGACGTTATTAAAGGCTCCTTCAATATCCAAGAAGGTACCTAGGGTGTACTCTTTATTGTTAAGGGATTTCTCAATAGTGCCTACTACTTCGTGTAGCGCCGTTTCCACTGATTTCCCTTTGGTATAAGCGTGTTGAGACGAGCTTAATTCTCGCTCTCTCACCGAGTTCTTGATATGCAGATCCAGTAACCTCTCCAATGTTTTGACAAGGAACGAAGACAGGCTTATTGGTCTGAAGTCTTTGACGGTTACATGACTGCTCTTACCAGCCTTAGGGATGAAGACTATTTTTATCTTATTCCAGTCAGCCGGCATGTAAGTAAAATGCAAGCTGCTTCTGTATATCACCAAGAGCCAAGGGATCAGGATTCTCTTCCCTCTTTGTAGCATGGCGGGCATTATCCCGTCTAATCCTGGTGATTTGTAAGGTTCAAATGAGTCAATCGCCCATTCTAGCTTATCGTAAGTGACTACTGATTTGATGCTATTCAAATCCGGAACGTCTTCTTGATCGATAAGGGGCTCTATGGCCGATGTATTACCAGGAAAGTGGGAATCAATCAGCAGTTCAAGGGTTTCCCCACTACTCTCTGTGTATGTCCCATCATCCTTTTTTAGAAAAGAGGGAGCACTAGGCTCCTTTGATAGAACTTTTCTAAGTCTAGCGGCTTCGTTTGTACTCTCAATCCGCTCGCTGTAATTGTGCCAAGCGCTTCTTTGAGATTTTCTAATCGCTTTCTTGTACGTCTTTAGAGCCTCTCTATAAGAGCTCTCATCTTCAGTACGTTTGCTTTTTGCTTTGTTAAATAGCCTTCGCATGTCCCTTCTTAGCTGACCCAGCTCTGCGTTCCACCATGGTGGGTATGGCTTTTTCGCTGGTCTGCTTATCGGACAGCTTTTGAAAAATGCTGCTTCCAGGGTATTTGTTAGTTTATTAACTGCTTCATCAATTGAAGCCTTATTTGGTAAGAGATTGTTGGGAGGATTTGCCAGTTCTCCAGAGATGATTCCGCAAAATTTTTCCCAATCTGTTCTTTTAGGGTTACGAAATGGTGTAGGCAAGTACGTAGACTCACTGATATCAAATAGAATCCAACGATGTGTGTGGCATAGTTGTGTACAAATGTTTCGCCAAATTATTCGGGCAAATGTTTCGCCAAATACATCGGCAAATGTGTATGCCCACCATTATACCTTATGAAGAGCTTGAATATGTTCAGTAACAATAGTTGTACCTTAATGTTATGAGGTATAGTGGCGTACTTATAAACACCTATATGTCTATGGTTTATGAGTATAGTGTTAGAAAGTTAGAAATTAATAAATACATTTTTTCCAAAAATTAAATTAAAAAAATAATCTTTGTTAAAATTTTGTAAACACACTGTATAATATACCTGTAGTGTGAAATGAAAAACTAAAAAATAAGAAAAAATTGACCTAATCTAGGGGCGAGTACTTTCCAATTTAAAACAATCGTGAAAAATTGTGAGATATTCATAAACCATATATAAGTAGGTGTTTATAAGTACGGCCTGTACGTCATAACATTTAGGTACAACTATTGTTACTGAACATAATCAAGCTTTTCATAAGGTATAATAATCACTCGCAAAGTTTGCACGATACAACGCACAGTGAGATCTAGCTACCAATAAGTTGAAATAAACAAAGGTTTTCCAAAAAAATCGGTATTTCTTAAAATATAGCAGAAATCAAAAATTTGACAAATCACTTTCTTTGATAATTATGAACCAGTAATTCAATTAACGTAGAGTGATAAAATTTAAAAATATGATTGTGAAAGTTACACGCCATTAAAATTGTAGTAAAAATCATCGTCTTCTTTAACACCCTGTATATAAAATTTTTTGACAGTTAGATAAAGAAAATCCAATTGATAAATGTTTCCCAAGGGATGAATCTATCAACCATTTAAAACTGTTGGTCGATATCATATCTGGTTCAGAAAATATTAACTGTTAAATTTAGGCAAAATTTTTCTTGCGAATGCAGGTACATTGATGCAGGTTATTGATGTTTTTTTTCTTTAAATGCGTTCTGAAAGAAGCCATCAGGGAGTTTTTTTTCTTCTTTAATTCCGCGACAGGAATTTTCATGTCCACGGAAATGCGGAACCATGCGTCGCGTCGTTTATCTTGAAAATATTTCAACATAAATGTAATCCTTTACTAAGAGATTCAACTTACTTTTGATTTGTCCTTATGGTATGTATTTTTTGGGTCCTATATTGCTGGTTCGCCCTGATACAGTTCGAAGAACCGAAAAGTAATTTCATTATTCCAATAACTTGACATAATCAAAGACTCTGTATTAATTTAAACCTAGTTTAAATGATGCACGAAAGATGCGGCAAACAACCATGAATGTGTGACCGACAACAATAATGCGACAAAACACTGTCAAAAAAAAACGCGCGAATCTCTTTGATTTGCAGTGACTTACCGACAATGAAGCGAACAATCGCAAACTTGGCCAAACTGCGGCGAATCCCGACGAACGGACCAACCACACATTCGTGTTGTCCGACGTTTGCCGAACTTCGCCAAATGTGTGTGCCCGGCATAAGAATCACTCGCAAAGTTTGCACGATACAACGCACAGCGAGATCTTGCTACCAATAAGTTGAAATAAAGCAAGGTTTTCCAAAAAAATCGGTATTAAAATATACCAGATATCAAAAATTTGACAAATCACTTGCTTTGATACGAACCAGTGATTCAATTGACGTAAAGTGATAAAATTTAAAAATATTATTGTGAAAGTTACACGCCATTAAAATTGGAGCAAAAATCATCGTCTTCTTTAACACCCTGTATATAAAATTTTCTGACAGTTAAAGAAAATCCAACATTGACAAGTGTTTTCCAAGGGATGAATCTATCAACCATTTAAAACTGTAGGTCGATATCATATCTGGTTCAGAAAATATTAACTGTTAAATTTAGGCGAAATTTTTCTTGCTCGAAAGCAATTGTCCAGCAGTTTAGTTCTCTCGACCAATTACAGGAGAAGCTAGTTTTAGCATAAATCACGATTAACTTTATATTTTAAAAGAAGTAGTTCACTTCTCAAAGAGACCCGATATTTTTTTCAATAAACACAAAACACAAAGTCACAGTCTTACCAAATTTTTGATTGAGATTGTGACTTCTTTATATTTTGTAATAGCAAATACAGGAATTCCAATTACTTGCGTGGTGTTTAGGCAGATTGTACTTTTATCATAAGGGAAATTCAACAATGGTTATATTTCCTGTTAATGCATGGTAGAATACATGGAAGAGAATTGTGTTATCGAGTTTCATTTTCATTTAAATTTTTTTAGGCCCGGAAATTAAAGTTTCTCTTTGTCAGCTTTTACAAACTTGATATTTGCACCTGGACAGGTTCGATAGTTTCATTGTACTTTCTGCTATACCACAAAAATATATTCTGTGACTATACTATAAATTATTGAAAACTTAATACAAAACTGTTACTAACTTACAAGAACTTCTAGTTTGGCGGATGATACCTTATTTTTTTTCATAAAAATAGAAATTTGTGTTAGTTTAGTGTTTGGTGTTTTTTTTTAAATTTTTTTTTGCCATTAAAATTACACACGATGCCACGATATCATCTTCAAAATCTCCACTGACGCCGCAAAACATCTACAATCTGACAACTCACAAGGGAGTTTCAAAGCACTTTCGTTGCATTTGTTTTTATTAAAACCTACTTTTAAAAATTTACACTTGTCTTGCAAATCAAATTTTAAATGGATGAATTAGAAATTGTAAGTAAATGTAAATATCTCAAAAACAGTTACTCGCAGCGCCTTTTACAATGTGCATCTGAGGAACTGTCATCTTCTATTGACTAAAATTAATTAACGGGTCGACGGTCCGATCAATCAGATGGTCAAGATCCCACATTTTTTCCTCTTTTTTTAATGACATGAGGGACTGCTTTTTACCAGCTCTCTGGTGTCACTTTCTTAAGGGCTTGATCAAACACTACCTTAATCTCCTTCATTTTGAATGTCGTGTTGTGTCTTGCTAGAAATTCTTTCACTTGCGCCCATATAAGTTCTATAGGATTAAGTTCGCAATGATATAGCGCAGAGTTACCAAATTTTTTCAGCTATATTTCCCACGGCATATTTCATAAAACGATGTGTGTGTACATTTTCTATAGCTAATAGTTCCTTCTTTATCAAATTATCTTCAAATTCAATACTTTTGGTGGTTACCCAGTCGATAATTTCTTGTTTTCTCCAAGATGAAGTTGGAGTCTTTTCTGTGCGTCATGAATGATAGCTTGCGTTATCCATAACTACTACTGAATCAGCTGGAAGATATTTTATCATTTCACTAAAATAATCCTCAAAAACATTCGAATTCATGTCCTCATGGTAATCTCCCGTATTGAACGACTGAAAGGTTAGCTAGCAAACCTTCTTTTAAAAATACCTCTTCGCTTCCAATATGGACGATTATTAGTCTCTTCCCTTTACCTGAAGGCACCTTAATACCCGTTGACAGGCCTTCCATGAAAGCTTGGCGAGCACTGGTTATATTTTTGTCTTGGCACAGTTTTGGTACTATATAACCTTCATTTATTCACGTATCATCAATATAAAAGATTTTCTTTGCACGCGCTTATGGCCGACACTGAATTTGAGTCGAACTGGACCCAATTTCCCATTTTATTACTCTACACCTTTCTGAAAAAAGGCTCAAGAAAGTTACACTCAGGGTGCCGCAAGGAGCACCCTCTACAACCTACTTTAGAATTTTTAACAAATTCAATTTCCTTGGCTGGAAAACCCCCAATCACAAAATTGTATGTTAAAATATTGGTTAAGAAAAAAGTTACTTAGGAAAAACGAAATAAAAAATTCACCATGAACACCCTGTATCTCGGTTATCATCAACTATTAAACTAAGCTAAGTTTGGTCAAATCACAATATTTTTATCCAAGAAATGTGGAGTTTTACTGTGTACCATTAATCATGACACACCCTGTATATGCTGCGCTTTAGTGCGGATCATATGAGGTTCTACTTGGTAAGTGTTTGAATTTTTAATAGAGTTAGTTTAAAACTGGTTTAGGTTTATTTATTTAACAAATTCGATAGCGTTTATACCGAGAGAATTAAATAGACTGTTCAAAACTCAGTATTTTCGCCTACGGCGCTATTTTAATTTGGTGGTATTATACCTAATAAAATTGTGCTCGCTATTTTAGTTTTAAAGTTTTTTAGTATAGTCACGTTCGACTGTCTAACGGCGGAATTTATCGGAGAGGTAATGGCCGGCCGGCCATTTCCGCTACACATACACACAGTTACATGACGGATGTCGGTTATTAAAACTGAACATGTGTAGTCGTTTGCCGGCCAGCCATTAAATGCAGTCATATTTTTTTCGTCAGACGAAAATTTTGTAATGGAAAATGGCTGAAACTTAAAAAGCTTAAAATATTAAAAAGAAGCAGAATTTAATACATAATCATCACACACAGAAGTTTTTAAAATTACTCGAGTTCTCGTATAAGCTCCATGTAGGAGAAAGTGCAACGTCTTTTTACCCACTCTTTCATCCAAATGGTTTTTCCTTTCCTTTTTTTCTTCTCGTATAATATAATAACAGTTGCCGCTGCGCACACTCTTCATGTGCGTGTATAGTGAAATGGAGGCCGCAATCGAAACGGCGAAGAATTGCCGGCCATTATCAGTGGATAAAACTAGAGGTGTTGTGTGACTATTGATAACGGCCTGCCGGCGGACCAATAAACCACTGGGATTAGTCAAAAAGGAGATTGATTACACGGCCAAGCAGCTTGCACAGAACAGATGGACAGAGTTGGCAACCTGTAGTACATCCAGGCAACTGTGGCTCACATTCGATAAAAAGAGAACCGCAGAGCTATTGAGACACACTCGGAAAGACGTGAGAAATATTACTGTGGTTGTTACCGAACATTGCCTCTTCGGTAGACATGCCGAGCGTATGCAAATACCCACTAACGACTTCTGCAGAAGTTGCAGGGATGAGGAAGAGGAAGAAAGTATTCAACATTTCTTGTGTGAATGCCCTGGCCTCACAAGAAGAAGGTTCACTGCTCTGGGTGAACCATTTTCGATAGCCTGGAGGAACTAAGTAACTTACAACTTGGACGGTTGAGCAGGTTTCTGAATAGTAGTGGCTGGTTTGAATGAGTTGTTAAAATCCTTCTGCGGTGTACGCCGCACTAAGCATCAGAGATCTGATGAAGGTGGGTTCTACGAAACACGTGTATCACAACAGACCTAATAGGACTACGTGAGACTGTTTGGTCTGAACCAAAGGTCTGCCACTTTTACCTAACCTAACCTAATGCCTGCAAATATCATTTATGTCACAGTCAATGTTGCTGGTTATTTTTTTCTGGTTAAAAATCAGTGTGGAACCCAATATACAAGTTGTGTTTATTTCGCACATAGAAAATAATTACCTGTTTCAATAAAATAGTTAAATTGCAGTTAAGCAAAAGTCCAAAGCTGCTTTAACTTAATTGTAGATGTATTGTTTATAAAAAAAATTTATTATTATTTAATAATTTAAATAAAATTGCAACTAAACAAACCATAGGCAACATTTGGCACTCAAAGTTTATAAATACGGACCTGTCCTTTATTTACACTAACCTATGAAACGTAATTTTCACCGGTTGCTTCTTCTCCACTGCATTTTTGCTGGAACAACTTCGCACAGTACAATAAATAATTAATATCTATCATACAGTAGCAATAGTTTTACAATAAAATTGAAAAACTTCTCATAAAATTTAAAACCACCTCGATTATGATAGATCGAACAGCTGATTATACGAATGACATAAGTATCAGACCAATATGGCGCAGGTAGGGTCACTTTTAGTCACGTGATGTCGCCTCCTTGTTTATATCGATGCCTCGGATGGACAGTCCACAGACTGACTCCCAACTGAACGTAAGAGACATCTTTATGAAATAATCGATAAAATGGTGAAAGAACAGTAACTACCATTCTTAATGCTTGATGAATAATTTTACGGCTTACCCTGTAAAGGGATAATGATTTTTTTATCTCCTGAAGGGATGATGTAATTTATATGCGTGTTGGCCTTTGTCTTTTTCCTAATTTTTCAGTTTACGAAAAGTTATTGGGCACTTAAGCTTTTGTTTCGGTCGTCGGGGTGTCTTTTATGGCCTTATGTGTTGTGTTTGAATTGACAATCTAATGAGAGCCGTTTTATTGACGGTTTATAAATTGGCGTTTTAAAGGCTTTGTCTGCGTTTTTTTGGAAAAGACGAGAAATAGTATATTACATAACAAGTGATGAAAGTGATACTTTCCAAACGAGGATATATTTAGCACGAGGCGTCAGTTGAGTGCGGAAATTCTCCGAGTTTTAGAATAATCACTTTCACACGAGTAATGTACACTATTTTTCCTACGACCACAAAGAATTATTAAGGAAGCTTTTGATTTGTGAAAAAAATATTTCAACACTTGTGTTAAAATAAGCATACTTAGGATAATGTTCCACTTAATATCTAGTTTCATAGTTTGTCAATAGGCTTTTCCTTTATTTGTAATTTAACTTTTTCATTTTTTATATATCATAGGAAAAATTAATCCTGGATTGACTTAGAAGAGATTAACCAGAATAAAAAATGTAATCAAGGAAAGATGCATAACAAGGAAGATTTTAATTCAAAATAATTCTATAAATTATTTAATGTTTTTATAAATAAAAGTTCTGATAATAATACTCCTGATGGAATTTGAACCTGTGACCTTGCGATGTGTAGGCCAGAGCTATACACTCTACGCTATTGTTACCGATAAAGATTTGTTGTTTAATACATGACACTCTCTTCAGCGCCATTTGTTTTTTCTGACAATAGGTTTTCCAGTATATTATTAACATCTTTTGAATTTCTGATGGCGTATTTTCACACTCTAATTCTAAATCACTCGACAAATACATGATAAATATGTTAAACACCAAACGAAAGTCCCAGTCGAAGCCTTCTTTTCAAAAATAATGTCGCATTAACACAAACAGAAATTTTAAAATTTTTTATTTAAATTGCTCATAATTCCAAAACCACTAAAAATGTGGATTGTAACATTTTTTTTTTATGATAAAACACCTGCACTGTAGGAAAAATCCTTTAAGGCGCTCTGGGAGCAGTGCGAGTGCGAAAAAAGCGATTAACTTTGGTCTTGAAACGTTGAAGATTATATTCATTGGGAAACACGACCTGAGGAAGATCATTCCACAAAGATGACGTTCTCCAGATGAAAGAATTCTTGAACAATGAAGTTCGAGGAGTACTAAGCTGAACAACATATGGATGAGCGGCAGTGGTTTGCCGTGTATTTCTGTTTTGAATTGCTCTAGGTGGAATCAAGTGGGCAATGTCAGTCGAACACCTGCCATGGAAATATCTGTAAAAGAGAGCCAAATCACCAACCTGTCTTCGATGCTCCAGGCTATCGAGGGTCTTGGTCAGCTCGGGATCGCCGATCAGACGAATGGCTCTCCTTTGAATGGAATCCAGTAGCCGAAGGGTGTGCTTGGGTGCAGAGCTCCAGACATGAGAGCAATATTCTAATGATGGTCGAATCTGGGCTTTGTAGAGTGTTAAAAGTTGATGAGGTGTGTACAACCTTTTGGTGCGGAAAAGTACACCAAGTTTCTGTGCAGCTGCCTTGGCAATTGCGGCAACGTGATCATGCCAAGACATATTACCTCCCAGATTAACCCCCAGCAAATTAATAGACGGTGCCAGGGGAATTGCGTGTCCTGCCATGACTATATCCGGTTCTGCAATGTTAACCTTTTTGGAGAAGACTGCTGCCTGGGTTTTCTTAGCATTAAATTCGACTTGGTTACTGTCACCCCAAGCCAATATTTCTTCCAGGTCTTTGTTGAGGCGCAATACTTCATGCTGCCTGCGAAGATGTGCGTCGGCAGCGGATGTTTGGGGAGTCAAGGTAAAAGATGAGACAAGTGTGCTGTCATCAGCAAAGCTATAAATTGGATTTTGGGTTTTCACTAGAAGGTCGTTAATATACAGTAAAAAGAGGGTAGGCGACAATATGGACCCTTGAGGAACACCGGCATTGATGGTGAAGGTGTCTGAGAGAAACCCGTCAATCGCCACTTGCAGAGAACGGTTCTTAAGGAAGCTGGTTAACCATAAACAGAATCCATTAGGCATACCGTAGGATCGCAATTTACTTAGAAGCCCATCGTGCCAAACACGATCAAAAGCCCTAGAGATGTCCAGTGCAACAGCCCGGGATTCTCCATTATGTTCGATGGTGTTGCTCCAGAAGGTCACCTGTTGATCTAGACTTTCGAAAACCGTATTGATGGTCGCTGATAATGTTAAGCCCTTCCAGATACTTTAGGAGTTGGTGGTTAATAGCTTTCTCCATTATTTTTGAAATTACTGAAAGCAATGCGACGGGTCGGTAGTTGCTTGGCAGGGTCTTTTTACCTTTCTTTGGAATGGGCTGGACTTCCAGCAGGATGGAAGTATTCCTTTTTTGTAGGATAAGTTGAAAAGTCTACAAAATACTGGTGTAAGTTCATCGGCGCATGTCTTAAGAACAATGATAGGAATTTCGTCTGGACCAGAAGCTTTATTGACGTCGAGTCCTTTAAGGATCCGTTTAACAAGACGCTGACGGAACACGATTTCAGACATTTGCGATTGAACTGAGGGAATGTTGGATGGTGGTTTTCCCTGAAAGTCTACAGTGGAATGCGAGGAAAATAGTTCAGCAAGTAGGTTTGCTTTATCCCCGGCTGTGGTTGCTATTGTGCCGTCGGAACGTGTTAGAGGTGGAATAGTTGACTTTGTAAAGTTTTGGCTGACGGCCTTAGCGACTGACCAAAATTTATATGTATAACCGGAAGTAATGAAAACGTCAAAATATAATGTTTTAAAAGCCCAAAACCAATTATTCCTGCTATCAAATTTTTAGGAAGATAGGGTTACTCGTTTCCGAGATCTTCTAATAGGCCACTGAACGTGAATCACCCTGTATATCCGGCTCAAAATCTGAGCTCCTATGGTATTACATACGTCAAAAAAATACATGAGTCACATATTTTAAATTAATATTCATTTAATTTATCTCGTGTGTAATGATGACGATTAACATAAATCCCAGTTAAACATCCTTATTTAAACAACTTACTTACACTTCATTTCACTTAAATCGCTCAAAATACAATTTACCAATTACAATCATTGCCATTCTTCTTTAAATGTAAATTTTCCGGATTATAGGATTAAGCTTACGGTGGGATTACAGCCAAATAGAATAAGTTTCTGGATCACTTCTGGATCATTAAGCGACACAATGGCGATAAACATTTAGGATTTTATATGGCGCAAAAACTTTACGTTTCCCGGCGAAAAGGCTACGATAATACCTGTATTGAATTCGAAACAGCCACTTGAGCTGGGGAAGGTTCATAAAATTTTATATTATTTATAAAACACTTTTTCCTACGACCACCTATGAAAATGAGAAAAATGGCACGGTTAATTTGGCTAGAAGCGCTGTATATCACACGCGTGTTATAGTATATTACATAACAAGTGATGAAAGTGATACTTTTCAAACGAGGAGATATTTAGCACGAGGCGTCAGCCGAGTGCGGAAATTCTCCTAGTTTTAGAATAATCACTTTCACACAAGTAATGTACACTATTTTTCCTACGACCACAAAGACTTATTAAAAAAACCTTTGATTTGTGAAAAAAATATTTCAACTCTAGAGCTGAAAAAAATATTTCAACTCTAGAGTGGAAATACAAGGCACACTATTCAATTTAAACATATGATGCCAATTTAATAGATCGAAAGGTCACAGGTTCAAATTCCATCAGGAGTACTTGACTTTATTTTATAAAAACATTTAATAAATTATAAAATTATTTTGAATTGAAATCTTCCTTCTTGAATGATTTTTTTTATTTAATCAAGGAAAGATGCCTTAAAAATATATTTTAAAAATTCACCCAACAAGGAAGATTTCAATTCAAAATAATTCTATAAATTATTTAATGTTTTCATAAAAAAAAGTCAAGTGCTCCTGATGGGATTTGAACCTCTGATCTTTCGATTCGTAGGTCATGGCCCTAGTCTCTAGGCTATGGCGACCCATAAACATTTTCTGCTAAGAGTAATATATGACATTTTCTTCAGCGGAGCTTGTTTTGACTGGTAATAAATTTTCCAGTATTTTCTTAACTTTTTTATAATTTCATATGGAGTATTTTCACACTCTAATTCTGAATCACTCGACAAATACGTGATAAATAAACTAAACTGCTTTCTAAAATTTGTTCTTTTTAATAAATAGGTGTGGTTTGTCAAATTGGCATTATATGCCTAAATTAAATAGTGTGCCTTGTATTTCCACTCTAGAGTTGAAATATTTTCTTTCAAGACGCGTGTGATATTCGGCGCTTTCGAGCCAAGTTTTTTTCTTATTTTTATAGGTGGTCGTAGGAAAACAAATATTTTAACCCTAGTGCTGAAATATCAAGGCACACTATTTAATTTAAACATATGATGCCAAATTGACAGACCACCCCTATTTGTTAAAAAGAACAAATTTTAAAAAGCAGTAATTTTAAATTGTTTAACTTATTTATCATGTGTTCGTCGAGCGATTCAGAATTAGAGTTTGAAAATATTCCATCTGAAATTATAAAAAATGTTGATAATATACTGGAAAATCCATTCCAAAAAGAAATAAATCGCGCTGAAGAGAGTGTCATGTATTAAACAACAAATGATTATCGGTAGCGATAGCGTAGAGAATAGAGCTTTAGCCTACAGATGGCAAGGTCACAGATTCAAATCCCATCAGGAGTGATTGGCTTTTTTTTATAAAAACATTAAATAATTTATAGAATTATTTTGAATTGAAATCTTCCTTCTTGGGTGGATTTTTTAAATTTATGTTTAATACATTTTTCCTTGATTAAATTAAAAAAAATTTATTCTGGTTAATCTAGAAGTCAATCCAGGATTAGTTTTTCCTATGATATATAAAATATGAAATTGTTAAACTACAAATAAAGGCAAAGGCTTTTGAAAAATAATGAAACCAGATATTAAGTGAAACATTATCTTAAGTATCAACACTAGTGTTGATATTTTTTTTAACACTAGTAATGAAATATTTTTTTCACAAATCAAAGGTTTTTTAATAATGATTTGTGGTCGCAAGAAAAATAGTATACATTACTCGTGTGAAAGTGATTATTTTTAAACTCGGAGAATTTTTTCCGCACTCGGTTGACGCCTCGTGCTAAATATCTTCTCGTTTGAAGAGTATCACTTTCATCACTTGTTATGTGATATACCATTTGTTCTTTATCGAGAATACTACAGAGCAAGGGAGTCTCTAGTTAGGATTTCCGGCTTGCTTAAAGATATTTTAATAAATTAAAATTTCCGTCATACTTCGTGACATAATTGTTTGCGTCATTTTAGCAGTAAATATTTAAAAATATAAGACGTTAATTTGTATTTAAATTGCCATTTTTCGACAAATTTAAAACTTCTAAACCACTTCCAGTTTAACCGGAAGTGAAGTCAACTTTTAAGTTTTAAATGCAAACACCTTAAATTCATTCTATATTTAAATTCTAGAGAAAATTATCTATTTAATGACATATCACGCTTAATCTTTTGTTTTAAAAATGGCCGCCAGAGCAATTTTCCTTTGTTTTTTAAAATGTCCATAGTTTTGGTAAAACAAGGTAAGTAGTAAAGAGTAGGCCATGGAAACGTTAAAATGGCTCATTTTAATCAACTTAATAGTATAAAACTGACTTGCTTGAGAAAAATGTATCCATAAGGCCTATTCTATTTACAACGTGTTTAACAAAAAAACAAGGCGGAATTTCTACATTTTCCTAAATGGCAACCTATCTTTATTTTATTATAATAATATTGTTTATTTAATTTTCTCTCTAACGATATATCACAAGTTAAAATTATTTATTTGGTAATAGTAGAAATTAATAGGAAACATCATAAATGTCTTTTCTAGATTAAGTCATTAAGGTTTGTCAAGACCAGTCTAGTATGTCGTGGAAAGCAAAAATATAATTTCTAAATTTTTTACGAAGATTGAAAATGAATGAATTGTTTTTCACGGCATATTTAACAATTTTATTACCATAAAACAAAGATGGGTTGCTAAACTGCTGGACAATTCAAGCGAACCGAGATAATTGTTAGGTGAAGTTTGGAGTAAAATATTTTACGAACGAATAAAGCTATCGATGCGCGGTTTGCAAAATTTAAAAGAGAATTTCATTCTTAATATGCACATTTTTTCCGATTTTTTTTTTACTTTTAACCTTTAACTGTCTACAGGGTTCAAAGAGAAGTGTGCTTTTTTTACCAAAGTTTCTAAGTACCGGATTTCCACAAAAATAATTTCAAACTATTTTGGATGGCATTTTCTTTATCTCCTATTTATAGAGAACAAAGTAAATTCTCAAATTTTTGATTTCCCTCTTTGTTCATGAAATTTCGATTTTTTTCTCAACCCCTGTAAATTTCAGGTATTTTTGCCATTAGGCCTTACAATGTTTTGTAAGAACGGGTTTTGGTAAGTGATTATAACTTCTTAGGACCACCTCTTTTGCAACGAGTACATTTTAATTTCTTCCGTTTCGTCGTGAGCAGTTATCCTGACACGATGTGTGGAAATGGAGGCATATAAAATGAAAAAAATAAAAATAAAACCGATTATGGGTACGCCACTGGTCACGACGAGACGCAAGGAATTAAAATGTACTTGTTGCAAAAGAGGTGGTCCTAAGAAGTTATAATCACTTACCAAAACCCGTTCTTACAAAACATTGTAAGGCCTAATGACAAAAATACCTGAAATTTACAGGGGTTGAGAAAAAAATCGAAATTTCATGAACAAAGAGGGATATCAAAAATTCGAGAATTTATTTTGTTCTCTATAAATAGGAGATAAAGAAAATGCCATCCAAAATAATTTAAAATTATTTTTGTGGAAATGCGGTACTTGAAACTTTGGTAAAAAAAACATACTTCTCTTTGAACCCTGTAGACAGTTAAAGGTTAGAAGTAAAAAAAAAATCTGAAAAAATGTGCATATTAAGAATTAAATTCTCTTTCAAATTTTGCAAACCGCGCATCGATAGTTTTATTCGTTTGTAAAATATTTTACTCCAAAGTTCACCTAACAATTAGCTCGGTCCGCTTGAATTGTCCAGCAGTTTATTTGAAAAATTCGAGAAATTCTGGTTAAACAGAGAGTGGATTTAAAGGTTGGAATTGGCTGAAAAATGGCAAATTACACAGTTGTTACCTCCTCAAGAGTGTGTGGGGGGGGGGGGGTATTGTATCACTAAGCCTACTGTTAAAAGAGGAAGTTGCCGATGATTTTTTGTTATTTTATTATTTATTATATTGTCACAGATAAAACAACCATTCAATTTGAAATAATGGTTATGCTTCACACGTAAAATCAATTTAAAGCTATCTCGTTTCTCCCCTAATTTAGTTCCCAAAATTCCCAGAGATATATTAGGCAATCGAAGGCGAACAGTTTCAAAGAAAAAAGTAAAACTGCAGATTTAGTGGTAACAGAATAGTTACTAATCATTGTTCCTAAATTTCGACAAAATGGAACAAGAAACTGTCTAAGTATCAATATGACGCCAAATTTAGTTTTTTAATTTTTTGCAACGTTGCCAAACGAAATGTAAAATTTCGGAAACAGCATGGTAGTAAAAAATTACCTGTTTTTCTCAACAGAGTATCCAAAATCTAAAAAAATTTTTAAGCTCTTAAGTTTAGGGATAGAAAAACTGTCTTAAATCTTTAAGTACCTAAAATTTTTTACAGGGTGTTTTCTGTTTACATCCAAGTATACAAAATTTTAAAATATAATAACTATATATATTTTTTTAAATAAAACACCCTATATTTGTTAGGCTCGTCTGATAGATATTTTAAGTATCTTTTATTATTATTAAGTCATTCCAAGGATATTAAAGCAAAAAGTTTCTTTTAAGTCAAAGAGTCATACCTATACCTAAATTTACTAGTTTTGCCAATTTTTCGATTTTTATTTAAATTTTCGTGAAAAAAACCGATAGTTTTTATTTTTCTAGTTAGCCAAAACCAGCAAAGTCAAAACAAAGGTAATTGAATATAAGTCATTACAATAAATTGATAACTATTTATAGCTACGTATTTATTTAATTAAATAAAAAAAAAATTTATTACGCAACGATAGTGAAAATAAGTTCACAAACATTTAAATTGTGTAAAACAATACCATTACACTGAACGCACAAAAGACGATGTTTCGCGTCGTTTTTTTTCGGTTCAGTGGTAGTCAATAATTTTTTTTTAGCTCATTTTCTTCCGTCTTTTCAGTTTTTCTTCTATTTCTTTTATGGTCATAGTCATGCTGTTCTATTAAACCTCTCCATTAATTTTTTCACAGCTGGTTTATTGACTTGTCATATGTCTGGATATTTTTCATGATAAAGTTTTGTTACCGGCAATGTATTTTTGTCACTTACACTAAGAATGTAAATCATATAGCATTTCGGTACTTAAAAAAATAATTTTTATATTTATAAATGGTAAAATTAACGGCTAGCATGTAGATTATAAGAATACCTCGTCGAAAAAATATTACTATTGTACGTGTTTTAATTTGACATTATATTCATAAGTTATATCACAAGAGGTGAATATTTTTTTGAATATTTTTTGACATTTTTGTGCAAAATTTCTGTCAAAAATTCGCGAGACAAAAATTCTTTAAAAATATCCCGACAGCGAAGCTGGTGGGATATTTTTTTAAAAGAATTTTTAAAAATGATTTATGTAGCTACTAGAAAAACGGACAAAACAAAACAAAACCTAAACAATTGACAAAGGAATAAAACTAACAGAAAATTAGTTGGTCAATATATACTGCCGTGTTTCGCAGAATTTCTCGAATTGGGTCCATATATACTTTTTTGTTTTTGTTGTTTTTTCTGGGATAGTCTTTTCAGCGTTTTTTTCTTATATTTTCGACTGAAACATTACCGAATCGGCAAGATTCCATTTTTAAAAAAATGTGACATTAATCTGACAACATCAAAAACTTGATTTGTTGAAAGGGATTTTTGTTATTATAGAAACGGTCTATAGCAACCATCAAATATTTTAAACTTGTTATGATGTTGTTATGCATTGGCATTGTTGTGGCAGGTGGCCCGGGGTATATCCACTTATGCGGGGTATATTCAGTATAATATGCATCTGATTGGTCGCAAAACAGCGTTTAATTGGTCAGAATCGGATTTAGGTATATAATCAATTAAATTTTTTTTACTGTGCTGGCCATGGCTAACTAGAAAAATAAAAACTATAGTTTTATTCACGAAAATGTAAATAAAAATCTAAATATTGGCAAAACTAGTACATTTAGATATAGGTATGACTTAACAATAGTAAAGGATACTTACAATATCTATCAGACGAGCCTAATAAATATAGGGGGATTCATTTAAAAAAACAGAGTTATTGTATTTTAAAATTTTGTATATTTGGATGTTAACAGAAAACATCCTGTATAAAATGTTAGGTACTTAAACATTTAAGACAGTTTTTTTATCCCTAAACTTAAGAGCTTACAAGAAATTTTCGATGTTCGATACTCTTATTGAGAAATACAGGTAATATTTTACTATCATGTTTTTTAGAAAATTTTAAAAATTTTGCATTTTGTTTATCAACGTTGCAAAAATTAAAAAACTAAATACGAAGTCATATAAATAATTTTCTAAGGAAACAAAAAATGCTTAATTATTTAGGGTGTTCCATTTAAAAAAATGTATCTTTTTATTGTCCTACCTTTCTGGACCATCCTGTATGTTTAAAAATAATTTCAGAGAATTTTTTTATACTTCACAACTTTTATAAAAACTTTTTTTTATATCTTTAATAGTAGAGATGGTATATTACTTTGTTAGACAAATGGGTCACCCAGTATCAAAATACGAAAAAAAAAACTGAAAAGATCCATTTAATGATACATCCTCTTCGGTGAAACCAAAATTAAACAAGAAAAGTTTTTATCATTAGGGCATTTCGACGTTATTTCCCCCCAAATAATCTGTTATATCTTCGTCTTTTTTATTTTAGCTTGAAAATATAGAGACAGGAGATAAATAAGGGAGTAAAGCGAGCTTCGGGCGGACAATCGAATTTCCCCAAGAATGTTGATGACAAAAGGAAACAGGATAAAATTATATTTCCGCCTCATTATGTTTTACTCCTACTTTTTCTCGACGTCAATTCTTTTGTGGAACAGTTTTCAACAATTTAAATATTGGATAATTGAATTTTTCTTTTTGTAGAAATCTCTCTCGGTTGTGGCAACTAATTTGAAAAAGTGTCTGATTAAAAGTGTTTGGAATCGTTTAAGATCCTTTTTATTTTTATGATTTTACGCATAAATTTTTAAACTCGCTGTTAATAGTGAGGTCTCGTACCAAAGCAATATTGGCTAATCCAACAAAAGTAACCAAAGGGAATACTTGACACCTTATTAATATTAAAGGAAACTACTATAACGCCAATTAGAAAAGTTCAAAATACATCAAAGCCCAAAGAATTTAGTCCAATTGATGCCCTTGTAGCTGTCGAATAGAGAAAAATAAAATATGATCAAAATTTCAATCAGGGTTTAGGAAGAAATATAGTTGTGAAATTGCTGTACAGTATGTTTTAAATGATTGGAAACGGGCAGCTGATAGAGATGATATGGTGGCCGTTATCTTTTTAGATTTAAAACGCGCATTTGAAACAATTGACAGAAAAAAGTTATTAAAAAAATTAAGAAATTATTGACTATTTATTAAATAGGTGGCAGGTTGGTAAAATGCAATGAGTATGTGTCAAATGAAAAAGGTATAAATATTGGTGGACCGCAAGGTAGTATACTTGGTCCTTTGCTGTTCATAATTTATATTAATGATTTGGTGTATAATCTAGTCGATTGTAAATATCATTTTTTTTTGCTGCTGATTTACATTTCAAGTAGTAATTTAATGTAGATGGAAGATAACATGAATAATAAAATATATCTTATATAAATGGATGTGTGAAAATAAATTCAAAATTATTATCGACAAACAAAATGTTTATTAATAGGATCTGAAAAGCAACAAAGTAAATTTCTGGATTAAAATCTTTCTTTTAAAATCAATAAAGAAGATATTGAAATTGTAACAAGCATTAAATATTTAGAAAGGCCAAAATTTAACCTTTCGTGATCATGTGGACAATTTCAAAAAAATTAGGAGTATTAAACAGATTAGGAGGATGTTGAAGTACTTATAAAAAAAATAATATTTAATTGTATTATTTTACCTCATTTTGTTTTTTGTAGTTCGATTTTGTATATGTGTTTACAACAAGATAAAAACAGATTACAAGTTTTACAAAATAAAGCAATGATAATGATATTGGGGTGTGATAAATATACCAAGATGACAGATATGCTAAATTGTTTAGAATGGATGAATATAGAAAACTTTTTATTATTTCGTATTTTGGTTTTAATTCATTAAATAAATTTAAAATTATCATCACGATATGAAAAGTTCTTAACAAAATTAATTAACAAAATTTATTGAAGTTCATATTCACAATACAAGAGGAAAAAACAACTTCATTTTCGATCATACAAATTTAAAATCTACTCAAAAATCAATATTTTTTAGAGGTATAATGGAATATAATAAATTAGGAAATAAAATTTAAAAAACTTAAAATTATTTATAAAAAAATTAAAAAACCAAATTTTACATTATATAAGTTTAATACGATAATAGTCTTTCTAGATTATAATTATCAAAAAAGAAAAAATGAGGAAAAATATAAATATATTGAAATAGCTCAATGATCTAAAATTGATTATTATTATTATTATTATTATTATTATTATTATTATTATTATTATTATTATTATTATTATTATTATTATTATTATTATTATTATTATTATTATTATTATTATTATTATTATTATTATTATTAAAGAAGATTTTCCTTTTCATTTCGCCAGATCCATCTCTAGACGCGTTTCGTCATATCATGACTCATCAGTAGAGCTAGGATCCGACGAAAAGAAAAGGGGATCTCGAAGCTACTTAAGGCAGCACTTGGTGGGACACACCAGTAAGATGTGGCACGGAACGCCATCTGTGTCGTTATTAGACACTCTTGAGCAGCATTATTATTATTATTATTATTATCACACTGCAGTGAGTACCAGGCCACGAAGGAATCACAGAAAACGAGAAAGCCGATTAACTTGCAAGGAAAGACTCAAAAAGTGCATTCATTGGTCCAGAAACGGCACTCCAGTCCCAAGGTGTACAATGCGAGATGCCATAAAGCAATGGATCAGTAGTGAACACAAAATATACTGGAACAACAGACAGGGATCACACCATAGTAAATGTTTCATTGGGGATCCAGACCCGAAACTAACGAGACAGCTGTTCCAAATGAATAGAAATCAGTTAAGAACTATTACTGAAATGCTGACAGAACACATGACTATCAAGAACCATCCGCATAGAATGCCACTGTACAAAAGAGACCTTAACTACAGATTGTGTGCACAAATCGGGGAAAAAGCATATAGTTTGCGAGTCACTAAATCAGAAGGGGCATCGAATACTCGGGCAACCAAAACTGGAATCCAGAGGACATGCATGCATGCCCTGCACACTGCACAAACTGGTACAAGAGACTGGGATCGCCAAGTGGGTGTGAAAAATCAAACAGGGTGAGCACAATGGGTCAAACCTGGCCTAAGTGCATCCGGCGTATGGAC
This sequence comes from Polydrusus cervinus, assembly GCA_935413205.1. Classification (NCBI taxonomy): domain Eukaryota; kingdom Metazoa; phylum Arthropoda; class Insecta; order Coleoptera; family Curculionidae; genus Polydrusus; species Polydrusus cervinus. The sequence continues at coordinate 11,784,157 of OW284519.1, read as the reverse complement.
GGGCCCTCAAAAAAAAAGATTAAGACTTAGCTAGGTATATTAAGGAGGAACCTTCGTTTCCTTAGAAGTCGAGCATTTGTATTACGCCCTCTAGCGACCATCTGAAAACCATTATTTCTCTAAGCCACTTTCCTTATAAAAAAAATCCTTGTGTACCATTACTGATCCCCAAAATACAGCAGGTCCCTTTTTAGTTTTATATCCGATACAATTTGTTCTAACACATTAAAAAAATATATATTTTGTTGTAGATACACTCTGTTTAAAGACATACAAATAAAATTAATTACAAAACTTCAAAATGGTTTACTTTAAACTAATTTCCTAAAGCTTTTCCCCAAAGGCCAATGCTTCAAAAAGATAAAGGATTACTCACGGCGTAAAACGGGTAAATATAACGCTTTATTGGGTCAGAGCGTAACGTTGTTACAATAAATGTTTCTGGGGTTTATCTAGCGCAAAAGTTAACTGTTTCAAGATTCCATTTTGACAGTTAAGAGGATCCGACCAATATTTCTAAATTATTCTCTTAAATTTACTAGCTTCATGCCAAATTATATCTATGTACAGGGTGATTCCTAAGTTGATACTTCTGTTTTAACTGTGTATAGAAGGCAATAAAATAAACAATATTTTCAAATACCTTTTTTCAAAAAACTTCAAAATAAGATACTTACATTCATTTATTACACTATGGATTAAATACGGTCCTGCTTAACTTGCCCGTTGAATAATATTAAGAAAACTTCTGGGTGTCGGATGTCTCGCAAGGGAAAGCGTTCTGCGTATAATCTCGAAGCCGCAGCCGCACTTTAACAACACTCACAGTAAATTAGCACCATATCTACTACATAGTTCATTGTTTTCAAATTTTACCATTTTCACGTGTCACCAATTTAAAATTAACTTGCTTCAGAAAAACACACCGCAGCCAATCGCCAAATAAATAACTGCCCACCGGCACCTACCCGTAAATTGTATGACTAATAAGACAAAAACCACATAAAGTATATCAGGCTACGTTTTAAAGCACTTAGATTTTTTACTTCTGTATCTCGCCTAGTTTTAAGTTTTTTAAAAAAAGGTATTTAAAAATGTTGTTCATTTTAATGCCTTCTATACACAGCTAAAACAGAAGTATCAACCTAAATTATTTATTATAACTAACCAAAGAAAAAAGGAAGATATTTTTATAAAGAAGGAACTATTAGCTATAGCAAATTTACACAAACATCGTTTTATGAAATTTGCCGTGGAAGATATAGCTGAAAAACAGTATAACTGTGCTGCGCACACCGCCATATCATTGCGAACTAAATCCTATAGAATTTTAATGGGCGCAAGTGAAAGGGCTTGTAGCAAGACACAACACGACATTCAAAATGAAAGACGTTAAGCTACTGTTTGATCAAGCCATTAAGGAAGTGACACCAGAGAACTGACGAAATGCGGTCCATCATATCATTAAAGAATAGGAGAAAATGTGGGATCGTAACCACTTGATTGATCGGACCCGTTAATTATAACGTCGAGGGGAGATGACAGTTCCTCAGATGACGAAGAATATTATAATTTTTTATAATTTAATTTCTGTATAATATATTTTTTGTATTTTGTATTTTTTTATAATAAGTAAAAAAAATATAACACACAGTCTGCTCCACTAGTTTATTAAAAGGGTTTCTTTTCAGAAAAACCTCAATATTAAGCCGTACATGTTTCGAAGGTAAAAACCTTCATCATCAGCGGAATATTACTAATATATTACATGAAGAGAGACTCTCGATATTGCATGGTTTGAAACTAAAATAGAAATATAGAGTAATTAAGATTAGACTGAAGAAATGTGGTAGAACCTATTTCTTACCTAAGGAACAGAAAAAGAAGGTCGTAAATTTATTTACATGATGTTAGAAAAAAAATTATTTTATAATGTTTAATAAAAAATAAGTTTACCTAATACTATGTACATAATGCACGCATTTGTCACACCGTTTTCAGTGTTTGTAAATGAATAACAATAGACAGAACCCATAAACTGACCCAAACCCGGGTGGTATTACCTGCACTTGATGAAAATAAAGAATTTTGCAATGAAATTAATGCCAAATTATGAAAGTGGATTAAATATTTGTTGGATCACTCTGTAGTCTCTTTGCATATACCTAATGAGCATTTATTACTCTACACCTTTCTGAAATAGACTATAGTTTACATGGCAAATTTTAACGCAGTCGAATCCACTTAAATAAGAGCGAGATAAAAGACTTGCCTAACGAATATATTATTTCATTTTTAAATTGTGAATACCTATTTACAGAAACATTATAAAATATAATGTTTATTTTTCCCTTTTGCCAATATTTATACCGTATGCAAATTAAATGTTGTTTATCAAAGAATATCCGGCGAGATATTTTATACAGGGTGGGAATTTTAAATAGAACGCTGCTTATCGGTGCTCTGGGAATAAGATTTGTCTAAAATCCAAAAATACGTCCACAAAGATTTTTTATCGGTCTCGCTCTTGTCATGTAAAAAAAATTGGGACCCTAAGAAAAAAGGCGCAGTCCTAACCAACTTTTTTTCCAATTAGAGGATACTACTATAGGCACCATTTTGAAAAGCTTAACGAAAAATAAATTTGTCAATATATTTTTTTACGTCTGTCAAACCATGTGTCAGAAAATTAATAAAAACTAATATACGGGACAATTACATTAACAATAACTTTAAAACTGTAATGTCATTTTTTTAGTGTGGCAACTGTTGAAAATGTGCCCCATAAACCTGTTGGCACAGACACAACCCATTGTGGGTTTCTTCCCTTACTCTTTCCAAAACTTCTGGAGCGATTAAAAGTATCTCTACTCGAATCCTTGCCTTCAACTCTTTCAGATTCCTAGGCCTGATGACATAAACCTTTCTTTTTAAATCGCCTCATAAATAAAAATCTACACAATCTCTGGAGATTACGGCGGCCACTTTATAAATCCTCGCAGTTCTATCCATCTATTTGGAAATGTAACATTAAATAATTTTCTTACATTTCTTGCAAAGTAAGGAGAGGGCTCCATCCTGCTGGAAAAATATCCTTTGGTCTAAATTTCTATAATTAGGGAATAAACTTTCTTTAAAGTTCTCGTATCAAAAGCTTTGCAAAAAATACAAGAGAATTCTTAAATATTACATTTGCAAATACGTGGAAAGGACCACGACTATTTATCGAGTGGCCGCCCAGATCCCCCGATATTACACCCTTAGATTTTAAATTATTGGGGGATTTAGTATGAATGGTCTATATCACCAGGCTTAAAAATCTGGAAGAGTTGAAGGCAAGAATTCAGGCAGAAAAAGGTTTGGTCTCTGCTAACATATTTATGGAGCACATTTTCAATAATTGCTATGTTAAAAAAATGACATTACAGTTTTAAAGTTGTTAAAGTATTGTTCCTTAAATTAGTTTTCATAAATTTATGACACATAGTTTACCAGATGAAAAAAGAATATATGGACAAATTCCTTTTTCGATAAGCTTTCCAAGAAGGTGCCACAAGTGATATCCTCTAATTTAAAAAAAAAATAGGTTATTCCCTCATCCCCCATTTACATGACATAAGCGAGGGCCATAAAACATTTTTAAGGATGTAATTTTGGATTTTATAGAAATATTATTCCCAGGGCGCTATAAGCAACGTTTCAGAAATCCCCACCCTGTATAACCTGATTGGTGAATATTTTATATTTATCCAACGCTTTAAAACAACAAACACGTAATAATAAAATCTATTTATAATGCCTAGTTTAATTATATAAACGGATAGATATACAATTTGGCTTTAATCTTTTACAACATATTGCATACTAAACATTTTAAAAAAATATTCACAATCCGCACGTTTCGCAATAAAAAGGTCAATTGACTACATGTTTTTATAAACATTACGTCCACTGGTAAACGTTTTGCAAATAGGCTGTGGACCTTCTCTGAAATTTCAAGCAATATGTCAACAAATATTGCATCATCGGTACTAAGTACAAGAAGACCTACAATACAAAAAAAGAAATGGCGTCAGAAAAAAACAATTGTCTAAATACTAACATCTACTATATTTATCTGATATAATCCTGCATAGAATTGGGTTCCCAGTCAACCAGAAATTTCTCATTTTTAATTTTGAACAATTTAAGACTATTTGTACAGTTTATGTCATTGGGTAAATTGTTAAAAAGTTTTATGCACATATAATAAAGACTTTTCTCTGTTAAGGTTAATCTGTGCCTCGGATAATTTGCATTTGGAGTTCTTGTATTGTATTCGTTAAATGTATTTAGCTGAAAAATGGCTCTATTCATAAAGATAAATAATAAGCATTATTAGTAAATATATAGTAGGTACTCCATAAATTGTTAAGATACCACATGATTTAAAAACGTTTCTACAACTATCGTTAAAAACCCATATTTCTTAATATCCTTATCACTCGTTTTTAGGCCACACATATCTTTTCTATTAAACTATTACTGCCTCCAGAAAATGATTCCATACTTTATAACTGACTTAAAATTTGCATAATAAACTACTTTTAAGCTTTTTTCATTAATGTATCTCCCAACAACTCTAATTCCATAGCAAATCGAATTTAGTCTTTGTATTAAAGATGTAGTATTATAAGTAGTATTATAAGAAGTTTATAAATTCGTCCAAGTGAATCCTCAAAAACTTAGTTTGTCCAACTATTTCAATATCCAATTCCCCAAACGATATACTAGGAGGTTTATTCACATGAGAAAGTTTGGTTTTAAGAAGTAACACATTTAGTTTGTTTAATTTAAAATTAATTTGTTGTCTAAAACCCACGTGTTGGCCTTGTTAAATAGGGCTGTTCCCATTGTCATTAATTCATCAAAATTTTTTTGATCCGTGATAAGATTTGTGTCATCAGCGTAAGATGTTACATTTTCATTAGGAGAAGTGTCTATAAAATTCAAATCATTAAGAAATATACCAACTAAATTTGGTCCTACAATACTACCCTGATTAATCCCTAATTTATCTACTTTTAAGTTTGAAAAATATGTTTGATCGTTCTTTGTTATCTTACCTTTTTGTTGTCTTCCTGTTAAATATGACTTGAATAGAGTTAAAAGAAAAAATAAATTAAGTGGTAATGGTCTATCTATTTCTATCTATATATCTATCTACCTAAAGCAGATAATAATGAAATTTAAAATAAATGAATGTCACAGCATCAGTTAGAGTGTAATGTTATGTAGCATAATTTAAGCATTTAAGATGTACGTGGAGGTGTATAGGAAATTACAAAATAATATAATATTTAGGGTGTTCCATTTAAAATAACGATGTTGCCACCTGTTTCGGACAGAAGCGACAACGCCGCATTGCTGAAAATATTTTAAACCTATAGACAATGGTCGTTTATGTAAGCAACCCAATTTTAGAAGAACAGGTAGATATTACACGTTTTCCATAAACATCTAACGTTCCATCCACCATGAAACACCAGTGGCGTGCATACAATATAGGCAAAGAAGCATTGACTACCCTGGGAGGAATGAAACAATCGCCAACCAAAAGTATTTCTTTATATTTTAATTTTTTTCCGTGTAATAACCGGCAATATTTCTGTGTATGTAGAGGACCGGGACCGAAAAGTTAATCGTCTATCAATAAATATAATTTCCACGAACTCATTTGTTGCCGATTAATCGTAAATTTGAACGCTGTATAAGCATCCCATATAACTGCCAGAAAAGCAGGGAATCCAAAAGCGATTATGGGAGTGAAAGCGAGCGAGATAGGCGGTAGGCAGTCAGCTAGAAAGAGATGCAACACACATGTGACTCGCGACCTGAGCCTCCGTCAGCCGTCCACCCGCTTTTATTAAGTAGTGCAATGGGGCCAATTTTCAAGTTTTGTCGTAGTTTCAAAAAATACTACGCGTTCTCGTTATAAAACATGTCCCTATATAGTATTCACCTGAAGACGACTGGAGATACTTACCAGTTGAAACGTAGTGATTCTAAACAAATAAAGACAATGCAAGTCCAAAACTCTACTGCCGTTCATGTTCCTACATAGTTCAATAACTAGGTTAGTTAAGATCTTAATTAGTAACGTAAAATAAGAAGTACCTACTTTTATCGATTTAAGATAATTTTTGCAAGTATCTTTTATTATAATTTACATAATAATTGACTTTATTTTTAGCAAATGGGTTCAATCAAGTGGATGATTTAAAATCTCAATATAAAACAGTGGGGATGAAATTTGTTCATAATAATAATATTAGTGTTTTCGCCCTTTGTTTGGTTAAGCTATAAACGTAGCGCGTCGCCGTCGTATGTCGAAAAAAAAATGGAGAAGCCACGTACACGTAATTTAAGTGTAGTGGCGATGTCAACTGTGCTGACCATTATTATTAAAGTCAATATTTTGGAAATTAAGTTTTTGCCTACCCTGTTTTAAAGGGCTTTGCACGCCACTGTGAAACACCCAGTATTTTAAAAGTTAAGTTACTAATATTTAAAATATTATTATTTATTACTCGCATATATTGATAAAAAAACTAAACGTTGCAAAAAAAAATTATTTATCCCTTTATCGCACGGATTAACGGAATCCGTTTTTCAAAAACTTGTAATATAGAATCCGAGGCCAAATTTACCACAAAGAAAACCGGGCACATTCAATAACCTAGAGATTTTCTTTATCCGACTGAAAAAGGGAAAGATATTATGAAAAAGACGCTGGCTCTAAATTTTGATTAAAATAAGAGCATCCGGGAATAAAATCTATCCTTTTTTATAGGAAACTTTCGCATTTTGGTAATTTTTTTTATGTCAAAGAGTCATTTACGAGTAAAACTATAAGATAGGTATAATTAAATAATTACCACGATACACGAACACAGCTATGCTAAGGCGCATAAATTCTCTATCTGTGTCCCACATTGTGACGTCACGTATAAGGACACTTTTAATGCCGGTTCACATTAGGTACGAGTGCATGTAAATGATCGTTTTATTTTTAATAAAAAAAATAATCCTATTGTAAACGAACTCCCTCAAATTCATCTCGGTTACTTGTTGTAGAAGATAAATACTAACATATTTTTTTCTACTCTCACTTTTTTCTACTCAAATTTGCTGTCTCCTTTATACTAAAACGATTGGAAAAGTGGGCTATTCCGGTTAACTGAACGGATATGATTTCATATCCATCCTGGTTGGGATACTAAACTGACCAATCACAGTAGTCAATTACAACCCAAATTTACATGTTGTAAATTATACGAGTCGTTTTCTGACACTTTACAGAAGTGAGGTTAAGAATATACTTCAAAAAAATGTAAATCTGTCAGATAACATTTGTTCCATTTTAATTTAAATTAAAACATTTATCCCAGATACTATGCATACACAATTTTTTCCCAAGGAGGAAATTGAAGGTATAATACCAAATTATATTTCTACCGAACTATTGTTATTTTCTGACCAAATTAAATATTTCTGCACAGATGCACTCTCATATTTCAAAAATCTCTAGTTTTCCACCAATTTTTAGACAATAACTACAAGATTTAATGTATAAAATGTACTATATACCTACAAAATGAACGTTTGTTACCAACCTGCCATGCAAGTATTTGTCCACCGTGATATTTTCCGATATATTTTGAACGGGGATCGAACCCAAATCAACCCTAAAACTTTTATTATTCGCAACAGATATAGAAAAATAACTGGTAAATCTTCCTTAAATGGTGGAACATGAAAATGAGTACATATAACCAGATAAAACAGACGAAATTATAAGATTTCTAGAAAAAAATTAATTCCATTTATTACTAAAGGTTTTAAGGTTATGTTATTTCTACTTACAATATTGCCACTTCTCTCTCCATGTGAAGATTGTTGCTAGTTTGTAAATTAGCGATTATTTTAAAAAACTTGATCCTAGCAAGCGTTAAAAGTTCATATTAATGCTAAAACGCCGTTTTTAATTGTTTAAAACGAATTCTACAGCAATGTTTATTGTACTTTTGAAGTTATAATTCTTATGCCAGCAGAAAAAATCTGAACAAACCCTTTTTTCTTTTATGCATTTCAGCAGACCAATTTAATCAAACTAGCTATGATTGAGAAAAATTAATTGTTCTTTTTTATTAGTAAATATTATATCGCTTTTTGTCTGTTATTCTTTAAAAAGCCGAATGTAAGAAAAATATATACAAAGTGATTTTTTGTAAATATAAGATGTGACCCAAATCGACAAATATGTTACATTGGTATTTGGTTCATGGATTTGCCAACGAAATTACTTTTTCGTTAATTGTTTTTTAAATATTTTCTTCACAAGTTCAATGCCAACTAAAAAATAAGTTATGAATATGTAATATATTGCAGTATATTAGATTGTTTAAAGCACTAAAATTTGTCTATTCAACAATTTTTTTAAGATTTCCCCATACATAAAAGCGACCCTGTATAAAATAGAAGCCTTGCTGAAATGACATTAACTTCTCCCTTTTTTTCCATCCCTTATAAAGTTCTGGCTCGTAGAAATTCTGTTTAGACAACAACAAACTCATAAAAAAATGCCATACTGGTGCTGCGTGAAGACAAGTATTTAAAATTAAAGAAGTTTTATATATCCGCCCGCCGTTAACCGAAACAGGAATCTTTTGTTTATGCGACAAACGAGTTTTGAGTTACGGTATCGAGAGTTTTCTATGTGAGGGACACTTTTTTTTATGTTGTTTTCTTTCTTAGAGTAATGTTTTCTTGAAAAAAGACACGTTTAAAATTAGCAATAATACCTAGTAGTTTGTACTACAAGAATGGATATGATCTCCATATCGCACGAGGAACGCCGTAAGCGGAGTGCTTAAACTTCCGAGAGTAATATGGATAATATACTTGAGTTGTATAGGATATTTTTTTACGACTCAACTTTCAAAACTCATACTAAAAATTAAAAAAAAACTATTTAAATTAGGTATTATAACTTGTCTTTTTAGTTGGCCGTAAACTTGTGAGAAAGATAATAAAAAAATAATGGAAGAGAAACGTATTTCGTTGGCAAGTCCATCGACCAAATTATACTGTAACATATTTATCAACTTGGGTCATTTCTTAGTTACACAAAACCACTTTGTAATATATCTATCTTTCTCACATTTAGCATTTTACTGAATAACAGACAAAAGCGATATATGTATTTAATAAAATTAAAAATTAATTTTTCTCAACCATAGCTAGTTTGATTAAATTGTTCTGCTGACATGCACAGAAGAAAAAAGGGTTTGTTCGGTTTTTTTCTGCTTGAGTAAGAATTATAACTCCCAAAGTACAACAAAATAGCCGTAGAATTCGTTTTAAACAGTTGAAAACGGCGTTTGTGCATTAATATGAACTTATAACGTTTGCTATGGTCAAGTTTTTTAAAATAATCGCCAATTTACAAGCTAGCAACACTCTTAACGTGGAAAGAAAAGTGGCAATACTATAACTAGAAATAACATAACCTTAAAAGGTTTAACAAAAAATGGAATTATTTTTTTTCTAGAAATCTTCTAATTTCGTTTTTTTAACTGGTTTTATATGCCCTTCATGTTCCACCATTTAAGGAAGATGTACCAGTTATTTTTCTATAAATGTTGCGAATACCTAATAAAAGTTTTAGGGTTAATTTGGGTTGGATCCCCGTTCAAAATATATCGGAAAATATGACTGTGAACCAATACTGGCATGGCAGGTTGGTAAAAACGTTCATTTTGTAGGTATATAGTACCTTTTAAGAAATAATTCGTGTTGTATTTGTCTAGAAATGAGTGCAAGATAGGAGGTTTTTGAAACACGAAAGTGCATCTGTGCACAAATATAGTTCGGTAGAAATATATTATGGTATTAATTTTGATATTATACATTCAATTCTCCCACCATTTCGTGCACTCTTAAGGAAAAAATTGTGTATGCATAGACTCTGGCATAAATATTTGTATTTTTAAACTTTATACCTAACCTCACTTCTGTCAATAAATCAGAAAACGACTCGTAAAATTTACAATATGTAAATTTAGTTCCTTTGTAATAAATGACTACTGTGATTGGTCAGTTTCATATCCTAACTAATCATATCCGTTCAGTTAACCGGAATGGTCCACTTATCTAATCACTGTAGTGTAAAGAAAATAGCAAATTTCCATGTGGGAGTAAGAAAACCACTTTTAGGAGATTAGAAATAAAACTTAATATTAATAATTAAAAACGGACTTTGTCACTTTATCAATCAACAAAAATTGACATTAACGAAGCCACCAGATAAGACAAAAACAAATTATCTTGCCAGTTCTATAGCACAGGTAACTTGATTTAAAAAAGTTATAGAAACAATCTTTTAAATATACAGTGTGTCTACTGTCTGCGTAAGTTGGCGGCATATGGAAAACTTTTTTATTAATAACTTTACGAAAAAAAATTATTCTTTAAAAAAGTTCTGCATGGTCCAAAACCTAAAATGCAACTATCAGATGTTAAATTTTTTAAGTCGTATACGAGGTTTGTCAAAATACATGAATTTTCCCCAAGAGTAAAGTACCTTTATTTTTGACAATATAGAAACTGTAATTATGAAAAGTTGTTCGGTATGAAAAACTATGTTCTAATATGCAATTACACTGAAAAATGGTTATTTATTTTTACAAATTTATCGGTAATTTGAGACAAAATTTGTAAAAATAAAAAATATGTTTTAGTGTAATAATTGCATATATTAGAACATAGCTTTTTATACCGAACAACTTTTCATAATTACAGTTTTTGATATTGTCAAAAATAATGGTACTTTACTCTTGGGCAAAATTTATATTTTTTGACAAACCTCGTATACGACTAAAAAAATTTAACATCTGATGGTTGCATTTTAGGTTTTGAGCCATGCAGAACTTTTTATGAAGAATAACTTTCTTTCGTAAAATTAATAATAAAAAAGTTTTCCACCTGCCGCCAACTTACGTGGACACACTGTATACATTTTTATAATTATTAATACTGTAAAATGTTAGTAGTGAAAAAATAGTATATTACGTAACAAGTGATGAAAGTGATACTTCTCAAATGAGGAGATATTTAGCACGAGGCGTCAGCCGAGTGCGGAAATTCTCCAAGTTTTAGAATAATCACTTTCACACGAGTAATGTACACTATTTTTCCTACGACCACAGAGAATTATTTAAAAAACCTTTGATTTTTGAAAAAAATATTTCAACACTAATGTTGAAAAAAAATACCAAGACTAGTGTTAAAATTAGCATACTTAGGATTATGTTCCACTTAATATCTGGTTTCATAGTTTGTCAATAAGCTTTTCCTTTAGGGAGAACTAATTGACTTCTAGATTACCTAACCAGAATGAAATCAAGGAAAGATGTATTAAACATAAATTTAAAAAATCCACCCAACAAGAAAGATTTTAATTCAAAATAATTCTATAAATCATTTAATATTATAAAAAAAAGTCAAATACTCCTGATGAAATTTGAACCTGTGACCTTGCGTTCTGTATATCGTTACGGATAAAAATTTGTTGCTTAATACATGACACTCTCTTCGGCGCGATTTATTTTTTCTGATAATAGATTTTCCAATATATTATTAACATTTTTTATAATTTCAGATGGCGTATTTTTACACTTTATTTCCGAATCACTCGACAAATACATGATAAATAACTTAAACACTTTACAATTACTGTTTTCTAAAATTTGTTTTTTTTAATAAATAGGGATTGTCTGTCAAATTGGCACCATATATTTAAATTAAATTGTGTGCCTTGATATTTCAACAATAGTGTTAAAATATTTTTTTTAACACGCGTGATATACGACGCTTTCTAGCCAAATTAACCGTGCTTTTTTCTCATTTTTATAGGTGGTCGTAGGAAAAAGTATATTAGCTATGTCTTAGACAGCTATACTATTCTAATCTTATTTATTATGGTAAGATTGACTATGCCTTAAAATAAAATTCCAAAAGTATAAAAATAAAATGTTGGAAAATTGTTTTTTTAATGCTTAATCCTTAAAACTTGAAATATTTGAATTCATTTCAAGTAGACTTGAGGACAATCATTCTTCTTTCCGATTTCCTAACCCCTTGTCAATATAGGAGACAGGTTGTGATTAGCTTAAAAGAATGATAATTTTTTATCCTTTATATTTGCCACGTAAGAAACGTTGTTTTCTGCGTTATCAAGAAAGAGTAACAGTTAAGATTTGGCATAGAAAATGTGACAGATTCATTGTTAGAGAAGAAAACCTATTACTGAATAGATTATTGGTGATTCATTAACAATTACTTCTCTTTTTCTTGGTAGGATTTAAATGATTGGAAGGCAAGAGTGGTTCATGGAAACATTAAAATGATTTATTTCAACCTACTTTATAATATGAAATCAACTTATTCGAGGAAAGCGTATCCGTTAGGGTTATTTTACAACCTGCTTTAAAAAAAAGAGACAAAGCAGAATTTCTCGACTTTCTTAAATAGCAACCCATCTTTATCGTTTTATAATAAAATTCTTTATTTCATTTTCTTTCTAACAGTGTATTACAAGAATGAGAGAAGAGTTTTGTACTTGCATTGTCTTGATTTGTTTTGAATCACAACGTTTCAACTGGTAAGTATCTCTAGTAGTGTTCAGGTAAATATTCATTCATTCATTCAGTATTGACTTGAAGATGATTGGAAATACTTACCAGTGGAAACGTGATCAATACAAATAAAAAAGAGACTGCAAGTACTTATATAGAACACGTATGACTCCGTCCACTAGTCAGCTGTAGTTACCATACTTATTTAGTATTCACCTGAAGACGATGTAACGTAGTGATTCAAAACAAATAAAGACAATGCAAGTCCAAAACTCTAGTACCGTTCGAGAAATATCATTGTCTCCAACGTTTAAAGAAACATTTGTAGGAATCTTGATATAATATTTAACTAGGATATATACAGAGTAAAATTCAGCTAAACAAAATATTTTATTTCTGCCAATAAATATGAAATCAAGATATTTTCTTTGTTCTAATGGCATTATTTTTTGGTAAATATAACCAAGAAAAAAATCTTTTTTGTTTTTCTAACCAAAAATTGTTATTTTTGGTAATGCAAACACGAGAAAAATAAAAATGGGTACAAAATACCATGTATTTTGGTACTAGAATATATTTTAGTTAGATTACTTAATTATTTTTTTTGGAGCTCTGCAGGACTGCAGCGCTTATACACCAGCCGCCACCGATAGGCATTATATCTTTCTTTTTTAAATAAAACACACTTCACGAAAACTCAAATTCGGACTAAACAAATTCTAATATTCTCTCCCTTTATGTTCTCTGCTTGACCTTATTTTTTGCCCTTAAGGGAAAAGTTATAGGCTAGTTTATAGCAACATTGCCAGTTGGTGAATGGGAAGCATGGAAACAAAACGACATTTAAAGATTTATGTTAATCCTGGAATTCGTATGAAAACTCGTTCAGATTTTATTCTTAAATAGTTTCTGGCAGGTCCGTAATACCAATTTTTATAAATAAATAATTTGGAATAGTGCTGCACACCACTGCAGCGCGATCTAAATCTGCATCTACAAAACCATAGAGATGTATAGGAAAGCGCACAAAATGTTTCCTATACTGGATGGGTGGTCGTTCCGTGCTTGATTTATTTATAGTTCTATGACTTCAAGGTTTTCACGTTAGATGGCTATCTTTTGCATTGAGTTGATTCAAGCAGATGGCGATACTAGATTTTCATCATATTTTTATTCGTAAAAAATATCTTGAAAACATATTTTCGCTGTATTTGGAAATTGCTTACAGATTATGCCTTTCTGATGAGCCCCAACAAGGACGAAGCAGCCTGTCATTGTCTACCTGTGCCCCAGGGAACCCATTACCTTTGGCGTCCCTGTGTACTTTAATGCAAAAGATAGCCGCACTATTTTGTCCGCTTGCCGCTAAGTTTCTTTCTATAGTTTTTAATAAAATTTTAAATCATGTTTTTTACTTTCATGCCTTAATAATAAACGAAAAGAAAATAATAATAAAACTAGATAAGGGAAGAAGAGGTCTCATTAATATATATATAACTTGTCCAAGTCACAAGAGACCTCTATGAGAAAAACTTCTAAGAGTCGAATTGAGAAATTCTACAAAAAGTGGTAGCAGCAGACCCTGGATATACAACCCTTTACTTACAGCAAAATGGATTACCCAACATCATCCGCGCGCCGCCAAGTCAATAGTAACTTATCAAGAGAAAGATTTACATGGCAAGTACCCTACTGCACTTCAAAATCCACCTATAGAAAAAGAAATGTCACTGAATTGGTTAGAAAAAAAAGCTACACGCTGGAACAGACGGTTTTATAATTTTTACTCGAAACTATAAAAAGATCATCTTGAAAATAAATATGGAAGATGTATGCAGAAAATGCAATTGCCCCGGAGAAAAGATAAAAACATGTTATGGCGGGTTGTGGTGCAATGATACCTAACGCTCATCTGGGGAGACATAATCAGGTGGCCGAGATCATCCACAAAGAACTGAACTAAACTAGATCTAAAGAAAAACCTCCCACCATATTATCAATACTCACCCGAGCCAGTCCTTAAATCCTCTGATAATCTTTTACACTGGGACAGGCCAATAATAACGGACAGAACAGGAGACCACAACCGGCCGGATATTCTTTTTATCAAAAGATGACCAAGAAAGCTTTCATAATAGATATAAGTTGCCCACTAACACACAACCTCTTTAAAACCGAATCGGAGAAGAAAACCAAGCACTCGAATTTGGCGATAAAGATATAAAATATATAGAAGCTAGAAAAGATAGACATCATTCCGATCATAGTATCGGTGGAGGAAGCTATGATGAAAAATTTCAAGCCCAACTTGAAAAAACTTGGCCTTTCAGGTTATTTATAACAACAAATTCAGAGAAGCGTCATCATAGTGTCATCAAAGTGCCATATAGTACGAAAGTTTCTAAACAGTACAGGTAAGGATGATTTTTTTCCCTGTACTATAAATAATACCAGCAATACCAACCAAAAGCTGTGAAACATAACATTGAAAATATTAAAATGTAAAGTTTGTTTTGTTTATATCAATGTTATCCCGAGTGATTTAATAATTGTACATGAACAGTCTAACTCAAATGCAATAGATCATAAAATAAATCAAGTTTTTTACAATAGAAATTAGCATTATCGCACCTTGTGCTGTTTCCGGCCCTGAATCTTTACAACGGCGTCGCTTTCCATGACGACGCCGACGACGGGACGCCGGCGTCTATTTGCGACGTCGAATCTAGACCCCGGTTTATTGCGGTCGTACGAGGACCCAAATGTAAATAACTATAAATATGAATGGCACAGGCAGTAGCTACATTTTTATTTACTTATTTATCATCAATTTTGCCTTTATTAATTCTTTAAGCTTAATTTTACGAAGCTAAAAATGAGTAGTTTGAGTGCTAATTTGTTTTGTTAGGCATGTAGAAAGGGTAATAAATATGTTAATTTAGATTATCTGTATAGTCAAGACAAGATACATAATAGTAGTTTGTACGACAAGAGTGGATATGATGTCCATACCGTACGAGGAGGCAAATTGAGCTTAATTTTACGAAGCTAAAAATGAGTAGTTTGAGTGCTAATTTGTTTTGTTAGGCATGTAGAAAGGGTAATAAATATGTTAATTCAGATTATCTGTACAGTCAAGACAAGATACATAATAGTAGTTTGTACGACAAGAGTGGATATGATGTCCATACCGTACGAGGAGGCAAATTGAGCTTAATTTTACGAAGCTAAAAATGAGTAGTTTGAGTGCTAATTTGTTTTATTAGGCATGTAGAAAGGGTAATAAATATGTTAATTCAGATTATTTGTACAGTCAAGACAAGATACATAATAGTAGTTTGTACGACAAGAGTGGATATGATGTCCATACCGTACGAGGAGGCAAATTGAGCTTAATTTTACGAAGCTAATAATGAGTAGTTTGAGTGCTAATTTGGTTTATTAGGCATGTAGAAAGGGTAATAAATATGTTAATTCAGATTATTTGTACAGTCAAGACAAGATGCATAATAGTAGTTTGTACGACAAGAGTGGATATGATGTCCATACCGTACGAGGAGGCAAATTGAGCTTAATTTTACGAAGCTAATAATGAGTAGTTTGAGTGCTAATTTGGTTTATTAGGCATGTAGAAAGGGTAATAAATATGTTAATTCAGATTATTTGTACAGTCAAGACAAGATGCATAATAGTAGTTTGTACGACAAGAGTGGATATGATGTCCATACCGTACGAGGAGGCAAATTGAGCTTAATTTTACGAAGCTAAAAATGAGTAGTTTGAGTGCTAATTTGTTTTATTAGGCATGTAGAAAGGGTAATAAATATGTTAATTCCGATTATTTGTACAGTCAAGACAAGATACATAATAGTAGTTTGCACGACAAGAGTGGATATGATGTCCATACCGTACGAGGAGGCAAATTGAGCTTAATTTTACGAAGCTAAAATGAGTAGTTTGAGTGCTAATTTGTTTTATTAGTCATGTAGAAAGGGTAATAAATATGTTAATTCAGATTATTTGTACAGTCAAGACAAGATACATAATAGTAGTTTGTACGACAAGAGTGGATATGATGTCTATACCGTACGAAGAGGCAAATTGAGCACGACGTTGTAGGTGGAGTGCTTAAATTCTCGAGCGCAATATGGATAATCTACTCGAGTTGTATAGTATATTTTTCCTACCATCCAACTTCCAAACTTCATACTTAACATATAAAAAAATTATTTAAATCTGGCATTATACCTTGTATTTTTAGTTTGCCGTGAACTTGTGTGGGAAAGATAATAAAAAACAATTGAAAAAAAATTAATTTCGTTGGCAAATCCATGGATGAAATTACACTGTCACATATTTGTCGATTTTGGCCATTTCTTATATTTACACAAAATCCCTTTGAATATATCTATCATTTTCACATTTGGCTTTTTGCTAAAATAACAGACAAAAATAGATAAATGAACAAAGTGCTTCTACACCATAGCCGATTTGATTTATTGGTCTGCTGAAGTGTATTTTTGGTTGCCTGCTTACGCAAGAATAATAATGCTGGGAGATAAGAAAAATAGCTGTAAAATTCGTTTTAAAAAATTAAAATAAATTAATAATATTAACTTTTATTATCTATATTTTTTCTTGTATCTCAGGATTAAATTAAGATATCGACATGCGGTTTTCACCAGTTTTCTAGGTTTTTATTCTGTATTTTATTTAAATAAGTATTTATCTATGGTTATTTAGCTAGTCGGATTAAAATGTATATTCCAAAGAAGAAAACACTTAAGTTTTGACATAACCTTATTTGGCATATTATCGATAAAAATCCTATAGTATTTTATTTTCAACAAACATTTATGTTTGCGGTACAAATCAATATAATATATGATATTTCAGCCATTTTCAGTTACAAAATTTCCGTCTGTAGTCAAATTAGGCCTGCAGTCCAATGCCGGCCGGCAATTAACAACCAACATCCGCCCGCCGGCTGTGGCTCGTCATTAAACTCTGTGGGTGTATAGCGAAATCGGCCGGCCAGCCATTATCTTTCCGGCAAATTCCGGCCGACCGACTAACCGTGAATAGACTTCTTTATAATACATTTAAAGGGCCTACGTTCACATGAACTTTTTTTCATGTCCTGATCTCCATAAAATAATAAAATTTACCTTGTACAATTTCCTTACACTTTTTATTTTATTTTTTCAGAGCTTTTCTGCGAATTTTGTGCGTGTGCTGTCCTAGATCAGTCAGGCGAAAATACCAACCCGCTTTCAGGAGCAAACCTAGTCAGGTAAGCGAACGCCATTTATTTTTATTCCAATCTCAAAAGAGTCAAGTCATTGTTAAAGTATTATTTTTATTTAAGGTTAAACTTTTTTTAAATTGGTTTTCTTTATGTAAAAACTGTTTTTATTTGATCAGGATCGGAGCTGTAAATTACTTTTTATAATGTTACGATTGCAATATTGCCAGCGTAACTAATAAATAGCCCGAAAGCCTATACTATTGTTTTATTTACAGTAAACTGAATTATACCAATAAATATAAAATCATTGATCTAGACCTAGTTAATCTGTTGCTATTTATTCCTAATAAAGATAGGACGCCTACGTTAGTGGACCTTTATTTGATTGGGTTATTAATATTGTACCGGGTGTCTATTTTAAAAACAATTTGAAATATTCAAGATGTCTCAGAAATGCAAGGTGTACGAAACATGCATTTTTTTAAATAGGACGCCATATACAGGGTTGCCCGCTCTCCACTAAGTCTTTCAGAGCATCTAAAACTCAAAAATAGAGTTATGGGAGGCATACTGTTTATTTTTAATGTAACACCCTATAAATTATATTGTTTTCTAGTTCCTCATACAATTTTACGTTTATTTTGTATAAAATCGTGTTTGAGTAAATGCAATTGTTTTTAAGATATTGACGTTTCAATTCTGGTATTTCAGATTTTGACCGGCTGGAACATTGGAATGGTTCATCTTAGAGGAAAATGGTTTTCACCTCCATATCTTAATATTTTATTATCTATCTAAAAGTTACAACGTCTAGAATGATAGAGGAGTTTTAAATTAACATTGTCTCATGTTATGTGTAATTTGTTTTAAATCACAACGTTTTAACTGATATCACAACGTTTTAACTGATAAGTATCTCCAGTCGTCTTCAGGTGAATCCTATTCAGTATGGAGTTACTTACCAGTTAAAACATTGTGATTTAAAATAAATAAAGACAATACAACTCTTCTATCGTTTAAGAAACATCATTATCTCCAACCTTCAAATATAACAACTTCTAGTTTGCCATGTTAAACCAAAATATCTATTTTACTGTTAAACCGAAAGTTGAAACTTCTAGATAAAGAATAAAATACTAAGCTAGGGAGGTGAAAACCATTTTTTTCTAAGATGAACCGCTCCAATGTTACAGCCAGTTAAAGTCTAAAAATGACATATTTTAAACGTCAATATATTAAAAACAAAAGAATTTAGACATAATATGACATTTATTTTATTTCATTTATTTATTAAAAACTACACAATACAGGTTGATACAGAACATATCATTAACCCAATTATACAGGTAGTATTTATAGCCAACTTCTAAAAGAATAATAATTCTACTTATGAGTGAGACAAGAGCAGTTTAATCTAAAACTAATTATATACAATTGCACGCAAAACAAAATAAACGTAAAGTTTTGTGGGGAATTAGAAAACATTACAATATAATATATGGCATCCCATTAAAAAATATATATTTGGTACACCCTTTATTTCTGAGATACCCTGTATATTTAAAATTATTTTCAAAAAAAAATCGTCAAAATAAGCGACTCAACTGGTGATAAATTTCTTCAAATTCACATGTAATCAATAATAATAAATTGTTCTGTTTCCTAATAATATAGATGGTCTTACCCAATAAGAAGTAAATTTAACGGGTATTCCTTTAAAATAAAACCCTAGAGTCAGAACTAAATGGGATAAGAATATTAAAACTCAACAGTATTTTTACTTACTTTTAAACTGTGTGTTAAAAAAGTCAAATTATAATTAATTACTGAGATATATTGAAAATAATTTTTTGTACTGGTTCTGCCAATTTATTATCCTACCATCCTGATAAAAAAAATTATTAGACGTGTGTCTAAAGTTTTTCATAATTTGACAAATTTTCGGTCAACGAATAACATATAACTGCATCTGTTGGGTTTTCTATCCGAAAGTTATGATTTCTTAACCAGGCAATCTAAATCCCTCTTTCCCCAGAAGATGAAAGTAGCGTCTATGTAATTGGCACCCCGGAATCAAAAATGGTCACTTCTAATGGAAGTGATTTTTACCTCCCACTATAAGGTTAAATCTTCTTAGTGGTTCTTTCAGAAAAAAATTGGGAAACGCAACCTAAATAGCTATTATAAAATATTCTTGTTTCCCAATAACTCTTAAAATGGGTCTTCTTATTCTCCGCCTTCCAAAATACCAATTATTAGATGACCCACTCATTTAATAAAGTCGGGTCATAACTCACAAAATTTTATAAGTTATAAGGAGATGTATGTCATGTCCAACATAATTGTGCCCACTTCAAACAAAGGCATATCATGATCAGCAATATTGTGATCACTGGAAAGAAATGTATATCATACTTAACAATATTGTGTTCACTGGAAAGGTGACTGTCATTCTCAACAAAATTATATATTCCGAAAATTATTGGAATTAAGGAAAATAAATGCATGTCTTAGTAAATATAGTTGTGGACACAAAAAATAATTATAGATCATAGTCAACAATATCGGAAACATCGAAAATAAAAACATACCAATAACTATGAAATTTTATAATCAATTCAACAGGTGGTTAGAGGTTTATTTATGTTATTAATAACGAGAAAAGCTTTTGTCTGGCAGTAGAGTTTTGGACTTGCATTGTCTTTATTTGTTTAGAATCACTACATTTCAACTCGTAAGCATCTCCAGTCGTCTTTAGGTGAATAACTTTTGTCTGTTAAGAAAGAATATCAAACCACATTTGGCGTTATTTTAAAGTGAAGGACATGACTCTTCACTAATATTTGTTTTTAATTGTAAAATATTTGAAGAAAAAGGTGCTACAAGTGTGTGTGCGTGCAAGAGGATCTCGAAAACGGTAAGAGATATGAACATGGTTAAATCAAGGCAAAGTTGCGTATTTTGGGGCTTAATAATTTGGTAAAAGAAAAATGTAAATTTTAAGAATACTTCTGGAGATATCCGAAAAAAATCAAAATTTTTAGTTTGGGTTTTAAATTATTTTGGCCTTTATTTTTGACTTGGAAAAAACAAACAACACTCTTTCATAGCCGTTTTGTACGTTCTACAAGGTGTTCTTATTAGTTTTTAAATTCGACGTTTCGTTCTTTAGATACCAATCTGATTTCAATTTTTTTATATACGGACCTGGAATTTTCAATACAGTTTTAATTTAATTTAATACAATTTAAAGAATATTGAAATTTTACGGTCTTGAACATTGAAAGCCAAATATAAAAAAAAACTGATTTGAAGAATTCGTCCATTTTTACTTAAAGGGGTCTGATAAAATATTGTATATTTTGTAAGAAAAAAAAATTTATTATTCTGTTTTGCAGTATTTCGGTCTAGGTCTAAGGCAATAACCATAGAAATTAAGATGTTATATTATTAAAATAAATAAAATACGCATAAAAACTGTGAAATAATCAACGGTCGAAACACTATAACTTCCTGTAATGTAATTTTGATATTTAAGTAATCCTAAAATTAATTGCCAGGGCTGTAATAGTAAAGAAAGGATAATTTGAAATACTATTAATGTGTTATATAATGTATAATATAAACTTTTAAATTGTATAAAATTTTTAAAGCTTAAAAGTCCTTTTTTTTAAATTCCAAGCCTGTATTTAAAAAAATTGACTTGAGTTTGGTATCTAAAGAACGAAACGTCAAATTTGAAAACTAATACCGATATATTGAAGAACATGAAAAACGACTTTAAGAAAGTATTTTTTGTTTTTTTCCAAGTCAGAAATGAAGGCGCAAAAAATTAAAAACCAAAACTGAATATTAACAATTTTCTTTTTCAACCATTTGCTTGTCTGTTACAGTTTTCGAGATCCCCTTGTACGCACACGAATTGGTAGCACCCTGTATTTTCTTTAAATGCAATGTTTTCATGGCAAAAACTGCCGGCCCTAAATTTTACCTTAGAAAGGAATAACAAATCTTTAAAGGTTGTACTTCACAAACTAAGACAGAAGAAATGATAATTTATAGCACACAACCGTAAAATTTAAAGGAGACAGATGGTTAGGAGATGCTGCCGCGCCAGTTTGGACTAATTTATAGTTGCCGATTCCTTGAATAAGATATATGTGGTGCCTGCCAATTTTAAATTTGTCTACGTAACTCAATGCGACTATATTTTTGTCCTTAGGTAAAAATTAGGCATATTATAGTTTATTTCAGAAAGGTGTAGAGAAATAAAAGTTCATTAGGTATGCAGAGGGACTACAGAGTGACCCAACGAATATTAAAGCCACTTTCATAATTTGGCATTGATTTCATTGCAAAATTCTTTATTTTCATCAAGTGCAGATCTCGGTGCAGGTAGTACCACCCTTGTTTGGGTAAATTTATGGGTTTTTCCTATTGTTATCTATTTACAAACACTGAAAATGGCGCGACAGAGGCGTGCATTTTGTACATAGTATTGGGTACACTTATTTTTTTATTAAACATTATAAAAAAATACAAAGTATAAAAAATACATTTTACAGAATATAAATGATAAAAAATTTTAATATTCTTCGTCATCTGAGGAACTACTCTTGACGTTATAATTAACGGGTCAACGGTCCAATCGATCAGGTAGTCAAGATCTCACATTTTCTCCTCTTCTTTAATGACACGATGGACTGCTTTTCGCCAGTTCTCTGGGGTCACTTCCTTAATGGCTTGATCAAACAGTAACTTAATGTCTTTCATTTTGAATGCCGTGTTGTGTCTGGCTACAAATTCTTTCACTTGCACCCATATAAGTTCTATAGGGTGCGCAGTACAGTTACACTATGTTTTTCAGCTATATTTTCCACGGCATATTTCATAAAACGATGTTTGTGTAAATTTGCTATAGCTAATAGTTCCTTCTTTATCAATTTTTTTTTCTTTGGTTAGTTATCATAAATAATTTATTTTGCACAAAATTTACCTGAGCCTATGGCCGACATCGAAATAGAGCCGAACTGGACGGAATTTCACATTTTATTACTTTACACCTTTCTGAAATAGACTATAGTGTATTACATTTCATACCGTTAGTAAATCTTTTATAGTCGTAGTTTGTAGTCTCTAGGGCCTAGGGTCATATTGAAAATTCTTTAAGTTATGAATAAAATAGGAAAGCTTTTAAACTCGAATCAAGTGACCTAACTAGTTTTTTATGCCTTCATTATTTCGTATACTTCAACTTTTTCGTTATATCATAATCGTCACTGGCTGAGGATAAAACATAAGAACAATAAACCACTCTTTTTTGTTCTTGTAATGAAATTCAATTAATTCTTCCTTTAAAAAAATGTTATAAATGTTTATAAGTTGCTTCTAAAAGGTGAGTTTTTTTTAAAAAGTATTTATTAATAATTAAAACTGTCCAAAATATTTTCATGATATCATTTATCTTGTATCAATTTATTATTTTGTATGTAGGGATAAAGTAGTAACATTATACCGGGTGTTTCAGGAGGTACGCTCGCCCCTATAACTTTTTTGTTGTTTAAATTACTGATTTAAAATTTTGCGTGTTTATATGTGATATTCTTTTGCATTTGATGACATAGCGGCTGCCATTTTATCACTTCCGGTTTAACCGGAAATGATCTCAACCTTAGATTTTTAAATGGAACACCCTGTATATTTTTGGCTATATCGATTCAGAACACCATTCCAAATTCAACGACACCCCATACGTTACTTTTTGATACTTTAAATTATATTTAATTTTATTTTTATTTTGTCGTCTAGATTGCTATGAACTCTTTACGATTGTTTACTTCTAAACCAAAATCTTGATAAAAATGCAATTTTCAAGTTTTATTGTGTTTTAAATTTTTTACATACTTTTTAACTTTTTAAAAAGGCTTTTTCCAAGAAAACTCAATTTTTCCAAATGGAAACATATTGGCTCACTCGGGCAAAAAGATAAAGCACTTTTTTTCCAACAATTTTATATCACACATCCTAATGTCAAGTTAAACGAGCAGCGATAATTTATAAAAAAATAACATTTTATGACAAAAAATACAACACGAAGCGCAAACGGCTTTGCATTTATCTAGGTACCTATGACGCCAACATGCTCATAAACAAATGAACATAATTACAAAGTTAAAATCCGCCATTATTGAAATTAGTTTGACATGACAACAGTAGCTTGCTATTTTATCGTTTGATTTTTCGGCCAGTGTGTATTAGTTCTAATTTTGTAATAAAATATTAAAATGGAAACCTATAACAGAAACGAGAAAATCGATATGGTACTAATTTATGGCAAATGTTTGCAAAACAGTACTCAAGCAGCCAGGGTGTATGCTAAGAGGTTTCCCGATAGACGACACCCTTCGAGACATTACTTTCCCAGGCTAACTAAACTGTTTTTATTATTTCAATGATAATATTTAATTTGTAATTATGTTCATTTGTTTATGAGCATTATGGCGTCATGGGTCTAGATAAATGCAAAGCCGTTTGTGCTTCGTGTTGTATTTTTTGTCATAAAATGTTATTTTTTATAAATTATCGCTGCTCTTTTAACTTGATATTAGGATGTGTGATATAAAATTGTTGGAAAAAAAGTGCTCTATCTTTTTGCCCGAGTGAGCCAATATGTTCCCATTTGGAAAAATTGAGTTTTCTTGAAAAAAGCCTTTTTAAAAAGTTAAAAAGTATGTAAAAAATTTAAAACAAAATAAAACTTGAAAATTTCATTTTTATCAAGATTTTGGTTTAGAAGTAAACAATCGTAAAGAGTTCATAGCAATCTAGACGAAAAAATAAAAATAAAATAAAAAATAATTTAAAGTATCAAAAAGTAACGTATGGGGTGTCGTTGAATTTGGAATGGTGTTCTGAATCGATATGACCAAAAATATACAGGGTGTTCCATTTAAAAATCTAAGGTTGAGATCATTTCCGGTTAAACCGGAAGTGATAAAATGGCATCCGCTATGTCATCAAATGCAAAAGAATATCACATATAAACACACAAAATTTTAAATCTGTAATTTAAACAACAAAAAAGTTATAGGGGCGAGCGTACCTCCTGAAACACCCGGTAGAAGTAAATATTATAACTACATGTAACTTTCACATAAAATTAAAATTAACCTGTTTACTGCATAATATATTCGTGTAATATTGTAGCTAACTTATTAACAACTACAGGGTGTCCCAGAAAAGGATGCACTCTACAGGTATCTCGTAAACCTTATAAGATACAGAGATTATTAAATTAGAAAAAGTTGCGCAAAACTAAATTCTGCAACATTGAGTTTTCAAATTTAAATAACTCCACATCCTTTCGAAAATATTTGAACAAAACCGAATTTTCGCAATTTCGTTTTTATTTTTTTCTGACTCTATTTGAAGAGATATGTTATTATAAAATTAACATTCTCATTACCATTTTTTATTCTTCACAAGCTGGTGTAATTGGATTTTTAATCCGACGTTTCGTTTTTTCGAAACCATCATCCACTTTTCTGAGATTCTGAAATCTATTGTTAAATATCTGTTTTTTTCCCGCGTTATTATTGTTTAATCAAAAATCAAGTCACCTGCCTTTAAATAGACTGTTTTTATTATTAACCATGGTTAATAATTAGTGGCAAGGTAGAGACATATTTCTGATGTTAATAAAAAGGTCAGTAATGGTAATTTTACAAGTTAGTAGTGGAAAACCACATTACTTTTTATAATAAATATTTTTAATGAAATGTACTTTGCTTTAGTGTTTAATTTAAAACATATTTAATATTTGTTCTTTTTCTAGAAAAGTTCCTCTTAAATAAAATAACGCTGTTATATTTTTATGCTCCCTGCGTCAACAATTAATTTTTTCACAAAGTGTTTCTCATTTATTTTATTATAAACAAAAACTTTTATAAATAATTACTTTTTTCGTATCTTCCACTTTTTGGCCAATTTGTCATCTTTTAAGCCCCATCCGCAGACATATTGGATATCAAGCTTTATTATATAAGATACATGTGTTAGGAAAAATAGAGGTTTGTATTTATATATTAACAGCATTTTATAAAAATATTGATTACAGTTTTAAGGCTGATACAGCGTTGTCTTTACAGAGATTGTCGTCGAACCGATACTATTCATCGTACTCGCTCCGCCACAACTCGTGCGAGCAGACCTATATATAGCACAGGGCCCCCTCTGGCCCCACTGCCCTTACCGTTGCAGCTTCTTTACCTTTTGCCCGCTCCACATCCTTATTTTATTTCTAATTTCTTATAATGTTTAATAAAATCAACCTAAATATCTAATTATCTTTTTATAAAAGTGTAGGATACAGTACATTTTTGTTACACAATGTAATATTGGCGATTTATCTTAAAGAATGCGACATCTGGTGGTAGTTTTAAAAACTATCTTTGCGGCCTGTCAATGCTGGAATTTTGACTTTATCAATGTTAGGTTAGAGAATGCTATTAGGCAATCCATCGATGTGTTAAAAATGACGGGTGGATGGCAAGTATTGCTTTATAATTGGTACACGTGATCATTAAAATACCATGGCTGGTGGCATTTACCAGGTGACTCAATGTTTTTGCCATCCAACCGCCATATTGAATCACGTGGTTTGGATTCCCTAATTAGGCAATCCGACGATGTAATAAAAATGGCGGCTGATGCCAAATACTACTTTAAAATTGGTACAAGTGACCATAAAAGTCACATTGCTGATGGCATGCTTTTAGCCCACAACCGCTATATTAAGTGACGTGGTTTGGATTTCCTAAATATTTTTGAATTCTTGTAGTAAATGATTGGAAAGATAATTTGATAGTCAATGGTTCTTATATAATCGTCATAAAAAAACAAAAAATCTGAAAATTTTTGTTTATCCAACAGCGTTTCTCAGAAACGACATCATGGCGCTGTCAATATATAGGTCCCATATTGTGACCCAATTTGGTTTTTTAATGGAGGGAGTTTGTTGGAAGATATCAAATAAAACACGGAAACCAATTAGCCTCAATGCCGACGTTTCAACGTTTATAACGTGGTGCCCTGAGGATGACGTTATCTGGCATGATTTCCGCCGCAGTACCATTTAATCATTGTAACTTTTTCCTCAACTGAATAGCTCATGGCGATTTAAAATATTCCACGAGATAACTATTTGACAAAAGTAGACAAGTATCAACCTAATTATTAAGGTAATTACTGGTACATTTATTTTAAGCTAAATTAAAATTAAACAGAATGGTACTCTCCAGATTTAAGCTAGTTTAAAGACAGAATTTTCTTAATATCTTAAAAACGGTATGTGTAAAATAGTTCAAAATTGGCAGACATTTTACTCTGACTAAGCTCTATAAAAAATCATTATATAAGATTTCATTAAAATTAATACCAGAGCGAATATTTTATCACCCCAAATTTTAAATGGGAAATCTCATGTATCCTGTTCGGACGCGCCACCATATGTAAACTAATCACCTAGACATAATTTGAGTGGGCACTTCGGTGTGTACCTTTAGTTTTAGGGTGCTACAGTGCCTTTCCTTTCTTTAATAAATTGTATTTGTATCTTTCTCAAACAACTATCTATTCATTAAGAATCCATAATTTTTTTAAACAAATGGCTGTCATGGAAAAACGCCTACACTTTATCTTTGTCTTAAAGGAATCAAAGTTAAATTTTGTCCTGTATAAGCTAAAAAAGTAAAGACTTATCGGTCTTAAGTATTTAAAACAAAATTTTGTATTCAACAATCGTTCTTTGTGAAATTTCACATTTCGTTTTCTCAAGTACTTTCGACTTAGTCTGCCAAAACAATTCGAAATAAAGTAATATTTATTTTTCATTAATACCTAAATTTTCCTTTATATTTTCGAGTATTTGACAAGAGGTTAAGCAGTATTATACAGTTCTCGAGCGAGCGTAATAAAAAAATTTAAGATGTAAACATAATAATTTATTCATGCTGTTTTTCGAGCATCGGCAAATAGGCTTTCAAGAATTTTGTTTTGTTACAGATCACTTGAGTAAAAGTTTTATTATTGTTTATTTGACACTACATCCAACATAGCTCAAGTTCTAACAAGACATGTTGCCTTTAATAGTATATTATATAACAAGTTTTAGAATAATCAATTTCACACGAGTAATGTACACTATTTTTCCTACGACCACAAAGAATTATTAAAAAAGCCTTTGATTTGTGAAAAAATATTTCAACACTAGTATTGAAATTAGCATACTTAGGATTATGTTCTACTTAATATCTGTATATTTCCATTTTTTTATATTTTAGGTATGATAAGAAGAACTAATCGTGGATTGACTTCTAGATTAACCAGAAAGAAAAATTTTAAATTTAATCAAGAAAAGATGCATTAAACATAAATTTAAAAATCAACCCAACAAGGAAGATTTTAATTCAAAATAATTCTATAAATTATTTAATATTTTTATAAAAAAAAGTCAAATACTCCTGATGGGATTTGAACCTGTGATCTTGCGATCTGTAGGCTAGAGCTCTATTTTCTACGCTATGGCTACCGATAAACATTTGTTGTTTAATGCATGATATTTTCTTCAGCGCGATTGTTTTTTTCTGGTAATAAATTTTTCAGTATATTATTAACATTTTTTATAATTTCAGATGGCGTATTTTCACACTCTTATTCTGAATCACTTGACAAATACATAATAAATAAGTTAAACACTTTACAATTAATGCTTTCTAAAATTTGTTCTTTTTAATAAATAGGGGTGGTCTGTCAAATTAGCACCATTTGTTTTATGTAAATAGTGTGCCTTGATATTTCAACACTAGTGTTGAAATATTTTTTTCAACCCGCGTGTGATATACAGCGCTTTCCAGCCAAATTAACCGTGCTTTTTTTCTCATTTTCATAGGTGGTCGTAGGAAAAAATACTTAGACTGCTACTACTGTTCATTTTATAAAATTTATTATAACTTATCTAAATTGATACTTATTGCATAAAACACAATACTCATGTTATGTCTATGGCGCGTGGCAGAAATAAGAGTAGGATTGAATAACATGTCAGGTGCCAAAGATTTATTGAATGTGTTATTAATAAATACTAGGAGGCAGCGCCTTACCAGAAAAAAGATCAGGGAGGCAGGGGGGAACATTAAGAAGCGCATACGCTTCACATCATGATTTTTTTATGTAAATTTGCAAATTTGATTGAAAAATTGACTGAAGACTAAATTCTTCAAAAGATTCCGTTAGAAAATATTTTATGCACGTGTTATGTTTTGATAGGAAATATCCCGAGTTTAAAGACGTTTATAAAGTTGTGAAGAAGTTTATTAAGTTATACCAAATGATTTCAAAATATATTGATCATTAACTAACCTTTCTTGTATTTTGTAAGAAAAAAGACAAAGTCTCGGCTTCAAATTTTTATTTTATTTTTTTTATGGTCTGTTTTTAAAACAAACAAAAGTACATTGCAGCAAAGCAATAAAATTATACTAACACAAAGGTAGAACAAAGCTAGTTGGTTGCCTATTCTAACCTGAGATGCCCAAAGTCAAAGTCCATCTAAAAGGTCAAGTCAAAAAATAAAAACAAGAACAAAAACAAACAGCTATTCTTTTTTGAGGTAATTAAAAATCAAATGGGATTCAAAGTTAAAAACATCATTTACGCAGGCAAGTACTGGACTTTTCTTTGCCTTAGTAATTTCCATTTTTTCGTTTTTCGCCTTTAGTACATTGGTGTAATAATGTAACGTTTTCAGATGTGGAAAAACTGTGTCCCGATGTTAGCAAATGAGTGGAAAATGCCGATTTAGTTTCTGTTATGTTAGAATCTTTATATTTAGCTGCTACCACATTATTATATTACCTATTTACATAAATTTAAAATGAAACAATTAAATTATGTATTTTGAAAGATTTATTATTAACTATGTTAATTAGAGTCTCAATATGGTCCTTGCTTTCAGAAAAACCTTTGCTCGACAACATATTTTTTGTTATCCTTATCCCTTGGTCCTTTTAATTTCATTACGCTTTTCCTTGATACCACCAGGGGGCCAGTGCGACGCAAGGAATCTAACGAAAAACGTAAATAAAAAGCTATACCATCTTTTGTTCCGATTTGGCCTGTTTTTGCTTGGATTTTTTTTTTTGAATCTGGATATAGAGCCTTAATACTGAGTTATTAGCGTATTTTGTTACTTTTATTTTAGTGTTTCTATACACACGTTTTTTGCAACGTAATGGAATTTTGTTACATATTATGGCATCGACGACATTTTTATAAGTATCATATTTATGTTTGTTGTGTTGTTCTTATTAAAAATTAAAATCGATAACGGGTAGTTATTTGTGCAAAAAATATGCTTTATACAGGGTGGCCCATTTGTCTGACAAAGTAATATACCGTCTCTACTATTAAAGATATCAAAAAAAAAGTTTTTATAAAAGTTATGAGGTATAAAAAAATATATGTTCTAAAATTATTTATAAACATACACGATGGTCCAGAAAAGTAGGACAATAAAAAGATACTTTTTTTTAAATAGAACACCCCATAGGTATATTTTAACATTTGCTGTTTTCCTACAAAATTATGTATATGACGCTATATTTAGTTTTTTAATTTTTTGCAACGTTGCCAAACAAAATGCAAAATTCTGAAATTTAAAAAAAAACATGATAGTAAAAAATTATCTGTATTTCTCAATAAGAGTACCGAAAATCGAAAAATTCTTGTAAGCTCATGCGTTGAGGGATAGAAAAACTGTCTAAAATCTTTTAGTACCTAAAATTTTGTACAATAACTCTGTTTTTTCAAATGAAACACCCAATACTTATTAGGCTCGTCTGATAGATATTGTAAGTATCTTTTATTATTGTTAAGTCATACCTATACCTAAATTTACTAGTTTTGCCCATATGTCGATTTTTATTTATATTTTCGTGAAAAAAAAACTATAATTTTTGTTTTTGTAGTTAGCCATGACCAGCAAAGTCAAAACAAATATAATTGAATATAATGTCAAATTAAAAAACGTATAATGGCCGTTAATTTTAACATTTATGTAAAAATTATTTTTTTAAGTACCAAAATGCTATATGATTTACATTCTAGATGTAAATGACCCAAACACATTGTTGGCAGCAAAACTTTATCCTGGAAAATATCCAGATAGACGACAACACAATGAACCAGCTTTGGAAAAATTAATGTAGAGGTTTAACAGAACAGGGAGCGTGACTATGACCATAAAAGGAATTGAAGAAAAACTGTTTGAACGGAAGAAATTAAGCTAAATGATTAACTATCACTGAACCGAGAACAAATGATGCTAAACCTCGTCTTTCGTGAGTTCAGTCTAATGATGTTGTTTTACACAATTTAAATGTTTATGAACTGAAGTTGCGTAATAAGAACTAAGTTTTATTTAATTAAATAAATAAGTAAATATATTTATCAATTTATTTTAATATGACATTATATTTAATTACATTTGTTTTGACCTTGCTGGTCATAGCTAACTACAAAAATAAAAACTATAATTTTTTTCATGAAAATTTAAATAAAAATTAAAATATTGGCAAAACTAGTAAATTTAGGTATAGGTATGACTTAACAATAATAAAAGATACTTACAATATCTATCAGACGAGCCTAATAAATATAGGGTGTTTCATTTGAAAAAACAGAATTATTGTATTTTAAAATTTTGTATATTTGGAGGTCAACAGAACACACCCTGTACAAATTTTTAGGTACGTAAAGATTTAAGACAGTTTTTCTATCCCTAAACTTAAGAGC
Organism: Polydrusus cervinus; assembly: GCA_935413205.1. Lineage (NCBI taxonomy): Eukaryota > Metazoa > Arthropoda > Insecta > Coleoptera > Curculionidae > Polydrusus > Polydrusus cervinus. The sequence goes on along the minus strand of OW284519.1, from coordinate 11,752,381 downwards.
TTACAAGAAACTTTCGATTTTCGATACTCTCATTGAGAAATACAGGTAATTTTTTACTATCCTATTTTTTCCAAAATTTTAAGAATTTTGCATTTTGTTTGGCAACGTTGCAAAAAATTAAAAAACCAAATATGGCGTCATAGATATAATTTTGTAAGGAAACAAAAATGCTAAAATATATAGGGTGTTCATTTAAAAAAAATGTATCTTTTTATTGTCCTACTTTTCTGAGCCATTCTGTACCTATGTTTAAATATTATTTTAGAACATATATTTTTTATACCTCACAACTTTTATATAAAAAAAATTGATATCTTTAATAGTAGAGACGGTGTATTACTTTGTCAGACAAATGGGCCACCCTGTATAAAACCTATAATATAAAGAGCTTATTACGTAACCCATTTTGGCCTGTTTGAGTTACGTAATAAGTTTTATTATCGCACTAGTGATGTAATGAGCTCATTACATCACTAGTGATTTAGTAAACTTTTTACAAGTTAACCTGAAGGTGATGACAGCACATGGTCTGTGTTTTGACCGTTTTGGAAACCCAAAAATCTGAGTCTTAGATAAAATGTTGTGTATCATACGTACGGTATGGTTCATTACAGCACTCGCATGGTTACACGCAGTATTATCCACTAGTTATTGTAATGAAGCTCATAGCTTACTATTAATATAAATAACTATTATATCACGCCAGAATAAGAGACATAATAATGAGAATTTTCCCGATCGCCTAACTATTTAATTTTAAATTAATTAGGTGTAAAAAAACCAGAACAATATTCAGGCCTTTTCAGTGACAGGCGGAATTCACGCTGCATATGGAATATTTTTTTCTGTTCTTGATAAAAGTTTCTGCGGAACCTTAAACTAAAGAGACGCTCATTAAAAGTTAAAAAGTATATGCATATAAGGGCGATTTCCTTAGATCGCTAATATGCAACAAGGTAACCTCAAGACTGGTATGGGAATGTCAAGAGGAACTTGAGGCCCTGGAAAAAGTAAGCAAGGTAATACTACAGTAGGTACCAGGACACGAAGGTATTACAGGCAATGAAAAAGCCGATAAACTTGCAAGGAAAGGCTCAGAAAATACATTCATTGGTCCAGAACCGGCACTCGGAGTAGGTACCAAGGTGCACGGTACAAGATGCCTTAAAGCGATGAATCAGTAGTGAACACAAAATCCACCGGAGGAACAGACAAAGATTACATCAAAGCAAAAGCTTTATTGGGGATTTAGATCCAAAACTTACGAAACAGTTGCTTCAAATGAACATGGAACCAGCTGAGAACCATTACAGGAATTCTGACAGGACACATGGCTGTCAAGAACCATTTACACATAATGCAACTGTACAATGGAGACCTTGACTGCAGATTATGCGGAGAAGACAGAGAAACTGTACAGCACATAGTTTGCCATTGCGAGTCACTAGATCGGAAGAGGCAACAAATACTCGGGCAACCAAAATTGGAACCAGAGGACATCTTTATCCTCTCCCCAGTTGACCTACACAAACTAGTGCAAGGAACTAGCTGTGACTTCATATTTGAACAAAACTTTTAATTCTAAACAACTTTTACAAATAAAAATTGTATCTAAAACTAAACATAAGAATACATTTCTCTTAAAGAACATTGAAAAAATTGAATCTCCCTCGTATGAACTACAATATTTTTGAATTTAAATAAGCGCTTTTTTAGTTTTAGGGGATTCGGAAACTTTTATCAAGAACATTTTCTGTGATATCAATAATAAAAGAGTTTTTCATGTGAAGCCAGAATTCTGCCTTTTTACAATTTTTTTTTTCATATAAACTATTAATTAAATTGCGAGTAGTACATATTATATGAGGCCATTATTTGCAAAACTCTCTTTGCAATTTGGTTTACTTTTCAGGAGCAACAAAAAACTTTCTAGCTTAAACTTAAAATTATTTTTTCGGTTCAATTATTTTTTCTAAAATACATTAATAGGCATAACTAATAAATATGATAATCTTAAATACGAATCTCCTATAGTTTTTCAGAAAAATAATTTTGTTTTTTGCAAATAGAGAGTTTTGAAAATAAAAAGGTGAAAAACAATGGAATTTATTAACTTGTAACATTAAAAAGATTTTTTGAGCACAAACAAGATTAAACCGGTCACTTAACAACAAAATTGCTATTATAACTGATTAAAAATGTAAATAAATCCCCTTCGTGCACTATCTACACCGGTTAGGCCGAAACAGAGAATACCTATTGGCTAGCGAGCAAATAGATAGTTTTGCAAATATACCGTAATGTATAAAGAAAGACTTTTGCAAATAATCGATAACTCTTTCACCGATTTTATATAGCAAAGAAGCAGTTTTGAAACCTTTTAAAGGTGGCAATACATTCCCTGTCAAAAATCTGATAAAGTTAGCGAAAAAAGTGAATTTTGATTCTTTTGTCGATTAGAGACTTTTTGAAATAATGGCCTCATATGATGTATTACGTATAGAAGCACGATACAGGGGGTCGAAACTCATTCCTTATTAGGGTTTCAAGTATCAACCCTCTTAGACATGCCATTCCGACGGTCAAAATTCAGAGATCTTGGCTTATTGCCTCAGTAACTAATCTGGGCTCCCGATTTGCATTGTTAATGAATGCAACAAATCCTATTCGAGAAATAAGGTAAGCGATGTAAAACAAATTGTGTAAATATGCTCAATAGCATATCGGGTGGTGTGTTTTGCTGAGATGTTAGGGGAAAGTAGGGAAATACCGAGCACTTTAGGAAAATTATTGATTATACCTACCAACCACAACCGATTTAAAAAGTAAATTTGCCTAGTTCACTTACATTATGTTATGGTAAAATTAGCAACCCGTAATTTAATTTTGACCAAGTAGTTTTATTACGGTTTCATTTTTCCCTGTAGTAATTGTTGTACAGGGACATTATTTTAAGTGTCTCACCCGATTGGCGACTTTGCTATCGACCACAATAAAAAAACAATTATGTATTCCCTAACAGCTTTTAGCAAAAAAGCCAAATTTGACGTCAAAAGAAATCTATGTTTACAAATTTGACAGATACGACGCCATATTGGATTTTCTTAAATGGCAACCCTACCTTATAATAAAAAATTCAAAATGGCGTCGTAACTGTCCTTTTCTGACATCTGACATGTTTGACAATAGCATGGGTGGCTCCGTTATAAAAAATTACGTATCTCCAGAAAAAATTGAGTTTCTAATCTCAAAGCTTCTGTTAATTCGGTGATAACAAAATTACCAACTTCGAAGCCTCGTATATCCGGAACGACTGAAAATAAATATTGACAATTATACATTTTTAATGTTGGAACAAATAGGCGAATGCAGCTGGCTTACTATAAAGTAGGGTTGCCATTTAATAAAATCCAATATGGCGTCGTATCTGTCAAATTTGTAAACATAGATTTTTTTTGACATCAAATTTGGCTTCTTCACTAAAAGCTGTTAGGGAATACATAATTGTTTTTTTATTGTGGTCGATAGCAAAGTTACCAATCGGGTGAGAAACTTCAAATAATGTCCCTGTAAGTAACCCTGATTACGAATGAAAGTTACTACAGGGAAAAACGAAACCGTAACACATGTCACAGTTTCGTTTTTCCTTGTAGTAATTGTTGTAAGTAGGTTATTAAGGTTACGAATGAAAGTTTGTTGATTTTTGTTTTTGACAAATTGTAAATTAAGATTTTTGGAAAGCAGGAAAATGTCTGGTTTAGAAAGCTGAAAAAGTATTAGTTCCCTTTATTGCAGCCTATAATTTGCTGGTGCAATTGAGATTGATTTGTGGAAATAAGAAAAGGTAACCGGATTTCGAATTACATTTAAGAAGGCCAACACACCAGTCTCTGGTAAGTTTAGATTATTATAAATCAGTTGGACAATAATAACGTTACTTTTATCTCTTTTTAGGCCTTTAGTTCGATTTATTTGTTTATTTTTTTTCGTTGGGTATTGTCTATTTTTACCCCGGTGAATTGGATTCCGTCAAAAGTGTCAAAATTGACAATAACCAACGAAAGAAAGTAAATAAATAAAGCGAACTAAAGCCTAAAAACAAACAAATGTAGACGTTTTTATTATGCAATATAACAATCTAAACTTACCAGAAGGTGGTGTGTTGGCCTTCTTAAATGTAATTCGAAATCCTGTTACCTTTTTCTTATTTCCACAAATCAATCTCAATTGCACCATTAAATTATAGACTGAGACAATAAGGAAACAGAGGTCCAGAATTTCTCCAAGAAAACTTATACTTTTTTAGCTTTTTAAGCCAGAAATTTTTCTACTTCCCAAAAATCTTAATTTACAATTTGTCAAAAATAAAAATCAACAAAGTTTTATTCGTAACCAGGGTTACTTACAACAATCACTACAGGGAAAAACGAAACCATAACAGTTTTTAACAACATAATGTTCTTCTGATCTAGTGCATTCGCACAGTATTTCCAAATTTATGGGGTAATATCGCACATCGAAGAAAGTTAATAAAAACTAACACGACGTACTCAATTATAACAAACACAAGAATTTATAAAGTGTTTGTTATCTTTAACGCACTCAAAACACTATATAATAAGTCATAACTAAGGGTAAAATTAACATTTAAAACTGTAAAGCTCTCTTTTCTTTTCTAATTGTGATACGTGTAAAGCTAAAATCTCAAGTAAAATTTTCCTCTGCATCTCAACTGCAACCCTCTTAACACATCTTGCAAATTCCATACACCGGAACTACATCCTTTGTTCCGCTCATATTCTCCATAAATCAAACAGTAATTTTCAATATCCACAGCATCGTCAAGTTCTACCATATAAATCAATGAGAGGTAATACCGCGCGGTATTACCCCCTTCGCCCCCCAACACTAAATAATCATTTACATAAAAAAATAGATATTTAATTTATTTTAAACCAGACTCAAATAGAAGCACAAACATTGCAGAAATGATACAAATATTATCAGCGACCATCAATACGGTTTTCGTAAGTCCAGATCAACAGGTGACCTTCTGGCATATGTCACCCATCTTTGGAGCAACACCATCGAACATCATGGAGAATCCCGGGCTGTTGCACTGGACATCTCTAGGGCTTTTGATCGTGTTTGGCACGATGGGCTTTTAAGTAAACTGCGATCCTACGGTATGCCTAATGGATTTTGTTTATGGTTAACCAGCTTCCTTAAGAACCGTTCTCTGCAAGTGGCGATTGACGGGTTTCTCTCAGACACCTTCACCATCAATGCCGGTGTTCCTCAAGGGTCCATATTGTCGCCTACCCTCTTTTTACTGTATATTAACGACCTTTTAGTTAAAACCCAAAATCCAATTTATAGCTTTGCTGATGACAGCACACTTGTCTCATCTTTTACCTTGACTCCCCAAACATCCGCTGCCGACGCACATCTTCGCAGGCAGCATGAAGTATTGCGCCTCAACAAGGACCTGGAAGAAATTTTGGCTTGGGGTGACAGTAACCAAGTCGAATTTAATGCTAAGAAAACCCAGGCAGCAGTCTTCTCCAAAAAGGTTAACATTGCAGAACCGGATATAGTCATGGCAGGACACGCAATTCCCCTGGCACCTTCTATTAATTTGCTGGGGGTCAATCTGGGAGGTAATATGTCTTGGCATGATCACGTTGCCGCAATTGCCGAAACAGCTGCACTGAAACTTGGTGTACTTTTCCGCACCAAAAGGTTGTACACACCTCATCAACTTTTGACACTCTACAAAGCCCAGATTCGACCATCATTAGAATATTGCTCTCATGTCTGGAGCTCTGCACCCAAGCACACCCTTCGGCTACTGGATTCCATTTAAAGGAGAGCCGTTCGTCTGATCGGCGACCCCGAGCTGACCAAGACCCTCGATAGCCTGGAGCATCGAAGACAGGTTGGTGATTTGGCTCTCTTTTACAGATATTTCCATGGCAGGTGTTCGACTGACATTGCCCACTTGATTCCACCTAGAGCAATGCAAAACAGAAATACACGGCAAACCACTGCCGCTCATCCATATGTTGTTCAGCTTAGTACTCCTCGAACTTCATTGTTCAAGAATTCTTTCATCTGGAGAACGTCATCTTTGTGGAATGATCTTCCTGAGGTCGTGTTTCCCAATGAATACAATCTTCAACGTTTTAAGACCAACGTTAATCGCTTTTTTCGCACTCGCACCGCTCCCAGAGCGCCTTAAAGGATTTTTCCTACAGTGCAGGTGTTTTATCATAAAAAAAAAAAAAAAAAAATTAAAAAACCAAGTAAAGTAAAAGAATTCACTTACCTTGCTTATTTTACGAGAGCATAGTACTATAACACGTGCACGCTTAACAATTAAGCCGACTAAGTTGGATTATCGTACTAGTGATGAGATGAGCTCATTACATAATTAGTGATGTAATAAACTCATTTTCATTAAAGGTATCAACTTTTTACAAGTAAAATTAATAACTGATGCTGATGACAGCAAATGATCTGTGTTTTGACCGTTTTGGAAAACCAAATATCTGGGTCTTGGATAAAATGTTGTATATCACATATATAGTAAGGTTTATTATAGCATTCGCGTAATTACCACGATGAGGTCGTAGACTTAGTAGTCCATACTGAAAGTGTATGATTTTCGCTGTTTATCCAGTGTATAAAGTGTCGACCACTAACAACTACACTCTTCAAATTCTAACTGTATTGGTGGAAGAGCAGTAATAGTGGTGCGCGCATTTCCCCAGCGTGCGGTATTCCTTCACTTTCCCCTACTACATTATAACCTACATTACATTATTTCTTTTATTAGGCGATCCAACAATGTGTTAAAAATGGCGGCTGATGCAAATACTATTTTTTTAATTGGTAGGTACACTTGATCATAAAGGAGACATTGCTGGTGGCATTTAACAGGTGACTCAATGCTTTTGCCATCAATCGCCATATTAAATCACGTGGTTTGGATTCCTTAATTGAAGAAACCTTAAGGTTGTCAATATATCCAGATTTTAAAAACAGCTTTTTGGTGTTGCGTGAGTTTGAAGTGGTAAAGTTTTTCTTTGTTAACTTATTTGACTGCAGAAATGTTTTAGTTTTGACTCCTGGGTTAAATTAACACACCACAGGGAACAGTTGCCTTCCAATCATGTTCTTGTATATATTAAATATAATTCCATAAGAATTTTAAAATATTTGTTGTACACATATATACGTAAAGTCAATATTTCTCTACCTTATTTCCCTACCTCACTTCCCTATCTCATTTCCCTACTACATTATTTCCCTACCTTATTTCCCTACCTCATTTCTCTATATTATTTCCTTACCTCATTTCCCTACCTCATTTCTCTATATTATTTCCTTACCTCATTTTACTACCTTATTTCCCTACCTTATTTCCCTACCTCATTCCCTACCTTATTTCCCTACCTCATTTCTCTATATTATTTCCTTACCTAATTTCCCTACCTCATTTCCCTACATCATTTCCCTACCTCATTTCCCTACCTCAATCCCCTACTTCATTTCCCTACATCATTTCCCTACCTCATTTCCCTACCTCATTTCCCTACCTTATTTTATTCAAACTTCAGGATTCACATGAAATTTGTTTACCGCCTGGCACGAATTGCGTAAATTTCCCTTTTTGGACAATTCAAACAATTTAACCACTTTTATCGAAAAGTGAAGTCCACTTTTAATTTTTAAAAGAAAACCTGCCATTTTTATTAGATGTAAAAATTCTATTGAAAATTATCTTTTCAATTACATAATAATAAAATTTCATTGAAAAGGAAATTTTCTATAAAATTTAAGCATCTATTCAAAATGGCAGGTTTCTCATTAAAATTTAATAGTTGACAGATTTAAAATAGCAGAAAGAATGACAATTAATTACTTCCAGAATTACGGAAGAAAATATTTTGGGGTTAAACTTTCTTGTATCACCTGGTATTTTTATGGCAACTTTCTTTGTGTATGTTAATCATTTCCAGGTAATATACAAACAAATTTTATCCCTCTTAAGTAAACTTGCCACAACCACTCACAGCCGCACTTAAAGTTACATTTTTGTGCACCATCGCTTTTTTTCAGCTGATGCACTGATAAATGTGCCAACTTTTTTTACATTATTTGTTAAATTATTTATTTTATTTTGCACTGCATTTATTTTAAATATAAACGCCAATAATTGAGATATTTCGTAGCAAGTCCTAATGCGTTTAACTAAAAATTATGTATCTTAAAACCGAAGAATATACAGATAGAAAACGAGGGAAATTAAGAATTGTGCAAATCATGTATTATTATAAAAAATATTTACAAATAGTTTTAGAAAATTATAATTTTAATACATTGTGTTTTTCTTACACCAACTACCATAAGACTTAACTGTTTAACTTGAAAATCCATACTTAAAGTGAAGTGGCTAATTAGAAATAAATAAATAGAACTAAAAGTCTTCCTTTACTGTTATACTAATGAAAAGCTTATTTTAATATAGAAATTTTGTTTGAAGGTTGGAGACAATGATGTTTCTTGAATGATAGAATAGTTTTGGACTTGCATTGTCTTTAATTTGTTTTACATCACAACGTTTCGACTGGAGATACCAAAATACACGTCACACAAATTACAGTAAGGTTTGTAGCTTTGGGTAATATCAGAATTTAAGTGCAAAATAAAGGGTGTACCAACCAGGTGTAAGGAAGAGTATTGTTAAGAAAAATGGAGAGTAATCTATGTAGAAATTTTAACTTTTTTTATTATGCAAAGCCAATAGTACCTTTCAAAATAAATTATTGCATTTCTACCCAGATTACTCTCAATTTATCTTTACAATTTTCTTCCTTACACCTGGTTGTTAAATCTTTTATTCTGCACGTAAATTCTGATAGTACCCAAAACGACAAGCCTTATTATAATTTCCCTTTTCACGGTGTGACGTGTATTTTGGGATAATTCTCTCTATTTTAGTCGTTGAACCTTTATTTAATCTAATATTTTAATGCTAAAGCTCCGTTAGAATAGTATATACCCTATTCTTTTTAATTTCATTTATTCTCCTGAAGATGAATGTTCCTGCATTCGAAACATGTAGAGAATTTTTATCTTAAAATAAGCTTTTAATTAATATAAACAGTGGAGGAAGACTTTGAGTTCTTATTTCTTTCCTTCTAACCTGTTTAAGTTTCCCCTTAAGGACTTCCCATGTTCACAGGATAAGAGTTTACGTACTGTAGTAATTATAAGATTAGGATAGCAAAACAACGTTGCCAACCTGCGCTATATATATAAACGGTAGATAAACGAGAACGCACCATCTGAAAAAAAATTAGAAAAAATATTGATCGCTAAAAATTATAAATATTAATGAACACCGTATTCTACTTTTAACATTTTTTAAGAAGCCAAGTTTGTCAACGTGACAACGTCGCGTCTGATATATTTGTGAGCTAATGGTTGCCTACCTTTTCTGGTGACCTTCCTTCATTAATAAATTTTAGTTTGTTTTCCACATTCATTCTTTAAAGTGAGCTTTTTGTATTTTGTGACTTTGTTTGTTAGTTTTTTTTGATTAAATATACTGTATATTGCGGTAAAATTGCACGTCACTTTGAAATGTGCAAGAAAATAAGCCATTAAAGTCCGGAAATAACATTTGACAGCTGATCACAAAATCGGCCAATATCGTGACCTGACGAACTTGGCCGAGCACTTTATCAGCAGTATTACCACCATTTCATCCACTTCCGTGCGCGTTCTGACTAATCCTTGCTTTTTATTATGGGAAACTTACTTGACTATGACTTTGTCAATATTTATTATGTAAATCTCACTGGCAGTATACATATATATTATCACTTGTATAGCAAATATGACTTTAACTATGTTATAATCGCACAATAATAGCTGTTTGATGAATAAAATACGCTGTCTATGGTAATTGGTCTAAGATATTTTGAAATTTGAGCTAGATATTTATATATTAGCCTCAGGAATTTGTTCTAGCATTTTGTACATAACTACGGCATAAAATACTTTGAATACGACAGTGTTTTTTTTTTGTGTAAAAAAAACAATTTAATTTGTAAAAATTATGGCCAATTTTATTACAGGGCATTAAATTTACAATTTTTACACCATTTTTCTCTTTTTATAATTTTATATAATATATTTATCTCGATTTTGAGATATTTCACCCTGTTCTAGGCTGCAATAAAACATAATTGTCCGACTGTATTAAGATGTTTAACAATAATTAATTAACCAGCAAGTTTGACAAAGACAGAAATGATTTTCTCACAATGAGAGCGGCCTGGTTAGCTTAATTCTTGATTTTCTAATTATACAACTTCTATGGTGAGTACATTATATCTGCCCGTGTCATTTCTCTCACAGGCAAAGTTGCCTGGTTAGTAATTCTTAATTATTGTTTAAAATCTTTATTTTTATTTAAATTTGATCGACCGCACAAATGACTATAAGAAAGAGGCTTTTTAGGACTACTACTTTGCTTTGTCTTAATTTTAAACAAATACAATTTTTTTTTAAATTTTAAAGTAAGAAGATTAAATACACACTAAGGAAATCAGAATATTAACATATTATTTTGTAAAATTTAGATTGGAGAAGGCTTTGGTGAAGTGATGTTTAACTTTTTAAACATCTTCAGTCGTGTAAGCGCCAGAGTTTAAAATTTCTACAAGAGGTTTGTTGACTGTTTTAAATGTTTTCTCCCTCTTGCACTAAAACTCACGGAATGACTACCAGGAATGTCTTAAACCTTTAAACCTTTGAAAATTAATTAGGTGGGTCAAATTTATAGGTGGGTCGTTAAGTAAATGACCTTATGGATAAGCTGCGCCTGGAATCAATAAGTCCCTTAAAAGGCAAATTCGAGGTTTTTATATAGTCTATTTCAGAAAGGTGTAGAGTAATAAAAGCTCATTAGGTATACAAAGGGACTCCAGAGAATATTTAAGCCACTTTCTGAATTTGGCATTGATTTCATTGCAAAATTCTTTATTTTCATCAAGTGCAGGTAGTACCACCCGGGTTTGGGTCAATCTGTGAGTTTTGCCTATTGTTATCCATTCACTAACACTGAAAATAGTGTGAAAAAGGCGTGCATTATGTACATAGTATTAGGTACACTTATTTTATTAAAAATTATTTAAAAAAATGCAAAAAATACATTATACAGATATTAAATTTAAAAAAATCATAATATTCTTTGTCATCTGAGGAACTGTCATCTTCTCTTGACGTACTTAACGAGTCAACGGTCCGATCAGTCAGGTGGTCAAGATTCCACATTTTCTTCACTTCTTTAATGACATGAAGGACTGCTTTTGCCAGTTCTCTGGAATCACTTCCTTAATGGCTTGATCAAACAGTAGCTTAACTTCTTTTATTTTGAATGTCGTATTGTGCTACAAATCCTTTCACTTGCGCCCACATAAGTTCTATAGGATTTAGTTTGCAATGATAAGGGGGTTTGCGCAGCACAGTTACACTATGTTTTTCAGCTATATCTTCCACGACATACTTCATAAAACGATATTTGTGTAAATTTGCTATAGCTAATAGTTCCTTCTTTATCAAATTATCTTCTTTTTTTTTTGGTTAGTTATCATAAATAATTTTAGCACAAAATTTACGTGCGCCTATGGCCCACAACGAAATTGGGCCGAAATGGACGGAATTTCCCATTTTATTACTCGACACCTTTTTGAAATATACTATAGATATATTTGTCAAATTGATTTTTTTACCTAAATTACCACTGCGTTCAATGCAAATATGTCTCCTCTGTCTACTCATTGATGGATTTTTGCCTTAATTATTTTGCCCCATTGTATATTTATGGCTCTCTTTGGGAGCCAAAGCAATTTTTTTTCTTAAACCAACTTTAATGAAAGTAAATTATTTTATGGAGAAGAATCATCATTTCGCCACGTATTTTCTACCCTTCATAAGATATTGAAAGTTTTAAAGGAAATTAAAAATCTTAAAGCTTTTATCAATGTACAGCTGTTGTATACCAACCTGGAATTAAAATTCTCATACCTAATTCCACAGGGAGATTGCGTTCGAGTTGGCAATTATCCAGCATAACACTAACAGCGAAATAACACCAACAATTTATTTTGGCATTCCTGGTAAAAAACAACGAGTATGTCTTAGGCATGAAAAGAATGTTTCCAGTGTGCAATTCTTTATTTTATTAAAAAAAAAGCTGGCATGAAAGAACTGCTTGACATCAAATCAAATACAGCGTGGTTTAACTTGAATATTATAGATTCTTTTAATGTACGGCGTTACCCTTTATGTCATTATGTCCACCTGCATCGTGACAAAACTTATTATATATTTAGAACCTACGAACCTTATTTGTTCAGTTGATGTGGATGTCTTTTTGTCTTTAGAGTTTTAGATTGCAAAATATCACTTGTCCAAAAAATGTTTTCTTCGATCGATATCGATCTGTTTGAAAGAATGTTTTGTAAAATAGTTGTCTTTTCTGAATAGAGTAATGGAGATGTACATAATGTATACTTACTGTTAAGTGCAAGAATATGATTTAGTGGCATTAAAAGATAAAAGTACCTAAGTAAAGTAATAACTGCGCTAGTTTTTAGTTCTCTATAGATATCCCTTTCTTTCTCTCAATTTAGCTATATCTATCTCTCTCGATTCATTTCTTTCTTAATGTACTGTAATGTAATCTTTCTACTATTCTCTGCTTACACTATTTGTTTCAAAATCCATTGATTCCACGCAAAAACTGAATCCGTCTAAATGTATACAAGAAGATTATAAGGAGTTTATTACATTGCAATAACTTACAAGCATATAATAGGAAAATATAACTGTTTCCATCGCCATTTTATAAAACTTGTAGTAATGGTTACGAATCTAATTACAGTGAATTTATATAAGGTTTGTCGCAACCTCATTTATATAACTAGAATACCCATAGTTATGAAGAAGTGATGGTAATCAGTAGTAATCACCTTTATAAAAACTGGAAGATGGTGGTGTCGGCTATGATGTATTATAAAACTCTTGGTAATATTATCAGTAATCACCGCTTCTTCTATACAGGGTTATTCCTAAGTTGATATTTCTGCTTTAGCTGTGTATAGACGGCATTAAAATAAACATTTTCAAATACCTTTTTCAAAAAACTTATAAATAGGCGAGATACAGAAGTAAAAATTCTAAGTGCAGGTCTGGTCATTAAAACGTAGTCTGCTATACTTTATGTTGTTTGTCTTAACCCGGTCATGCAATTTACAGGTCGGTGGTGAGTTATTTGGCAATACGCTCCGGTGTGTTTTCTGAAACAAGTTATTTTAAATTGGTGATACGTGAAAATGGTAAAATTTGTAAACAATGAACTAGTAGATATTGTTCTAATTAGCGGTGAGTGTCGTCAAAGTGTGGCTGCTGCATCGAGATTATACGCAGAACGCTTTCCCTTGCGGGCTCATTCTACACCCAGAGGTTTTCTAAATGGTATTCAACGGGCAAGTTAGGCAGAACCGTATTTGATCCATAGTGTAATAAATTAATGTAATTACCTTATTTTTAAGTTTTTTAAAAAAAAGTATTTTAATGCCTTCTATACGCAGCATAAAAGAAATATCAACTTAAGAATCACCCAGTATTTGTAATTTTATTACTGATTACCCATGATATAGCGAAACGCAACTAAGGATGATTCTGACGAAATAAAACCGTATCTACTAATTATAGGACAATACTTTACTCCACTGAGAGAACGCCCCTGATTTTACTATATCCATGTAAAAACAAATACCTACTTGAATTTAAAAAAAAATTCATTATGGGCATATTTAATTATAAAAGTTTCAAACTGCTCCGTGCTTGCTATCACAAAATTTGCATTCCTTTTAAATTTAAAGCTCCCGGAGTCATTTAATGCGGTTGCTTTTAGGATAATTATCATTCCACTTTATTACAAATAAGCGCCGTCACCGGCACTGTATTGTACTACATTATGGTTTTAAATTTCAGTTTGGTAATCTTTAAAGTGGGGCTACGCTTTCTTGTCCTTGAAATAATAGTTGTATATTTGAACGGACACAGTAGCTACTACAGGTTACATTTAATATATAGCTACTAATAGTAATAATAATAATAATAATAATAATAATAATAATAATAATAATAATAATAATAATAATAATATATTATTTATATGGGAAAAAAATAACCAAGGTTAGTGAAAAACGTATATATATATAATAATAACAAGAAAATATTTCCAAGAGTCGAATGGGTAAATTCTACCAAAAGTGGTAGCAACAAACGCTGGGAATACAGCCCTTAACTTACAACAAAATGGATTACCCGACATCATCCGCGCACCGCCAAGTCAATAGCTTGTAACTTGGCTAGAGAAACCTTTTCATGGCAAATACCCTACTGCACATCAAAATCCTCTCATAGAGAAATGTTACTGAATTGGTTAGAGAAAAGGCAGCTTCACGTGGAAACAGAAGATTTTATAATCTCTATCCAAGACCGTGTCATTTGAACTCGAAACTATAAAAAGGTCATCGTGAAAAGAAATGTGGAAGATATGTGCAGAAAATTCAATTGACCCGAAGAAACGATAGAACATATAATGGCGGGGTGTGGTGTTATCGCACCCAACACTTACCTGGGAAGTCATAATCAGGTACCAAAAATAATCCATAAAGAACTGGCTCATAATCTAAGTCTAAAGAAAATCCTCCAACCATACTATCAATACTCACCCGAGCCAGTCCTTGAACCCCCTGAATATCTCTTATACTGGGAGAGGCCAATATAAACGTGTAAAACAGTAGACAACAACCGTCTGGATATTCTTCTTATCGAAAAAAACACCAAAAATGCTTTTATAATCGATGTAGGTTGCCCACTAACACACAATAACGTCTCTAAAACCGAATCATCATTCCGATAATAACATTGGTGGAGGAACTATAAAGAAAAATGTCAAGCTTAACTTAGAAAACTTGGCCTTCCATGTTATTTATACCAGCAAATTCATAAAAGCTTCATCCTCCAAACTTGCCATATAACAGTGGCGTAGCCCCCCCCCCCCCCCCCGAAAAAAAAGAAGATATAAAATATAATTGGGCAACATAAAAAATCTTTGGCGGCAACGCTATCAATAATGCGCCAAATAAAATAAAAAATCATTCTCCCAGTAACTACAGCTTCAGCAGAAAGAAGTTTTTCCACTTTAAAAAGATGTAAAACATATCTGAGAAACCATTCAGGCGAAGAGCGTACAAGTTTAACTTTAATAAGTAGATATTCATCAAAAAATCCACATTGATACCTATATGAAATAATCAATATATTTTGTCAAAAAAGGCAAC
This sequence comes from Polydrusus cervinus, assembly GCA_935413205.1. Classification (NCBI taxonomy): domain Eukaryota; kingdom Metazoa; phylum Arthropoda; class Insecta; order Coleoptera; family Curculionidae; genus Polydrusus; species Polydrusus cervinus. Next base: position 11,736,947 of record OW284519.1, on the reverse strand, counting down.
GAATTACGGTTTAGTTTCAAGCAAAAAAATATGTTGCGCTTTTTTATAGTTTATGTTTAATTTTTGTTTTTTCAATAAATAAAAAATATACCTTATTTTTAATAGATTTTTTGCTTAATTATGCTTATTTCATGAAAAAGTTTTTGTTTAACAAGTATATTATCTGTTTTATGTCACGCCCAAATTTTAGGGTGTGACGAGGGACGTAAAGGTAGCACGGAACCTTGGCGACTATTAGAAAAACAAAGTGATTTTAAAAACAAATCTATTTAAAAGATCAAAATAATAATTACCTGGAGGGTTTACAAAGAGAATCAAAATTGATAAACAACTCGGATTTACACCTTTAACAAAATATTGACAATGAAATTGTACTAACATAATTTTGGGGTCCATCGCTGGCGTCTTGGATTTGGGGACCAACAAGTTTCACAAATTTAACGTGGATGCATCACGGACCGGAGCACTAGTGGTGTCCGATATTTTTTCTACCAATAATGTGATGTTTTGTCAAGTCAGCAGTTTTTCCCACTTTAGGGAAATAATGAACTTAGGTCGTGAACCTTATTTCTGCTGACTTGATGAGTCGACAATAATTGATAGATCGGGAAGCCTGTATAACATTTCATAATTACAACTTTATTAGAATTGTTTAATAATCTTGACGCCGATTTCATGTTGCACGAGGAATGACCTGTATTTGCCGCGAATAATAATTAAAATATTAAAATGGAAAATATTGATTTATGAAATGTTATGATCTTATGGTTCCCTATCATGACAGTATATTTGTATAACTCACTACAAGTTTCTTTAAATATATGTTTTTTTTGTTATTTTGAAATTTTTTTGATTGTCCAAAGAAAGGGTTTTTGGGCGTGGGTGGCATCTAAAAATTTTTCGCCTTCGCCGATTTGCCTACGGCGCTGGTTCGTCGCTTTCCCTACCCATTTGGGCCCCCCTAACTAAAATTCTGGCTACGCCACTGTCATATAGTGCGAAAGTTTCGAAACAATACAGGTTAACCGTTGTAGAGTTTGTTGGATAATGGTAAATGATAAACTTTATACGATCAAATTATTTATTTAGTCGAGTTTCGACCTCAGGACCATAAATCCAGATCCTCCGTGTTAAAAAATTCAAAAAGTACATACTGGGCATGAGATAATATGGGCCTATTACTGCTTATTTTATTTTAGTAGGTAATGGTAAAGGCACACGATCACACTATCCATACCTACTTCTTGGCGTGGCGCTGTTTATACGAAAATGATTAAGTAAATAGAGAAGTTAAGTGTTTTTGCTGACTTAATCTGCCCGAGACGGTGTTCTCGAAGGCTGCTAAGATAATTAGGAACGTGTTTACTTATCCCAAATCGGGGTTACTCACAAAAAGGTTATTCCAAGGATAGTTATTCTATAAAGTTTGTTATACTATTTATCCCTAATGTAAATATGATCGATTTTTATATTTTATCTGGGCTAAGTGGGCTATTTAATTAAATATTCCACAAAATAAACCTTAAATGAATAAGGGTTATTCCAAGACAATAAGAGATTAGAGGGTATCCTTGTGTTTTTATGTTCAATAATAAAAATGTCTGTAGTCCCCCGCGATGTTTATAAATAGACTAGGTTAGATTTATTTTTTTATTTATTTATTTAATCTTTATTTCAAAATTACATTGACCAATACAAAGTAAATAACAAAGTAAAAAGATATGTCGTCAAAAAAAAAACAGAAACAAAGCAACAATAGTTACAATTCACAAAATCTTAAGTGTCTAAGTAATCGCTTAACTTATAGGGTTCTAAATCAATTAGAAAATTTTTGAGTTTCTTCTTAAATAGGCGTTCGTTTGATGCGTCCTTAATTCTTACATTCAATTTATTAAACATTCTAATACACATGTAATATGGATTTTTTTCGGACAATGTTAATCTGTGTATTGGATAATTTATATCTCTCGTTCTTGTATTATAGTTGTGGTAAATAATTGTATGAAACCTATCTTTGTTGTTATAAAAAAATAAAACAGCTTCGTAAATGTACAATGCATAAATAGTTAACATTTTTTTTGACTTAAAAATGCATCTACATGACTGTAAATAGGACATTTTATATAAAATTCTTAAAACACGTTTCTAAATAACAAAAAAAAATTCTAGTTTTGAATTACTACCCCAAAAAATAATTCCAAACCTTGCTGTGACTTCAAAATTTGCAAAATAGAGAGTTCTTTTTGCCATATCGTTCAAATATTTTGTTATGATACGTAAGCTGTAGCATACCTTATTTAATTTGTTACTTAGATAGTCAATATGGTGTGACCAATCCAAAAATTCATCAATGTGAATGCCTAAGAATTTGATATTATTTTCTATTGGTAGTTGATTCTGACCAAGTTCTACCATATCTGGTCGTTCTTTTTTACTTAATTTAGTTTTAAAAATGACAATAGTTTTAGTTTAGTGTATACCCAGAACATCTAATAGGCTCAAAATATTTAAAATATTAGCAAAATGTTATCTAAACAACACCAAAAACAACATAAATACTTTTTAGAACTTCAGTTCAGTATCATCACGTAGACTATAGCAACCGAAATGCAAAATACAACTTTGTAAATGTTGAAACAACGCGGAATAGACCAGACAAATTATAATAGCGTACGGAAAAGTTCCATGAATGGTATTCGATGTGAGGTGCTGCAACTCTTTCACTTGTTGCGTTGTTATATACTAGCATGCCTAAATACGAGAATGTTCAAGATGTATCTTCGTCGCATACATAATATATATCGGATGGTGCATCGTGGTTGGATACATAGGAAATCCGATGCAAATTTTAGACTGTCCAAATATTTGCTCCCCTATTGACTTTAGAGCGAGGTTGTAGATATACTTTTTTAGAATCTTTGTGTGGTGAGTGCACATACGGAGTTTAAACAAGTTTGGACAACCCGATCTTAACTTATTTGAATAGGATTACGGTTGGTTTTTCATTGGAATTTAACAGGTAATGCTGCGGACACCAGCATTATTTGGACTTGTCATCCTATGATTTGTCATTGTCAAATGTAATTTGAAAGTATTGGATTTTTTACTAGAAGTATATTTTTATACCTAGATAATTATTATGAGTTATACAATAAAAAAAAAGTCACTATGAGAAAATAGTACTATGCGGAGGATGCTTAAGTATTTTATCTGATATGTTTTCCGTTTATTTCTCTGATAGACCCATTCCTACCAAGTCGGCAATACAAAAAGTTATTACTAAGTTTGAGGCGAAAGGCACTGTAATAAACAACTTCAAATATACAGCACAGAATCATGAGAGAGAGCTGAAGAAAACAATGATAGAGATCTTAATATTTTACTTGACGTCAAAGAAAATGAAAATATCAGCACTAGAACTTTCAGGCAACGGATAGAAAAACATCACACCATAGTACTGATAACTTTGGAAAAGCATAAATATCATTCATATAAGTATGAAAACCATCAATAATTGCTAGAAGGGGATGAAGTGAACAGTGAAGAGCACTTTTTTGTTTTGAAATGATGACAACAACAGATATTTTTTACAAAATATTTGCTTCTCAGATGATTGCACGTTTACATTAAATAATGAGCCGAACATACACAATTATCGGTACAGGTGCCTACAAAATGAACATCGTCTTGCATGCACTCGAAACCAACACCCTCGGAAAGTGAATGTTAGGGCAGAAATTTTTGGACATCGCATCATTGGACCATTTTTTATTGACGGAAGTCTTACAGGACCAACATATTTAGATCTTTTTCAAAATTAAATTAAAGCCGTACTGGAGGAAGTTGCTGGCGGAAATCAGGAGATTTTGTTCCAAATGGATGGTTGCCCGTCAAACAATTCGCTTGTGGTACGTGAATATCTAAATAATACCTTTAATGGGCACGTTGTCTGTCAAAACTCAACAATTTATTGACCAGCTAGGTCTCCTCACTTCTCACCAAGCGACTTCTTCCTCTGGGGACATTTAAAAAAGTTTCTTTATTAAAGTGTTAGGTTTGACCATTTAGAGCAGTTAAAAAATTCAATTTTAATGCAATCTGAAAGAATTACCCAGCACCAACTCGCTAATGTTTGCAGAGCATTTAATGATCGTTTAGCACAAATGACTGTTTATTTGAACATTTAATTAAGAATTAATAATATTCCAAATGATTGTACGGTTTTCTTAAAATAAAATTATAATTTTTTTTATAAATAATTCTTAATTTTTAAACACCCTTAACACTCTTATTTTCTTCCCCTTTTAACAATTATTGATGATTTTAATACTATTTAATCGGTTTTATTGTAAGTAAAATAATTCGGTTTCTATTAAAAGATACGTTTTGAAAATAATGTTCGTTTTATTTGATTATTTACCTCATTCATTATAAAAGCGGGTTAATTTTCACCTGATTATTCAGCGATAATCTCCCGCTCTCCGGTAAAAATCACCCTTGTCAAAAGTGAAAATCTCACCCGTCAAAACTGAAAATCGCACTTGTCAACAGTTAAAATCACACGTCTGTAACAACAGGTTTTTTATTGTCGTGCTGTCAAAATGGACACAAACTTGCGCACAGGAAGCTGGCCTACTTACAGGGAAAAAAGTGACAAACCATTCGCTGCGAGCTTCTGCTGTGTCTGCTCTTGCGAAAAGCGGCATCCAGGAAGAGCAGCTGATAAAAATCACAGGCCATTCATCGACTGCATCAATCAGGCCGTACTTGCAAATCGATCAAGAGCACCAGAAAATCATTCTCAGATTTTTTGCCACTAGGAAATCGCTCGAGGGCTTGCCCTAGAGCGATTTCCACGGCAAAAAATCTTCGGAATGATTTTCGATAATTTCCCCATCCCTTAATATATTACTACAGAAAATATACCACCTGCCTGTATACCACCCGGTATACAGGCATTTTCCGTGGATAACCCATCAATATTTCGAGGCCTAAAATTGTTATTTGGTGGTGGTTGAGTGTCAACTGGTTTCATCTAATGTGGATATTGGTCTGACTAATACTAAGTTGTGTTGATTAACATGCCCGTTTAAACAAAATGTAGATTTATCAGATAACAAAATGTTGTTGACTAAGTTGACATATTGATTTAAGAGCAAACAGTAGGTAGTCGATGAGTCATCACGAATAAATAGTGCATTTCCACCACATAGCGCATATTGTATCTGGCGATGTCAATAAAATGTCTTTTTTTATACAGGGTGTCCCGTAACTTATGGGCCGTAGAGTAACTGGAGATACTAGACATCAAATTAAGCCGATTATGTCATAAAAGTTTTTTTGGACTGTTACTCGTTCTAGAGATACAGGGTGTTGAAAGTAAAAGTTTATTCTCGAAAATAAGCCATAATTTTAAAACGGTTTAATGAATCAAATTGAAAATTGGCAATATTATGTTTTTATAACCAAGAAATAAGAATTTGTAGAAATTTTTAAGTTTCAAACAAGAGGGCGCTAGTTGCATACACTGGGCTTCATAAATTTATGATTTTTTTTCTTACCTGTGATATTAGGTGTTTTTTAATTATAGTTTCTAAAAAAGGGCATTTTCTGAGGCAAAAATATGTACTTGATTGATCTTAATATCTTTAACGGTTTTCGGATATATCGCTTTAAACATCCCAAAGTATAAAAAAACACAGTAAATAATTAAATTAACAAATTTAAAAAACAAAAGTGACAATCCGAAAAAACTTATATGACATAATCGGCTTAGTTTGATGTCTAGTATCTCCAGTTACTCTACGGCCCATAAGTTACGGGACACCCTGTACATAAAATATTATAAAAACTAATTTCAGGAGAATTAAGTGGCGCAGCGTCAGTGGAGATTTTTAAGATAATATCGGGGCGTCTTTTGTAACTTTAATGGAAAATAAGAAATTAACACGAATAGCCGCAATATTTTTAATTTTATGTTCTGCATAGCGGATGTTTTAATTTGAACCTATATAATTGAAACTTTTAAAGAAATTTTCGGTTTTTTTCATCCGCCAAACTAAAAGTTCTGTGCAACTGCTTAAAAGTCGCATTATTCGTGTAAATCATACTATACAGGGTGCTACAAATTCGTGTGCGTACAAGGGAATCTCGACAACGGTAAGAAATACGAAAATGATTAAATTGAGGGAAAGTTGCGTATTTTTACCTTAATAATTTAGTAAAAGGAAATTGTCCGAATACCTTCGGAGATATCCGAAAAAACCGAAGGTTTTAGTTTTGGTTTTTAATTTTTTGCGCCTTTATTTTTGACTTTAAAAAAAAACAAAAAACACTTTTTTGTAGCCGTTCTTTATGTTCTACAGGAAGGGGTTATTAGTTTTAAAATTGGACATTTTGCTCTTTAGATACCAACCTCGAGTAATTTTTTTTTATACGGACCTGAAATTTTTTAAACAGGTAAAAAGAATTCTAAGCTTTAAAAATGTAATGCAATTTAAAGGTTTTTGAAATTTTAACGTTTTGTTATCAAATAACACATCATTAGTATTTCTTTACTATCACGGCCCTGCCAATTGTTTTAAGGAATACCTAAATATTAAAATCACATTACAGGAAGTTATAGTGTTTAAGCCGTTTTACCGTCGCAATACTCGAGGAAGTAAGCAAGTTTTTAGGGCATGAGCAGTAACTCTATTTTTTATTAGTATTTCATTTATTTTAATAATAATAATAATATAACATCTTAAGTCCTATGGTTTTCCCTTAGACCTAGGCAGAAATACCGTAAAACAGAAAACAAGTAATGCCTCCGAGTGAAGAAAACGTAACTGGAGTGTTAGTCTAGTTATGTTACTGTGATGCGCTTATGTTTGTTTCAAAACTTTTTTGGTGTTTATAAGATCTGATAATGCTTGTTTCAGACGAAATATGTAACTAAAACAAACAGACAAAAACATATTTGAGGCCGAGACTTTGGGTCTTTTTTCTTACAAAATTATAAATATTCAGACCTCTTTTTATTATTACTAGTAAAAATAGACTTATTTTTCAAATCAGAAATCTTTTTTTTAGTTTGACTCTAAATGTTCAGGACCGTAATAAAATGAAAAAGATAATTTTAAAAATGTATTATTAGATGACAAATCGTTAAAATTTCAAAAACTTTTAAATTGTATTAAATTTCTACAGCTAAGAAGTCCCTAAAACTGTATTTAAAATTCCAGGTCCATATTTAAAAAAATTGACTTAAGGTTAGTATCTAAAAAATGAAACGTCAAATTTGAAAACTAATGTAGAACATAAAAACGGCTATAACACAATGTGTTTTGTTTTTTCCCAAGTCAAAAATGAAGGCGCAAAAAATTAATAACCAAAAATAGAAATATCGGTTTTTTTCGGATATCTCCGAAAGCATTCGGAATATTTGCAGTTTTTTTCACTAAATTATTAAGTTCCAAAATACGCAACTTAACAATCCTAATGTCTCTTACCTCTTTCAAAATCCCCTTGTACGCACACGAATATGTTGATCCCTGTATATTTTCTTTATTTTACAATAGTTTTCTAATGGCGTTTTCCATTTGCTTCGAGCAGATGAAGATTTATTTATAAGTAGCCTACATGCAGTACGAAAATAGCTTTAAAATCAGGTAAAAGACAAGAGCATCCAAGCAAAATGATCGATTTTCACAGTGAAAAATTACCTGTTGGGTCGTACGATGCCAGTTTAAGGATTTTATTCAGGTGTGAAAACCCTATTATGTTTCTACTTCTTCGGGATTTCATTGGCGTAGAATAAAACCGGTAATATATAAATAAACGAGTGTTAAAAAAGGTTCGTACTAATGCAACTATTTTGTAAAATAATTTCTCATAATTTTAGCGTTTAAAATTTTAACGCCACCGTGGTTACGTGAAGTACTTTCGCGATTCCAGCGCATTCGCTATCACACAGCATATATATTTATTTAGTGCCACATAAATTTACAAAGTACCTAAATCACATTGTCAAAGTAAGAAAGAAGAAGGGCGGAATAAGTTTTTTTTATTGATGTTTCGCTTATTTAAAGAACGCCTCAGCGTATGCGCCTAACGGATCGTAATTTTATTTTGTCTAAAATTTTATTCGCGAAATTGAAAAACAACAAACTTTTATACCAGACGAAAATTTTACCGGCAAAATGTTCTCTCTTATGATATTATATACGACAATATCACGATTTTTACGAATATCATAAAAATTCTTGTCAAGAAGAGAGCACTTTACTGTATTCTTGAACTTTTTGATTTGAATAATGTTCCTGGTATTGCATTATAAAAAGAACTGCAGAAACAATTCGATAAGAGGATGTCTTGTATCCAGAAATGTAAATTTTAATTGAGTTTCTAGTGTCACGCTGCCGATGGTGGATTGTAAAAGTATCAGGAAATTTAGAAGAGTGTTTTTTACAAACGTTACCGCACTGAATTTTATAGCGCCGATATGTTTCTTTGCAAGATTCAACTGGACTTAAAGAGTAAATTTTACGAATTATTCTTTTTTCCAAATAAATAATCTTGGTAGTTCTGTTGATTGGCCCCAGAAAAGTACAAGATAGCTTAGGCTAACGCATAATATATATTAAGTTATGGTTGAACTCTTGAGTATTTTATATCAATCTTTACTACGTTTTCATGAGGATTCAGTTCGATTTGAATCCGAATTGAACACATGAAAACAGGTATTTTTACCGTATTGAGTTCGTTTTCAGTTCAAGGTCGATTCGCCAATTTTTGGGATCGTATCGGGATCGTACCGAAATTTTTAATCATGAAAACGGTTCGAGATCGGAACGGAATATGATTCTCATAACCTACAAATAGTTCTTATGTTATGTTTGGTTTTGGCGTTTCTTTTATAAACGTTGTAAAAATGACCGACCAAAAAAGCAATAGAAACAAAATCTAAAAGCAAAAACATAAACAAGTACGAAAAAAGAGCGGTTATAACCACAGGTTTAACGCATGACAGCATTGACAGCTGACAAATGTCGAAAATTCAAATCCGAATTGAAATCGATTTCAATTCGATTTGAAAACTGCAATGAAAACGCCTTGGAATGTAATAGGGTAAAAAATATTCAGATCGAACTCAGTCCTCATGAAAACGTAGTACTTAGGTAGTGGTGGAACAAGGATTTTGTTGAGGAGGAGGAGGGGGGGGGAGGGGGGGGGCAAAAAATACTTCTAAAAAAAATATAGCGTATCCCGGCCCTAAAAATCTTCTTACTCTCAAAAGTGACATCTAAAAAAAATGTTGACACTTCACACGCCCTACAATCTTCAAAGATCAAGATAAAAAAACACCCATTTTGTGAGGCTCAGACAGTGGCGGCTCGTCAGGTGAAGGAGCTCTTTATAAAAAAAAAAACAGGAGTAAAGTTTTTCGACAATAGTGAATATTAATGTAGCTTTCATTTTAGCCCTTAAAAAATAATTATGTTCGAATTAATATTATTAATTTAATCCGAATGTAGCTATGCATAATATGGCCACGGGTAACTCCGATGGACAATAATTATAAACACTCGTGTATTTTGGCGCGCCCCAGTCGACCGCGTCCGTTAGCTCAAAGCAAGTGAAGACCCAACGCCAAACATGGCATTGATACTCACCGTTGCTATGGTTACGTGACGTCAGTTAAGCAAACAGCATGTAACAATTTACATTATGATGAAGGGCAATTTAAAAATAGATCAGTCGTATGCACCATTGTTTTAGCATTGGTTCGCCTAACCTTAAGGTATTTATTTTGAGGCTTCGCGAAACTTACGGTTATAAATATCGTTTTTACGTGATTTACTATGTGATTAAAAAGTTTTGTTTTTATTTTTCAGTTAATTCAGTAGTGTACGTACCTACTTAGTTGTGTGTTTTAAAAATGAACCCAATTAATGACATAAATTGTAATTTGTTGGAAACTCCATTCAGTCGTTGGACAGATGAGGATAAGAGAGACGTTTTGTTACACGGGTTTTTAGTCAATGTTTGTTTAAGTACCCACACTGGGTACGCTGCAACTGGGTTCAGGGAGGGGGGGGGGGGGGGGCAAACTTGCGTCCCTCCTGGACCCGCGCCTGATTTTAGGGGGTCCGGTTTTAGACTAATATTTATACCATGGAACAAGGAATAACAGGTATTCCTGGCACCGTCGATAGTAGCTCCTAACGTAATTAAAATGCATACCTAAAGAACTTATCAGCCGGGCAAGAAGAATTAAAAACCTGCGGGCTGGTGCCGACAAATCAAATCAACACTCTTTATAGTCAGCCGTTACATTCTATAACACAATTTGATCGCAGCAGGATAATAGGGCGGCGTTGATTTTTGGCATTTGGTTTCTGTTATGTCAATTACCTCTAGCCAGACATGTATATTTTATGTTATTATAATATTAAACCCTATCAAATATTTCCAGAAATAGAGATTAAATGTACATTTACTTTTTTACTATTTTCTGAATAGTCTGAGTCAAAATGTAATTATGGACGGCCAAATTACATAGTTATAGGAAGGCAGGGCTAAACATTTAAACAAGTATGCATAGGGGCTAGGGGGAGCTAAGCCCTCCCTGAACCGAAAACAGCCCCCCCCCCCCCCTATGCTGGTGTATTTACATCCTTTTCTCTATAGGACGACTTTTTTTAGAAGGCATCTAAGGTGTAGTAGGATCAGTGGCGTATTAAGGGGGGGGGGGGTCCAAAAACTCGGAGTCTAATAGTCTAATTACAAACTAATTTTTCGTCTCACACCTTTTACTAATATTTTAATAATTTATATTCGGCCACATTCCGCTACAAATTTTCAAATTCACTATTATCAATAGTCGAATTTTGTTACGTCTGGTAACAGTATTTCTCGATCGCCATAGTGGCACTAACAACTAGCTGTCGGCCAAGCCGGTTATGCACTGTACTCGAGTCGCACCATTAGTTTGTTGAAAATTACGTTTCTACTCACTCGCTTGAACGCCGAATTATTGTGAATTAATGTCTTAGCTGGTTTTGTATAGATTTATCGTTTTCACATTGCTAAGTAGTTTGTGAGGGGTGTGACAAAAAAATAATCCTAGTTGCCGTAAGTTAATAATGTGAATTTTACAACTTTTAAATGTAGGTTTTACCTAGTATATTTATTTTCAATTGGTTTATGAACCTAACCACGAAATCGGCCGGTCACTCCTCACTATTTTATTTGGTCTAGCAGCAACAATACAATTATTCGGTTATAGAAGAGACTAATGGGCAAAGGCCTATCGACATATTAAGCACCGGTTCCCGCAGATCACCGAAGTTAAGCTGTGTCGAGCGCGGTTAGTACTTGGACGGGTGACCGCTTGGAAACACGGCGTGCTCTTGCCTCAGGGAAGAGTGTAAAATGAATTGACACTTAGCCATCCTATTCACGCCGGATGAGATCGGATATCTCGTAGGATGAAGGTGCCGTTTTACACTCCTCAGTCGGTAGATCACATTTGTGGTCGATGACCGGTTCAAAATGGCCTACGTAGTCGGCGAACCGTAAAAAAAAAAAAAAAGAAGAGACTATCGAATATTAATTTTTATTAATGAAGCCACATAAAAACAAAAAAGCAAAAACATTTTCATTGAAATATCTACACCTTCGTCATCATGTGTGCCTCCTATAGGAAGCAAGTTCATCGACAAAAAACTATTAAACATATAGGTAATTCTCTGGATAGAGAAATTTTTACACAAGCGCCGAAAAAATTTATTTCAACGTTTTTTCTGGCTTTCGATCAGTAAAACAGAATTTCTTTTAGAATACCCCATTTTTGGGACAGGTAGATGCCGACTAAGTGGTTTGATATCGGCAACCTTTATAAATTAGTTTTCGATGGTCCCTTCTATACTAACAGGACTGCCTTAAAAGTGGTTGCAATAAAATTCGGTCAATTCAGTAGATAAATCAGTAGATATTATAAAGATTTTTAACAATAATTAACTAACCAGCAACTTAGACTGTGGAATTAATGAAGTTGGCAGGCTTTTTTGCTTTTTTTTGTAAAAATCAAAGTTATCTGATTGGTAAATCAAGAATTAAGCTAACCGAGCTACCTTGGTTGTAAGAAAACTATTTTTGCCAATGTAATTTATGCCACAGTCAAATATGCTGGTTAGTTAATTATTGTTAAAAATCTTTTGCAACCCGACAATATTATTTTTAACTTGAAACCTCGAACCCTAAAAAAAACCTGGTTAGAAAATATTAGCCCCCCTCCCCTCCCCCCGAACATATTTTCTGGCTCCGCTGCTACTCAGTGTGTGTAGTATTTCTACACAGGGCTTAAGCCTCCCTCCCCTCTTTTCAAATATAGGTGTCTAGTTGGGCCACTGAGTATCCTAGAGAAATCACTAAATAATTTTAGTATTGAACACGATAAACTTGTAACGTTATGCCAATAAGCAAGTTGAAATTTGAACATCGCTGCGTATGTCGTCACAAGCGACAATTCCGGCACCACCAGCACTATTCCATAACGCGATCAGTCAATATAAATAGAGAAAAAAGATAAATAATATTGTTAATTGGTCGAAGCAAAGAAACGTCAAAAACAAGTGGCGTTACCATCGTGTCTGGTGAGAACTTTGAGTCAAGAAGCGGGACATTTAAATGCCTACAGTTTTGTAATTTTGTTTGTTGCCAATATTTTAAAGTAATATTTGAGCCAAAAATATTATATAAAAGTCCACTAGTTGGTTCAATAAGTCATAAAAACCAAATAGTAGAATTCTGAGTAACCTTTTTGACATTAAATATCACTTTAAAATAATCCCTTCTAAATTATTTATCGTTGTCTGTAGTAACGAAAAATAAAATTTCATAACTTTTAATATAATGTAAGATAACATAATAACGATAGAAGAGTTTTGGACTTGCATTATCTTTATTTGTTTTACATTACAACGTTTCAACTGGCAAGTATCTCCAGTCGTCTTCAGGTGAATACTGCTAACATAACAAGTTATGACCAGGTTGATTACTCTTAAATTGAACTTTGCTGTCAATCCTACATTATAAATCGACCATTTCTGACATTTCTACGATTTTAAAAATATTCTTCGGTTTAAACCTAACCAATATTTAAGAGGACTTTATAAAATTGAGCCTCATAGAAGAACATAATCGCTGTTAAAGGAGTCTAGGGTTTTAATCCCGGTGGTATCTGATTGGTCTTTTTATAATGGAGAAATAATCAAGTAAATTTCACGAATTTTTTATATACAGGGTGATTCCCAAGTTGATACTTCTTTTTTAGCTGTGTATAGAAGGCATTAAAATAAATAACATTTTTAAATACCTATTTTCAAAAAACTCAAAAATAAGGTACTTACATTCATTTATTACACTATGGATTAAATACGGTCCTGTCTAACTTAAACAATGTTTTCAAAGTTGGTTCAGAAAAACACACCGCAGTGGATTGCCAAATAACTGACCACTGACCCGTAAATTGCATGACTAATAAGACAAACAACATGAAATATAGCAGGCTACGTTTTGATGACCAGGCCCGCACTTAGATTTTTTACTTCTGTACCTAGCCTATTTTTAGGTTTTTTGCAAAGAGGTATTTGAAAATGTTTTTTATTTTAATGCCTTCTATACACAGCTAAAAAAGAAGTATCAACTTAGGAATCACCCTGTATATCGTGATATAAAATAATTTTGTGTACAAGCAACTTCCTTTTAGCCAATTTTTTTTTAAATGTTTATAATATAAGCTATATTAAGGTTGACTGTTTGACCTGCGCCTATTGAACCACCCTGTGGTAAGCATCGTCCTAATAAACTTACATTTAAAGATATTACTTTATTTGAATAAATGTATATATTTATATGATATAACAGTGCCTATTTCTTTCAACTGATACCATGAATAAAGGTAACTTTTTGCATGTCACATCAATTACACAACTTGTATGATACGCACGATTTATATAATCCTATGATGTGTGCGTCTGTCATGTTTTCCTTAAATTTTTTGTCACCCTGTTGTCTTTTTAAATTTATAACTATTTTGCTTGTACCTGTAAATATATTACACTTATTAAACCAAAATAAATATAATTGCAAGGATTGTCCACATGTCCACCCACCTGCTATTTTAAAGTTTTTTTTCATATGAAATTGATTTGTTTAAAAAAATACCATAGAACGGAGTGTCCAATAGTGAAATAAAATAAATTAATTCCATTGTGGCACATGAAAAAAAAGTAAATAATCATATTTAAAAAGTATGGCTTTGTTTTTGATATTAATTCTTAGTGTATACAGGGTCCTGCACCTCACCTCCCGTCTTCTATGGCTCACTTATTAATTAAGTTAGGTTTTTGATATTTTGCAGACTTTACCTGTATTCTAGGGCGCATTTAAGGAAAATATCTTTGTTTAAACAGGGTGTTCCAAAAAAGTGTGACGTCATATATTCTTACTTATGTGGATGCTTCTTATAGTTGCCTACATATCACCAAAATTTTAATGAATTCGGTTTAGTATTATAGGCGAAAAAAATAAAAACTAAGAAAAATCAGTTTGGCACCACTGATTTTAAAAATTAATAAAAAATAAAAATAATGCCTCGTTAATAAAATTATACAAAGGTACTTAATAAATAAGGTCGAACAGTCTCGTTATCCAAGTTTTATTAATACGAGTTGTATAGGATGTCCAACTTTGCAAACTTTAAAGCAATTTATTTCTCTTATTTCAAACTAGAATCCCTGTATATTATTATATTATTCGATGCAGAATTAAATATCAAACATTTGTCCTAATTACAACCCTATCGCAATTTCTATTGCATCAAAACTTATTTGCAGAAAACTCATTTTAGCAACTATTCCAACAGTCATTATTATAAATAAATATCGAAGGTGGTTTTACAAAACACTTTATTGGTATTAAAGTTTTAACAGAGTGACAAAGACCATTTTGACTTTAGTTATTATATAGTTTCAAATATTGTTATTATTATTAATTGGTATATTATTTCTTGTGATGGAATACAACTTAGAAGAGCTCTTAGATATTGGTTTCATATTAGTAGAATGCGAAAAGAATTATTTTTTGTCACTTTAGTAAATGTTTATACCAATAAATTGTTTTTCTGCAAATAAGTTTTGATGCAATAGAAATTGCGATAGGATTGTAATTAAAACAAATGTTTGATTTTTAGTTCTGCATCGAATGACATAAGAATACAGGTTCTAATTTGAAACAAGAAAAATAAATTGCTTTAAAGTTTGCAAAGTTTGACATTAAACTTTGGACACCCTGTACAATTCGTATTAATCAAACTTGGTTAACGAGACTGCTCACCCTTATTTATTAAGTACCTGTGTATAATTTTCTTAATGAGGCATTATTTTTATTTTTTAATAATTTTTAAAACCAGTGGTGCTAAACTGATTTTTCTTAGTTTTTATTTTTTATTGCCTATAATACTAAACCGATTTGATTAAAATTTTGGGGGTGTGTATGCAACTATAAGAGGCACCCAAATAAGTAAGAATATTTATGGCATATGGTATAGTCCGCAAAATGTCAAAATCCTAACTTAATTAATAAGTGAGCTATAGAAGACGGGAGGTGAGGTGTAGGACCCTGTATATCAAAATAGTTTTTAGACTTTTTTAGATAAGAATTGTACAAGACCTTAACTTTAAAAAAAAATCTTTTACAGTCTTTTCTAAAAATGTCCTATATATCTCACCACAAATGAGTTATGTTACTTTGTCTCACTATTAGGACAGTCTGTATATCTCGTTTCGGTAACAGTAGCAAATAGAGAAATAGAAAACGATTTAGTTGTATTTTATTTCACTGCTAGCAGAAATAAAGCATAGCACAGGCGTCTGAAACGTGAATGGAATGCATGTAAAAAAGAACGACCCAAATCCGATGTTGCCTTAGTATTAATAGTATTTATTTTTATTTTAGTAAGTTAAATTTTACTTACTGTAAAGTAAATCGTACAGTTTTTATAAAGTAAATCGCACAGTCAACAAGACTGCCTAGTCCTTTCAATATGGGCACTTGAGGGGGGCAACAAGAACAAATTTGCTATTCAGAAAGTAACAATATAGTTTTGGGACTAAGGGCTCTTCCTCCAACCCTTCCTTACAATTAAAAAAGTACATTCTCTTTGCCGTCGTGGTTGACTGATATCTGATTGGTCAACGCTAGAAGATAAAGATAGTGTTGATACAGTCATTAGGAGTATGCTGCCATTACCAGTGGCAAAGCAAAAACCTACTATTGCTACTTTCCTTGTTTTTGTACCTCTCCCTTACGTTGCTGTTTAAGACTTATGTGTTATTAACTTATCTGCTATAGTATATTTCAGAAAGGTGTAGAGTAATAAAAGCTCGTTAGGTGCGCAAAGTGACTACAAAGTGACCCAATGAATATTTAAGCCACTTTTATAATTTGGCATTGATTTCATTGCAAAATTATTTCTTTTCATCAAGTGCAGGTAGTACCACCCGGATTTGGGTCAATTTATGGGTTTTGCCTATTGTTATCCATTCACAAATACTGAAAATGGTGTAACAACGGCGTGCATTATGTACATGTTATTAGGTACAATTATTTTTTATTAAACATTATAAAAAAAATACAAAATACAAAAAATAAATTAAATTATAAAAAATCATAATATTCTTATAATAATAACGGGTCGACGGTCCGATCGATCAGGTGGTCAAGATCCCACATTTTCTCCTCTTCTTTAGTGCCATGATCGACTGCTTTTCGCCAGTTCTCTGGTGTCACTTCCTTAATGTCTTAATGTCATCTTGAATGTCGTGTTGTGTCTTGCTACAAATCCTTTCACTTGCGCCCATATAAGTTCTATAGGTTTCGTTCGCAATGATATGACGGTGTGCGCAGCACAGTTACACTATGTTTTTTAGCCATATCTTCCACGGCATATTTCATAAAACGATGTTTGTGTTAATTTGCTATAGTTAATAGTTCCTTCCTTATCAAATTATCTTCTTTTTTTTCTTTGGTTAGTTATCATAAATAATTTAATGCACGAAATTTACCTGCGCCTATGGCCGACACCGAAATTGAGCCGAACTGGACGGAATTTCCCATTTTATTACTCTACACCTTTCTGAAATAGACTATAGACTGGGCGGAATGGTCATTAGACAGGCGTGGGGGAGTCTGATCTGATACCTCACCTACTTACCTACGCCATTTATTACTAAAAATTCTCTAAAAATACCTTTTGAAATATTAATCCATTTGTTAGTGTTACCGAGAGGGATAGATGCATTATAATAATCGTCATTTTGTACCCACAATTATTGAAAAATTGTAATTTCTTAAACACTTAATTTTTTAGTGTTTTGAGTGGGTACAAAATTCATTACAAAATAACCCAAACTAATTTCAATTCTTTCCGCAGTACTTCAACTCGCACACGCAAGTGCTGGAGCCAACGCCAAGCACATGCACCTACTCTTCCGTTGGACAACACGAACTTTATACCTTATGACGTCATATAAAGCATCACCAATCAGCCTTGCCGATTTCACAGACTGGGTTAACTACACCAGGAAGTCCACCGCATCGGGTAGTGCACTCGTGTACACCATCACCCAGTTCAATACGGATAGCATTATAAGAAGAAAAATAGTCGGACAAGTGCGAGATGAACTCGCGTGATTAAGTGATCCTTACCATAATTTGAATCCGTAAATTATAAATGTAATATAATAAAGCATTACACAGCATAGTTACAGTAAGAAATAAGACCTCTGATTGTAGTCTTAAAAGCTTTCTTGGCTGCCAGCCAATTTTCTCGAAATATTTGATTTTTAGGCAATCCAACGATGTTTCGACAATGGCGGCTGTGGGCAAATACAGCTTTATAATTTTTACACGTGAACACAAAAATTATATTGTTGGTGGCATTAACGGGTGACTCAATGATTTTTGCCCACAGCCGCCATAATGAATTAAAATAAATATATGTCGACAAGCTACTGGTGCAGTGGCGGCGCCAGGATTTTTGGGATGGGAGGGCACAAATGGGCTCGGTGGTTTTTGAGTGGGCACTACCCAAAATAAAAGTGACTTCTAACAAAAAAAAAAAAAAAGTCATCGTTCTCTTCAAAATACCATACAACTACTCAACACAACTTTTATAGCCAAGTCCTTTACAGAACGGATCCATCAATTTTGGGGGGGGGGGCACCAGGGTGGGCACTCATGTTTCTAGGGTGGGCCGGTACCCACCCTGGCCCCGCCCTGGCGCCGCCGCTGTACTGGTGCCATATATATTTAAACTTTATTATGTTATAGTAAGTTTATATGTTACCATTCCACCTAAACGTTCTTGTTGAAAAATATGGTAATTTGAAATTCCTTTTGGCAACACAGTTCATCTCCCACCTTGTTTGTATCTAAATTGTCACACAAGCTTTCGCCAAGCTCTTATATGTTGCACAAAATAATTTTTTATGTATGTCAATTGAACAGGCCCGTTGTGTGCGTACCAATTAACAAGCAAATAAATTTAGTTTTTTTCGAAATTTTCTAATTTTGGTAAGCAACATTTAACCTGAACTTACCATTTTCCATTGGTAGGATCCACGTGCGTAATAAATATATTTTATTCTTTTAAACTGTATATACAAAGGATAAAACTGTCCTGATGAGCAAGAACGCTGTATCTGATATTGAGAAACATAAATTATACTGCATGTTTGTGAAGAACGGGCAAAGAAATTCCAAACATAAAGAGAAAATAGCGATATAAGTAGGTATATTCAGAACATACTGTTTCTCGCCAATGAAAAATACATATGCATTAATATGGTTGTGTAATTTTAATTCACGCACAATATTAGTGTTATAAGTTAATAATAATATAGTTTTGGAGTTATACAGGGTGTCCCACCGGGAACAGCCTCGATCCATGAATGGAAAATTTTACACAGGAAAATTTTGAATATTTGACAGTGTAGCAATGTTGATGGGAGCAACCCGGCTAAAATATTTTTAGTATGGTGGCACTTCCGGTTATGGCGAAACTTAAAATCGGCAGCAAAATCGCCATTTAAAAATATTAAATTGGGACTATTTTGAAAACGAAGAATTTTCGGAATAGACAACCTTACACAAGCTTACCCTTATTTTTATGCCGAATAAAAAATGAATATAAAATTTTAGGGGTTCCGATTGAAAATGTAGATTTTTTGTAGTTCAATTTTATATTTAATCTTATTATTTGAACACCCTAAATTAATAATTATCAAAATATTTTTAAAAAAATATTAAAGCAGTTCCTTTTCAATAAGAACTCTAACCCAAATAAAATAATAAAGGTTTTCCTTTGCTTAGGCAAAATTAATAAGCATTTTATGGCCTGCAAACTTAATTTTTGATATAAAAACTTGAACATGTCAAAAACGCTTAGACTTAGATATGGGATAATAAAGTAAATTTGCCTAGAATCTTGCGTGGAATCCAAAAATGTAATAATATACCGGGTCAAATTGTCATTTTTTGACCAATTTAAACTTTGAAGTCAACTTTGATATGGAAACCTCTTATTTTTATTCTATGTTTAAATTTTATATAAAACACTCTTTTCAATGACATATCATACTTTATAATTTGTTTGAGAAATATCCGCCCAGATCAATTTTACTTTGTTTCCTAAAATGTCCATAGTTTTGGTAAAACAAAGTAAGTAGTAAAGAGTAGGCTATGCAAACGTTAAAATGGCTCATTGTAACCTACTTAATAGTATGAAATTGACTTGCTTGAAAAAAATGTAGGGCTATTATATTTACAACCTGTTAAAAAAAAGCGGAATTTCTCCATTTTTTCAAAGGGCAACCCATATTTGTTTTATTATATTAATATTGTTTATTTACTTTTCTTTCTAACAATGTATTACAAGTTAATCAATATTTATTAGGTAATAGTACAAATTAACAAGCAACATCATAAATGTAATTTCTAGACTCGAATAAGCTATAAGAATTTTAATCAAGACCAGTCTAGTTTGCCTCGGAATAAAAAAATTATTTC
Organism: Polydrusus cervinus; assembly: GCA_935413205.1. Classification (NCBI taxonomy): domain Eukaryota; kingdom Metazoa; phylum Arthropoda; class Insecta; order Coleoptera; family Curculionidae; genus Polydrusus; species Polydrusus cervinus. The sequence goes on along the minus strand of OW284519.1, from coordinate 11,716,829 downwards.
TGCGTTTATTAGACCAAAATATCAAATGGTATTAATTAATAATTACGAATATTGAAATGAACGAATTTTTTTCCATGGCATACGATACTTCTCATGGCTTATACGGATCTAGAAATTATATTTTTGTTAATTTCTACTATTAACTAATAAATAATTATTAACTTGTTGTGGTTAGAAAAGAAATTAAATGAAGAATTTTATTATAATAAAACAAAGATGGGTTTTAAAAAAATTGAGAAATTCCATTTTAAAAAAAAAAAAGATTTGAATAAAATAGCTCTAACGGATACATTTTTCTCAAGCAAGTCAATTTTATATTCTAAAGCAGGTTAAAATGAACCATTTTAACGTTTCCATGACCTACTCTTTACCACTTACCTTGTTTTATCAAAATTACGGACATTTTAAAAAACAAAGAAAATGATCTAGGCGGCCTTTCAAAAAAAATATGATAAAGTATGATATGTCATTGAAAAAAGAATTTTTCATAGAATTTAAGCATTGAATAAAAATGGAGGGTTTCTAGTTCAAATTTAAAAGTTGACTCAACTTCCGGTTTGGTTTTGAAAGTTTGAGTTTGAGCACTTTCTTGTGTCACCCGGTTTAAGGTGTTCGATTTAAAATAAACAAGTTAACACCTACTACCTGTATAATCGGAGGTGCCACCATAATTAAAATATTTTAGCCTGGTCGCCCCCATCGACATTAGCATACAGCCAAATTTTTAAAATCTATGGTATAGTTTTTCATATATTGATCGAAGTTGTTTCCGGTGGGACACCCTGTATATGTGTTAAGATTGGGGGTTAATATATAAAACGGTAAATGTGTAAAAGCTGTCGATAACTTATTCGGAACTTTCTTGTTTTACCTTTGCACTTCTGGAAATGTATACCCAAAAAGGTATTTTCGTTACTTGAAATCATATACCTTTTTTCATCGTACCGAGTCCGCCAACGAAGCGGGGACGGAAGATTAAATCATTATCGAGGAACTTATCAAAAATACTAAACCTGCATGAAGTATGAACTTCAAAGCGGTGTATTTTAAAAATATTTTACATTATACAGGGTGACCCAAAAAAGTGTGGTGAACTAAACTTGCATGTATTTAAATGGAACACTCTATACAGGGTGATTCACGTTGGGTGGCCTATTAGAAGATCTCGGAAACGAGTAACCCTATCTTTCTAGCCAAACGAAAGTCCCAGTCGAAGCCTTCTTTTCAAAAATAATGTCGCAATAACACAAAAAAAATTTTTAAGATATTTTATTTAAATTGCTCATAATTCCAAAACGACTAAAAATGTGAATTGTAACATATTAAGCATTTAGATAGGAAATTTAATTCTCTACACGTTAGTAAGCTAAAAAATAGGGTGTTCCATTTGCAAAAATTGACTTATGCACATTTATTTAAATGGAAACATTGGCATAATTTTAAGAACTCCCTGTATAAAAAACGTGAAACCTAAGTAATTTAAACTAAAGATCTATGTATTACTTGAAAGCTTAGAAAATTTTAAATGTTTACCTTTATTAGTTTCAGAGTTAGTAAACTTTCTTCTCGGAGCGTTTTTACACAAAAAATCCTTTTATAATTCATATCTCAAAAACGGTTAGAGATAGGAATAGATTATTATTAACAAAAGTTATTTATATTTTAATAAGGTAATCAAAAATGCTAAAATATACAGGGTGTAGCATTTGAAAAAGCATAGTTGGCATTAACTTCCGGTATAACCGGAAGTAATAAAAACGTCAAAATATAATGTTTTAAAAGCTCAAAACCAATTATGCCTGCTATTAAATTTTTAGAAAGATTTACTCGTTTCCGAGATCTTTTAATAGGCCACTCAACGTGAATCACCCTGTATATTATATTATTTTATAATTCCCTCTACGATTCCACGTATATTTTGTATAAAATATCATGTCTAAATTCAATTCTTTTTGAGATATTGACGTTTAAAATATGACATTTTCAGACTTTGACAGGCTGTGGCATTGTAACGGTGCATCTTAGAGAAAAATGGTTTTTTCCTCCCTATCTTAGTTTTTTATGGCATACGAGACTTCTCATGGCTTATACGGATCTAGAAATTATATTTTTGTTAATTTCTACTATTAACTAATAAATAATTATTAACTTGTTGTGATTAGAAAAGAAATTAAATGAAGAATTTTATTATAATAAAACAAATATGAGTTGTTATTTTTTCTCCCTATCTTAGTTTTTTATCCTCTACCCAAGGTTATCAACTATTATACATGGAATTTTATAAGGAATTAGAAAATAATATAATTTATAGGGTGTTCCATTTATGTAAATGCAAGTTTAGTCCACCACACCTTTTTGAGCAACCCTGTATAATGTAAAATGTTTTTAAAATATACCGTTGTTAGGTTCATACCTCATGCTTGTTTAGTAGTTTTGATAAGTTCCTCGATAATGATTTAATCTTCTGTCCCCGCTTCATAGGCGGACCCCGTACGCTTATAAAAGCCGCCATGTTCTCGGGAATAGGCCTTAGGTTGAGCTAATGGGTTTCTTAATTAATTAAAAACTAATCATCTTCGGGTAATGAGCATGATGACTTTTATACAGGGTATCAAAGGGCTTTTATACAGGGTGTCGAAAAGTCTGGAATATTGCAAATATTTTTAAAACTATTAAATTTAATTTTTTGAATGTTGGTAGTTTGATGCTGTTTAAACTGACTGCATTATACCCGTAACGCTTTTCAAAAATACTTATTATTCAACATATTTTTAGATTTCTTGGGTTTTTAATCAAAGAAATAATTTAAACTCGCAGGTATTCCAACAATTTTTTAAACTTTTTATTTTTTCAAAATGGAATTTTTGGGGTGTGCATTTCAGAAAAGAACACGAATTATCTTTTAATTGCACAATTTTACATATGTAGATTACATTTTTTTTAAATAAATCTATTGACAATTTGAATCCATCAAACCCCAATATTGAAGAATTACAAGATAATGATATTCATAGGTTGTGACGTCATCTTGTGGGTAAAATTTGAATTCGTAACCATGAAAGCACAATGGGAATAAACATTTATTTCGTGGTTTACTTACTCACAAGTTGACGTCACATCCTGAGAATATCATATCTTGTAATCTTTGATGATCAAGCCCTTGTCGTTTAATTTACGTCAAAGTGCCATTTGATTTTTTAAAAGTACACAAAACGTTTTAGAAATAAGAAATTATATTTAGTATTTTTTGAAAAATTTGCAACATTCAACTTTTGATGCACGATAACTCGATTTTTAATTTATGTTTATTGATGTACTCTCAAAATATAAATATATACCTTTAAGGTAGAAAGAATATTTTCACACTTTGGGTATTATAACAAAATTGTTTTCAGATAACAAACAATGATATTTTCCTAGATTTTCAACTTAGAAATTAGATTTTTTTAAAATGTGTTTAAACTAATTTAAAATTATTTTTATTGAGGTAGGTAACTGTATTAAAAATGTTATTTCTGACCGAAATATTATTAGATTCTTTGGTTACGCGATCATAATAATTCATTCATCATTAATAACCTCCTAGGGGTGTTATTAAACAGTAGAGGGAATTAAAAAAGCGATTGACAACAAATTTCAGTATATAACAACACTGAAATGCTTATATACCGCGTCAGTGGCTCAGAGTTGAGGTACTGGCATTCGACGGTGGCGGTCCAGGTTCAATCAAGTGGGCATACGCATGATAATAAAAAGTATGTCCGAAATTTAGTAAGTTTAAGAATACAGGGAAGAATGTAAAATGTATCATCTGCAAACCCACCCCATTCACGCCGGTAACCAGGCCGGATGAGATCGGGTATCTGCTGGGGTGCGAAAGAAGGTATACATTCCCCAATCGATAAGTCATGCAATGACAAGAAACCAAGGGTTGATAGCCCTTGGTGGTGTCGCATGACTGAGGATCGTGGTTCGGAACCCACGTTAAGCTGTAGGTCCCCTCGGGAGTGACCCTGGCAGCAGAGGAAAAAATTACACAACAAAAAAAAACATATATCGGAAAGAATTAATTTAAAAATTTATTCTGTGTGGAAAATAAACAAATTTTTATAAAATTCGGTTAGAAATAACATTGTCCATTTACCATGGAAATTATTAGGTCTTTTTTATCGAGGGCACTTGTTCTCCCTTGGGCCAGAGGCCCTCGGGCTAGAAACTTTACCCTCAATAGTTTGGAGTCTTATAATTCCGTGGATACAAAAATATCTATTATTTCTGACCAAGATATTATTAGCTTATATCGTCTTGGTTACACGACCATTACAGATGGTCACAACTCCCTTGAGATAGTATTGAAGAGTAGAAGAAATTAACAAAGCCATTGATAACAAATGTCAGTTATAAAAGAATAATATAGCAACAATCAAACGTCATATGATTGTCAATGGAATACTTATACCGGAAGGAATAAATTTAAAATCTGATTCCTTGTTTAAAATAAACATATCGTTATTAAATTCGATCAGAAATAAAATTTTCTATATATCACGGCAATTATTAGGTCTCAATTATTAAGGACAACTACTATCCTTCGGGCCAGAGGCCCTTGGGCCAGAAACCTTGCCCTCGATAAATAAAAATTTTATAATTCCGGTGAACGTGAATAAGTATTATTTCGGACCAAGATATTATTCATAAGTTATATCACAAGAGGTGAATATTTTTTTGAATATTTTTTGACAATTTTGCGAAAAATGGCAATAAATATTCTAAATAAAATATTTACCTCGAGTGGTATATGTTGAGATTATATACAAAAAAAAAAGAAAAAATACAACGAAATGCAAGATTTTTAAAATGATTTATGTAGCTACTAGAAAAACGGACAAAACGAAACAAAACCTAAACAATTGACAAAGTAATAAAACTAACAGAAAATTAGTTGGTCAATATATACTGCCGTGTTTCGCAGAATTTCCCGAATTGGGTCCATATATACTTTTTTGTTTTTGTTGTATTTTCTGGGATAGTCTTTTCAGCGTTTTTTCTTATATTTTCGACTGAAACATTACCGAATTGGCAAGATTCCATTTAAAAAAAAATGTGACATGAATCTGACAACATCAAAAACTTGATTTGTTGAAAGGGATTTTTGTTATTATAGAAACGGTCTATAGCAACCATCAAATATTTTAAACTTGTTATGATGTTGTTATGCATTGGCATTGTTGTGGCAGGTGGCCCGGGGTATATCCACTTATGCGGGGTATATTCAGTATAATATGCATCTGATTGGTCGCAAAACAGCGTTTAATTGGTCAGAATCGGATTGAGGTATATAATCATTTTATATCGTCTTGGTCACAACTCGCTTGAGATAGTATTGAAGAGTAGAGGAAATTAAAGAAGCCATTGATACCAAATGTAAATGTCAGTTTTTAAACGAATAATAAAGCAACAACCAAACATCATTAATATGATTGTCAATCAAATACTTATACCGAAAGGAATAAATTTAACATTTTATTCCGTGTATAAAAAAACAAATCGTTAAATTCGGTCAGAAATAATATTGTCTATGTACCACGGGAATTATTAGGTCTTAATTATCAAGAGGCCCTCGGGCCAGAAACTTTGCCCTTGATAATTAAGATCTTCATAATTCCCTTGATACACAAATAGCTATTATAAATGTTAGATCTTTAAGTAAGATTTAGACAAGCTAGTCTTAAGACTTTATTGATATATTATTTGAATTTTGGTAAATTATATAATTACATATTTTAAACGTGGTAATAAATGAACTTCAAAGGATTTTGTAAGAAAATATTTCTACAATAATATAAAATTTAAAAAAATGTAATTCTATATGATACCTAGTGCATAATTTTTGGGGGAAATATACGCTTTTACCTACAAAAATAGCAACCAAAATCTATAATAATAAACTTTAGCTAGATAATTTAGGAAAATGTTCGTTTGTTATCTGAAAGCTTTAAAAATCGATACTATTATAACATTTTTATTATTATGAAATTTTAGGAACTCACTGAATCTATTTTAAATTTAAAAATACGCATGGTAAAAATTATATTTATTATTGGAACAAACGTTGAATGGTTTTCTATTTATATAAAACTTTAATACCTAATTATTTTTACTTTGTAATAATTTTTTTAGCTTTCCATAGAGTTTTATTAAAATGAAACACAATTGTTTGTTTTGAATTTTTAAGGATTTTGAAAAATATATAATACAATCAATTCATGGGTTTCCTGACGTCGGTCGTTGTACTTAGACCATAGATTGGCACTATCTGGGCACTATCGCTGTGTGTGTGAGGTTATCAAAGAGCTTTAAAACTATTCGGTATGAATATTACTATTAAAATATTACCTGAAACGGAATTAGAATACCAGTATAGTATTTATAATACGTACGTCACTATAGTCTATTTCAGAAAGTTGGAGAGTAATAAAATGTGAAATTCCGTCCAGTTCCCCTCAATTTAGTGTCGGCCATAGGCGCAGGTAAATTTTGTGCATTAAAATATTTATTATAACTAACCAAAGAAAAAAAAAAGATAATATGATAAAGAAGGAACTATTAGCTATAGCAAATTTACCGTTTTATGAAATATGCCGTGGAAGATATAGCTGAAAAACATAGTGTAACTGTGCTGCGCACACCGCCATATCATTGCGAACTAAATCCTTTAAAACTTATATGGGCGCAAGTGAAAGGATTTGTAGCAAGATACAACACGACATTCAAAATGAAAGACGTTAAGCTACTGTTTGATCAAGCCATTAAGGAAGTGACACCAGAAAACTGACGAAAAGCAGTCCATCATGTCATTAAAGAAGATTTTTTATAATTTAATTTTTGTATAATCTATTTTTTATATTTTGTATTTTTTTCATAATGTTTAATAAAAAAATAGGTGTACCTAATATTATGTACATAATGTAAGCCTTTTTCAGTGTTTGTGAATGGATAACAATGGTCAAAACCCATAAATTGACCCAAACCCGGATGGTACTACCTGCAGTTGATAAAAATAAATAATTTTGAAATCAAATCAGTGCCAGAGTGGCTGAAATATTCGTTGGGTCACTCTGTAGTCCCTTTGCATACCTGATGAGCTTTTATTACTCTGCACCTTTCTGAAATAGACTATAGAAATGTTTTGTTAATAAATCATGTTATTTTTTAATTTCTCACAAAATTCTACGCTTATTTTTAGGTTATATGTACAAATTCAATTGTTTTTGAGATATTGATGTTTAAAATATGGCATTTTCAGACTTTGACAAGCTGTAATATTGGAACGGTTCAAAAAATGGTCCTCCCAATCTTATTCTCTATCTAAAAGTTACAACTTCCGAAAGTTGTCACCCTTTGATAAATACAAATGTTGGGCTGCACAAAGATTTTTAACCAGAGTTAACTAAACAGCAAGTTTCACTGTGACATAACTGTGATATTGACTGACATTATGAACTCGCAATCAAAGATGCCTAATTACTAAATTAAAAATTAAGGTAACCGGGCCAGTAGGATTGTGAGAAAATTATTTCTGCCAATGTCATGTATATCACAGTCAAACTTGCTGGTTAGTTAATTATTATTAAAATTATTTGTGCAACCCGACATATGAAACTAGGATAAACCGTTCCAATTTTACGGCCTGGTCAAAGTCGGAAAATGCCTTATTTTAAACGTATCAAAAGTTATTTAGGATAACTTTGCTGAAATGTTTCTGTTTAAAGCATCGGTTTTCGGGAAACTGATGACTTAGAAGGAGCGGAAGATTTCAGTTTCATTAAAAGTTTGGTTTAGGTTTTAAAGTACCTACCAATGTCAAACTTCGTGCGTTAGACGCCACGGTAACCAAGCAACTCAATTAGAAAATCCAAATCACGTGATTAAATATGGCGGATGATGGCAAAAAGCATTGAGTCACCCGTTAAATGCCACCAGCAATGTCTTTTTATGGTCACGTGTACCAATTACAAAGCAGTATTTGCCATCAGCCACCATTTTTGACCCATCGTTGGATCGCTTGATTACTCATTTTCTTATTATTGAGGTATAATTTTAAATTATTATGCTAAATTTAAGCAGTATAATTTTTTATTTATTTAAAATGAAGTGAATATAATACTCATTTTATCTCTATAGGGCCATACCAACTTCAGGACACACATGATTGTATGCAAGTTATAATATTTAAGTAAACATTTTTTACCACCGGGTATATTTGACAATCTGTGATATAAGTATTGTATAAAAAGTAGACTACTAGTTTTCTAAACCTATGTAAAGAAATGTGCAAGTAAAATGGTGTATCTATTACATGATTATAAAAATTATATTTTTATTGCATGAAATATTAATATTCACACGAGCTGTTGACATACCAGGTGACCCCAATTTTTTCCGTCGTTTTAAAAGTACAGATTTTTATTTAAACCTTCAAGACCACTTCCGGTTTAACCGGAACTGCAGTTAACTTGTAATTTTTAAATAGAAACCCTCCATTTTGATTCTATGGGAAAGTCTCTTTTCACTGACATATCACATCTTATCATTTGTTTTAAGAATGGCGGACTAGATCAATTTTTCTTTGTTTTCTAAAATGCCCATAACTTTGATAAAACTATAGGTAAGTGGTAAAGGGTAGGCCATGGAAACGTTGAAATGGTTCATTACAATCTGCTTTATGCTTTATAGTATAAAATGGACTTGCTTGAGAAAAATAAGTCCGTTAGGGCTATTTTATTAACAACGTGTTTTTTTTTAAACGAAGCGGAATTTCCCGATTTTTTAAATGGCAATCCATCTTTGTTTTATTATTTTTTCTACTACTGTACAAATAAATTAACTATCGGGCCCTAGCAACACGACAGATAACGAAAGTAAACATTCGAGTTACCTGAATAATATTCGTTGCTAGCTATATAAAGTAGCGTTGCTAGCTATGTAAAGTATTACTTTCTGTGCTAGGACAAAAAAAATGGATTATTTTACAGGTGGAAAAAACTTATTTTATCATTTTAATTTGAACAAAATCAAAGTTTATTACTTAATAATATATTGATTAGAGAACAGTAGTAGAAACAATTTAATAAATTACACAATGCGAAAGCCTTTTTTAGTGGTCGGAGGTATTAAATCACCTCGGCTTCGTCTCGGTAATTCAAAAACCTCACACCAAAAAATTTACTTTCGCATCTAGTAATGGAAACTAAAAAAAATTTTTATTTAATTTTCTTTTTAACGGTGTATGACAAGTTAATAATTAATTATTAGGTAATAGTAAAACTTAACAATAAATATGATAAATGTAATTTGTAGAGCCGTAGAGGCCATGAGACGTGGTCAGTATGCCGTGGAAAACAATTTATTAATTTCAATCTTCGTAATTTTATTTAATTACATTTATGATATTTCTTGTTAATTTCTACTATTAACTAATGAATAATTTTAACTTGTGTTTAACCGGTAAAAAGAAAATTAAATGAGCAATATTAGTGTAATAAAATGATGGGTTGCCATTTAAAAAAAATGGAGGAATTCCGCTTTGTTTTTTTTTTTTTAAAACAGGTTGAAAATAAAATAGCCCTAACGGATACATGTTTCTCGAACAAATCAATTTTATACTATTGAGTAGGTTAAAATGAGCCATTTTAACGTTTCCGTGGTTTACTCTTTTCTACATTCCTTATTTTACCAAAACTATGGACATTTTATAAAGGAAAATTGTTCTAGGCTGTCATTTTAAAGATAATTGATAAAGTGTGATATGAACCCGAACCCTAAAATCCCTGGCTAGAAAACATGAGCTCCTCCCTCCAAAAAAATATTTTCTGGCTACGCCACTGCTAGAAATGCACCCTTATACAGTGGTCTGCCTGGCATGTCTCTCAGGGCATTAAGGATATTCTTAGGCAATAAGGATATTATTAGGCGAATAAAACGAATATTCGACAAAAAAATAGGTTATCTATAGCAAATATAAATTTCTTGGCAAATTTTATTGATTTTTAACCAATGGATCTTTCTGTTGGATTGCACAAACATTTTAAACAATAATTAGCTAACCAGACAACGACTTTTATATAAAAAATAATGGTAGGAATTATTTTTTCACAATCAAAGTGTCCGATTAGTAAATCAAAAATTAAGCATATCTCCAATATCATTTATGTCAAGTCAAAGTTGTCTGGTTAGTTCTAGATATGATCTTGACCTAAAGGTTGTTTGACTTTTAGAGACAATATTATGATCTTTATGTTAATTGTTTTTTGAAATAGAATACTGTCCCGCAATAATAAAAACTTTCATGTTGGGTTACATAAAAATTTTAAACGATAATTAACTAACCAGCAATTTTAAATGTGACGAAGTGACATTGTCAGATACTATTTTCTCGCAATAAAAGTGGCCCGGTTACCTTAATTTTTATTTTACTAATCAGGCAACTATACAGGGTGTCCCACCGGGAACCGAATCGATCTATATATAGAAAACTATACATAGGAAAATTTGACAGTATGCTGATGCTGATGAAGGCGACAGGGCTAAAAAAAATTTATAATGGTGGTACTTCCGGTTATACCGGAAGTAAATGTCAACTTGCTTATTTTAAATGGGACACCCTATATATTATTGCATTCTACGTAAGATTCTAGGTAGATATTGCATACCATGTCCTATACCTATGTCTAAACGTTTTTGACATATTTGAATTTTTATGTCAAAAATGACGTTTGTAAGCCTTAGAATAATTATCAATTTTTTCTATAAATATATATATAAAGAAGCCTTATTAATTTAATTTAAGTGGAATTCCTTGTTATAAAGGACCTGCTTTAATAGATTTTTTATAATATTTTGATAACTATTAATACAGGGTTTTTAAAAAATAAGATTAAAAATGAAATTGAAAAAACTGCAAAAAGTCTAGATTTTTAAATGGAAACACCCAAATTTTATAATTATTTCTTATTTAGCATTAAAAATAAGGGTAAGTTTGTGTAAGGTAAGGTATAACTCAAAATTTTTAGTTTTCGAAATATTGCCAATTTAGTATTTTTATATGGCGATCTTGCAGCGGATTTTAAGTTCAGTTACTCCTAGTTGGCTATGACTCTGTACAATTTAAGCGTCCCGGCATGGTTATTTATTATTCTCAAATGGCAAGTGACAGCTTCAATGCCGTCATAGCCAACTAGGAGCAACTGAACTTAAAATCTGCTGCAAGATCGCCATATAAAAATACTTACTAAATTGGCAATATTTCGAAAACTAATAATTTTTGAGATATACAATTTTACACAAGTTTACCCCTATTTTTAATGCTAAATAAGAAATAATTATAAAATTTGGGTGTTTCCATTTTTGAAAATCTAGACTTTTTGCAGTTTTTTCAATTTCATTTTTAATCTTATTTTTTAAACACCCTGTATTAATAGTTATCAAAATATAAAAAATCTATTAAAGCAGGTCCTTTATAACAAGGAATCCCACTTAAATTAAATAAATAAGGCTTCTTTAAAGAAAAAATTGATAATTATTCTAAGGCTTGCAAACATCATTTTTGACATAAAAATTCAAATATGTCAAAAACGTTTAGACATAGGTATAGGACATGGTATACAAAATCTGACTAGAATTTTGCGTAGAATGCAAAATGTAATAATATATAGGGTGTCCCATTTAAAATAAGCAAGTTGACACTTACTTCCGGTATAACCGGAAGTGCCAACATTATGAAAATATTTTAGCCCGGTCGCCCCCATCAGCATCAGCATACTGTCAAATTTTCAAAATTTTCCTATGCATAGTTTTCTATATATATAAATCGATTCGGTTCCCGGTGGGACACCCTGTATATGATTGTGAGTAATTAATGCCTGTCGATGTCGAAGAGTCCATGTTGCTGTATAGTTAAAAATCTTTATGCATCCCCATATTTTAGTGTGTTTTTACTTGAAACAGCATAACCCTCTGCACCTCCGTGCTTGTCATTGGTTTTTAAAAGAAACTGACGTCACTAACGTCGATAAACACTTCTGATGTATAAATCTGTAATATTAGTGGATAAGTGACAATTATTTATATTGTTTTGCAGTATTATTTATTGTTATTAACTTAATTTTAATATAAATTATGTAAACTAGATTATAGTACCTACCTTGTAAATATTACTACCTTGTTAAAATTATTGTGTGTTATAAATGTGTCATTAAATTGTTTTTCTTTGGATTGACTCAATTATTGTTGTTACCTATTATGTTGGGTATAATGCTCATGTCAAATACATCTATCTGTGTTATATTGTTGAGTTATATAAGTTATCCATGTTGTCGATTTTTTAATATAAAGATTAGACAAACAAATTGATTTGTGAATCTTAATTTACTTACCTACTACTCTTCCTTGGTTTCAGTCACTGGCGGTTCGTGGCTAATTTGGGTCATATTAAAATTTAGGTATACATGCTGGTGATTTTAAATGAAACGCTGCTTATAGCGGCTCTGGAAATAAGATTTTTCTAAAATCCAAAAACACGTCCTCAAAGATTTTTTATGGGCCTCGCCATTGTCTTGTGAAAAAAATTTGGGAGCGCAGCCCTAACCAACTTATTTTTAATTAGAAGATACCACTTGTGCCATCTTTTTGAAGCGCTAGTCGGAAAATGAATTTGCCCATACATTTTTTTTTTACATAGGCCATGGCATGTGTCAGAAATTCAATACAAACTAATAATTTAAGGAACAATTGCATTAACAATAACTTTAAAACTGTAATGTGACATTTTTAGCATAGCAGTTGTTGAAAATATGCCCCATAAATATGTTATCACGGACCAAAGCGATGGTAGAACTCTTTCCTTACTCTTTTCAAAGTTTCTGGCGTGATTAAATGTATCTCTGCACGAATCCTTGCCTTCGACTCTTTCAGATTTCTAAATCTGGTGACATATACCTTTCTTTTTAAATCGCCTCATAAATAAAAATCTAAGGGTTTAATATCCGGAGATTTGGGCGGTCACTCAAATCCTCGCGGTCCTATATACCTATTTGGAAATGTAACAATTAATAATTATCTTACATTTCTTGCAAAGAAAGAAGGGGCTCCATCCCGCTGGAAAGATATTGTTTGGTCTGGATTTCCATAATTGGGGAATATTCTTTGAAGTTCTGGTATTAAAAACTTTGCAATTAATGTAAGAGAATTCTCCAATATTACATTTCCAAATAGATGGATAGGACTGCGAGGATTTATAGAGTGACCCCCCAAATCTACAAACTACCCAGACTGCACAAATCAGCTGACTTGACATAAGTTTTTTCCCCGAAAATAAATAAAGAACTACTCTTTGAAAGTAACTCTTAAGATCATTTTCCCACACGTTTCTACAACATTGTAACGTTCATAGGAAGTCCAAACAAAAAACTGTTCTTTCTCTTCCATTTAAATGGCAGCATGTGTTTATTTCTTCCTTTGTTTTCGAGGGCACGTCCGTGCGCCGAATGCACTAAGGCCAGGTTTGACCAATTGTCCTCACCCTGTTTGGTTCTTACACCCACTCCGTGACCCCAGTTCCTTGCACTAGTTTATGTAAGTCAACTGGGGAGAGGGTAAGGATGTCCACTGGTTCCAGTTTCGGGTTACCGAGTATTTGTTGCCTCGTCCGATCTAGTGACTCGCAATGGCAAACTATGTGCTGTATAGTTTCCTTGCCTTGTCCGCATAATCTGCAGTCAAGGTCTCCATTGCACAGTTGCATTCTGTGCAGATGGCTCTTGACAGCCATGTGTCCTGTCAGAATTCCGGTAATGGTTCTCAGCTGATTCCTGTTCATTTGAAGCAACTGTTTCGTAAGTCTTGGATCTGGATCCCCAATGAAGCTTTTGCTGTGGTGTAATCCCTGTCTGTTGCTCCAGTTGATTTTCTGTTCACTCCTGATCCGTCGCTTTATGGCATCTTGTACTGTGCACCTTGGTACTTCGAGTGCCGGTTCTAGACCAATGAATGTATGTTCTGAGCAATTTCTTGCAAGTTTATCGGCTTTTTCATTTCCTGTAATACATTCGTGTCCTGGTACCCATTGCAGTATTACTTTGTTTACTTTTGCCAGGGCCTCCAGTTCCTCTTGACATTCCCACACCACTCTGGGGGTGCTTGACTGTCGGAATATATATGGATCCGCTTATTGAGGTAAGCCCTCCTATTGTTTTCGTACGCACATTGCAATATGCTGTAGATTTCTGCTTGGAACACTGTGGGATACTTTCCCAGAGAGAAAAACGCATTTTCTCCGGTCTTACTCGTGTATCCCCGCTCCGGTACCCTCTTTGGTTTTGGAGCCGACTGTGCACCAGATTATTGCCCCAGGTGTAGTTTCTGGTGTTTTGTTTTTTTCCTTGCTTAAAGGATCGCAATGTTCCAGAAGGATGAATGCGGGGGGCGGGCGTATGCCGTCGGCGTTGTTACGTCTATAAATAAATTGCTTAATTAGCAGTGCGTGGATTACTATGAATATTTTAGAAGCAATAGTATCTAAATTAGTACTAGTGCACAATAAAAACGAAGTTTGGCTGACTGGATATGGATTTTAAACTTAATAAAATATTAAGTTACATAAAAAGAGAATTACCGAGGGAGGTCATCGACCAAATGACCTTACGGAAGAGCCGCCACTGGTTTCTGAGCAGGATATCCCAAATTCGAGTGTCAACATTTATGGTCTATTTCTTTTCGATTGCGAACGATGACAGAAACCCGTTTTACAATAAAAAAATGCAAGCATTTTCATTTTTGACAAGTTGAAAAAGTAAGGTTAGGGATTTACGTCATAACTGACATTTTGTTGTTTACTGTTTATAGCGGTTAGAATTTTAAATTAACACTTGTTAAGGCCGCTTTACAGTTTGCAATTTTTCTTTCACGCAAGAAAAGATTGCCCGGGAGTATGCGCAGAACGAGGCTAATGATCAGCTGGCGCAATTTGTATTGCTCGCAAGAAATATAACTCGGGCCGTATTTTTATTGCCATTGCAAGCGCAATTCTGTGGATTTTCTGGTGATTTATGAGACACCAAACTAAATATAAAAATCCCTGACATTTATTTATGTTTTTTCTAACCTATAGCGGGTACGTTTTGTTTTTGTTGGTTTGCTTTCATGTGCTGTAATGATGTTTTGTTAAAATGAATGCACAAAAAGCGCCGGTAAGTCCTAACCAAATGTATTTTTATTTTAATGGTTGGCAAGTGGTACATCACCTACGATCTTGGCAAGTCATTGCACGGTGTAAAACGAAGTAAAATTTTTATTGCCGCAATATTAATTGCTGCAAGACAACTTGCGTGAAAGAAAAACTGCAAACTGTAAAGCGGCCTTTAAGAAGATGAATTTTAGGATGTCACAATGTTTGGCGTTTATCATGGCCTTCTATATTTGGTCGATAAATCGGGCATCCTTTTTGCTTCAACACAAAGTAGACATAGGTTTACTATTTTATGTTGCAGAAAAACGTGAAATTAACCGATTTTATGTACAGAAAGTTAATAGATTGTTTATTTCGTAATATAACTAGAGCTAAAAGTTATTTTTAATTGCTAAAAGGTTTATAATTAGCATATATTTGCTAGAAATCAATCAAACGGAAATTTCTTATTCTTCTTCTGTGATTTAAAAAAAAAGACCTTTAATAAGTTGGCTATGCATTTATGTAGTGTAAATTGGTCCATGATTTAACCAATTAGGTAAATTTTTGTTCAATTTTTTTTTCTGTCATCGTTCGCAATCGAAAAGAAATAGACTATAGATGTTGGAAACTACAAAAGGTACAGCGTTTTAATTTGATATCTGAATAGCCTCTAGAGTTTGTATAATCGCTGTAAGATTAATAAATATATAAAAATAATAAACGAATATCAAGTAATGATCAAGGGCCTATTTATGTGATATTTACATACAGGGCGATATAAAAAAAAAGTTATTATATTTAAGATCGTTAGTGGATATCAAGAAAATCATGGAAAAATAATTTTAAATTACTTATTTCAATGAATATAATAGCATATCTACCCAAAAGAAATTTAAAATGACAAAAAATAATATTTCCATTTTATATCACCCTGTATACTTTACAATTACTTTACAATATAAAATACAATAATTTTAACGTATATGTGGTTAGCATGATTTCTTATGATCTTTTTCGTTACATAAAGGAGCGTGACCTTCCTCCAAAGGCAAGGATTTGTGTACCCATTTTGGACCTGAAAAAATATTAACTTTAGTCAATGATTGGACAAATTGTTTTTGATTGAGCAAAGAAACAATGTATTTTTTCAATAATTCGATAAAGAAATAAACCGATTTTGAAACATTAATAAAACATCTCCCAGACCAACGCGGTGTAGCGGTAGCGGTAACGATGTCGGCGGGCACCGAGCGGTACACCGCGTTTCTTGGCTATTCACACAGGTGCGGTGCGGTTTTGTGACTATAACCTGCAAAAATATGTCAAAATAAGAGTCAAAGTCAGCCCAAAAATCGAGCAGGTAACACAAAACACGTGGCTTATGTACCGGTGAGCGGCGATAACAGTGCAAATGTCATTGTCAAAGTAAAACACGGTCACAGCTGAAAACCACCGCAGCGGTGTGGGTCCCACCATTTATCGCTGTGTTCCGTGGCATCGCGGCGAAACCGTCACGACCACCGTCACCCTAACCGCGTTGGTCTGGGAAATTCTTTATGTATTTCTAAGCTATTAGAATGTTCTTGCACAAAGAAAAAAATCATTTTCAATTTACTTAATTACATATTTTGGTCAAAACTTTTTTTTTGTTATTTTTAAAAATTTTTAAAAAAAATTAGTTACACATTAAAATAAATAAATTTTGATTAGTAAGAAATGTAAACGTGACTTTTTTCGATAGTCTAGGCAGACAAAATTTTCCATATACAGACCTCCTTCTTTATTGAATTCGCCTGCAGTGTGATCACGACCTCGTAATACCCATTTGGTGGTAAGTAGACCTTCAATGCCAACTGGACCTCTTGCGTGGATTCTGGCAGTACTGATACCAACCTCGGCACCTACAATAAAAAAATTGAAAGTTAAAAAAATAGAAAGAGAGTAATTTTGTTTTATAAACCAGACACTAAAATGAACAGACAAATTAATACCTATTCGGCCAAATTCAAACCTAAAGTCATGAACAACCAAAATCAAGTGACTTTGATTATTTATTTTTTGTTAGTTATGTTTTAAATTTGTGCAATTTTCGATGGATAATGTTGAAGAAAACTATCTAAATGTAAAAATAAATGAAGCAGCTAGCAGGTAGAGCTCCCAGGCGCGGCTTGTCCATAAAGTCGTTTGGTCAATGACCCACCTATAGTCTATTTCAGAAAGATGTAGAGTAATAAAAGCTCATTAGGTATGCAAAGTGACTACAGAGTACAAAATACAGAAAATACATTATACAGAAATTAAATTATAAAAAATCATAATATTCTTCGTCATCTGAGGAACTGCCATCTCCTCTTGACGTTATAATTAACGGGTCTACGGTCCGATCGATCAGGTGGTCAAGATCTCACATTTTCTCCTCTTCTTTAATGATATGATTGATGACATTGATCAAACAGTAGCTTAACGTCTGTCTTTTTGAATGTCGTGTTGTGTTTTGCTACAAATCCTTTCACTTGCGCCCTTATAAGTTCTATAGGATTTAGTTCGTTATGGCGGTGTGCGTAGCACATTTACACTATGTTTTTCAGCTATATCTTCCACGACATATTTCATAAAACGATGTTTGTGTAAATTTGCTATAGCTAATAGTTCCTTCTTTATCAAATTATCTTCTTTTTTTTCTTTGGTTAATTATCATAAATAATTTAATGCATCAAATTCACCTACGCCTATGGCTGACAGCGAAATAAGCCGTACTGGACGGAATTTCCTATTTTGTTACTCTACACCTTTCTGAAATACATCGAAGTGTCATATTTTTTTCCTTCTGAATATAGGTACACTCCACTTCAAGTATGGACTTTTTCTTCAGGTTGGTATAGTTTAATTCGATAACACACACAAACCTGCATTGTAATATAATTGTAATATAATATCAAATGCGAATTGACTATTGTAACCGAATTTGAGTAATTCTTAATTATGTTTTTTTTCCACTAAAACACCCACTACTTACCTAAGCCAAATCTGAATCCATCAGCCATTCTGGTACTGCAATTGTGAAACGTACAAGCTGAATCCACTTTTGCTAAGAAACATTCCGCAGCTTCCTCTGAAGATCAAAAAAGAACATATTAGAATACTAAATAATTATTATCGGCAATTAAAAAAAAATGTAATAACCATTCTCTCTTTTAAAACTGTTATTATTGGAAAGACGATCAGACCAAAAAAATGTATGAATCGTGAAAACAATGGTGCTAAAAAAATAAATCGCTAAACATTACGTGATGTCCTGTGATAATTTTAAGTTATTTTTATATTTAAACTTGACTGATTTTCTTTTAGAAAAAAGTCAACAACTATATTTTATAGTTATGGAGGAGGTTTAATAATGTCAGCTAATAGTATAATTATTTGTTTAATTACATTTTTATTACGTCAAACAAGTACCTACATAAAGCATACCTATACAGGGTGCTACAAATTCGTGTCCGTACAAGGGAATCTCGACAACGGTAAGAGATACGAAGATGGTTAAATTGAGGCAAAGTTGCGTATTTTAGGGCTTAATAACTTGGCAATAAAAAATTGTAAACATTCCGAATACCTTCGGAAATATCCGAAAAAAAAACGAAATTTTTAGTTTTAGTTTTTAATTTTTTGCGCCCTCATTTTTGACTTGGGGAAAAAACAAAAAAACACTTTCCGTTTTTTATGTTCTACAAGATGGCGTTATAAATTTTCAAATTCGATGTTTTGTTCTTTAGTTACCAACCTCAAGTTAATTTTTTTAAATACGGACCTAGAATTTTCTAAACAGTTTCTTGGACTTCTAAGCTTTGAATATTTTTACGTTTTGTCATCAAATAATAACACATCACTTGCATTTCAAATTATCCTTTCTTTACTACTATTACGGCTGTGACAATTATTTTTATTATTACTTAAATACTAAAACTAAGGGTGTTTAGGCTGTTAATTTTTTCAATAAGATTAACAGTCATAATACTCTAAGCTAGGAAGTAAGCAAGTTTTTAAGGCATGAGAAGTAATTCTATTTTTTATTAGTATTTTATTTATTTTATTAATATAGGTAACGTGTATTTTATCTTAAGTCCTATGGTTTTTGTCTTAGACCTAGACATAAATAGTACTGTAAAACAGAAAAAAATAATGCTCCCGAGTGAAAAAAAGGTAACTGGAATGTTAGTCTAGTTATGTTACTGTAATGCACTTATGTTTATTTCAAAAACAATTAATTTTTTTTTAGTTTGGCTCTAAATGTTCAGGACCGTAATGAAATGAAAAAGATAATTTGAAAAATTTGTTTTTAGATGACAAAACGTTGAAATTTCAAAAACTTATACATTGTATTAAATTTCTAAAGCTTAGAAATCCGTAAAACTGTATTTAAAATTCCAGGTCCGTATTTAAAAAAATTGACTTGAGGTTGGTAACTAAAGAACGAAACGTCGAATTTGAAAACTAATAAATCCACCTTGAAGAACACAAAAAACGGCTATAAAAAGTGTTTTCTATTTTTTTCCCAAGTCAAAAATGAAAACTCGAAAATTTTAAAACCAAAAATGAAAATATTCGTTTTTTTCAGATGTCTCCAAAAGCATTCGGAATATAACAATTTTCTTCACCAAATTATTAAGCCCCAAAATACGCAACTTTGCCTTAATTTAACCATTTTCGTATCTTTTAACGTTTTCGAGATCACCTTACGCACACGAATTTGTAGGACCCTGAATAATATTCAGGATACAAAGCTAACCCAACAAAATTAGGTTCGTAACTAGTGGAAAACGTATTTCATAACGAAATAAGAGAAAAAGTGCACCGGACTTTTTGAGTGCTTGTAAAAATAAGTAGCGTATTTTGATCAAAAAAACATATTAAAAGGCGTTATTTTAAGAAGGCACAGTAAAAAAATTTTGATAGTGAAAATTAACAATCACAAACTTACTATTTTCAGAAATAATAGATTCCGTATGACTACTGCCATACATATGGATATGGTCCACAGCTTTGTCTAAGCTTTCCACCACTTCAATACAGCATTCCAACTGGCCGTACTCTTTTTTCATTGTTTTGGCGAGAGGGGGACCAAACTGCAGTAATTTTGCAAGTTGGGGACCTGAATAGAAACAATAAAGACATTTTTTAAACCATTTCTCACCGAGTGTGAAGTGATCGACTAAAGAGAGAAGATAACTATAAATATTTGAGAGATATGGGTAACGCCAAATACCTAGACCTACGCTTAAAATTAGGTTAATAAGACAGTCCCCATATTTTTTAAATTACATGCCATATATGTTGTTGCTAATTTGGGTGCCTCGTTATGCCCGGTTTCTCAATATTCGACTTATTGATTCAATAGCTTTTTATAAGATGAAGTTATAGTTATCACACCAATAACTTTATATAGGTTTCCACAATGGTTACCATTACATAATGATGTAGAAATAACAATCCTTTTTGAACGGCAGTAGCAGTGACGGCTCGTGAATTATGCCTTTATCACTTGTTTGTCCCCGCAGCTAATAAAAATCCTACTTTACCTACAAATTTACGTTAGCAATACCTACTAAATGAATGAAGGAAAATACAACATATTTTAATTGTATATTGTAATTTTTAAATGTATTTGGTAAATAATGTATTAAAAAATTATTAAAAATCTGCAAATGATTAAAATCAAAAGTATCTGCTAATCTGACAACACTGCCGCCATTTTTGGCTATGACCGAAGCAATCATCCGTTTCAACCAAAATGTTCCAGGTAGTCAAACTTTCTGTTTTGATAATTAATAAGAAAATAATGAATGGTAACAATACATTCTCCTATAGATATTATTAAATTTCATTTAAAACGAGTAAAATTGAAATTTATATTGAAATATATATATTTTAACAAGTAGGTACAATACAAAAAAATTAACAAAAAATAGTATTTAACTTAGCCGAACAGAAAACATTTCAAATCTGAGGAAGTTTACTGTCGCCTCGGCAAAGAAGTAAATCGCGACGTGCGTGATGAACAGATGTGATGGAAATGTAGCGAAGCGACGGACGTCGCTTGGGTTAAATGCATACCAGGCGCGATGGTATTAGAGGCGAAATTCTTATAGCTGGAGTGTGTCATTGCACTGACGACGTTATACGCAAATAAAGTTTTAAAATAAACTATATTATGAATGTGTAATTTACTAATTTACCCAATGTTAATGTTTTTTCATGACATTAAGAAAATATAATTAATTATTTTTTAATAGAAAAATGAAGCTTATTAAAATTAATTCTTTGATTATTTGAATATTTATTTTATCAAAAGCCTAGTGAAGCGCCGCCTCACTTGCTTTATCTGACGAGCCGCCACTGGGCAGTAGAGTTTACATTGTCTTCTGAATCACTATATGTTTCAACTGGTAGGCATCCCTAGTAATCTTCAAGTGAATACTCAATAAGTATGGTAACTACAGCTCCATTTATACTTATACTGTCTACGCAAAATTCGCTAAGACTTTGCGAAAGATGGCCGCTGGCAGAGCTGTCAGTGCTGTCAGATGCCAGTTCTTGTAAAATATAAGGTTATTTTCACATAATACATACACTATATTGCCAATACAAGCAGCCGCACGAAACAAGAATACACCCATCGTGCGATTCAAAATAACGTAAGTTGGGCGGCTGTGGCGCTTGCGCAGTAGGGAAAAAATTAGGCAACCCACACGATTTCTAACAGAATCCAAGGTCTCTTGAACAGAACCGGCTCGCCGTTATATTCTTATTAGTGGCCATCTTTTGTTTCGTTAATTCGTGTGTTCTTATAATTTCCAAGTTTTGGGTGTTAATATTTATAAAACTTTACTTTAGATATTTTTTTTTGTTAGGTTGTAAGTTGTAGTCGTTTCCAGCTTTTTTTACGTTGTATTCGTTCGGATGTTTCGTGTGTGATTGTTGATATTATTTTTAAGTTTTGGGTGCGAATTTAAGTATAAAACTTTACCAGACATTTTGTTATTGTTAGCGACTTGTGTCTCAATATGAGTAGAAAAAAGTGCATGATCCTTTTTTGCACGAATCGCGGTTCAATACCAGGAATAAAGTATTTCAGGTATGTAAAATATTGCTTACTTAGTTTTATTTGACCATAAACTGTACACACCCGAAGTAAAAGGGTGAATTTAAATAAAAGCTTGTAAAAATATGTTGAAAGTCGTCCCTGTCAAGTGTTTACATCAAGAAGCAATTTTCCGATCTGCGCAAACTCAACGGCCCCTGATCATCTGCTTATAGTGGTGGCATCATTGAATTATGGTTTTAGCAATATAGTGTATGTATATATGGTTATTTCGCACAAATACGAAGTTGGCCATGCCAGCCTCTGATTAAATTTTATCTTTTTAATACGCAGTTAAGCTAACCCACTATATGTATCCTGTTCGGACGCACCACCCAGTATAAGTAGTTTGTTGGCTCTATAACTCTATTTCACAGATATCTGATGTTTCAGAAACTGGGCGTTATATATACACCAAAGATTTGAATAAAATCGGTTTATTGATATTTACAATTAATAAAGAATCAGTATTGAAACACTGGTATTAATAATAAGTACCTTAGTAAAAACCATACGCAATAACAAGTTATTTTCAGACTATTCCAATGGCCATTTAAAAAAAATTGACTGCTATCTAGATTTTTGATTTTTTTTTAAAGTGCTTTCTTTCTATTTGTATATCCTTATGATTACGATTTAAAAAGATAAATATATCTCCTAACTACGTAAGCGATTCAATTATTACCACCCTGACTATACAGGGTCCTCCAACTCACCACCAGTCTTCTATAGCTCACTTATTAATTAAGTTAGGATTTTGATATATTGCAAACTTTACCTGTATTCTAGGGCGCATTTCAGGAAAATATTTTTGTTTATACAGAGTGTTCCAAAAAAATATGACGTCAAAAGGATCTATTTTTTTAGATTACATGCCATAAATATTCTTACTTATTTGGATGTCTCTTATAGTTGCCTATATACCCCAAAAATTTTAATGAAATCTGTTTAGTATTATAGGCGAAAAAAATAAACACTAAGAAAAATCAGTTTTGCACCACTGGTTTTAGAGCAAATGTTTGATTTTTAATTCTGCATCGAATGTCATAATAATATACAGAGGTTCCAATTTGAAATAAGAAAAATAAATTGCTTTAGTTTCCAAAGTTTGATACTAAACTTTGGAGACCCTGTACAATTCGTATTAATGAAACTTGGTTAACGAGACTGTTCGATCTTATTTATTAACTACCTTTGTATAATTTTAATAATAAGGGATTATTTTTATTTTTTATTAATTTTTAAAACCAGTGGTGCCAAACTTATTTTTCTTAGTGTTGATTTTTTTTTGCCCATAATACTGAACCGATTGCATTAAAATTTTGAGGGTATGAAGGCAACTATAAGAAGCATCCAAATAAGTAAAAATATTTATGGCATATATTCTAAAAAAATAGATCCTTATAACGTCACACTTTTTTGAAACACCCTGTATAAATAAAAATAAGTTCATGAAATGCGCCCTAGGATACAGGTAAAGTCTGCAAAATATCAAAATCCTAACATAATTAATAAGTGAGCTATAGAAGAAGGGAGGTAAGGTGCAGGATCTGTACACATACAGGGTGGCCCATTTGTCTGACAAAGTAATATACCGTCTCTACTATTAAAGATACCAAAAAAAAGTTTTCATAAAAGTTGTGAGAAATAAAAAAATATATGTTTTAAAACTATTTTTAAACATACAGGATGGTTCAAAAAAGTAGGACAATAAAAAGATACAATTTTTTTAAATGGAACACCCTATATATTTTAGCGTTTTTTGTTTCCTTACAAAATTGTCCATATGACGTCATATTTAGTTTTTTAATTTTTTGCAACGTTGCCAAACAAAATGCAAAATTCTTAAAATTTTGGAAAAAACATTATAGTAAAAAATTACCTGTAGAGTATCGAAAATAGAAAATTTCTTGTAAGCTCTTAAGTTTAGGGATAGATAAACTGTCTTAAATCTTTCAGTACCGAAAATTTTGTACAGGGTGTTTTCTGTTGACATCCAAATATACAAAATTTTAAAATACAATAACTCTGTTTTTTCAAATGAAACACCCTATATTTATTAGGCTCGTCAGATAGATATTGTAAGTATCTTTTATTATTGTTAAGTCATACCTATACCTAAATTTACTAGTTTTGGCAATATTTCGATTTTTATTTAAATTTTGGTGAAAAAAACTATAATTTTTATTTTTCTAGTAAGCCATGACCAGCAAACTAAAAACAATTGTAATTAAATATTATCCCATATTAAAATAAATTGATAAGCATAGTTAATTACATATTTATTTAATTTAATAAAATTTTGTTTTTATTACGCAACTGGATATTGAAAATAAGTTTACAAACATTATAAATATAATAATTATAAATATGACATTATATTCAATTATATTTGTTTTTACTTTGCTGGTCATGGCTTACTAGAAAAATAAAAACTATAGTTTTTTTCACTAAAATTTAAATAAAAATCGAAATATTGCCAAAACTAGTAAACTTAGGTATAGGTATGACTTAACAATAATAAAATATACTTACAATATCTATCAGACGAGCCTAATAAAGATAGGGTGTTTCATTTGAAAAAACAGAGTTATTGTATTTTAAAATTATGTATATTTGGATGTCAACAGAAAACACCCTGTACAAAATTTTAGGTAGGTACTTAAAGATTTAAGACAGTTTTTCTATCCTTAAACTTAAGAGTTGACAAAAAATTTTCGATTTTCGATACTCTTATTGAGAAATACAGGTAATTTTTTACTATCATGTTTTTCCAAAATTTTAAGAATTTTGCATTTTGTTTGGCAACGTTGCAAAAAATTAAAAAACTAAATATGGCGTCATATGGATAATTTTGTAAGAAAACAAAAAATGCTAAAATATATAGGGGGTTCCATTTAAAAAAATGTATCTTTTTATTGCCCTACGTTTTTGGACCATCCTGTATGTTTAAAAATAATTTTAGAACATAAATTTTTTTATACCTCACAACTTTTATGAAAACTTTTTTTTGATATCTTTAATAGTAGAGACGGTATATTACTTTGTCAGACAAATGGGCCACCCTGTATATCAAGGACAGGTTCCATCCTTCCCAGGAAATAACCAACTCGAAAATTGATAATGTAAATGACACAAGATTTATAATTTACCAACGTCGTTTTTCCGAGAATAAACAACTAAGCTACAAACTGAATGTCTGTTTAAACACATCCAAAAAATAAAGGAAGGTGTTAAAAAAAATAATGAATTTCAGTACTTCCCCCACTTTTGCCGAGTGTTATTTACTTACCAGAATTAATTTTAACACCTGCATTCTTCAACATGCAACACAACTCTGAAAAGAAGTCTCCTTCCATAAGGTCTTTATGGAGAAGGATTGTTTCCACTGCGTTACAAGCAGAGACATAGTCTGTTTTGGCATCCAAAATGATCTTGAACGCTTTTTTGTGATCGGCATCCTTGTCGACATAAATATGACAAATACCTATAATATTAGGATATGAATAAATTTAAGTAATAATGTATGAACCAACAAAGTTGGAAGTTTTCTGCAACGCCCCAGTGCCATTGTCAGGATAAGAGTGGCCATATAGGCAGGTGCAGGTTGAACCGCAGCAGTGTCTCAGTGGTAACTTACTGGTCAGTGGCGTATTTAGGGGGGCTACCGTGCTGCAACCCCCGAGCCTAGGAGCTCGGGTCTAAAAGTTTAAACGTTTAGTTTTGAAACTTTTTCTTCTAAAAGTTCTGTTTTATATAGAGATTAAGGTTTCAGACGCATATTGTTTTAGTTTTTGACTTTTGATAAAATTTTAAAGGAAAGCGAGTAAAAATAATATTTTATAGTATTTTTTTTGTTCCGTTTTCCTTTTTTTAGAGTTATTTTAAATCAACAAAAATATAACCCAATGCAATAAAATATTTTTACAACAAAACCAAAAAACAATTAAGTATTTATTTTTAAAGAGAAAAATTAAAGTAAAAATTTTAAATGAAATATTTTTTATGAGAAAAGTGTGATAATTTAAAATAAAAAATATAGTGCGGAAAGAAACGAGAACGCTTTACTATGAATATACAAAACCGCACTTAAGAAGGAGTATGTCAAAGCCTAAGCATTTGCATCAAAAACTGCTCTTAAATCTATTGTGATTAACATAATTTTAAAAAATCATCAATTTTGGCGTGGTGAGCGATATTTACTTTATTTTTAATCTTGAAAAACCAAGCCCCAAAAATGCTGGTTAAAGTCATACAAACGTCTTATGTTAAAATTTTGAATTGACACCAATATTTATATATTTCACAAAATAAATATAAAAAATGTTTTTTTTTTAAATAAAGAGCCAGCTATTAATATTAAAAAAAAAGTAAAAAAAATATTTACAAAAACAAATTGAATTCAACCATTCAGAGGGGGAAAGGTAATAATTTAATTTTCGAAATTTAATAGAAGTTAGGTGAATTTTAAACGAACTTTGGGCGTAGCCCCGAAAATATTTCGCTTGCGGCGCTTTGCCGCCTTCTTTACTAAGTGCAATGTCGTCCAATACATATAGTCCCGACTATCCCTCTCTCCAGAAAAAAAAGTCCTACTTATGCCCACTAGCCCCCCAGAGCATATTTTCTGGCTACGCCACTGTTACTGGTGGGCGTCATGGACTTTTGTGGGCGTAAAAAGGATAACTAGTGCATACACGTGGTTCGAATCCCACGCTAAGCTGTAGTTACCGCCTAGCTGACATTACACAGACGATACAATGGAACTCATGGGCCTAAGTATACTGGCTCTTCCGCCAACCCCAGCAACAAAATAATTATTAGGAAACTGTAGAATCAACACTGGTAAAGTGTATCCTAAAGTATATCGTCTTGGTTTTTGCTTTTATTTAACTTAATAATCTGTCCCAGGTAATAAGATTGGTCCCTTCTAGATATTTTACTCTAGGCGTCAGGGGTGGAATTCAGGTAAATAGTAATTTATAATTTGTTTATGTTTCTCTCCGTGTAGCAAATAAGGAAATACGTCTCTTAGACCGAGTCCATGGCAAATCCTTAAACATAATACGTCATGTCATCACGTGTCTTCATTTCAATTTGTTAATATTGTAGTATTAAGGTCTCAATTTTGTTATCCTGTAGTATCGTTACGCCTGTGTCCGTTACAAAAAAAATCGTTCCTTTACCTTCTGAGTGACCCATAACAGGAATTCGTTTTGCATGATCTTGAATGAATCGTACCATTTTGTTTGATCCTCTTGGTACAATAAGATCAATATAGGCATCCATATTAATTAGATCAGCAACTTCTTCCCTGGTGTCAACCTAAAAAGAAATATTAACAGTATTTCTAAATTTTCCGAAATTGTCACCTTACAATAAGTTATTTGCCAAAAGAATTTTTAATAAATTCATTAAAACTAAAACAATTCGAGGTTTGCACACTCGGTTTGACAAAAAAAAATAGTATATGTAGTTACAAGAGGGATACAACGAATATTATTATTAAAAACATCGTATGTCTACTTAAGATCATATCGCCAGTAAAAAAATTATATCTCGTTTCCTAACTAAGTTTTAAAAAGTTTAACGTTTAAGTTATGGTGTTTAGGCTGCTTATTTTTTCAATAAGATTAACCTCCCCAATACCTACTCTAAGCTAGGAAATAAGCAATTTTTAGGGCATAATTCTATTTTTTATTAGTATTTTATTTATTTTATTAATATAACGTATATCCTAAGTCCTATGGTTTTTGCCTAGAACGAAATACTGTAAAACAGAAAAAAATAATGCTCCCAAGTGAAGAAAAGGTAACTGGAGTGTTAGTCTAGTTATTTTACTGCAATGCGCTTAGGTTGGTTTCAAAAACAATTTAAATTTCTTTTAACTGTTTAGAAGATCTGATGATGCTAGTTTTAGGCAAAACATGTAACAAAAATAAAAAGACGCGTCACTTTGGGTCTTTTCTCTTACAAAATATCAAATATTAGGCCTCTTTGTGTAAAAATGGACGGATTTTTTAAATCAGAAATCTTTTGTTTTTAGTTTGGCTCTAAATGTTCAGGACCGTAATGAAATAAAAAAAGATACAATATTTAATGAGTAACACAACTGTTATAATTCCCACTATGTATAATTAGTGGAAATTACTACTTCAGTAGAATAAACAAGATACTTTGAAAAATGCGTTATTAAATGACAAAACGTTAAAATTTCAAAAATATCTACATAGTATTAAATTTCTAAAGGTTAGAAATCCCTAAAACTTTATTTAAAAATTCAGGTCCGTATTTAAAAAAATTAACTTTAGGTTGGTAACTAGAGAACGAAACGTCGAATTTCAAACCTAATAACCCCATCTTGTAGAACATAAAAAACGGCTATAAAAAAGGTTTTTTATTTTTTTCCCAAGTTAAAAATGAAAGCTTAAAAAATTCAAAATCAAAAATGGAAATTTCGGTTTTTTTTGTATATGGTACAAACTATGAAGAACTTTCTCTGGCAGCGTGCTTTATGGTGCGGTTCTCAAAATTTTTAAATGAATACGACTGTTTAAGTCTAGTTAAAACACGAGATATATTTTTTTCATTCCTGATATGATCTAAAGTAGACATACGATGTTTTTCAAAATAATATCTTCGCAGAATATGTCTCGCAGCAAAATCTACATAGGATGCTGTGCTTTGATGCAGTTCATTTATTTGACTACTGGCTTCATTTCCTTATCCGATAAAATGTATGCCTTATTATTTAAAATTTTAAAAGATACTAAAAGTTGTCAATTAAATATTACATAAAAAAATATCTCACCAATCCGATAGCTCCGTCACATCCAATCGTTTTCAGCGCTTCATCCACACATACCATCATAGCTCGATTTGTCAGCGCTGCTTCTTCGCCCCCTTTAAGTACCAGACCGTTTCCAGAGGCCAAGGCCAGGGCGGCGATTTGAGGCAGTACATCTGGCCTGGATTCGAAAATTACGAGAAGTACTCCGATCGGTACTGTGACTTGTTGTAATTCTAGACATTCGGATAATCTGAAAATAAAGAATGTGCTATGAAAACTTTTAGCCTAAAAAGACGATAATTATCCACTGTTTTTTGTTCACTTTAAGTTAAATGTGATTATTTCACTCTTTCATATTTCGACCAACAATAGCAACGCATTTTGACGTAAAAAAATGTTTTATAGTGGAATAATTTTGACAAGTTGTCTAATGCGAAATCTAACATTCGATGACATATTAGTCAAAACTGATTGGGTGAAACAAAACAATGACATTTGAACAATACCTTGGAAACATAATAACGCTTTCAGTTTGAGTTGGATTTCTCGCGAAATTTTTCAAAAAATGAAATAAACTTTGAGGTAAGAAAAAGTGTTCCTGTAAACACAATCAAAACGGTCAATAATTGGGAGGTGATTTTTAGAGTTTTCTTCGCTGAACAAATATACTTTGGATCATACCAAAACAGTGACTGCACTGAATTTAATTCTAAAAGACTGAGCCTGGAATATGCGGAAAGCAAATGGTGAGGATTACACGGAACAATGTGTAAAGATTATGTGGAACGCCTTGGACTTGTGAACCTGTGATTTGTCATTGTCAAATGTAATTTGAAAGTATTGGATTTTTTACTAGTAGTATATTTTTATACCTAGATAATTATTATGAGTTATGCAATAAAGGAAAAGTCACTATGAGAAAATAGTACCATGCGGGGAAAAGCTTAAGTATTGTATCTGATATATTTTCCGCTTATTTCCCTGATAGACTCATTCCTAACAAGTAGGCAATACAAAAAGGTATTACTTAAATTGAGGCGAAAGGCACTGTAATAAACAACTACAAATACACAGTACAGGATTATGAGAGAGCTGAAGAAAACAATTAGTCATGATTTATTGTAGGAAAAAATTGAAAATATGGGATTTAGAGGAAAACAATTTGAATTAATTAAAACTTATCTAAAAGATAGACCAACTTATGTTGAAATACATACAGAAAAAAGCTAAAAATAATTAAATATGGTGTTCCTCAGGGAAAAATTTTAGGACCATTATTTTTTAATATCTATATTAATGATTTATTTAATGTTAATTGTGATGGAGAAATTCATAGTTTCGCAAATGACGCTGCAATTTTTTATACAGATACAAATTGGGACAACTTAAATAACAAAATTAAAAAAGATTTTAAAATAATAAAAAATTGGTTTGATAAAAATTTATTAACAATTAATTTTAATAAAACTAATTATCTTCCTTTCACTTTAAATTCAAATAACATACCACAAAATATGTATAATATTAAAATAACTGATGACATTGAAATTTTAAAAGTTAATCAAGTAATATATTTAGAAATAATCTATGACAGTAAATTAAATTGGAATTTTCACATAGAATATTTGATTAAAAAATTAAGAAGTTTACTACCAATTTTTAGAAACATTAAAAAAATTTTGAACGTAAAACAACTGGAAATATTATATTATGCATTAGTTAAAACTCATTTAAATTACGGAATTTTAGGTTGGGGAGGAATAAATAGAACTTTATTTAAAAAATTAGAAATATTACAGGAAAGATTTCTAAAAATTATATTTAATAAAAATTATCTTTTTCCTTCAATAAAATTATATTCTGAAACAAAGAAAATTAACATTAGACAACTTTACATTTTCAAATTCAAAGAAGTAGTACATTTCTTAAAGAGACTTATTTATTTTCAAAAAATGAGGAAACTTTACATTTACAATATCTTAATATACATATTTAAAAATAAAAATCTTATACAATTTAAAAACCATAATCATAATACTCGTCATAAAAATGAAATAACCATAAAACCTAAAATAAATAAGTCCATAGGACAAAATTTTTTTAAATATTTATGTTTTTATTTAAACGATTATTTACCAACAAAAGTTATAAAATATATTTCATTAAAAAAATATAAAGTCGAAATAAAAGCATGGATATTGGAAACGGATAATTTAAAAATATTTTTGGAAATGTTTTAATTGATATTGTCATGAATAATATATTTTTCAAAAGTTTATTATACCTATGTGTATCTTCAAAAAACTGCGTTTATATTTATATACATATAGTTAAACGTTTTTTTAATTACAATTTAACTTTTATTTAATATTAACAAATATTTAAACAAAATATTTTATTATTCTCATATATTTATAATATAAAATATTAGGATTTGCCCCTAACAAGCACGTCTTCGGGGGATCAAAGAAGAAGTTTATTAAGGAAGATAAATAAACCAATTAATTATACTATAAATATTGAAAATAAACTTATTATTATCATTATTACTTCACGTCGATGAAAATAAAAATATCAGCACTAGAACTCTCGGGCAAGAGGTAGAAAAACCATTATCGAGGAGCTTATCAAAAATACTAAACCAGCATAAGGTATCGACTTAAAAGCGGCATATTTTAAAAATATTTTACATTATATAGGGTGGCTCAAAAAAGTGTGGCGGACTAAACTTGCATTTTTTTAAATGGAACACCCTATATATTATATTATTTTCTAATTCCCTATACAATTCCACGTATATTTTGTATAAAATGTCATATGTCTAAATTCAATTGTTTTTGAGTAATTGACGTTTAAAATATGGCATTTTTTGACTTTGACAGGCTGTAACATTGGAACGGTTCATCTTAGAGAAAAATGGTTTTCACCTCCCTATCTTAGTTTTTCATTCTCTATTCATAGAAACCAACCTCCGATTTACCATGTTAAACCAAAAAAACGGTTTTAACGGTTTAACATAGTAAATCGGAGGTTGGTTTCTTTGGATAGAGAATAAAAAACTAAGATAGCGAGGTAAAAACCATTTTTCTCTAAGATGAACCGTTCCAATGTTACAGCCTGTCAAAGTCAAAAAATGCCATATTTTAAACGTCAATTACTCAAAAACAATTGAATTTAGACATATGACATTTTATACAAAATATACGTGGAATTGTATAGGAAATTAGAAAATAATATAATATATAGGGTGTTCCATTTAAAAAAATGCAAGTTTAGTCCGCCACACTTTTTTGAGCCACCCTGTATAATGTAAAATATTTTTAAAATATGCCGCTTTTAAGTCCATACCTCATGCTGCTTTAGTAATTTTGATAAGTTCCTCGATAATGATTTAAATTTCCGTCCCCGCTTCGTTGGCGGACCCGGTATACTGCGAACTTTGAAAAAGCATAAACATCATTAATATTATATAAGTATCAAAACCATCAACAATTTCCAAAAGGGGATGAAGAGCGAATATCACTTTTTTGTTTTGAAATGATGGAGCGAGCTAACACACAAAATATTTGCTTCTCAGACGAATGACAAATGCACGTTTACATTAAAGAATGGGCCGAATATACAAAATAAATAATCGGTACTGGAGCATACAAAATGAACATGGCTTGCATGCACTCGAACTCAATACCCTCAGAAAGTAAATAATTGGGCAGGAATTGTTGGACGTTGCATCTTTGAACCTTGTTTTATTGACCGAAATCTTACAAGTCCAACATATTTAGATCTTCTTCAAAATCAAATTGGACCCGCACTGGAGGAAGTCGCTGAGGAAAATCAGGAGATTTGGTTATAAATGGATGGTTGCCCGGCCCCGCTTGTAGTACGCGAATATCCAGGCCCGCGCCTAGCACTTTTGGCGCCCTTGTGCAAATTTAAAATAACGCCCCAAATTCGTTCAACGTTCATATGTGAGTACAGATACGGGTTAAGTTAGGTATTATTATCCACTATTGAATTGAACAAAATTTTAAAAAGTATATTCATAAATTTATTTTTATATTTTACAAGTACAAGCCATACAAGTATTTTCTCATTGAGATACATAACATAATTATAAACTTATAGAAAACAGAAATATATTCTAACAGTATTACAACTCAAAATTTTTGTATTTTAGTTTCAAATGTAATATATGATACAAAAGCACAAGAAATAAAAAAAATATTTAAAACATAAAAAATACTCGTTTATATATCACAGGACGAAACTGATCGACAAATAAAAACAAAACAATATATTATTTTAATAATGCAACATGTCACCTTTTTAAGGTTAATATCGAGGTATTAGGTATTGTTATTAATATTTTAGCTAAGTGAATTGAGCTTTTCGTGCTTTAATTTTTGCAAATTGTTTAATTAAATCTTCGGTGTCTAATTCTTTTAGCTGGTCCGATTCTATTGAAATGATAGCAAGATTACTTAGTCGGTTTTGCCCCATGGTCGATCTTAAATAATTTTTTATTATTTTGAGTTTTGAAAAAGATCGTTCTGCGGTAGCAACCAAAACCGGCATTGTTAATAAAATACGAAGTATTATGCTCGTATTAGGAAAAGAATCCGCTAAGTTGTTAATTGTTATATAATTTAAAGTTTCTTCTGGAGACGTAATAACTTTTTCATCAAAATTTTGTAAATATTGCAATTCTTTAACAAGTTCCACGGCAGTTATGTCTCGTTCATTGCGAGTTTTGTCATTTTTTTATCAACTTTGAACTTTAAAGTTTCGTCCTGGATCGGTTCATCGTCACATTCATAATCAAAATGTTTTTTTTTTTTTCGCGGTTTTAGACCTCTTTGTTTTTTGAATGTAGGTTCTATGTCTAAGCTGGATGCTATTTCTTTAGCATCAATCAAAAGATCATTAAAACCTTTATCAGAGCGGTAAGTTTTCAAAAAATTATTCAAATTATTTAAATGATTATAACACTGAGCAACATCAAAGTTCGGTTTTTGAATAATTTTACTAACAATGTTAACTTTACTTAAAATATTATACCACAATATAAGAATGCAAATGAACTCAAAATTTTGCAATTTTTTGGCCAACGATGCAGCCAAATTTTTTACGTTATTTTTAAAGTTTCCTTCGCTTATTTCAAACAGAGCATCATAAACCTCCCCAAGTTGATACCTTAAAGGAGTTATTGCGTCTATTCTACTAGACCATCGAGTATCCGATAAAGGTTTTAAAGTCAAATTTGTTACATTAGATAAATTAGATTTCAGAATTGACCAGCGTTTAGTAGAAGCTGAAAAAAATACAAACAGTTCTTGAACTAAAGAAAAAAAATTGATGCTCAAAGTATTCGATTTTGCGGCATCATTGACGACTAAATTTAGGCTATGATTGCAACAAGGAACAAAGAAAGCTCGCGGATTCAAATCCAAAATTTTTTTTTGTAAACCATTATGCCTACCACGCATATTTGCCCCATTGTCGTAACCCTGACCCCGCATGTCTTTGATATTTAAGCCTTCTTTCTCTAACGCCGACAAAAGAAACTTTGTTAGGCCTTCACCCGACACATCATCTATAGGACAAAATAATAAAAAATGTTCTTCTATACTAATTCCCGTGTTCTTTAAATTAACAAATCTTATACAAACTGAAATTTGTTCTTGGTGACTAGAGTCAGGAGTGCAGTCTAATAATATGGAATAATATTTTGCCTTTTTAGTTAGTTCTAAAATTTTGGATTTGATATTTTCACCGATCAAGTTGATTACTTCATTTTGTATTTTATCCCCGAGATAGTTTTTGTGATCTTTTATTTGAGAGCGTTTTGTATGTTCTGACATAATCGGGTCGAATTTGGAAATCATTTCTATGCATTTTAAAAAGTTACCATTATTTTTCTCAAACAACTTACTACTACTTCCACGAAAAGCTAAATTTTGCTCACCTAAAAACTGAATCACGTAGAAAATTCTTTCTATAACAGCTTGCCAGTATTTAGTTTCTCTGTTTATTACATTTTGAATTTCAGAATCAATTATTTCATTTTTATTCAAACGGTTAGAAAGATCTAGCAATTTTAGAACATTTTCGATATGTAACTTGCTCTTTTCATGAATGTTTAAATGTTCACTTAAATGCTGCCAGTCATTGTAACCAGATTCATCACTAAGGCGAACAGATTTCAAATCGCTGTCATTAAAAATTTTACAACAGAAGCAGTAAAGTGCATTTTTTGTTTCGGAATACAACAACCAAAAACGCTCAATTTTTTCTTTGTTCGGTAAAATTCTAAAGAAGTAACTATTGGAAAACTTACGCCCCGACTCCGAACTATCTCTCGGATAAATATCCTTTTTGTTTTGATAATGAGCAGGGCCACGTTCTACTAATTCTTGAATATTATTAGGACGTAATTTCTTTGGCCATAGTGCTGCATCTTTCGAAAGTTGACTCATATTTTCCGTTCTGGTAATTTTTGAAGGTGTTGATTTCTCATTATCAGCGGAACTTGAAGATGTTGATGGTTTGCTTTCTAGATCAGTTTCTTGTCTGCTGCTGATACTTGTTTCAAGTACAGGTTCAGTATATTGGGATTCAGCTGTATTATTGTTGTTATTAATATTTGGCAAAGTAGACTCGGGTTTTGAAAAAAAATGCGTAATTTTGACATGTTTTTCCAGTTCTTCCTCTCTTTTTCTTTTATTCATCAAATTTTTTTATCCAGACAATTTCTTATTTTTTTCTGACATCCTGTGTACTGTAAAGAAATTAATACCTACGTAAGTAAACAACTTGACAAATTATTCATGAAAAATGGAAATGTTTCGACGTCTCAAACTCAAACTCGAAAATATTTTCTCAACATTACTTATTTCAAAATTTATAAATTTTTATAAATAGTTATATTAGTGCTTATCAATTATTCTGTTTAAATTTACTTCAATTAACAGTGATGTTTATATAATGAAATATAAAATGATTTTTGAGATGCAAGTTTTTGGCTTTTAATATTTTAATAAATCTAAAATAAAAAATAAATTTTAGATAAACTCACCTTAATTCACAACACAAAACACAAATCTGTAAAACTACAAAAAACTAGTTTCAAAAACATATATCTTTTACCCCATGCACCTTTTCACTTCGCTAAGTTAATTATCGATCGAGCATCTGGCAACAAATGAAATCGCGACCGATGCAGCGCTTAATATATAAAGTTTCGTACATTGCAAGCTCAGACAGGAAAAAAACGCTTGTCCGCTCGTTGGCTCGTTGCAAGCCAAATTTCAAGCTCAAACATGAATAAAATCAGATTTGTTTGAGTTTACACAATTCATGTTATCATGCTACGTATTCGATCGAATAAATGCTATTATTGCGTACTCTCATTTGGAAAATATATTATTTTCGAGAAATTCGGTTCCCTCGTCTCAAAGAGAAAAAATAAAATAATAAACAAATAAAAAACAATGTAATAGCTAGCAATTCCTTACTGTTTTTTTTTATCATTATAAATTTTGTTTTGACAATGTTGTTTGTTGCTTTATCTTTTTTTTACTTTTGAGTTTTAAGGCTTTTCGGCGCCTTAGGCGCCTCGGCGCCGTCGTGCACCACACTTTGCCCTTATGTACGGCGCGGGCCTGCGAATATCTAAATAATGCCATTAAGGGGACGTTGTCGGCTTAAACTCAACAATTAATTGGCCAGCTAGGTCTTCTGACCTCTCATTGAACAACTTCTTCCTCTGGACGCATTTTAAAACGTTTCTTATAAAAGTGTTAGGATTGAAAATTTAGAGCAGTTAAAATATTCAATTTTAATTTTTTTTAAATGTTATATTGTGAGGAAGAGGACTTTAATAAAACAGTTTCTACTGCTTACTAATTCCCAACGTTTCGGTTTTTATTAAAACCTTTATCAAGGGTCTAGGCTAAATGTAAAAAGTGAAAAACAATATTAAATACAATACAGTAGTAAAATATGATTGACCATCAATTTGTTCTGGGTTTTTAAAGAAAAAATAATACCAAAATAAAAAATAAATATGTTATTTAATACGTTTTTTAGTGAATGATGCCAGATTCAGAAATTGTCCACTTTTTACATTTAGCCTAGACCCTTGATAAAGGTTTTAATAAAAACCGAAACGTTGGAAATTAGTAAACAGTAGAAAGTGTTTTATTAAAGTCCTCTTCCTCACAATATAACATTTAAAAAAAATAGAAGTTTAAGGACGCTAAATAAACCTACAAAATTCAATTTTAATGCAATCTGGAAGAATAACCCAGTACCAACTCGCTAATGTTCAGAGAGAATTTTACGATCGTTTGAGATATTGTTTAGCAGCAAATGGCGTTTTATGGCAACATTTAATTAAGAATTAACAATATTCCAAACGATTTTACAGTTTTCTTAAAATAAAATTATTAGGTTTTTTTATAAACAATTATATATTTTTTAACACCCTGTTATTTTCTTCCCTTTTTAGCAATTCTTGACGATTTTAATAGTATTTAATAGGTTTTATTGTAAGTAAAATAATTAGTTTTGTATTAAAATATCCGTTTTGAAAATAAAGTGCGTTTTATTTGAAAATATTAGTTTAATCCAGTGTAAAATACATCTGTTACAATTTTTTAAAAAACCTACCGTTTGCACATTACATTTGACAATGAAAAATCACAGTTTGACAAATCCAATCAATGCTGGCGTCCGTAGCATCACCTATTGAATTCCAATGAAAAACAAATCGCAATCCTACTCAAGTGGGTTAAGATCGAGTTGTCCTAAATTGTTCAAACGCCGCATGTGCACTCACCACACAGAGACCCTAAAAGTCTCCCTACAACCCCACTCTAAAGTCAATATCAGGGGAGCAAATATTACAGTCTAAAACTTGCATGGGATTTCCTGTTTCCAACCGCGATGCACCACCCGCTATCTGACGAAGTTACTGCGATAACTTATAATATATTCTTTGTATATTGCGGACATTTTAGATTTATTATGATAATACTTACAGAGTTCTTCTGACAACCCGTCCTAGAATGGTTTTACTAGATTCAGCAATTTGGCGTAGTCCTACTGACAATGCCTTTACTTTATTCGCGGTAAAAGTTAGTCTTCCAATCATCACCGGAGGATAATTGGCCTTCTTGGCATTTTGGATATCTTTTTTATTTGCACTCATTATATCGGGAACTTTACTATCGAGAAGTTCGGCAAATTTGTTGATACAAGCAGCTCTTTGGTCCGGGGCTACAAGGCGGAGTTTGCGGCCTCCTTTGCGGGCTAGAAATAGAATATAACAGTTGATTTTTTTTTATTATTGAATTAGCTTAACCAAAACAAATAAAGATATTTGCGAAGCTAGTCATAGGATTGCATCATGTAAGATGTATCAGATCGCATAGTAATCAAGGCCGCCTTGTTTATTTTCACCAAAAGTACACATTGCGTAGCAATAATGCTCTCCTTTCAATATGAGCACTTCAGTTTATTAAAGAATAAGAAGAGAGTCGTAGGCGGCTGCTATTACAAATGCTGGGGGAAAAGGCCAAATGCATCATCTCTTTACAAAGTAACGGTACGTTTTCTTTTATTTAGTTTTAATATACTTACAGAGGATTCAAAGTACTTTAACAAATTTCGGGAAATGGTTGTTGACATACGAGCATTTCCTCTTTTGGTGAATAATGAGATATATTTTCAGAATTTATTCCAATTAATTATTTTTCTCTTTCAAATTACTTTTAACACGTAAAATTAAAGTTCTTTGAAATGACAAAGGTTGTCAAAACGAATTTTACGTCAATTCACCTGGCCCATTAATTATATAATTGTAATTGGATGA
The DNA here is from genome assembly GCA_935413205.1 of Polydrusus cervinus. Lineage (NCBI taxonomy): Eukaryota > Metazoa > Arthropoda > Insecta > Coleoptera > Curculionidae > Polydrusus > Polydrusus cervinus. The sequence goes on along the minus strand of OW284519.1, from coordinate 11,677,804 downwards.
ACTATACGCAATTCGAGTTGTAATGCAATTACGCACTCATGGAATTACGCACTGGCCCCTACGCGGCTACGTGCGTAATTTTTCCATTTGTGCACAATATGCTATTTTACTCCTCCTATTTTAGTAAACATTGTTTTACGCACAGTTTACTCTATAAGTGAATCCATTCTTACGCACAACTGTGCGTTATAATGCATTAACATACACAACTGTGCGTTATAATGCCTAGTATAACAAGTTTTTATAAATTATAAATCGACCTTTAATTTATTATTAAGAGTCGTAGAAAAGTATAGTATGTATTGCGTCTTGTAAAACAATCACGCACTTATGTAATTACCAATTTTTGCATTAGTGCGTAATATGCTTTTTCTACTCCTATTGTTTTACGTACAGTTTGCTCTATAAACAAATCCATTCTTACGCACAACCGTGCGTTATGATGCCTAATAATGAAGTTAGCCTTGAACCATTCTCGTGACATTCATCTATCTTGCATTTTAAATTTTTGACAGACATTTTCATTATTTGAGATTTGAAGTTCAAATCAATACTTTATAAATTATAAGCCGATCTTTAATTTATTAGTAAGAGTAGCAGATAAAGTATGGTACGTATTGCGTGTTGTAAAGCAATTACGCACTCATGTGATTACCGCACTCGCCGCTACGCAACTTGTTTGCAATTTTTCCATTTGTGCGTAATACCTTTTCACCACACTTATTACGTAATATAGGTACTATTAAAACACTCATTAGACGTATTGTACCATAATGGTATAAGATTTTTTAACTGTTTTTTAAAACATTTTGAAAAAATTTTAGTTTAAACTGGAAGATTCTTAATTTTTTTTTAATCAAACTAAGCATATCGGATGACACAAGAAAAAAAATTAAAGCAACTCATATTTAAAACACACGTACCATCCATAGCGACCTTTTCAGTACTATCTTCTTCGCACTTATCTCTCTTAGTGATAAACGTTCCAATTTTCTTGCCAGACAACACAGTTTTTATGGAATCAGGTACTAAACCATTACAAATGACTACCGCGATTCCTTGTTCTAGGGCCCATAAACTAGCGTGGAGTTTTGTGTCCATACCACCTAAAAATGGGTCAGTTAGATGTCTGACTTTCTGTATTGAAATCAAAAAAAAAAAATTCTCAATTTTTTAATTAGCTCGATTAGCTAAGATTTCAGTCAAACCAAAACATATTGTTACACAGGAAATATACAGGGTGATTCCTAAGTTGATACCCCTGTTTTAGCTGTGTATAGAAGGCATTAAAATAAACAACATTTTCAAATACATTTTTTTTTAAACTTAAAAATAGGCGAGATACAGAAAAAAAAAATCTAAGTGCAGGCCTGGTCAATAAAACGTAGCATGCTATACTTTAAGTTGTTTTTGTCTTATGAGTCATGCATGGTCAGTTATTTATTTGGCGATCTGCTGCGGTATGTTTTTCTAAAGCAAGTTAATTTTAAATTGGTGACAAGTGAAAATGGTGAAATTTAAAAACAATGAACTAGTTGATATAGTGCTAATTTGTGCGAGATTATACGCAGAATGCTTTCCCTTGCGGGCTCATCCTACACTCAGAAGTTTTCTTAATGTTATTCAACGGACAAGTTAGGCAGGACCGTATTTGATCCATAGTATAATAAATGAATGTAAGTACCTTATTTTTGAGTTTTTTGGGTATTTGAAAATGTTGGTTATTTTAATGCCTTCTATACACAGCTAAAACAGAAGTATCAACTTATGAATCACCCTGTGTACTCTTAATTCAGAGTTTGTTTATCCTGATTCAAGAAAATTATGACTTCTATAAGTAATATAATTTTAAGAAATATAGTGTTCTTAATTTGTGATACTAATTTTTTTTAAATAGATTATCTTAAAATAAAGATCTGGGTTATAAAAATAAGTCCTTTTTTAGAATTTTGGATTTAAACTTTAATGTGTTTATTTAAAGGAAACCTTAATGTCTGTTTCAAGGTTGAAGATAATGAAGCTTCTTGAATAATAGAAGAGTTTTGAACTTGCATTGCCTTTATTTGTTTTAAATCACAACGTTTCAACTGGTAAGTATCTTCAGTTGTTTTCAGGCGAATACTGTATTCATCATCACAATCAAGAATGTTTGGTTACTTTTTCTTTTAAAAGTTTTATGTCCCCCAGTTTTAGTCCATAACGAAGTATCGGTATAAAACAAGATATACGGAAAACAAAAAAAGGCATTTGTTACGTTACACCCGCAAATATAGTCAGAAATATTGTACATAGTTTGCTTAAGATAACTGTTTATGTCTTTCCGTTTGTCTTTCGTGATTTGTTTCAGACCCAAAAAAGGTTTGGGGCGTTGTTTTTCAAATGTTAACGCACCGCTTATTTTAAACTGTAATATTTCTTGAACTGTAAAGACATTGTTCTTTAATACACATAAGTAAGTACATGACAAAAACACACATAATCGACCTAAATATTATTAAGGGCTTACTACTTGAGATTCGGCATTCCTAACGAAACAAAAGGGTTATGCAAATGTTGCAAATACAATTCGCATATTTTGTAATAAGTTTTTCTTTGTCTAACGCAAAGTTTTACTTGCAATTCACGGAGCGGTTCGACTGTGTTTCCATAAATGCCTCTTAAACGTAATTGTACCACTGACCGATGGAGCGCGAAATTGATGTCCGGATTTGTCTCTTTTTAACTTCCGAGCGCGTTTATGTCTGTTTCGCCCTTAGTTTCCAATTCATTTATGTAATCTTCTAATTTAATATAAACCCGTAAGGTAAACCGTGGTAGATTGGTAGACAGCACTGAGAGAAGATTCTTGCTGTCCTTATAAAAATCTTTATACCGCTTATAAAGAAAAATGCTAACATAGGGGACAAAAGAAAAACTACCTGAGACAGTAAAATCCATTTGGCTGTAATTTCTTTGCTGTCGTAATAAAGTCACTTTATTATGATCACTTAGCTCAAGTAAACAAAAATGTTGTATTAGCAAAGTAACTCACCATCGGCTATAAAGAGACTTTGCTAGAACAGTAAAGATACTTTTCTACGCCATCCGCATTGTTCTCGAAACAAGAATTTTTTTTTCAATATCAGCATAGCATTTTGCCATATTGGAAAGATTTTTTTATTTATTTCAAGAAAGTTACTTTGCTGGGTCAGAATGTACCTACTTACTTCAGATACTCTTTTTTAGCTAAAGTAGCAACTTAGATTTGCTATAATGGTAAAGTGGTTTATTATGACAGCACCACTTATTTGCTATAATATGTGGGGTGGCCCAAAAAATAAGCCGTATATTTTGTTGAATTTTTAATATACTCTAGAGAACTTATTATGCCTAATAACACATTTATATAAACCAAGCTTTTTCACTTTGGGTACGGAAGTTTCAAAAAATTTTGATTCATTTAAAATTGTGTTATTAAAAATAATATGTTCCATGCTATATCAAAAATTTAACATAGTATAAAGCTGATTTTTCAGGTAACTCCATCATATTTTACATCATGCAACTCCCCACGTCTGAATAGGTTATCAACGATTTGAAACTAAAAAAAAATTATTTTTCTCTTTATTATTTAATACAACAGAAAACAACACTTCATAACCTAAAAATAGTTTCAGTTTTAGCTGCTTAAAAAAAAACAATAATATTTTACTGCTTTTTTCTTTGAGTGGTTAAAACATATCTTATTAAAAAATATCTGTTCACTTTAAATTTAAACAAATATCCAAAAGGGAATGCCGAAAAAACATGTTTCTGCATCTAGCCTGAATATTAGGTAAAATAATAATTACATTGTATTTTATTTAGAAAAAGAAAGTATTTTACTTTTGCGATATTTCTTAAAATCTTCTTTTAAAAATCATACAATGTTTAAAACTTTGGTAAGTTGTCTTTTAGTTTGAGGACTTTTAGTATGAATGGCAGTTGCTAAAGAATTACTAATTTTCTTTTCTCTAAAACTTGACTAACACAAAAATTATTATTAAATAAACAATCACATAACATAAAAAAATTAACATTAAACTAAAATAACTATGGTCTTTTAACACTGATATTAAAAATCTACACTGTCATTGATGTCACAATCCAATAAAGCACTGCACACTGGAAACATTTTTGAGCCAAGACAATTTTTATTGGAAAAAATGAGACAAATGTCGAGTCGTAATGATCACCAACAACAGCCACCGATGCGACGATTTTACTTTATGAAGGAACGAGCATCTAAATATCTTAAATAAAATGAAGACCTAAAGACATGAAAACAGGAACGGGACGACTGGTGCACAATATAAAAATTGACCCAATCAGACTGAATTCGTCACCACGAAATAATCCGATTCGAACCGAACAGTTACGAATTTCCCAATTCCAACAAAAAATTTTGCTACCCCTTTAAAAACTCTTTAAAGCGCTAGAAAAGATTTCTTTATAAAGATTTTTTTCAAAAGCAGCAAACTGCATTACTTCCTCAGCAAAGCAAATAGTAATCCTAGAAAATAATTTTTTATAAAGACTTACTTAGCTGTTATCATAATGTAAGTTTTCTATAATAGCAAAGATTTTTGTAACGGGTATAAAGAGTTTTCAGGTAAATTGTTTCTTTTGCAATAAGAAATTCATTTTGCTATCGTAGGTAAAAAATTTAATATTACAGCCAAAATAATCTTAGCAAATAATTTCTTGCTGAAGCTTTTCTCAGTGAGGGATCAATATAGAGTGACCACCCAGATCACCCGATCTGAACACAGTTATTTTCATATTATACAGGGTGCTACAAATTCGTGTGCGTACAAAGATATCTCGAAAACGATAAGAGATACGAAGATGGTTAAATTGAGGCAAAGTTACGTATTTTGGGGCTTATTAATTTGGTAAAGAAAATTGTAAATATTCCGAAGTATTTTGGAGATATCCGAAAACACCAAAATTTCTAATTTTGGTTTTTAATTTTTTGCGCCATCATTTTTGACTTGTGAAGAAAACCAAAAACACTTTTTCATAGCCGTCTTTTATGTTCTACAAGATAGCGTTATTAGCTTTCAAATTCGACGTTTCGTTCGTTAAATACCAACATCAAGTCAATTTTTTTAAATACGGACTTAATACAGTCTTAGGGACTTCTAAACTTTACAAATTTTAACGTTTTGTCATCTAATACCACATTTTTTCAAGTTATCTTTTTATTTTATTACGGTCCTGAACATTTAGAGCCAAATCAAAAAAAAAAGATTTCTGATTCGAAAAATCCGTCCATTTTTACTCAAAAAGCCTGATATTTGATATTTTATAAGAGAAAAGATCAAAAGTCTCGGCCTCAAATATTTTTCTGTCTGTTTATTTTTGTTACATGTTTCGCAAGAAACTGGCATTATCCGAACGTATAAACAATAAAAAAAAATTATTTAAGCGCATTACAGTAACATAACTAGACTAACCCTCCACCTTTTCTTTACTCGGGAGTATTATTTTTTTTCTATTTTACAGTATTTCGATCTAGATCTAAGTCAAAAACCATAGGACTTAAGATGTTATATTAATAAAATAAATAATATACTAATAAAAAATAGAATTACTTCTCATGCCTTAGAAACTTTCTTACTTCCTAGAGTATTGTTACAGTAACTCTGAATAAAATAAAACGGCCTCAACGCCATAACATCCTGTAATGTAATTTTAATATTTCAGTTATCCTAAAAATAATTGCCAGGGCCGTATTAGTAAAGAAAAAATAATTTAAAATATTAAAGTTGCGATATTTGATGACAAAACGTTAAAATTTTAAAAATCTTTAAATTGTATTAAATTTCCAAAGCGTAAAAGTCCCTAAAATGTTTTTAAAATTCCAGGTCCGTATTTAAAAAAATTGACTTGAGGTTGGTATCTAAAGAACGAAACGACGAATTTGAAAAAATAGCGCCATCTTGTAGATCAAAAAGAACGGCTAGGAGAAAGTGTTTTTTGTTTAAAATTTCGGTTTATTTCGGATATCTCCGAAGGCATGCGGAATGTTTACAATTTTCTTTCACTAAATTATTATGCCCCAAATTGCGCAACTTTGCCTCAATAACCATCTTCGTATCTCTTACCGTTTTCGAGATCCCCTTGTACGAACACGAATTTGTAACACCCTGTATATTAAAAGTTGATCCGTTTCTTCATCATAACCTTGTATGTAATAACATAATAAAATACAGGGTGTTATGGAATTGACCAAAAGAGACCATTTAATACATACCCAGTCCCACGTTGCTAACTTTTCCATATTCAATTTTTTTTGCCATATCTGCTGTAAAGGTAGATATCATTTTGGAGTTGGGATCATTTGGGTCCTTGTCATAAACGCCATCTATGGTTGAAAGTAGAAGCAATAAATCTGCGTGTACTTCGGAAGCCAACATGGCGGCCAGAGAGTCGTTATCTCTAAGTTGAATTCCTTTACATAAGGTTGGACCTAAAATTGTTAATTCTATTAAAGAATTGGTAGAGAGAGTGTTTACTGAGAGTTTACTGTAAGTGAAGATATAACTTATAGTCTATTTCAGAAAGGTGTAGAGTAATAAAATGGGAAATTCCGTCCAGTTCGGCTCAATTTCGGTGTCGGCCATAGGCGCACATAAATTTTGTGCATTAAAGTATTTATGATAACTAACCAAAGGGAAACAAAGAAGATAATTTGATAAAAAGGAACTATTAGCTATAGCAAATTTACACAAACATCGTTTTATGAAATATGCTGTGGAAAATAAAGCTGAAAAACATGGTGTAATTGTGCTGCACACACCGCCATATCATTGCGAACTAAATCCTATAGAACTTATATGGGCGCAAGTGAAAGGATTTGTAGCAAGACACAACACGACATTCAAAATGAAAGACGTTATGCTACTGTTTGATCAAGCCATTAAGAAAATGACACCAGAGAATTGACGAAAAGCAGTCCATCATGTCATTAAAAAAGAGGAGAAAATGTGGGATCTTGACCACCTGATCAATCGCAACGTCGTCCCGTTAATTATAACGTCAAGAAGAAATGACAGTTCCTCTGATGAGGAGAAAATGTGGGATCTTGACCACCTGATCAATCGCACCGTCGTCCCGTTAATTATAACGTCAAGAAGAAATGACAGTTCCTCTGATGACGAGAAATATTATGATTTTTTATACTTTATATTCTGTATAATGTATTTTTTTTATAATGTTTAATAAAAAATAAGTGTACCTAATACTATATACATAATGCACGCCTTTGTCACACCAATTTCAGTATCTGTGAATGGATAACAATAGGCAAAATCCCTAAATTAACAAAAACCAGGGTGGTACTACCTGCACTTGATGAAAATAAAGAATTTTGCAATGAAATGAATGCCAAATTTTTCATAAACCGATGCGAGTTTACCGCTGCCTAGCGGAACTCTTGTAATTGTGACTTACGTCTTTACAGGTAATTTCTGACATATAACTGACATTTACTTATTTTTATAAGTTTGTTGGAGGCGCTGGGTATGATTTGTTAGTGTCCAACTTAGATCCTGACGGCGTCGCAAGCTCCATCCCACGTAGTTTTTACGCCTGAACTATTTAATAAAGTTTCCCTCTTTCATCAAATTCTGTAGTCTCACTGATGAGCCAGCCATAAGATGGGAAAACACGTCTGGGGATCAACATGACTAAATACAAGGAAACTCTTTCTTCTTCTGTAAAAATATAATAGTCGTGAAATCACTAGACTCGTGATACCACGAGCCTGGCTTACGATCGTCATTCACAAACCGTGTCAACGCAGCTTTAAAGGATCCATCAGATCGAGGCGGAAGTTTTGCTTCCGCGACCTATGCGGTACCGCGACGGATTGATATACACAGCGGCATACGAACGTATTCACACCAATAGACGCGGAACCGCTATAGTGGCAGCAGTGCTTGCGAATGTTCCGCTGCGAAAAAGTCGCAACGCAAAATATTCGTGTTGGTATGAGGCATCCAAGCTGCATAGCACTGACTCGTAGGGAAGACATTTTGTGTGTGATTTTTACGCAGCCCGGTGAGGCTTTTTATGGGAGATATACAAATATGACTAGGCATTTTTCGAAAAAAATAAGAGAATTCATAAAATTATGAACATCTACAGTCTTGTTAGATTAAATACTTACACGGTATTTCAGGCTGTGGCAAAACTGCATCATTAGTATTCAATATAGGTATCACCCTAAGAGTTAAAAGTTTATGTAGGACATCCTTAAGGACTTGTCTATTGTGATCTTGATAAATGTCAGTTTCAGTAACTAACACTTGGGCACATTGAATACCGTATCTTGAAAACAGCGCGTCATAGAGTTGCATTAATCCAGGCTGACCCACGGCAGCTGCAGGTTTTTTATCCAGTGGTTTGTTGTCGTTCTAAAATTAAGGCCCAATTTTATAACTATATTAAGTTATGACTGGGAAATCACTTTTAACCCGAACTTTGCTATCAATCCCAAATTATACAATGACAATTTTTAACATTTCTTCTATTTAAACTGGACCTTGGTTTAAATCGACTGTATAAAATTTGACACAAGAATATCTACGATTTAAACCGAGGATCAGTTTAAAAGTAAGTAAGTAACAAAAATAGTAATTTTATAATGTGGGATTGACAGCAAAGTTTGAGGTAAAAGTAATTTACTTGTTACTGATACAGATAAACTCAAGCATTTTTAAGAGAAAATAATAAGCATTTTAATGGAGAATAGATACCATTGTTCTGTATGAAAGCCTCGATCTCCCATGTGCCACTGATCCACTTGTAATAAATAAAATTTCTTTGCCTTCGTTATGAAGTTCAGCCATCTAAAAATTAATTAAGTGATAGTTGACATAAAAGACTCTGATGTTAAAAGTTTTCTCGCTGGTAGTCGATTTTCTTATTCTTCCTGATGTTAACACAATAGCTCTGTAGCAACTTTATCCACCACAAAAAATATTGCTGATGGGTTAATTATCACGATACACTAACACCGCTATTCTAATACGCATAAATTATCTATCTCTCTCTCACACATTGTGACGTCACGTAGGAGAGCGCTTTTAAGGCCGGTATACATTTGGTGCAAATGCAAGTAAATGATCGTTTTATTTTTGCTTAAGAAAAGAATCCTTAGATATACCGCCTTAATTCTTCTCAGTTACTTCTTTTAGAAGATAATTACAAATATAGTTTTCACTTACATGGGCCCTTCCTATATATACTACAAGGCAGATCAATAGATGCTAGAAGTTAAAAACATATCGACCTTCTACTAAATATATTTCAAAAACATCGAAATGAAGAAGTCAATTCGACATCCCATAAAATATTTTGCGAGTCAAAGGCTTTTGCTGAATTGTTTGACATATATCTTAAAGTGTCTGTTTGAAGGTTGGAGACAATGATGTTTCTTGAATGATAGAAAAGTTTTGAACTTGCATTGTCTTTAATTTGTTTTACATCACAACGTTTCAACTGGTAAGTATCTCCAGTCGTCTTCAGGTGAATAATAAATAAGTAACGTAACTACAGCTCTATTTATACTAGCTAGATGTACTGGAGCATGACTGAGATGGGTGCAGTCATGCGTTTAATTCTTGTGCGGTATTTTAAGTTTACATCTACTTAACAAAGGTTTCCAGATATTTCTTATATCTAGTGAGGGCTTACTAAAACAATCTGGGTTCTGGTATATGGTAGCAGCTTCCTTGAACTTCCTTTTCCTCCAATGGTGTTCTTTGTGCAGGATTCGAGCTTCTATCCACTTAATGTGATGACCGTGTGTCCAGGCATGGTCAGCTGCCCCTGATTTTTTGGTTTCTTCTTTAAGCGTGTTGTTTCTGTGTTCCTTGACCCTAGTTTCAAGTGGCCTTAGAGTCTCACCAATGTAGGATCTGCCACATTCACAGGGAATCTGATAGACACAGTTTTTCCTATCTTTTTGACTTGTTGGTTTCGTCTTCGTCAGGTGGCTTCTTAAAGTGTCTTTTGAGCAGAATACCGTATTAATGTTGTATCGTTGTCCTAGTCTTCTAGTTCTCTCAGATACTCCTTTGACATACGGAATGTTGAGTGTTGATTGTGAGCTTCATTTGAATTACAGACGGTAATTGCTCTCTCCACAAGCGTCCTTACTATGCCATGTTTTGTGCTGTTTGAGTGATTTGAAGTGTAATTCAGACCTGTATGCGTGGGTTTTCTTTACACTGAAGTATGGATGGTGTTGCCATTTTTCTTTACAAAGAACAGGAAAAGGAAATTCAAGAAAGCTGCTACCATATACCAGAACCCAGATTGTTTTAGTAAGCCCTCACTAGATATAAGAAATATCAGGAAACCTTTGTTAAGTAAATGTAAACTTAAAATACCGCACAAGAATTAAACGCATGACTGCACCCATCTCAGTCATGCTCCAGTACATCTAGCTAGTATAAATAGAGCTGTAGTCACATTACTTATTTAGTATTCACCTGAAGACGACTGGAGATACTTACCAGTTGAAACGTTGTGATGTAAAACAAATTAAAGACAATGCAAGTTCAAAACTTTTCTATCATTCAATATATCTTAAAGTTTCAAGATTGCTGAACGACAAATACATTGTGATATTTACAATTCATCTTCGGTCGAAGAATATTATCGATATTTATTAACTATTTGGATTTTAAATACAATCGCTTTGTGATGAGTTCTCGGAAGACAATAACCCAGCTTTCATGCTTTACCAATACGTGTACAGTCGAAAGATCATTCAGTATTCTCAGAAGAGTGAAAACCTGGATTCGCTCGACTATGATGAGATGAGTAACAATTGGACGGTCTACGTCTAATGAGTGTTTATTGAAAATTTGTAAAGGAAAAAAAAGATATTTTAATTCAAAAATTTATTGATGAATTTGCAAAAGAATCAAGAAAATTAACATTTCTTTTTTCCAACAAACCTGAATAATTATAAGTTTTTGTTGTATTTGAAAATGTTTAAATATTTTGTTTAGCTATTTGTTTTTATTTAATATATTATGTGATTTGTTATTCTTTTAAATTCGTTGTGGTTTGTTAAAGTGATAGAACAAAAATATTTCCTAATATGATTTGCCCCGCTTCTTTCGGATGCACATGTTTACTTACCACTCTTTAAATTGATTTGGTCACTCCTTTCACCGTCAACCCTTGTTTTGCCCACTTAAAACTACCGAAAAAAACATTTACGCGTAGGAATGAACATGCGCGTATAAATTCGCGCGGATAAAACCATCCATATAAAGGCCGCTAGTGAAAATTTGCCCGCTTTTCCTATTGACAGGCAATGTGCGGTTAGAACTTACTGATACTCGAGTCAAAGGGTTACTAAGCAACGTCCTCATATGTGACGACATGTGCAGAGATTACTTACCGGCATACAGTTGTAGAAAGAAAAGAGTTGTGTTTCCCTTCCTTCATCGAACTTCACCCCTAGTCGCGTTTTGTCATATCATGACTCATCAGTAGGGCTAGAAGTCGACAAGTGAAGGGAAACGGTCTACTGTATACAGTACTGCATACAGTAGACCGTTTGTAGGTCTGTCGTGGTTAATTCTCAAGTAAATCATTTTTGCCAATATCATGAATGTCACCGAAATGTCACAATCCTATATTTATTATTTCCATCTCCGGATGATTGGTTCATATACGATAATATAAAAAAAATACTAACAATTCGGAAAGATGTTACAAGTAGCGACATCGTTGTCAGACATTTCGACTGCATACCTGCATAGATATTAGCGCTGCCTGGCGGAGACGCTTGTAATTATTGTGACTAATGTCTTTACAAGTAGTGATTTTCTAACATTTGACTTATTTCTATGAGTTTTGTTAGAGGTGCAGGTGTGCTGTCAAAGTGTCTAACATTGACACTAGAAATCTCTACTCGTAACCTCTTACCGTATTGGTTCTCTAGTAACTGTTCAACCGTTCCCCTTTATTTATCGACTCCTAGCCCTACTAATAAGCCATGATATGGCGAAATGCGTCTAGAACTGGATGTGACTAAAGAAGGGAAGACACTTTTTTCATTTCAAAAGAAGACTCTTCATTTAGAAAAAGGTACTCGTGTTCTTGGATTTTTTTAAGAATATGGATTCTTTATTTTTGAATTTATTCCTGTCAAAAGATTCACTCCCCCGTAATAATATATCCAACCTGTTCGATTAGATTAGCCAATCGACTCATAGCCAATCCTTTGCCTGGACCTTGTATAATAACAGCACTGCCAAACTTAATCATGATCCTGTTGGCGTCGTTTAATTCAGCTCGGCTTCCAAGTGGAATTCTCTTCTGTACTTCTTTCACACATTCTTTCTGCAAAAAAAGCACATTACTATTATAAAATTCCGTTACTTCGGTCAAGTATAATAATGATAAATTTATTTATAATATTTATAATATAATAAATTTGTTTATTTATCTTCCTTAATAAACTTCTTTGATCCCCCGAAGACGTGCTTGATAGGGGCAAATCTTAATATTTTAAATTATAAATATATGAGAAAATTAAAATATTTTGTTTGAATATTTCTTCTTTTCTTTCGAATTAGGCTTTTTTCCTCTTCGTTCGCTGCCAGGGCCATTCCCGAGGGGACCAACAGTTTAACGTGGGTTCCGAACCACGATCCTCAGTCATGCGACACCCCCCAAGGGCTATCAACCCTTGGTTTCTTGGCATTGCATGACCTACCGATTGGGGAGTGTGTATCTTCTTCCGCACCCCACGAGATGTCCGATCTCATCCGGCCTGGTTACCGGCGTGAATGGGGTGGGTTGGGAGATGATACATTTTATACTCTTCCCTGCATTCTTAAATCCACTAAATTTCGGACATACTTTTTTTATTGTACGTATGCCCACTCCGGGAATCGAACCCGGGTCGCCGCGGTCGAATGCCAGTAGCTCTACCTCTGAGCCACAACCGCGGTTGAATATTTCTTAATATTATATAAAAGTTAAATTACAAATAAAAAACGTTTAAGTTTCAATTAAAAAATTTCCAAAAATATTTTTAAATTATCCGTTTCCAATATCCATGCTTTTATTTCGAATTTATATTTTTTTAATGAAATATATTTTTTAATTTTTGTTGGTAAATAACCGTTTAAATAAAAACAGAAATATTTGAAATTTTTTTGTCCTATGGACTTATTTATTTTAAGTTTTATGGTTATTTTATTTTTGTGACGAGTATTATGATTATGGTTTTTAAATTGTATATTTTTAAATATGTATATTAAAATATTATAAAAGTATATGTTCTATTGAATCTTATCTTCACAGCTAGCACAGCAACTAGCTTTTGTTTTTTGTATACTTACGCTCATATGTGCAAGGTCGTGCGGCTTAAAGACGCCCAGCGTCATCTGTGGTAAGGCAAGTTACTTTTTAAATTATCTACCAATTCCGATGGTGAAATTTTATTATCCACCAATACATTTACCATCAATATCGACCGGTGGTGAAATTGTACTATTCCTCTTCCTCTATTGGATGTAGGTGTAAGCCCCGTTCGCCGCTCGGTCGTATTCGTCCTTGTTAGGACTCATTAGAAAGCCATAACCTGTAAGCAATGCCCAGTACAGCTAAAACTCTTGAAAGTATATTTTCGCTGTATTGGGAATTGCTTACAGGTTATGGATTTCTGATGATTTTTAACAAAGACGAAGCAGGCTGTCATTGTCTACCTGTGCCCCAGGGAACCCATTACCTTTGGCGTCCCTGTACTTTAGATATATAATAAGATAGATGGACTACTTTGTCCGCCTGCCGCTAAGCTTTTCTTTCTATTTTACTTATGCGGACACTAAACTCTACTAGGTACTTTATTGTTCATTTATTTTATTACATGTTTTTTTTTAATGTTTCTGCCTCAGGTTAATCCTAAAGATACCTTTTCTGAATTAACCATCACAACAAGCACTGAATTAAGTAAACCGTAAATGCCAATATAAAAATAAGTTTTAAAATAATAGCCCAGTATCTTGTGGAAAGTGACGCTACAATATAATTGGAAAATGTATTGTCCATAATCCAAATGCGATAGCTGAATGCAGTCCTGACCGAAAAATGGTGTCAATGTCATTCTGTGCTAGATGAAAATATCTAGACTATAATTAATACGTTGTATAACTATCCGAAATGAGAATAAAAACAACAACAGCTACAAGAAGAAAATTTACAGGATTAATAAATCAAGAATTAAGCTAATCGGACCGCTTTGATTGTGGGAAAATTATTTTTGCCATTGCCATGTAGATTACCAATTGCTGGTTAGCTAATTACTATTAAAACATTATATGCAACCCGACGTACGTTTCTTGTTTTGATTTCTTAAATCGAAAGAAGTTTAATTAGCATTGTGTGACAATATATTGAGTGATAATTATTATTTGCAATAAATAGGAGAAATTGGAAAATTCTGCGATGATGACATAATTCCAAAGAAAAGCAGCAATTTAAGAAAAAATATATCACAACTAAGCGTTTCTGACGAAAATCCTTTTTATATTCGCAATCTACGCCCCAAAAATAATTTTTAAATTATAAGGCTTACGTATGTATATATTACAACACAAATTAATCATAATTATACCTTTTCTGTTCCAGATTCACTTGCTGCTGTACTGAGTGATCTATAATATTGAAATAGCGATCTTCTAAGTTTAGGTATCCATATTTTCGGACGATACATAGTTATGTCTTTCCTGGCAATTTATTTGATTTAAAAAAAGGTTGATATAATAATAAAAATATAGAATATGTGTAAAATTTTAGTTTGTTTTGGGATAAATATAAATTTGATATAAAGATTTTTTTGACAATACTACATTTCAAACGTCCGTTGCTTTCAATAAATCACCCACCAGTAAAATCGTCTGATGATATTGTTTTTATGTCATATATGACTATTTATAGAGATGACCAGTGACCAATAATCAAGGTACAAAGTGTGTTGATTTCTCGTTAAAATTACAGTGGCAGAAATACAATTTTGGACACCCTTTCGTTGTTTCAGTTATATAATAAAATACATAAACCTGCAGTTTTTAATGAACCGTTGTCAGTGTCATCAGATATAAAAATTATATTTTATTTGTCAGAATTTCAAAAAAATGTATCTACCTGATAAGGCAAAGTTAATAATTTTACTTGAAGAAGGCTTCTTGTTCAAAAATAGCTGAGAAGGTCGGAAAACCAAAAAGTACCATTCATACACGATCATAATAAAGAAAAAATATCGGATCGTTGGACAGAAAGGTTGAAAATGGCCGAAGAAGAGTTTCAAATGACAACCAGAATAAATATTTAGTAGTTAGAAGTGCTGGTATAGTCTAATAGTGTCTAACAGCAACAAGCAACATTTTGCTGATGGGTCTCACCAAATTCTGCTTTAACAGTTTATGGAGTCATTTCGTTCTTTCATCGGATTGGAGCTCTGCTGATGAACCATGATATGGCGAAACGCGTCTAGAAATAAATCTGACAAAATTAAAGGAAAATCTTTATTTTCCAATTTAGTAACTATTTTACTGCAAAGGAAGGTAAAATTGCAGCTGCTAATAAGACATTTTGAACTAATACAAATAAAGAGCAAAAAATCGGATTAGCACTGGAGTATTTACCTTAAGGTTTAGAGTTTTAATAAAAGGTGGTAATTACCAATGAAAATACTTTTCAGTCGTGTTATGGTTGGCAGATTAATGTTTATAGACCTCCAAATATTCGGTACGAAGAAAAATATACTCAAAATATATAAACAAGCTGTAAATTGTCTGTCAATCTGTCAATATGTAAGGTTTTATGACTGCTAGAGTGCTTGGAAATGTTCAGTTAGGATAACATTCACCCTTTTTTTCTTAAAGTAAATAAATATGACAGTGGTCCAATTTTTTTACATGTATGACAATTTCGCATGTATTATTACCAAACATTTTTGTATCAATAGGTTCGTTACTAGCTATTTTAGCATAACCTTAGCCCTGATACTTACATCTTGATCTCAACGTTTGTCCGAAAAGACTGAGCACCCCAATGACTATTTAACCTGACCTATAATAACCAAGTTAAAACAAATAATCTAAAAAAAATAATCTATTCATAGAAATATAAACATAAAAATATTGGAGACTTAACAACATTATTTGACCTTTTTAGGAACTATATAGCAAGTAAATAATTTTTAATAGCAAAATTTACTAAATATTGTATTCTGAAATATCAAAGTTAAAGTAAAGTAGGTTCTCATAGCAACCTCTTGAAAATTTGGTTGGTATTGGCAGACCACACACTATATTTTTGTATGCCATAAAGCAAGGATCCTCCTCTGGATATTTAAACCGATTCGATGGACTTTGCCTCTTAAGCCTAAATTTTACTACGAATATTTTAAGTCTTAACCATATATCACTAAAAAATACACTTACCTATACAAATAAGTAAAACTTAGTAGGTACACAAAAAAAATATTTTTAATAACACGAAAGCAGAAAATGCACACCTTGGAAAACTTAAATCGACTGCCGAAGCGTGAGATACTCTCGTGGCGAAACGCGCAACCTCATTTAACCCGCAAATATTTAAAAAACCAAGTGGACCATTTGACCTCCCGTTCCACTTAACCCAACTATCCCCTACTATCTTTACAGCGTTCGGTTTTGACAAAAATCAAGCAGGAGCAGATAAGCGCGTAGCATTTAACTAACCCGTGTTAGAGTTTGTCGACATTTTGAGTGTTCCATCTGACATTTCTAAATTAAAATTAATGTCACTTTTTCACTCAATAACTGTAAATTCACTGATTTAACTAAATATAAGACAAAGCTGGGTTATTTTCTTGTTTTGAACTTCCTGTGACGAGACGAAAAGAAGATGAGACACTTGTTTTATTTTTATTTTTTAGGTTAGATAAACTGTCGAAATATCAATTAGGCAATCCAACGATGTGTCCAAATGGCGGCTGGCTGGCAAATATTACTTTGTAATTGGTACACGTGACCATTAAAATAATGTTGCTGGTGGCATTTAACTGGTGACTCAATGGTTTTTGCCATCCAACCCCCATATTGAATCACGTGGTTTGGATTCCCTAATTTGCTCCAGTGTCTGTTTAAAGGTTGGAGACAATGACGTTCCTTGAACAGCAGTAGAGTTTTGGCCTTGCATTGTCTCTAATTGTTTTTTAAACTGGTAAGCATCTCCTGTCGTCTTCAGGTGAATACTCAGTATTCAATTGGCCTCATAGACATATATTCCACTCCCTACACCCCCCTCCCCTCCACCCCAGACGGCATTAGTAATTACGCCACGCCACTGGCGCAGTAAGTTAATTATTTCAAAACCTAAAATGTTAATATTTCGTAAACATCATTACGATAAAAAAAAAAGTTAGTAGAGTAGAAAAAAATTAATAATAAAAAAATTAAATTTAAATACGATGCGCCTATAAACGGTTTAATATGTAAAAATAATCAAACTCAGCAAACATAATAAAATATTATATATTTTTCGAAATTAGTATAATTCCTATTTATTTTCACAATAATCTCATCCGCCTTCTAAATATTCTTCATCGAAAATGGATTATTAACAAAACATCCTACAATCAGTTGGTAAAATATCAATGCATTGTTATTATAGGGGAGTTTAGGGAAATTCCGACCTCACCGGTAATATTGACCACTCCATTTTTAACCTCATATTAACAGCCAATCCTCTTTAATTCAGGAATCGGGACAAATCAGTAATAGTAAAGGTGAAAAAACTAAAAATCAAGACTCAATTTGTTAGCAAATGGATATCGAACACCCCAACATTCAAAAACTAACAATTGCTTTGCTTTAATAAAAACTATTTCCAAAAATATTGTTTCTGACGTAATATCAAGTTTAAACGTTCTTAAGTCTGTGATTTATACAAGAATAATAAAACTTATATAAAATTTAAAAAGTTTATTATATAATTTAGACTAAAACGTCAGATATTTTCCCAAAATAGGCAAGATTTATAACATAAAATATAACATACAAACTTGGGGACACAAGAAAGTGGCAATTTTTTCCGTAATTTTAGCAGTAAAGATTAAAAAATGTGAGACATTAATAAGTGTGTAAATTCCCTTTTTCGACCAACTCAAATCTTCGAAACTACTTCCGGCTTCCCCGGAAGTGAAATCAACTTTTTAATTTTAAATGGAAACCTCTTACTTTTATTTGACGTTTAAATTCTATAAAAAATCCTCTTCTCAATGACATATCACGCTTTATCATTATGTTTTACAATCACCATCTAGATAAATTTTTCTTTGTTTTTTAAAATATCCATAATTTTGGTAAAACAGAGTAAGTGGCAAAGAGCAGGTCATGGAAACGTTAAAATGTTTTTTTTTAACTAACTACGTCTAATAACAGTTTGACGTGATTGAGAAAAACGTGTCCTTTAAGACTATTTTATTAACATCCTATTTTTTTTTAAAACAAAGCGGAATTTCTCGATTTTTTTAAATGGCAGATTTTATATTAAAGTATAATATTACATAACAAGTGATGAAAGTGATACTTTTCAAACGAGGAGATATTTAGCACGAGGCGTCAGCCGAGATCGGAAATTCTCCAAATTTAGAATAATCACTTTCACACGAGTAATGTATACTATTTTTCCTACGACCACAAAGAATTATTAAGAAAGCCATTGATTTGTGAAAAAAATATTTTAACACTAGTGTTGAAAAAAAAATATCAACACTAGTCTTGAAATTAGCATACTTAGGATTATGTTCCACTTAATATCTGGTTACATTGTTTGTCAATAAACTTTTCCTTTATTTGTAGTATAACTTTTTCATTTTTTCATATTTTATATATCATAGGAAGAACTAATCCTGGATTGACTTCTAGATTAATCAGAATAAAAATGTTTAAATTTAATCAAGGAAAGATGTATTAAACATAAATTTAAAAATCCACCCAACAAGGAAAATTTTAATTCAAAATAATTCTATAAATTATTTAACGTTTTTATAAAAAAAAAAGTTAAATACTCGTGGTCGGATTTGAACCTGTGACCTTGCGATCTGTAGGCGAGAGCTCAATTCTCTACGCTATCGCTACCGATAAATATTTGTTGTTTAATACAAGACACTCTCTTCAGCGCGATTTGTTTTTCCTGGTAATAGATTTTCCAGTATATTATTAACATTTTTTATAATTTCAGATGGCATATTTCCACACTCTAATTCTGAATTCTCGACAAATACATAATAAATAAGTTAAACACTTTACAATTACTGCTTCCTAAAAAATATTCTTTTTAATAAATAGGGGTGGTCTGTCAAATTGGACTAGGATCATCATTGATTAAAATTTTAAGCGAGGCTAGGCCTATAACTCCTCTTAATTATTGATAAAACATTAGCTTAAAACTAGTACACTATGTTCGTGTTGTGTGAGGGGTTTGAACCTGGGTCCCTCATTGTCGTGGTAGCCTGTATGGACCTGCCTTGTGTTGTGGTTGGTGGGAATGGCGAATTAGCGGGTTCTGGCTTTGTTCTGCTATGTTGAAGTAATTGTTGCTGGTGTTCGTGATGTAATCTTGAATCGTTTCCAAATGTTTAAATTAAATAGTGTGCCTTGACATTTCAACACTAGTGTTACGATATACGGTGCTTTCTAGCCAAATTAACCGTGTTTTTTTTTTCTCATTTTCATTGGTGGAAGTAGGAAAAAGATATTTCATATCTGGTCGGAGTTCCCCTAATATTCCCTACCTACACACGGCTTGAATCTCTCTGATCTTTGTATAAGCCATTAAATTCTACTATCACTAAATTTAAACGATTTTGGTTGTTGTTATTGGCAAGATTTAAAAATAATTTCCAATCTATGTAATTATGCGATTAATGACAACAAACTGGTCCACCTCAACCAAAATAATTTAAAAGTTATTTATTTCTAAACTTTTCTATTTATCATTTGCAGTATCTAAAATGCTTTTAAAATCTGTACTTATATCGACGTCGTCAAAAGCAGATGCGTTCGGTTTTTTATTTTTCCCTGGAACTATATGACTGTTGACTGATGTCGGTTTGGAAGTACTTGGTTGACTAAATATTTCTTCTATACTGTCGTCGTCATCATCATCATCGTCTTCTGGCCCTAAAATATAAAAAATTCAATGTGACTATGACCACATCAGCATTATGGAGTTTAAGTACAATTGTATTCATAAAAGTAGCGTACAAGAATTTGAATGAGAGGTAAATTTTGTCATATTTGTCTAAAACCGGCTTGTCTAAATAATTCTTTATTAAAAATGCAAAGCACTGGCGTCGGTATAATTAATTTTGAAACTGGACGGTGGTAACGTTTGATAAACTTTGACAGAAGAAAATAAAAATGCCTCGTCAGTTGTCTGAAGTTTAAAGGGCTCAAATTGTATCAAGAATCGAAGAAGGATGGTCAATCCGTGCTGTAGCGCAGATGTATAATAGACATAATAAAACTATATTGAAAATTAAGCAACGCTGGAAACAAGAAGAATCCCTAAAGAGAAAAATTACTTCAGGTCGTCCCAAAGTTTCCAATCCTGAACAGGATGCTGCTTTTTGGGGATATTTAAGAAATAATCCATTAGCAACTGCAAGGGATGCTGTTATTGATACAATATTTCCTGGCTCCCAACCTACCGCCAGCAGGAGAGTCAAGGAATCTGAACTAAAATATCGTCCAGCTGCGAAAAACATGTTTCTTATCGATGAACGGTGACAATCAAGGGTTAATTTTGCTTTAAATTATATATTCCCCAATCCTTAATTTTGAAACAGGGTCATTTTTAGTGATGAAAAGACGTTCTAGTCGACTTATAACGGCCAAATTCGTGTGTACCATCCAAAAAATACCAGGTTTGAAGCTCGATATACTAACCCCCTCACTTTTACACATGTAAATGTATAGGGCTGGATAAGTGTTTATGAACCTGGTGTTTGCTGGCAAATAGAGGGAAGATTTAATGCCGGAAATTACATTAACCTTTTAGAAAATATATTGTTACCATTTCCTGAGCAAGTATATCTCAATAATACTTTCATATTTCAACAAGATAATTGTCTGGTCCATACTGCCAATGCTGTAACCCACTGGTTTTAAACCCATAATATGGAAGTGCTGCCTTGGGTATAATCGTAAAAAAAATCTATGTATAATCGAAATTTTAGGCCACAAAATTCAGAAGATTTATGGGAAATAATACATGCGTGCTGAGAAGAGCTTGATCCAAAAATTGTATCAAATATAATTTAGTTAATTCCGAATAGACTGGCTCAAGTAATAGAAAAATAGGGATATACGGGGTGACAATTTGAAAACGAACAGCATTTAATATTGCCTCTACCAATGATAGTATGAAAATTTGGCGAAACACGTCAATTGATATATCGAGGGGGACATTTTTTAAGATATTTGTTGTCGTGTTACTTTCAACCCCCTAAACCCCAGGGCACCTACCCCTAAAATTTTAAATGGCAACCCCTATTTATTTTGCCCTTTTTGTGTTCCTTATAAAATTCTACATAAACTGTATCTATTTTTTTTTTCAAAAAATGTAATTATTTTATTTTTTCTACTGGCGATTTCGAAGACGAAATGTAGAAATACATTCCAAACTCCTTTATTTATTTACATTTCGTCTTCGATATCGCCACTAGAAAAAATAAAATAATTACATTTTTTTAAAAAAAAATGATACAGTTTATGTAGAATTATATAAGGAACACAAAAATGGCAAAATAAATAGGGGTTGCCATTTAAAATTTTAAGGGTAGGTGCCCTGGGGGTTAGGGGGTTGAAAGTAACACGACAACAAATGTCTTAAGAAATGTCCCCCTCGATATATCAATTGACGTGTTTCGCCAAATTTTCATACTATCATTGGTAGAGGCAATATTAAATGCTGTTCGTTTTCAAATTGTCACCCTGTATGACCAAATATTAGATATTATTTATTCTTGTTAAACGTTTTTTGTTTCTATCGTAATTTATATAAAAGTGTTAGGATATATTATATAATAAAAAAAATTATTTTTGTTATTCTATTGAACTAACGCGCAACGCCAATGCTTTGCATTTTTAACAACCTTTAACATGCGATAAGCCGGTTTTACCCAAATATGGTTAAGGTTTTCTCTCATTCTAATTCGTGAACGCTTTTTTTATGAATAGGACTGTATTTTTGTCAGACTTTTGTTATTATCAAATATGTCAAGAACACGGTTTTACAGTTTAACATGTTAAATCCGAAGTTGTAACATTTGGATAGAGAATAAAAAACTAAGGGAAGTGAAACCCATTTCTCTCTGAGATGAACCGTTCCAATATTATAGCCGGTCAAAATTATAAAATTCCATATGTTATACGTCAATATCTCAAAAACAATTTTTAAGATAAGGGAAAAATGAACTTTACTCTATCGTTGACTCACCCTGTACAATTACGGCTTAAGGTTAATTCAACATTGAACCAAGCTTAAGCTTCATTTTGATAACTAACAAGAATGTAAAGTGGTTGTCAAAATGAAGATTGAGCTTGATTCAACGCTGAACTAAGCTTAGGTCGTAATTATACATCGAGCCTCAGAGTCAGCGCCGAATTATTTTTCTCTTTTATTATTTAAAATTTTACACAATTATGAATCAGGTAGGAGGGTATTTTTACATATAAAAAGATACACTGACAACTTAGTTTCATGTTTTTATAATATGTAGAATCTCACTTTAAATATACAAGCGTAGTTTCCGTACGGATAGCCTTTATATCTGGAAATAAATGATTATTAAATTTGATGTTCTCTAATTTTTCTAAATGATAAATTTCAAATCCATTTTTTACTTCTCCTTAATCTCCACTTACGTAGATATCTAGGATATCTGTATCTATCCTTCCATATCCTGTACACAAACCAGGCTCCCATTGAAATTAACACTAACGTTATCAAGGCGATCAGTATTCGTATCAGGTTGACCTGCAAGGAAATTGAAAAATATTTATGTAATTTTAATTTAATCATTTCTAAAATATTTATTTATGAAACATAATATACACAAACTCTCTTAAATTTAACCAGAATATTTGATTAAGGGCATTCACTTTGCGGTAATGGCAAATAATATTGTTTTATAAATTAAAGATTAGAGTATTAATATAAGAAGTAATCTTATCTCGAACATACAAATGAATAAATATTGAATGACCCTTTTAGAGCAAAGAAACATTATTTTTAAAGTTGCAAAAAATAAATATTTGGTATACTATTTATTCAGAGCTAGGCAATCACTACAAAATATAATAAATTACTAATTTAATTATTGTGATGAATGAAAAAATCATGAATGAATATCAATTATTTGTCTAAATAACTTCGTAATGGAAGACCAGTGCAATTACCTACTATAATCTTTCCGTCCAGTTTGGCTCATTTTCGGTGTCGGTCATGGGCCCAAGTAAATTTTGCGCATTAAATTATGTATGTATGTTATTATATTATATGTACCTACCTAATTATATATAGGTATAAGAAAAAAAAAGAAGATAATTTGATAAAGAAGGAACTATTGGCAATAGCAAATTTACACAAACAATGTTTTATGAAATATGCCGTTAAAGATATAGCTGAAAAAGATAGTGTAACTGCGCTACGCACACCGCCATATCATTGTGAACTAAATCCTATAGAACTTATATGAGTGCAAGTGAAAAGATTTACAGTAAGACACAACATGACATTCAATATGAAAGACGTTAAGCTACTTTTTGATCAAGCCATTAAGGAATGGCACCAGAGAACGGGCAAAAAGCAGGCCATCATGTCATTAAAGAAGAGGAGAAAATGTGGGATCTTGACCACCTGATCGATCGGACCGTCGACCCGTTAATTATAACGTCAAGAGGGGATGACAGTTCTCCAGATAACGAATGATGATGACTATGATTTTTTATAATTTCTGTATAAGTAATGTATTTTTTGTATTTTTTTTAATATATAAAGTTTAATAAAAAATAAGTGTACCTAATACTATGTACATAATGCAACCCCTAAATTGACCCAAACCCGGGTGGTGCTACCTGCACTTGAAGAAAAGAAAGAATTTTGCATTGAAATCAATGCCAAATTATGAAAGTGGCTTAAATATTAGTTGGGTCACTCTATAGTCCCTTTGCATACCTAGTGAGCTTTTATCACTCTACACATTTCTGAAGTATACTATAAAATGAATGTTATTAGAAATGACGTGTGTCATTATCGGCCATTAAAAGTTTACGTGAAATATACTTTACGTATATTGCCAAACTACCCCTAGGATCAACCATCCTTGCTTTACCCTACTCCTACTATTTGTTAAATATTTTATCATCATAATTAATGAGAAACCTATTAGTGCGTTTTGATAAAAAAAAACTGAAAAGCGATATTATGCTATCAGTACTAATAGTAGAATTTGTTGTTATTTTCCAAAAGTGGTAATTTTGAGAATTACATAAGTTAGTTTATTTTTAAATATACTTATTAAAATTAAGATAATTAATAATCGTTTTTTTTTTTGTGAATCTTAAAATATTTACTTTAACTAAATTAAAATTATGGAAAAGTACAACACAACATACCAATTTAAATTTTGTTCAGCTATACAAATAGAGTACTACAAATTTGTGTGCATTTCGCAAATATTTTCTGCTTTTTCAGGTTTCGAATCAAAGTAGTGTTTCAAGGCCTGAAGAAGCAGACAAATTTTGCGAAACGTCGCGTCGTATTTTTAAAGAACCAAAGAAAACCAGTGTTTTTGTGCGTCCACCCAAGGATTTTTTTCTATTAATTATTACTTCTTGGCAAGAATGTATACAGTGTGTCCCAAAAAGTATGCAACATGCAAACAATAGTGTCTGTTTGAACGTTGGAGACAATGTTGTCTCTTGAATGATATACGTGTTTTGGACTTGAATTGTCTTGATTTGTTATAAATCACCACGTTTCAACTGGTATGTATCTCCAGTCATCTTCAGGTGAATACTTAATAAGTATGGTGTTTATACTAGCTAGATGCACTGGAGCATAACTAAGATGGGTGCGTTCAGTTTGTGCGCGGTATTATGCTATGATTACATTTGTTTAATAAAGGTTTTCAGATATTCTTCTATCTAATGAAAGCTTACAAAAAAACAACTTGGGTTCTGATGTATGATAGCATCTTCCTTGAATTTCCTCTTCCTCCAGTGTGGTTCCATATGCAAGCTTCTGTCCAGCTTATATGATGGCTATCAGATCGATATAAGAAGCCACCTAACAAAAACGAAATCAACAAGCCAAAAAGACAGTAAAAGCTGGGTCTACCTGGTCCCCTGCTACTGTGGCCAGTCTTACATTGGTAAGACACTAAGACCACTCGAAACAAGGATCAAGGAACACAGAAATAATACGCTAAAGGGAGAGACCGAAAAATCAGGTGCGGCTGACCATGCCTGGACTCACGGCCATCATATAAGCTGGACCGATGCGACCGAAGCTAAAATACTGCCTATAGAACCACATTAGAGGAAGAGGGAAGCTGCTACCATACTTCAGAACCCCGGTTGTTTTAGTGAGCGCTCATTAGAAATATCTGGAAACCTTTATTAAACAGATGTAATCTCAGAATAATACCGCACACGAACTGAACGCATGACTGCACTCATCTCGGTTATGCTCCAGTGCATCTAGCTAGTATAAATAAAGCTGTAATTGCTGTACTTATTTAATATTCACCTGAGGACGACTGGATATACTTACCCGTTGAAACGTTTTCACTTAAAACAAATAAAGACAAATCCAAAACTCTTCTATCATTCTAGATTTAGTATTTACCTGAAGGCCACTGGAGATACTTACCAGTCAAAACGTTGTGATATGAAGCAAATAGAGACAAAACAAGTCCAAAACACTTCTATCATTCATGCAAACAATAAACGCATGAATATATCCTAACTATGATATACAGCAAAATGTTATAAAAAAATGTTGCAAATTAAAAACTTAGTCTAAATACGAAATTTAAGTTTTTACGGCTTACTCTTTAAAAAAGCAAAATACCTATTTTATAAACATTTTAATAGTAGATTTTTGGATTTAAGCGTACTGGGTGAAAATGACAAATAATAAGTTGTCTTTTTTTTTCTTTATTTATTGCCATTCTTTCCAATTAGGCTTGTTACTTCTTCGTTCGCTGTCAGGGCAATTCCCGAGGGGACCTACAGCTTACCGTGGGTTCCGAACCACGATCCTCAGTCATGCGACACTTCCCCCAAGGGCTAACCCTCGGTTTCTTGTGCCATTGCATGATCTACCACGCGATATCCGATCTCATCCGGCCTAGTTACCGGCGTAAATGGGGTGGGTTATAATACATTTTACACTCTTCCCTGCATTCTTAAACCTACTAAAATTTGGACATACTTTTTTTATTGTGCCCACTCCGAGGATCGAACTCGGAACGCCACGGTCGAATGGCAGTGACTCACCGCTAAGTCATCGCCGCAGTTAAAATTATTAATTATTTCCCGTAATATGAATAGCGTTGGTTTCAATCCCAATTTTGATTAGAACACAAGTTGGATTAAATATAGTTAAATATGTGTGCAACAACGTAATATCTAAACCAACTCCTATCATTAAAGTTTTAAAGGGCTTGCAGCTACTTAATGTATTTTATCATAAACTATTTATTTAGTATGGTATTTAATAAGTATGGTTATTTAATAAGTATGGTAAATTTGCGTAATCAAAAGATCGACCAGAGGCGTACCGCTTAGAGATAAATACGGGTTTAAGAAAAGGAATTAAAAATGGAGATACATAACTGAAAAATCGAATTTGAACTAAGTTTTTAATTTGCAACAACACTTCTATATAAACTTTTGCTGTATTTTTTATAATTAAGGCACTTTACTCTAAATGCAATTTCGAAATAGAGGCATTTGCGCCCTTACTATTAGCCGCGGGTAAAATCTGAAATATGAATTTTTAGTTTTATGATATGCACCAACTTTAATCAAAAATACAATTTTCACTTATAATCTCCCTAGTGCTTGAATTATTTCCGGAAATTTTTCTGAAGGAACGTATTTTTTGAAAGTTTTCCCGAGTCGCAGACAAGGGGAAAATTTTCTAGAAAAATGCGTAACTGAGGAAGAATTTCCGGATATTAATGTAAGGACGCGGGGGATTCGGTAAGAAAATTTCACACCTAAAATTTATTTTAAAAAAAATAAAAAAATCTGACATGTTTTATTTTGAAACTTACTTTTGCAACAATGAAGTTGATGGCTGGTTCTTACATTTTTTTCAAAAAAATGTTTCCCACCGTTTAGCTAAACGAAATCCAAAAAATATAAGTGAAAATTATCCTCTTTATTTATTTTTACTACATTTCATTTACTAAACCAAAGGGAAAGCATAGTAAAGTCTAGTTTAGGTTAGTTATGCCAGATAAAACAATTTATTTATCCATAATTATGGTAATACTTAAACTTTCAAAAAAAAGTTTCCTCACCGTTTAGTTAAACGAAATGCAAAAAATATAAGTGAAAATTATCCTTTTTATTTATGTTTAATACATTTCATTTACTAAAACAAAGGGAAAGCATAGTATAGTCTAGTTTAGGCTAGTTATGCCAGATAAAACAATTTTTAAAATCTAGGTAGATAGTAGATACCACAGTCAAGTAAGCTTAGGCTTCTGAAGTCAAAATCGTCTCTGCTATACGTCACGTAGACAGTTATTTCTTAAACGTGCTTCTTTAGTTCACAATAATTAAATCATGGCAGTAAACAATCAAGAAACTAATTTTAAGCCCTACGGTGTTTGTAAATCTTGCTCTGAAATAGGGGACATTAATATGTAGTATGTTAAATTTAAAGTATTTGCAATGTTTAATGGAAAAAACGGAATTAAATCCCCATCAAGAAAACCTTTTCTCAGCTATCCAGAAGATTTTGGAGGAAGATATCCCATCCTTTTTAAGAAAAACCAGAATTCAGCAGAACAAAATTGCATCCAAATATTACATCTATTATATTAAACATAGACATCTGATAGAAGTGGAAAGGGAAGATAACCATTATCCTTGTTATTCTCCATTACGAAGAGAAGAGTTGCAACCAGAATTCCAAAAATATTTAGCCTTAATGAAAGCAATATTTGGTAAATAAATATTTGTATTTATTTAGTATTATAAAATGAATAAAAACATTAAATATCAAAATTTGATCCTAAATACTGTATTTCGGATCATATGATAGCTGTCAAGAAATAATTTCCACTTATTAATTTTGTTCGCCTAGCTTGGCAGGAGGAGAAAAATTTCCAAAAAATTTAAAGGTTGTCATTGGTAACTGTCGAAATGAAAGTGTGTAATTGGCTTAGAATGACAGGTGTGAAATTTTCTGAGAAGTCGGTACCTAATAAAAATATTTCCAATATTTGCCATATTTTTCTGAACACACTGTATATTTCAAAACTTTTTTGACTTAGTTAAACCCTAAGCGATGTGTTTCTAGTGGCTGGTACTAAACCTTCCGGTTACCAAAACTAAACAATGGCAATTCGTGATAATAAATCAGCTGTAACAATAATTAATGTCAAGATAATTTTGTGATAACTCTATGATCTGGTTCTTTTTAGTAGAAACCTACAGGTTATAACAACTAGTTATTCTTAGTAAAAATAACAAAATAAAAGTTCCTCGTTCCTTCAAAACTATTATTCTATAATAAACAGAATATTTAATTATGATAAAACTAATGATTTTTAAAATTTAAGAAATATGGATAATACATACATTGTAATCCTGTTCATAAATGTCTTCAAAGTCATTTTGCACAAGCATTCTAATCATCCTTATATTCATATCTTCTCCCTTCACTGCTTTTGAGACACATTCGTACAGATCTTCTTCTTGCTTGGATACCGCCTAAAACAATAAAATATTGTAATACATTTTTATCGATATAATGTAGGGTTAGAAACAGAAAGCTTCTGTTTCTAACCCTACATTACCATGTCCCTTCTGGAGAGTAGATACGGCTTCGTTATCAATATAGTCCTCGTCGACGGTAAAGGACTATTATTATCATGCCAGGTGCCAGGCATCGGATCGGCATCAAACCTAGAGATTTTATTTATCATTGTCCTTATTAGGTTTTTCATCAACCGTTCTCATTACACCCGCATGTGACCTAATTTTGAATTGGAATGGAATGGTATAATTATTCTGCCCCCGGGTTAAAAAAAAATTCTTGACTGGCAATTTTTTGCTGGAGGCATAGGTTTTCCGAATTCTGAAAGGACACATGGCTGTCAAAAACCATCTGCACAGAATGAAGCTGGAGACCTTGACTGCAGATTATGCGGACAAGTCAGGGAAACTGTACAGCACATAGCTTGCCATTTAGAGTCATTGTATAGGAAAAGGCATGCATGACCTACCGATTGGGGAGCGCGTACCTTCTTCCGCACCCCACGAGATGTCCGATCTCATTCGGCCTGGTTACCGGCGTGAATGGAGTTAATTGAGAGATGATAACTTTTACACTCTTCCCTGCATTTTTAAATCTACTAAATTTCGGACATAGTTCTTTTATTGTGCGTATGCCCACTCCACGGGGATCGAACCCGGACCGCCACGGTCGGATGCCAGAAACAGTTAGTCGGTATGTTGTATATATTTAAAAATATTCTGCAAGCGTTCTAGAAGGTTGCGATTTGGTGTGGGGTTAAAGTTATAACCCAGAAATAGCGGAAGAAACTAAAGAAAATCAGTAAGCAAAGCCAAGGACAGCATGTGTTCGTAATTTACATATTATAATTAGGGTTATTTTACCAAGAGTTTTCTAAGTGCAAAAACTATTTTTTTAAATATATCCTTACTAAAAAATAGTAAATAAGAAATATCAAAAATTAAGCCCATGTATATAAGGTGAACTGGATCTGCTTACGATTCATTATTATCGGTCAAAAATATTTTTATAAAATTTAAACCTTTGGCACTATCACAAATTTTAAGTTATAAATAATGTTTCGATTTAATTTTAATTAAAATAATATTAGGTAAACTTCCCTAGTTTCAATTCGCATTTAAAAATAAATATAATTAGCAACGGAAAAGTTAAAAATAAAAAGAGTTTTCTAGTAGATCCATCCTTAGACACGTTTCGCCATAATATGGCTCATCAATTGGGGTTGCCAGATTTCAAAAATTGAAAAGCGGGAGGTGGCCACTTTTTCTCCTATCAAAAGTGATTTCTAAAAAAAAGGTCACCCCCTATAAATTTCTGTTTATTTTTTTATATTTATAAGAATATGAAATATCTTTGAAGGCAAGGCAGCTATTGCAGTAGGCATCCGTTATGTAATTTACCGAAAAAGCGGGAGTTTTGTTTAAGTGCGCGGGAGGTTGAGTAAAAAAGCGGGAGTCTCCCGCCTAAATCGGGAGGGTTGGCAACCCTATCATCAATAAAGCTATAGGATCTGATGAAAAAATGGAGGAGGTGAATAATTGAAGGCAAAACTGTATTGTTAGTATAAAAAATTTTTAATTTGTTTGAAAATATATTTTTTCGAAGGTATTTATAATAATTATTTAAAATATTTATTGTTTTATATGAATTATCGTGAGTTGTGGATTTGTTAAGCAAGCTATCAATGGTTTAAGTAAGAAAGTAATAATATATATTTTATCAGTAATTAATAGTTATACAGTGCCCGCGGGAATGTCTGCACAATATGGAAAAAAATGTATTCGTGAAGTTTAAACAAAATTATTTTCTAGTTTCTTTTGGCTTAATTATAAACCAAAACACACAAACCTTAAGTGTAATCAATATTTGACATATCAAATTTTCTTCAATCCGTAAATGTCATTTAAAGTTTTCAAAGGTCGAAAAATGACATTATTTGTCCAAATATCAACAAATTCCATAAGAAAAAGTTAATTACATTTACATGGACATTGTAATTTGCCCAATTAAAACACTATACATTTTTTTCAGTGTACATTTCCCCCGAATTTTGAATAAAAACTTAAAACTGAAAACATTATGTAAAAAAGAAAAACTTTTATTTTCTTAATTAAAATAGGGTAATTTTTTAAATAAACGATGTTGGTGAGGAAACTGGAGGACATTCTTGGACTATTTACATTTTTTCTTATACTTAAAAATATATATTTCTCAGTTATAATGAGCGAAAAAACTTAAAAAAACACTAAAAAAAACTTGTTGTTGTTCTTTAATATCTCCGGTTTGAAAAAAGATATCACGTTGTAGTTTTCACCAGTTCTTTAGGCTTTTATTCATCTTTGTAATAAGGTAAAATAAAATAAGTATACTATTGCATTTAAAACTTTTGAATAAACGCGCACTGTTTATTAAGTGGTAAGAAAGCTCCCTCTAGCGCCTACTTTAAAAATCATTTTGTCATAGTTTATATAGTGGAATATAGAGTAAGAGAAACTCTTTTTAACAAAACTAAGTTTACTGAATTCTGTTGAGCCAACCCGGAGTTATGAGCATTTATTTAAAATCATGTTTAACCTTCCCCCACCACTTTATTCTAAAACTGACAAAGACGTTTCATAAGTGAATTGTGTTCAGAAAGTCTCAAAGTATACGAAAATGGTCCTTTTAACTTTCAATACACCTTACCAAGGCAACTTTTGAAAATAGTTTTACTGATTTGTTATGGTAAATGTTGTAAAGGTTACACCCTCTAGCGTTCGGCTAAGAAACTTTAAAATTATTTCCAGCAATTTCTTATAATCACTTTTCCTATAAAAAAAAAATTTCCGCAGGCCATACGACTAACACTTTCTGAGATACGGCCGAGAGCCATTCTTAGTGGGACAGCCGGTATATAAAAAACTGTTTTATTAATTTTTTTATTCGAAAACATAACCTCATTCGACAAACTACATTACTCACCCTAATTGTCAAATTCCCCGTCAAAATTTCAAACCTAAACTTTGCTTGATCATATTTATGGTTTGCAGGTCCAATAATAGTACCCTTATCTACCATGTGCCAGTATTGGAAATTATGATCTGGATCGTTGCTGGTACATTTCAGTACTACTGTAGAACCCACCGGTACTGTACGCACCAGTACCCCTTCCGTCGAATGTAAGTTTGTGACCGGAACTGCTGTTATTTCGTTGAAGAACAATGTAAGGAAGAGAGGGGTAACGGGAGTAATGTTGCGATAATCCATAAGCATTTTTGCATAAACTTTGAAGGGAAATAATGCTTGCTTAATTAGTTCTTAAGTTATTTCACTTTTGGTTATTGCGCGATTGAAAAATATTTCGAATAGTAGAACTGAAGTTTTTATACTAAATATTCAAAAAGTTCTGAAAAATAAGGATTATTTTGACTTGGCTTCAATGGAATTTGAACAGAAAATAATGCGGGTTGTGCCAAAAATCGTGAGTGTAAAGTTTTATATTTAGGATATAAAAATCTACCACACAATGTTTACGAAATTTTAAAAAATTAGTTTTTAAACTAAAAAGCCCTATAGATAAGCTAAAGTAAACATAAAAATACTTTTTTATAGAGGTATGTAGCGTTATTTATATTACTCGTGTCAAGATTTATAAACGCGCCACGCCGTTAAATATTATGTTAAAGAGATAAGACCGTTTTGCATCCGTTACATACTCGTTATTGGTATATTAATTTGGTACAATGTCAAAATATAATAAATTTTAAGAATTTGGCTATAAAGCATCGAACGTTACGTTATTTTGAACAGTGACGCAGCCCAAGGCCTTTTCTAATAAAATGCAATCTAATACTTAGTATATTACATAACAAGTGATAAAAATGATACTTCTCAAACGAGGAGATTTTTAGCACAAGGCGTCAGCAGAGTGCGAAAATTCTCCGAGTTTTAGAATAATAACTTTCACACGAGTAATGTACACTATTTTTTCTACGACCACAAGGAATTATTAAAAAAGCCTTTGCTTTGTGAAAAAAATATTTTAACACTAGTGTTGAAAAAAAATATCAACACTAGTGTTGAAATTAGCATACTTAGGATTATGTACCACTTAATATCTGGTTTCATAATTTGTCAGGCTTTTCCTTTATTTGTAGTTTACCTTTTTCATTTTTTCATATTTTATATCTCATGGAAAGAACTAATTCTGGATTGACTTTTAGATTAACCAGAATAAATTTTTTAAAATTTAATTAAGGAAAGATGCATTAAACATAAATTTAAAAAATCCACCCAACAAGGAAGATTTCAATTCAAAATAATTCTATAAATTATTTAATGTTTTTATAAAAAAAAAGTCAAATACTCCTGATGGGATTTGAACTTGTGACTTTGCGATCTGTAGGCTAGAGCTCTATTCTCTATCGCTACCGATAAATATTTGTTGTTTAATACATGACACTCCCTTCAGAGCGATTTGTTTTTTCTGGTAATAGATTTTCCAGTATATTATTAACATTTTTTATAATTTCAGATGGCGTATTTTGGCACTCTAATTCTGAATCACTCGACAAATACATGATAAATTAGTTAAACACTTTACACTTACTGCTTTCTTAAATTTGTTCTTTTTAATAAATAGGGGTGGTCTGACAAATTGGCAACATATTTTTAAATTAAATAGTGTGCCTTGTAACAATCGGATTGAAATATTTTTTTTCAACACGCGTGTGATATACGGCGCTTTTTAGCCAATTTACCATGCTTTTTTTTTCATTTTCATAGGTGGTCGTAGGAAAAAAACATTTATTTAAAAAAAATTATCTCGTAGTTTTCAGAAAGCTGGAATAACTTTTGAATTTTTATTGTTATTTTGCGGCAGGCACAAAAACTTCGCATTTATTTTCATGCTGAACGCACATTTCTGAACTAGCGCACAAAAATTAATTTTTCAAAATTCTCAGAAGAAAATCTGTTAAAGAAATTACATAAAGGCACAGAATATATAGTAGCTATAATTATATTCTGTGATAATTTTTTCGTTTTCTTAATACGCGAATAAAAAAAAATAGTGTCGAAATTTATTTTATCACGAAAAGTTGTAGGAATTTTATTAAATTTCCTCGTTTCAAAAAAAAATTAACGCAAATAAGGAAACTCAAAAAGCATCAAAGTATCCGCTCAATCAAAAATTTATTACATGCACTTTATCACATAAAAAGTATTTTCACTCAATAATCGCGAATCACTGCAAAACGCTTTTTATACGAGTTCTTTACTCGATCGCACAGAAACAACAACTAAACTTTTTTTCCGTAATTTTTCCTATAATTGTCTAACCCGCCGCGACATTATATAAAAACAAATTAACGACTATAAGGATTCCACTGAAAATTTTTAAATGAAACCAAGATCAAATCGTTTTCTAGAGAACAGAAATGTCATTGTCTACGACGCGCGCTGAAACGTGCGGCGTGACCTCACGTAGCTATAATATATTTTCCGAAATTATATTTAGAAAACTGCACGCGTCACACGTCAGGTTATTTCACGTGATATGACGGGTGACGATCGAGTCGAGCCCTCTAAGTTGCTATTTATATTTTGCGACGTGTCGAAATATTTTGTAAATTTAGAGATTTTTTTCTTTAATGACAAAGCCGAGTACAATAAGAAAATACGTATTTCACGGGAAAGTTTTAATCTGGGAAATACCTCTAATCTACGGATCATGTTTTTAATGAATTATTTAAGTACCAATATAGGGATTAATAATAATTTTGTTTAAAAAATTATCGTATTTGTTTTTCTATACAATAAATAAAGTAATACTGCAGTGGGTACCAGGACACGAAGGTATTACAGAAAATGAAAAAGCCGATAAACTTGTACGGAAATACATTTATTGATACAGAACCGGCACTCGGAATACCAAGGTGCACAGTACGAGATGCCATATAGCGATGGACCAGGAGTGAACACAAAATCAACTGGAGCAACAGACAGGGATTACACCCCAGCAAAAGCTTCATTGGGGATCCAGACCCAAAACTTACGAAACAGCTGCTTTAAATGAATAGGAATCAGCTTAGAACCATTACAGGAATTCTGACAGGACACATGACTGTCAAGAACCATCTGCACAGAATGCAACTGTACAATGGAGACATTTACTGCAGAATATGCCGACAAGTCAGGGAAACTGTACAGCACATAGTTTACCATTGCGAGTCACTAGATCGGAAGAGGCAACAAATACTCGGGCAACCAAAACTGGAACCAGAGAACATTCTAACCTTCTCCTCAGTTAGCCTACACAAATTAGTGCAAGAAACTGCAATCACGGAATGGGTGTAACAACCAAACAGTCTGAGCACAATTTGCCAAACCTGGCCTAAGTGCATCCGGTGCATGGACGGGCTGCTCGATCTGTATTGGAGAGTTTACGCATGACACATTTTGTAATATTTTGATTTTTTGAGAATAATACCTAATTTTTTTTTTAAATAATTCAATTATGTGGGTTATTGACCAAATGACCTTATAGACAGGCTGCGCATGATTCATTCTTAAATAACTCTGTAACCTTCGCAATTATTTCGATAATTTTTTGTCAATTTGTAGGTTATTTCATTGTTATCAGTCCAGACTGTCCATTTTGACAAAAGTTCGAAAGGACTTGTCGGTACTTGTAAGGTTTTCAATTCAAAAAAACATGTTTAATATTTTCTGACTATTTGGGACACCCTTTAAAATAATTTTAAATTATAGCTCTGTTTTTGAAAATTATTAAGAAGTTTAGTAGCTTAGATGCTATGCATGGAATCCTGCGTTAAGCGTGGGCCACTCTGTATATAAAAATAAATAAAAGCTTTATTAAAATTTAATAAATTTACTTTGTAGCACTTGTTTTGATTCGACCATTTACATCATCACAGACAGTTTTTAATACTTTTCTGCTTGCCCACAATTACCCTGGTCGGTGCGCACGGTTAACCGCATAGGGAGGATATTGCTATTGCGAGTCACTAGATCGAAAGAGGCAACAAAACTCGAGCAACAAAAACTAGAACCAGAGGACATCCTTACCGTCTCCCTAGTTGACCTACACAAACTAGTGCAAAGAACTGGGATCACGGAGTGGGTGTAACAACCAAACATGGTAAGTACCCAAAAAAAACCTGACATTAGTGCATCCGACGCACGGACGCGGACGGTCCCTCGAAAAAAAAATAGGGAGGATAATCACAGTAGTGGTATTAAACTTATTTCATCTTTATGCTCAGAATATTATTTTGTAGTATTTGGTTAATTTGAGATATAACCTACACAATAGAGGTTGGTTGGTTGGTTGGTTTAAGGCGGGGGTTGGGCGTTCGGCCCAAGCTTCTTGCACTGCAGCCTAGTGGCTTATTGTGCTCCCCTGTCTTGCTAGAAAAGATTTGTTCCTTTTATAAGGTCCAGCAAATTCCTACCAAGTTTGTCATGTGGGAGGTTATCCCCATATTGAATGTCTCCGAAGATTCTGAGTCTTCCTCGGGTCAGTGCTTCGCAGTTATATATGATATGTGAGGCGGTTTCGTCCTCATCGCCGCAAATCCTGCATTCAATGGGACCATTGTAAATTCCTACTCGGTGTAGGTGTTTTCTTAAGCAGTGGCCTGTTAGTTGGCCAACCACTTGTTTTAGCTGGGTGCGCGTTAAAGGCATCATTCCAGTTAATAACTTTTTGGAGGGTTTTCCATTTGTGGCCCTCGCTTGGGTATGACCAGGTATCCTGTTCCGTCGGGACAGATGCTGTTGTTGTGCCCACCTGTCTGATGCTGTTCTGGTTGCCTGTTTTGATATGCCAAGGGCGGGTTCAGGGCCCCCGAGTTTTTGAGATGATCCGGCTCTTGCCAGTTCATCGGCCTTTTCGTTGCCTGCTATCCCTGAGTGGCCAGGAACCCATAGGAGTTCTACCTTGTTGTTCCTTGCGGCCAGGTTTTTCAGGTCGTTTAGGCACTCCAGTGTGATCCTCGATTTGAGTCGACTGGAGTTCAGGGCCTTGAGGGCAGCTTGGCTGTCGGACAGAATTTATATCTCTTGGTCGTGGTAGCCCTTTTCGATATTTTTCTGTACACATGCTTGTATAGCACGTACTTCTGCTACACAATAGAGGACACCTACGTCAAATTTGAGAGTTTTATATAAGTACTATATTTAAAACACATCCCTATTTTCTCTTAGGTACCCACGATTCACCAACCTTCCCCTACATACTTTTAAAAAAAGTATACTTTTTAATTAGGAGGAGGGATGGGAGATTAGGGATACATTTACATGCAAAAGAGTGAAACTTTTCACACTTACTATTTATCGATTTAAAGTCCATATTTCAATTTTTAATATTCTTGCATTATATTTTTACTGCTTGCGTGGTGATTTTTGAAACAACTATTTACTTTAAAATAATTATCACAACACCAAAATATTTAAAAAATGCGTCAATATTCATCCACTGCCGCATCTCATGTCAACAATTATTATGATTTGATTACGTTTACCTCGCTTTAAATACAACCTAAAACTGATAAGATAAAAAATATGATTTTATTATATTTAATTATTATTGTTGGTTAATATGTTCTAAAATCCCAAAGTAACACTATGTTGCGGCCTAACAATATACATATGTACAGTGTGTCTCCGGATCGACGAATGAATAGATGAGAAAGACTGACATTTCTAGAATTATATTCATCTTCTAAGGTTTAACACTGCTTGGAAAGAAATTAATTTGTGTCATAATTTTTTAAAATTATTTATAAATGATTTCAAGATAGTAACAAATAGTACTGGCACCAAGGCCTACAGAAATTTCAGTATTTATGTTTGTAGTAAGTAGGACATTTTTTTCTGGAGAGCGCAACAGTCGGGACTATATGTATTTCATGATATGGTTCTAGTGAAAAAGGCGGAAAAGGGCAGTACGCGAGTTTTCGGGGACCCGCCCAAGGTTCATTTAAAATGCACCTAACTACTATCAAATTTCGAAAATTTTAATTAACTATTACCTCTCCCACTCTGCATGGTTGGATTAAATTTGTTATTATAAATGTTTTTTTTTTCCTTTTTTTTAATTCCTAGCTGGCTCTTTATTAAAAAAAAAACATTTTTTATATTTGTAAAAAATTGGAATAATGTTGTCAATCCAAAATTTTAACATAAGAAGTACCTATGTATGACTAACTAGCGTTTTTCCGGCTCGGTTTTTCATGATTAAAAATAAAGTAAATATCGCTAACAACGCAAAAATTGATGATTTTTTCAGAAATCATGTATTTTGGGTGCGTAGATCCAAGAGCAGTTTTTGGTGCAAATGCTTAGGTTTTGAAATTCTCCTTAAGTGCCGTTTTGTATAAGTATTCATAATAAAACATCCACCCGGAAGACTAAGGGATTCACCACCACCACAACTCCACCTGTGAGAAGAGGCAGGGAACCATGGGCTAAAGACAATAAACAAAAATCAGACCTCTTTGCTGAACATCTAGCTGAAATTTTTACACCTAATCAGTCTCAAGTAGAACATAATTTGCCTTTATTCAACAACTTAATTTCGGAAAACATCACCCCTGTTAATTCACAGGAAGTTGCCGAGGAGATTAAAAACAATCTGAATCCAAAGAAAGCGCCAGGATTTGACTTGATAACTATTGAAATATTGAAGCAATTACCTAGAAAAGGAGTTGTCATGCTTACTTACCTCTTTAATGCAACCTTCAGACTCAAATATGTCCCTTCTTGCTGGAAAGTTGCAGAAGTAATTATGATTCCGAAACCAGGGAAACCGCCAAACGATGTCCAATCCTATAGACCTATATCACTTTTACCAATTGTAGCAAAATTATTTGAAAAGCTTCTGCTTAAGAGGTTAATGCCTCTGATTGAAAGAAACAGATTAATTCCAGTATATCAGTTTGGGTTTCGACAGAAACATTCAACAATTGATCAAGTCCATAGAATAACAGATGTCATTGAGCATGCCCTTGAAGGAAAAAGAAATTGCTGTGCAGTGTTCCTAGATGTCGCCCAAGCCTTTGATAAGGTTTGGCACGAAGGATTAGTGTATAAATTGAATAAAATGCTTCCAAAGCAATATGCAGATATACTAACATCATATATTTCAAACAGGCTCTTTAGAATAAAGCAAGAGGACAAATATTCCGACCTAAAGGAAATAAAAGTCGGGGTACCCCAAGGAAGTGTCCTAGGTCCCATTCTATATTTATTATATACCAGTGATCTTCCAACTCAAGAAGATACAACACTGGCTACGTTTGCCGATGATACTGCTCTCCTTGCAACTGATCATAATCAAGAAAGAGCTACTAGAAAATTGCAATTAACTAGCAACACTATAGTAGAATGTACCAAACAATGGAAGATTAAACTTAACGAACTAAAATCCATCCATATTAATTTTACTAACAAAAAAATAACACAGCCTCTTCCTCTGAACATCAACGGTAAAATTGTTCCTTATGACCTAAAAGCAAAGTATCTGGGTATAACTCTTGATGCCAAGTTAAGATAGAAAGAACATGTTAAAAGAAAAAGGGCAGAACTGGACCTGAAATATAAACAATTTTATTGGCTTATTGGTAGAAATTCCAAATTGTCGATATATAATAAGTTATTGATTTATCAGCAGATATTTAAACCAGTGTGGCTATATGGCATTCAGCTGTGGGGCTGTATCAAAGACAGTAATATAAAAATAATTCGGACATTCCAGAACAAAGTGTTGCGCAATATTGTAAATGCCCCTTGGTATGTGCGCAATGCGGATATTCATCGTGATTTAAAAATGCCCAATGTTAAAGAAGAGTTTAGAAGGTATGCTGTCAAACATGAGGCAAGATTACACCTTCATGACAACGTGGAAGCCCTTCAAGTGCTTGACAACCAAGGCCAAGTCCGGAGATTGAAGAGGACCAAACCATTTGATCTTGTGTAGTGTGCGGGTCAGGCCAGTGCGCGAGTGAGACCGTAAATAATTGATAGATAAACCTATGGGATATCACTGGATTGACTGTAGATAAGTACCTAGTTTTTAAGCCTTATTAGCGTAAAATTAATGGTTAGTCTTTTAGACTAGTTTTAGTATAGAGAC
Organism: Polydrusus cervinus; assembly: GCA_935413205.1. Lineage (NCBI taxonomy): Eukaryota > Metazoa > Arthropoda > Insecta > Coleoptera > Curculionidae > Polydrusus > Polydrusus cervinus. The sequence continues at coordinate 11,637,552 of OW284519.1, read as the reverse complement.
ACATGAAAGTGTTGAATAAAAAAAAATAATAATAAAACATTTTCGTTTCATCCCGCACTACTTTATTTTTTTTTAGATTTTAACATAGGACTTATGTATGACTCTAACCAGCGTTTTTCGGGCTCGGTTTCTTATGATTAAAAATAAAGTAAACATCGCTCATCACGCCAAAATTGATGATTTTTTCAGAAATCGTGTATTTTAGGGGCGTAGATTCAAGAGCAGTTTTTGGTGCAAATGCTTAGGTTTCTTAAGTGTCGTTTTGTATATTTATAATAAAGCATTCTTGTTTCTTCCCGTACTATTAATACCCACCACACTCCTTATTTTATTGCATTGGGTTATATTTTTGTTCATTTAAAATAGCTCTAAAAAAGAACAAACGGAACAGACTAGTATATAATAAAAAAATTTTATAAAATATTATTTTTATTCGTTTTCCTTTAAAATTGCATTATAATTCAATAACTAAAACGATATGCGTCTGAAACCTTAGTCTCTATATAAAACAGGACTTTTAGAAGGAAAAGTTTAAAAACTAAACGTTTTCTACAAGACCTTGGTAATCTAAGCCAAAAATACTTTATTTAAAAATTTTAATTAAGAGTCCGTGAGACGAAAAATTAGGTTGCAATTAGACTTTTAGACCCGAGCTCCTAGGCTCGGGACTGAACGCCACTGGAACCAATATAATTGCAACCTTAAAATGAATTTTCTTTTTGACAAAAAATAAGTGCAGTTTGTAATTGTATTTATTTATTTAGGTCTGATGATGCCAGTTTAAGGCGAAACATGTTACTATAATAAACAGACCGACAAATTTGAGGCCGAGACTGTGTGTCTTTTTTCTTACAAAATAAAAATTAAGGCATCATCCGCGCTAAACTAGAAGTTCTTGTGATTCCCTTAGTAAAAGGACAGGAAACGTTACCACATTTCACTCTGGTATGGAAAGTTCTTAATCAAAAAACATTTTGCTTATTACGTTATTAGTTGCCCTCAAATTTTTCCCTACCTGTAAAAAACCTCACGGGCCGCGCCTGATACACAGAAACCTGAACAACAAATAGACAAACTAAATACTCTATTCCTCAGATGAATTAAAACAGTAGTTTTTAGAGTAACAGTTCACTGTAAACCCATTCACTGACGTCACAATTAAGCACTCTTCCAGTCGTTCATAGTCCGTTTTCGTTCGAAATTATTCAAAACAGAAAATAATCGAAGCTTATCGTAAAAATGGATTCTCTCTTTCTTCAAATCAAACATATGATAAAATTTAATCACTCGATTTAGTCTGTGTAATGCCAAGTACAAGGCATCATGTTGGGTAAAAACGTTATAACCTCGACCCCCAGATTACTTAAAAGGGGGTTAAGTGGCGTGGGGTTCTTAAGGGCTTCGGAACAACTGGCGTCCTTAAGGTCGGTATTTGTAAGGAGTTATAGGGAGGCGAGTTCGAGTCCAAGATTGTGGATGCCCAGGGTTACACCGGTAAGTGAGTTTTGTTTTATTTTAGTTTTTCGATTTTAATTGCCAAAGAAAATCAAATTAATACAAAAAAGCGTCATATGATATATAAGAATTATGCCACTATTTTTGGGTTGCACAAAGATTTTTATTCAGAATGAACTAACCAGCACGTTTGACTGTGACATAGAAGACTTTGACAGCCATTATGTACTCAGAATCAAAGGTTCCTGAATAGTAAATTAAAAATTAAGGTAACCGGGTCAATATGATTAAGAGAAAATTATTTCTGCCAACGTCATCAATCAATCAAAATATAGCTTTATTCATAGTATTATAAAGTGTCATATGTCAATTTAGCTTACGACTAGTATATTATATAACATATTATATAACATAAACATTTTTTTATTAAGTACGCTAGCAGTTAGCTAGCATCGCGTCAGAGCAACTCTTCAACGGGGCTGGTGTTGACCCTTGGGTTAGTTAAAGTTGACTTTGAATTGATGTGTTTGGTCAATTCTAATAACCCATACACTGCCATGAAAATTTTTTTAGCTAATGCTTAGAGAATTTATTGGTTCACGATCGTCACTTTATGATATTTTGTTATTAGGTGTTTGTTGGAAAAAAGCAGGAATTTTCTCAGGTACAAAGTAGCAGAAAATGTTATTTATGGAAAATTAGAAAAATGTTTTTTATAAATTTAAAGATTTTTGTTGCCTAATTTAGTGGAAAGGGCCAATGTCATGTATGTCTCAGTTAAACTTGCTGGTTAGTTAATTATTACTAAAATTCTTTGTGCAACCCGACATATAGGATCTTAATGGTCTAGCTAGACCATTTAGTAAAATTATAATTAAACTCGCTAATTTTTTTTCTATAACCTTCAGTAACACATCTCTTAGATGAGAGAACCAAAAGTTATTTGAGTAAGTAAAATGATGACTAAGCATAGATCGTTTTTTGAATTTTTTTTTTCGAGGGCCCGTCTGTACGCCAGATGCACTTAGGCCAGGTTTGGCCCATTGTGCTCACTCTATTTGGTTGTTTCGATCTAGTGACTCGCAATGGCACACTATGTGCTGTACAGTTTCGCTGTCTTGTCCGCATAATTTGCAGTCAAGGTCTCCATTGTACAGTTGCATTCTGTGCAGATGTTTCTTGGCAGCCATGTGTCATGTCACAATTCCTGTAATGGTTCTCAGCTGGTTCCTATTTATTTGAAGCAGCTGTTTCGTAGTCTTGAGTCTGGATCCCCAATGAAGCTTTTGCTATGGGCTAATCCCTGTCTGTTACTCCAGTGGATTTTGTATTCACTCCTGATCAATCGCTTTATAGCATCTCGTACCGTACACCTTGGCACTCCGAGTGCCGGTTCTTGACCAATGAATGTATTTTCGGAGCCTTTTCTCCCAAGTTTGTCGGCTTTTTCGTTTCTTGTAATACCTTTGTGGCCAGGCACCCACTGCAGTACTACTTTGTTTACTTTTGTAAGGGCCTCCAGTTCCTCCTGACATTCCCATACCAGTCTTGAGGTTACCTTGTTGCATATTAGCGAACTAAGGGCTGCCTGACTGTCAGAATATATATGGATCCGCTTATTAAGGTAAGCCCTCCTATTGTTTTCGTACGCACATTGCAATATGGCTTAAATTTCTGCTTGGAACACTGTCGGAGAGTTTTTCAGAAAGAAAAATGAATTTTTCTCCGGTCTTACTCCGTGTATCTCCGCTCCAGTACCCTCTTTGCTTTTGAAGCCGTATGTGTACCAGATTATTGCCCCAGGAATAGTTTCTGGTGTTTTGTTTTTCCATACGTTTCGTTCATCAATTACGACCTCATATAGTATGTCATAGCGAAACCTTGGATTTATGTGGCTTTTTTGAAATAATTAATTTTATTAATTACGAACAGTTCACTGTATACTCTATAAGTATATCCATTCTTACGCACAACTGTGCGTTAAGAATAAAAACGCACTACTGTGCGTCATGATGCTTAATATAACAATCAAGTTAGCCTTGAACCACTCAAATCGTGACATTAATCTATCTTACGTTTTGAATATTTAATGGTGACATTGTCATTATTTGAGATTTGAAATTTAAATCGATACTTTATAAACTATAAACTAATCTTTAATTTATTAGTAAGAGTCGCAGAGAAGTATAGTACGTATTGCGTGTTGTAAAGCAATTACGCACTCATATGATTACCGCACTCGCTCGTTCGCGATCTTCCCATTCGTGCGTAATATGCTTTTTACCACACTTAACATTAACATAGTTACTATTTTACTACTAGGTACGTAGAGTAACGGCTTATACGGTGACCGCTAGTCTCACTTTAAAAATGAGTTGATCGCTCAAACTAATTTTTTCTTGCTAGATTTGTATAACCAGTGGCGTATTTAGGGGGGGGGGGGGCAGCTGCCCCATCGCTTTATGGTATCTCATACTGTGCACCTTAATACTCCGAGTGCCGGTTCTGGACCAATGAATGTATTTCCTGAGCCTTTTCTTGCAAGTTTATCGGATTTTTCATTTCTTGTAATACCTTCGTGGCCTGGTACCCACTGCAGTATTACTTTGTTTACTTTTGCCAGGGCCTCCAGTTTCTCTTGACATTCCCATACCAATCTTGGAGTTGAATATGAACGCCTATAGAAAAGTAGTAAGTATCTCTTTAACATACACATGCCTATTTAGGCATTTAATCTAATGAATTGCCTTGGATCATAAATATAATGCAATCAGTCAAGTGCATTCTATATTTTATAGAGATTTTTTTTTTATTATTTGTTTGATTTGGTTACGTCTAAGTAAACATACTCGTAGATCGAATCATCACAATAATGTATCTATGATAAAATTAATGGATTAAATATATAGGAACGTGTATATAAAAGTAATTAATAGTTATTTTAAGGGGAAGTGAATATTTTTTATTTAGTATTTTGTGCAAACTTTTCTAAAAATTCGTGAAACTAAAATTCTTTAAAAATACCCCGACTCGCGGCCATGGAAGAATATTTTTAAAAAATTAAACTGAAATTTATTTCGTAACGATCGGAATCCCCAAATGAAACAAAGTGTTCAAAGAGACATAGTGTGTCCCACGAATCTGGCACTTTTTGTCATATAACAATATCACTATTTTAAATACTTTGAACATAAATGTTACGGTTAAAATAATTAAGTAGGGGGGTCGGGATGTTCTAAACTGTTTAAGAATTGAAGGGGTAAGTGGATGAAGGTGTTAACTTACTAATTTTAAAACATTTATATTTTAAGTAAACAAAGGAATTAGTTCAAGCACCTTTATCCTTTATAAATATGAATTGAAAATTAGTCAATTATAGTCTATTTCAGAAAGATGAAGAGTAATAAAAGTTCATTAGGTATGCAAAGGGACCACAGAGTGACCCAACGAATATTTAAGCCACTTTTCTATTTTGGCATTGATTTCATTGAAAAATTGTTTATTTTCATCAAGTGTAGGTAGTGCCACCCGGGTTTGGGTCACTTTATGGGTTTTGCCTATTGTAATCCATTCACAAACACTGAAAATGGTGTGACAAAAGCGTGCATTTTGTACATGGTATTTGGTACACTTATTTGTTATTAAACATTATAAAAAAATAAAAAATACATTATACAGAAATTAAATTATAAAAAATCATAATATTTCTTCGTCATCTGAGGAACTGTCATCTTCTCTTGGCGTTATAATTAACCGCTCGACGGTCCGATTGATCAGGTGGTCAAGATCCCACATTTTCTCATCTTCTTTATTGACATGATGGACTGCTTTTAGCCAGTTCTCTGGTCTCACTTCCTTAATGGCTGGATCAATCAGTAGCTTAACGTCTTTCATTTTGAATGTCGTATTGTTTCTTGCTACAAATCCTTTCATTTGCGCACATATAAGTCCTATAGGATTTAGTTCGCAATGATATGGCGATGTGCGCAGCGCAGTTACACTATATTTTTCACCTATATCTTCCACGGCATATTTCATAAAACGATGTTTGCGTAAATTTTCTATAGCTAATAGTTCCTTCTTTATTAAATTATCTTCTTGTTTTTGAAACATATTTAGTAGGTGGTTGATACGTTTCTTAACTTCTAGCATAACTATCGATCTGCCTTGTACTATATTTACTACTGGTTCTAATAGACTAAAGTATTTTGCGATTACATGTAAGCTTACAATAAAAGATCCATCTGATGTAGCAGCAAAGAGTTGATTAGCTTTAGATTGCGATGCTGTATTGAAATTTGTATCTACTGATATTAATTGAAGGTTGGTTTTAATATTTTTAAAATTGTTTGAAAGTCTTCTAATAGTACTCTTATATTTTTCTGGCCAACGTGTTTCGAAGAATAAGGGAAGGTGAGGCGCCATCTGTCTTCTTAAAGTGCTTTCACGGAAAAAGCGAATAACTTCCTTGATAATTGTTACACAATTTTGAATTTCGCTAACATTGCTTAAATCATTAACAACGATATTTAGCCTGTGAGAAGTACAGTGAAAATATAAATCTTTGGGATATATATCCGGAATTAATTTATATCCTGCCATTGTAGAGCAGCCATCAAATCTTAGGCCCACTAATTTAGCCATGTCGATATTTGATTTACTGCAAAACGAAAGAATTTCGGTTGCAATAAATTCTGCATTCATTTTTTTAAGGGGAGCGAATCCTAAATATTCTTCATAAATCGTTGGAAGGTTTTTCCACTTTTCAACAAATCTTACCGCGATGGAAAGCTGTTCAATTCCTAAAATATTTGCTGTCGCATCGGCTAGTAAAGAAAATGCAACGACATTTTCACTATTAATTCGGTTGTATCTCAATACATATATACCGGGTGTCCCATTATGGATGGCCACCGGCCGTATTTTGGAAACTACTGGGCATAGAAACTCTGGAAAATAATCGTAATTAAAGTGGCTAAGAGAAAATTCTGGCAATAATTTTTAAGTTCCGCATTTTGCCTTTTGTCGCAAGAGGGCACAATTGAAAATTAAATTTTTAAAATTCTAAATTTCTCCGAAAATTCCCACATTAAGGTATACCTTTGGTAACATCATTAGAGAGTTTAGATAATTCGGTATCATTTTGGTTTTGAGCTCATTGGCGTACCGACCTTGATTAGAGTGGGGAAAGCTATTGAAAGTGTAATAATTTAATTTGCTGTAACTTCTAAACGACTTATCCGATTTTAGTAAACTTAAGCTTGTTTGGAACAGAAAGGGAAGTCTTTTAATTGTCGTATCCATTGGTACACAATAGTTCCTAATAAAATAGCTAAAGAGCGTAATTTGTGATAGTAATAGTTTTTTGATTTTATCCCGAAAACTCAAATCATACGGTATAACTATGACATCATAATCGAAAAATATATTAAATTTGCAAGAAAAAACGTAAAAACTGCACGTCGGTATCTTTGTTGACTTCGGAGTTATTTATAATAGTTTTTTTGATTTTATCCTGAAAACTTAAATCATACTTACGGTATAACTATGACATCATAATCGGAAAGTATATTAAGTTTGCAAGAAAAACTGTGAAAACCCTAGTTTAATATCTTCTTTCGTTTCAGAGTTATTGCCAAAAGAATAACTTTTACCACTTTAATTGATGAAGTGATTGTTTTCACAGTTTCGTTGTCAAGCAATCCACGACAAAAAATATTTTTAAACCTTATGATTGTGCAAGTGTGTTACTCATTATTTCATGGCCCAAAAACTACTTAAGAATTAATAATATAATTAGGAAAAATTTAAAGTTTAGGTATAATTCTAATATGGTGTTTTAAAAAATAGATCTAGATAGCCGTGAAACAAAATTAACCCCTGTCAAAATTAAATCAGTTGGCTACTATTTCAATTTATTTATCTTCATGGAAACCTGCCAATTTTGTTTTACAGCTATCTACATTAATTTTTTAAACATCATATTCGAATGATGTCTAAATTAAAAGTATTCGATGATTATATGATTAATAAATAGGTTTTGGGCAATAGGAATAATGAGTGACAAACTTACATAATCATCAAAGGTAAAAATATTTTTTTGTCGTGAAATGCTTATTGATAACAACTATGAAAACAATCACATCTTCAATTAAAGTGTTACAAAATTATTCTTTTGGCAATAACTCTGAAACGAAAGAAGATATTTAACTGCGGTCTACACATTTTTTCTTGCAAATTTAATCTACTTTCCGATTATGATGTCATAGTTATACCGTATGGTTTGAGTTTTCGGAATAAAATCAAAAAAACTGTTACTATCGCAAATTACGCTCTCTAGCTATTTTATTAGGAACGATCGTGTAACAATTGATAGGACAATTAAATGTACTTCCCTTTCTCTTCCAAACAAGCTTAAGTTTACTAAAATCGGATAAGTCATTTAGAAGTTACAGCAAATTAAATTATTACACTTTCCCCACTCTTATCAAGGTCGGTAAGCCAATGAGTCCCTAACCAAAATGATGCAGAATTATCTAATATTTCTAATAATGTTACCAAAGGTATACCTTAATGTGGGAATTTTCGGAGAAATTTAGAATTTCTATATTTAATTTTTAATTGTGCCCTTTTGCAGCAAAATGCGGAACTTAAAAATTATTTCCAGGATTTTCTCTTAGCCACTTTAATTAAGTACTAATTTTTTCTCCGAGTTTCTATGCCCAGTAGTTTCCGAGATACGGCCGCGGTGACCATCCATAATGGGACATCCGCTATAATATTGAGATATAATAATTTTTAGATATATCTCTTATCCTCATTAAATATTAAAATATCTCAAATCTGTTTGGCCCAAAGGCAAGCCCCCCCCTTCGGACGCCCATGTTTGTACGTAATGCATTATTTAAGACATTGCCTTAAAAATTAAAATATCTCCTTATGCACTCATATTTGCATATCTAGATCTGCGCCCCCCCATACTTAATGTCCACGAGCCGCCACTGCACAGTACAGTCCGTGATAACATTTTCAATTTGGACTGTGCGGTAAGTGATACCTTGACAGTTATTGGAAAAAACACAAATAGCATGTTTAACATGTTTGTATATAAGAGTCTGTTATTAATTAATAAAGTCGCTTTATTACAAAAGAATAAGATCGTCGTATTATTGACCTCTTTATCTGCACTAGTTAAAGGTGAAGGTTCATGTTGCCATGCGTTTCCGTATACATATTTTTTTAGAAATTCATTTAACTCTGACGGACAATAATTACGTAGTTTTTTTTTTAATTAAGTTGCTTTTAAGTACCATTTTATCACATATTGGATGATCTGTAATCTGTACCAATATTTGAAAAATACACCCTGTTTTCGATAAATTACCATTAGGGGTGATTGAATACTTAGATAAGTCAGGACGTTTGCAACAAGCGAATTATGGACGATGATTCGCGCCGGTTCTGGTCCAGAACCGGCGCTCAGAGTACCAAGGTGCACAGTACGAGATGCCATAAAGCGATGGACCAGGAGTGAACACAAAATCCACTGGAGCAACATACAGGGATTACACTACAACAAAAGCTTCATTCCGGATCCAGACCCAAGACGAAACAGCTGCTTCAAATAAACAGGAACCATTACAGGAATTCTGACAGGACACATGGCTGTCAAGAACTATCTGCACAGAATGCAACTGTACAATGGAGACCTTGACTGCAGATTATGCGGACAAGACAAGGAAACTGTACAGCACATAGTTTGCCATTGCGAGTCACTAGATCGGACGAGGCAACAAATACTCGGTCAACCGAAACTGGAACCAGAGGACATCCTTACTTACTCTCTCCCCAGTTGACCTACACAAACTAGTGCCAGGAACTGGGATCACGGAGTGGGTGTAACAACCAAACATGGTTCACTAAATTTTGATTTTAGCTTTTTCTGTGTATAGAAAGACGTATCGATATGAATTATTCACAACACGGTAAACTCCGAGATCGAGGTAACTTCAACAGATGCTTCGTTTAATTACACGCTGATCTTCTATGGCTGCATGTTCAGCAAACTCCGCGTTCATCTCCAAACGAGGTTGTCAGGTTTTAATATATTTCCGTTGTTCTTTAGTATTTGAAATTTAAAGCTCAAACTGTGGAAAATAAATGATTCAATAATTTTTTCTCCTGTAACATAAGGAGGACCAGGGGCGTAGCTAGAAAATGTGCTGGGGGAAGGGGGGAAGGGAGGGGGGGGTTCAGTGGGCGTAAGTAGGACATTTTTTCTGGAGAGAGGGACAGTCGGGACTACATGTATTTTATGATTATTGCATCTAGTGAAGAAGGCGGAAAAGCGACGCAGGCAAAACTAAGTACTATCAAATTTCGAAAATTAAATTATTACCTCTCCCCCTCTGCGTGGTTGGATTAAATTTGTTTTTGTAATTTTTTTTTTTTATATTCTTAGCTGGCTCTTTATTTAAAAAAAACATTTTTTATATTTGTGAAAAATATTGGTGTCAATTCAAAATTTTAACATGGGACATATGTATGACTCTAACTAGCGTTTTTCGGGCTCGGTTTTTCATGATTAAGAATAAAGTAACTAGGTATCACTCACGACGCCAAAAATTGATGATTTTTTCAGAAATCATTTATTTGAGGAGCGTAGATCTAAGAGCAGTTTTTGGTGCTAACGCTTAGGTTTTTAAATACTCCTTCTTAAGTGCCGTTTTGTATATTCATAATAAAGCATTCTTGTTTCTTCCCGCACTATTTTTTTTATTATAAATTATCACACTTCTTCCATTAAAAATGTTTCAATTAAAATTTTTACTTTAATTTTTCTTTTTAAAAATAAATACCTAATTGTTTTTTGTTGTAAAAATATTTTATTGCATTGGGTTATGTTTTTGTTGATTTAAAATAGCTCTAAAAAAGGGCGAACGGAACAGACAAGTAAATAATAGAAAAATACAACAAAATATTATTCTTTTTCCTCGTTTTCCTATAAAACTGCATCATAAATCAATAACTAAAACAATATGCGCTTAAAATCATAATCTCTATATAAAACAGGACTTTTAGAAGGAAAAGTTTAAAAACTAAACGTTTCCTTCAAGGCCTTCGTAATCTAAGCCAATAAATACATTATTTAAAGATTTAAAATAAGCGTGAGACGAAAAATTAGGTTGCAATTAGATTTTTAAACCCGAGCTCGTGGGCTGCAGCCCCCCCCCCCCCCTCAAATACGCCACTGAGAAGGACATACATTATCTTAAACATCTCAATAAAGGGTATCCATCTTTATTAATATTTGATATATCTTTATTTTTTTAAGGCCACCAGTTATGCACAGAAAGGTATCCAAGAAGCTCGTGAGAATACCTTTACCGACCGTAGTCAGCTTAAGTATGCTAGAAGAGTGGTCGTCAAACTGGGAAGTGCGGTTATTACTAGAGAGGATGAACATGGGTTAGCTTTGGGCAGATTAGCTTCTATTGTGGAGCAGGTAATGAATATAAATATACACGGTGTCATAGATAAGGATGCGCTCTACGGGGATCTCGTAAACCATGAGATGGTTAAATTGGGAAAAAGTTGCGCCCTACTAAATTCTGCAAAATTGTCGTTTCAAATTTAAAAAACTAAGAATCCTTCCGAAGATATTTGGGTTAAACCGAATTATCGCGATTTTGTTTTAATTTTTGCCTCTATTTGAATTGCTCTAATTTACATTCATTCTTTTTACCATTTTTTCTCCGCTATAAGTTGATTTAATTAGATTTTTAATCTGATCTTTCATTTTTCAAAACCATCATCAAATCGCGAAAATTCGGTTTTGCCCAAACATCTTATGAAGGATTCGGAGTTTTTTAAATTTGTAAACAAAATGTTTGAAGGTTGGAGACAATGATGTTTCTTGAATGATAACAAAGTTTTGGACTTTTTTTTTGTTGTTGCTGATGGGATGGGATACTTAGGCCTATAAGACCCATTGTATCCCCTATCGTCTGGGTAATGTCAGTCAGACGGGACCTACAGCTTAACGTGGAATTCGAACCACGTGTATGCACTAGTTCATCCTTTTTACTCCACCACAGGTACTCGGTCCTCGGCGCCCCTCTTTCTCTAGGTTCCGATATTAGGGTTCACTAGGAAAAGTCTTTATCTATCAAAAGAAAGCTTTAAAAATTCTACTAAACATGAGTTATAGGTATATAGAGTTGTCGTGGAGTATTTAAGACTTAAAAATTGTTAACAACTCCGGGTATTTATTTTTATGAATGAATTTTGTTTTTCAGAAAGAATCAATTCGCTCATTTAAAAAAAAATACACACATCATACGAGAGGTAAACTTTTTTCCAAAACAACACAGCTATCACTATGCTGCCATCATCTTTTTTAATATATTGCCACAGCATATAAAGTGTATAAATAATTTCAAAAAAGAATTATTTGTTTATATTAATAATATTGATTCAGGAATATCTTAATTATAAAAAACAAAATTTGTAATTAGTACCTAATGTACCTAATGGTATAAATTAAGCGTATTTTACAATTTATTGTTGTTTGTAAGATTTATAATATGTATTTTTGTAAAAAAAATTTTTGACGTATTTCAAACTTTGTAAATTTTACTAATTTGTTTTGAAATAAATTCATATCTATCTATCTAGCTAATAGTATACTGTTTGTCGTTTGTAAAACTACCATTTTCCTACGACCACCTATGAAAATGAGAAAAAAAAGCACGGTTAACTTGGCTCGAAAAAATAAATACAAGGCACACTATTTAATTTAAGCATATGATTATATGATGCCAATTTGACAGACCACACCTATTTATTAAAAAGAACAAATTTTAGAAAGCAGTTTAGTTTATTTATCACGTATTTGTCGAGTGATTCAGAATTAGAGTGTGAAAATACGCCATCTGAAATTATAAAAAAGTTAAGAATATACTGGAAAATGTATTACCAGTCAAAACAAGCCCCGCTGAAGAAAATGTCATATACTTATTAAACTTAAGCAAAAAATGTTTATGGGTCGCCATAGCCTAGAGACTAGAGCCATGACCTACGAATCGAAAGATCCCAGGTTCAAATCCCATCAGGAGCACTTGACTTTTTTTTATGAAAACATTAAATAATTTATAGAATTATTTTGAATTGAAATCTTCCTTGTTGGGTAAATTTTTTAAATTTATTTTTAATGCATCTTTCCTTGATTAAATAAAAAAAATCATTCAAGAAGGAAGATTTCAATTCAAAATAATTTTATAATTTATTTAATGTTTTTATAAAAAAAAGTCAAGTACTCCTGATGGAATTTGAACCTGTGACCTTTCGAACTATTAAATTGGCATCATATGTTTAAATTAAATAGTGTGCCTTGTATTTCCACTCTAGAGTTGAAATTTTTTTTTTGAGCTCTAGAGTTGAAAATTTTTTTTTTCACAAATCAAAGGTTTTTTTAATAATTCTTTGTGGTCGTAGGAAAAATAGTGTACATTACTCGTGTGAAAGTGATTATTCTAAAACTCGGAGAATTTCCGCACTCGGCTGACGCCTCGTGCTAAATATCTCCTCGTTTGAAAAGTATCTTTTTCATCACTTGTTATGTAATATACTATTGTTTTTAAAATGTTGTGATGTAAAACAAATAAAGCAATGCAAGTTTAAAAAGTCTTCTATCATTCATGAAAACAAAATGTCGTAGAATTTGGTAGAGTGCAACTTTTTTCTAATTTAACCATGTCTGTATCTTATAGGGTTTACGAGATCCCTATAAAGTGCATGCTTATCTGAAACACACTGTATACAGTGTGTTCTAAATTGATAGAAAATTGTGTTCTTATTATTATTGACAGTGTCCTAATAAATAATATGTCTGTCTGCGGTGAGTATTTTTTAATATTAGAAGGAAATAAATACACATTTTTTGAGCTGTTAATTTGTTTTAGGTCGCAGAGTGCCAAAACGAAGGACGTGAATGTATTATGGTTACCAGTGGAGCAGTGGCTTTTGGCAAACAAAAACTTACTCAAGAACTACTCATGTCTTTGTCGATGAGGGAAACTCTGTCACCCACTGATCATACCAGAGAGGTGAGTTCGTTATTCATGTTCCATGGGGGCATTTTTTTACGCGAGCTCAGATTTCTGGTGCACGCCTCTTTTGTGGACGCGTTTTTTGTTGCCTTTCGCGTGTGATTTTCTAAATACATTGTTTTATAAGAACCGGCTTATGCATCGATGGCGGCTGATGCATAAAAGCGCACATTAAGAACAATGTATTTAGAAAACGCCGTGTTTTTTTTTTTATCGCGACGACGACAGGCAACAAAAAACGCCTGCATATTAGTGGCCGGTTTGATGGATTTATCCATCAAAATAATATACCGGGTGATTTACGAGGAGCTTGCATTATAACTTTTGAGGAAACTATACTGAAAATATTTTTTTGAAAATCTGTAGGTTTAAGTTTATCGATATGCTCTCTTAAACTAACATATTAACATATTTCTGTCACTTCCGGTTATACCAGAAGTAGCTTCAACTTTCATCTTTTAAATACAATATAGCATTTTTTATTATAATTTTGGTTAAAATTTAATTACATTTTATGGAACACGTTTTTTACCCGAGTCCACTAATTTCTGAGATATCTGCATACTTTGTAATTATTTCATAAATGTATACACTATGTTTTTAGCTATATCTTTCACGGCATATTTCATAAAACGATGTTTGTGTAAATTGGCTATAGCTAATAGTTCCTTCTTAATTAAATTATCTTCTTTTTTTCTTTGGTTAGTTATTATAAATAACACTGGTTAACAAGATTTTTGTCCCAAGCGCAAAAATGTCTGATTTCAATATAATTTTGCATGCTGAAATCAATCATGTTTTCAGAATTTCTCCATCACCCTTAGTTTTTATGTTCCAGTATATGTGATTATTTACCTATAAAATGCACGCATAGGTCTGTGCTATAAGAGTCATCTAACAAAAAACTTGTGTCAGGCATTGCAGATTCGTCTTCTTGTGCGCCGCATCTTCTAAGTCAAGAAGAACTTAACGACCTTGTCCGCGATTTAAACTTGTCTAAGAAGCAAGCCGAACTTCTAGGTTCTAGATTAAAAGACTGGAATCTTCTACAGAGTGGCACAAAAGTTGCTTTTTATCGTAAGCGCCATGCAGAGTTTGAAGAATTCTTCTCTATGGAAGACGGGCTTGTATTTTGTAATGATGTATGCTCTGTTATGAAGGCACTTGGGCATGACTATGATACAAATGAGTGGCGTTTGTTCATTGACTCTTCCAAATCAAGCTTGAAAGCGGTACTACTCCACAATGGAAATAAGTTCCCCTCTGTTCCTTTGGCTCATGCAGGCAACATGAAAGAATCATATGACAACATGAAGCTTCTTTTGGAAAAAATTAAATATATAGACTTTAAATGGAATATTTGTGGCGATTTGAAAGTTGTTTCACTTTTGCTCGGCATGCAACTCGGTTACACAAAGTATTGTTGTTTCCTATGCGAATGGGACAGTCGAGATAGGAAAAATCACTATGAAAAGAAAGAGTGGCCTAAACGAACTTCCCTGACACCAGGAAATAAGAATGTCAGTGGTATCCCACTTGTTGATCCCCAAAAAATGTATTTACCACCTTTGCACATTAAGCTTGGGTTAATGAAGAATTTTGTTAAAGGTATGGATAAAACTAACAGTGCGTTTGCATATGTGAGAAGTAAGTTCCCTAAAATCAGTGATGCCAAGATAAAGGAAGGTATTTTTGTGCGACCTCAGATCAGAGAGCTACTTCGAGATGAAAACTTTAGTGAGGCTCTGAATGGAGTTGAAAAAGCAGCATGGTTTTCTTTCAAGGACATTTGCAACGGTTTCTTGGGAAATCGTAAATCCGAAAATTACGTAGAGAATGTTAACAATTTATTTCACCAGGACATTCTGGACATGGAGAAGAGACACCAAGGCAAATGGAGCCCCGCTATGTTGGCAGACTATTGCTGGACGCTGAAGAGAGATGTTTCTGATGCAAAGTACAGTCGAAAGTCATATATGACCACATTTTCTAAGTAAATATATCACTTTGTACTTTATTTTTTCATAACTTATACCCATATTATAATATATACGTTCACAAAAATTCATTGCTTTGTCACTTTAAAACCCTGCGTGATGGAAAAATTCTGAAAACATATATGAAATATGTTTAAAAAGTACTACCAAGTACACCCACTTCAGCTCGTGGGACAAAAAAAATCTTAAATTTTGTTGACCAGTGTAATTTATTGCACAAAATTGACCTGCGCCTATGGTCGACACCGAAATTGAGCCGAACTGGACGGTATTTCCCATTTGATTACTCTACACCGTTCTGAAATAGACTATAGTTCGTTTATGTATATTGTCTTGTATTAAAGAACAATGACTTCAACAGTCCAAGAAATGGCATAACTATGCATTAAACTGCATTTTCATATACCATAAAAGTTTGCCCGGCCTGTAACAAAACTCACGAGCAGCGCGGCCGCGCCTGATATTTCGGTTCCTAACTTGTATACCTTCAAACTTGTGACTTTCGATAGTATTCGCGTGGATACTTACTATTTTATTACGACGTCACTCTCAATAATACTATGTTGGCAAATTAGGTTTTCCACTTAAAGATATTTAGATTTGTTATTTTATATTAGCGTACTATAAATAATTACAAAATCAGCAATATTGTAATCTAAACAATACAAAGTACATTTTTTTTTGTACAAGGATCCTTCTCAGAAATTCTAAAAGGGTTTTCTATCTTTCGTGGATTGATTTATTATTAAAATACTAATAAACCTGTTAAGTTATTTAAAAAATATATGATTTATTACAAAATATGTCGAAATATTATGGTGCATAATCAATCTCATAGAACATAATTATCGTCA
This sequence comes from Polydrusus cervinus, assembly GCA_935413205.1. Lineage (NCBI taxonomy): Eukaryota > Metazoa > Arthropoda > Insecta > Coleoptera > Curculionidae > Polydrusus > Polydrusus cervinus. The sequence goes on along the minus strand of OW284519.1, from coordinate 11,621,136 downwards.
TAGAAATAGAAAATTTGTGTTACAATAAAAAAAATATTCAATATTTCCTCGATTATACAATAAGGTTTTGTTTCAAGTAAGAAAAAATGGGGAGAAATAATACTCTAAGTCAACCTTCACTAAGATATATTCAATAAGAAGCCTCTATTTTATTGTACTCTACATTTTAGAAGAGAAAAATAGGTTATGTTGAAATAAATATTAGGAAGTTGTGCAGCATAGAGCATTTAAGAACGTTATTTTTTTAAAGAAAAGTGATAAAGAACTTCCATAGAAGTAGGGGAGAAAAACATACCACCAAGTTATATAGAGAAAGATGGGAGAATGGTCGATAAAGGATATTTTAAAGTGACGAAATGAGAAATGTTAGGTGAGAATGATATTGAAACTCAACAGCAACTTCAATGGTGGACCAAATCCTTCACCTGATATTATTAGAAGACTAAATAAAAATTATTGCTTAAAACATTTCCCTTATAAATATCACTATGGAGTATCCATGTACATTTGTTTTCATGGCAATAAAATAAAATCAATAAATGTAATAACACATCTTTAGATAAAAAACATAAACAATATTAATTCATTTTATTTAGAAGAAACTAATCATCAAGAAGTTGAAAAAATGATTGATAGTTTGAAATTGAAAAAATCTCCTGGTGCCGATGGTATCACTACTGAAATATTAAAAACTATTAAAACTACTATTTCAAAACCACTTACATTTCTAAAAAATAATATTTTTAAAACAAGTATATATCCAGAAGCTTTTAAAATTGGTGTTATAAAACATATCTTTAAAAATGGAGATTTAAATAAAATTAATAATTATAGACCTATAACATTAATATCTTCATTAGCCAAAGTATTTGAAAAAATTTTAAAAGCAAGAATTGAAAATTATTTAGAAAGAATAAATTTTATTTCTAATAAACAATTTGGGTTTCAAAAAAATAAATCGACACAAAATGCTATTTGCTATTTAACAGAACAAATATATGATGCATTAGATAATAAAAAACCTTCTATTTGTATTTTTCTGGATTTAGCAAAAGCATTAAATACAGTTAGTCATGATTTATTGTTGGAAAAAATTGAAAATATTGGATTTAGAGGAAAACAATTTGAATTAATTAAAAATTATCTAAAAGATAGACCAACTTATGTTCAAATAGATACAGAAAAAAGCTATCCTAAAGTAATTAAATATGGTGTTCCCCAAGGAACAATTTTAGGACCATTATTTTTTAATATCTATCTTAATGATTTATTTAATGTGATGTGATGGAGAAATTCATAGTTTCGCAGATGATACTGCAATTTTTTATACAGATACGAATTGGGGTAACTTAAATAACAAAATTAAAAAGATTTTAAAATAATAAAAAATTGGTTTGATAAAAATTTATTAACCATTAATTTTGATAAAACCAATTATCTACCTTTCACTTTAAATCCAAATAACGTACCACAAAATATAAATAGTAATAAAATAACTGATGACATTGAAATTTTAAAAGTTAATCAAGTAAAATATTTAGGAATAATCTTTGACAGTAAATTAAATTGGAATTTTCACATAGAATATTTGATTAAAAAATTAAGAAGTTTACTACCTATTTTTAGAAACATTAAAAAAATTTTGAACGTAAAACAACTGGAAATATTATATTATGCTTTAGTTAAAACTCATTTAAATTACGGAATTTTAGGTTGGGGAGGAATAAATAGAACTTTAGTTAAAAAATTAGAAATATTACAGAAAAGATTTCTAAAAATTATATTTAATAAAGATTATCTTTATCCTTCAATAAAATTATATTCTGAAACAAAGAAAATGAACATTAGACAACTTTACATTTACAATATCTTAATATATATATTTAAAAATAGAAATCTTATATAATTTAAAAACCATAATCATAATACACGTCATAAAAATGAAATAACCATAAAACCTAAAATAAATAAGTCTATAGGACAAAAAAATTTCAAATATTTATGTTTTTATTTAAACGATTATTTACCAACAAAAATTAAAAAATATATTTCATTAAAAAATATAAAGTCGAAATAAAAGCATGGATATTGGAAACGGATAATTTAAAAATATTTTTGGAAATGTTTTAATTGATATTGTTATGAATAATATATTTTTCAAAATTTAATTATACCTATATCTTCAAAAAAACTGCGTTTATATTTATATACATATATTAAAAAGTTTTTTTTATTTACAATTTAACTTTTATATAATATTAACAAATATTTAAACAAAATATTTTAATATTCTCATATATTTATAATTTAAAATATTAAGATTTGCCCCTAACAAGCACGTCTTCAGGGGATCAAAGAAGAAGTTTATTAAGGAAGATAAAGAAACAAATTTATTATATTATAAATATTGAAAATAAACTCTTAATAATAATAATAACAATAAGCTTGAAAAAATCGTATTTAAAGAAAAACTTGATATTATAAGAAAACGCGTTGATATAGGTATAGAAAAGGTTATGGCAATTTTAAGGAGCAGTTAATTTATCATTATATAAAATAAAAATATACCTACAGGGTGTTTCATTTAAAATAAGAAAGTTTTTAATGTTTAAAGTTTTTTATAATGAGTCCTTAATTGTGACCTTTTATTATGCCAAGTTTAATTATTTTTTAAGATTTGTTGATTCCTTAACTATTCAATAACAAAAAAAACTTAGTCCAGGAGCTAAGGTAAAAAATATATACGGATCATTCCATCGCTATGTATTTACGAAATAATTACCAAATATGCAGATACCTCAGAAATTAGTATACTTAGTTAAAAACGTGCTCCATAAAATTTAATGGAAAAAACCAAAAATATAATAAAAAATGCTATATTGTATTTAAAAAATGAAAGTTGAAGCTATTTTCGGTATAACCGGAAGTGACAGAAACATGTTAATATTTTAGTTTAAGAGAGCATATCGATAAACTTAAACCTACATATTTTCAAAAAAATATTTTCAGTACTTTCCTCAAAAGTTCTAAAGCAAGCTCGTCGTGAATCACCCGGTATACATGATTTTTCAAATACTTACTATCGTTAACAGACGTCGTAATACACATATAACACGACAACTGATAGTACATCTGTCTAACCAGCACATATAATTTTGATTTTGCACTACTTGACAAAAATGGAAGATGCTGGCCCACCCGGCATCGCCCGGTGAGATACCATTGCATCAGTTTACGCGGCGTGAAGTTGCTCTTTGAGTTAACGTTTCGTCGCTGTGCTGATGTTTCCAGTTTCCAGGGTGGGGCCGTATGAAAGAAGCATGATGGAAGCTCCAAGATCAAAATATTCCGGAGGTAAACTCGCCCCCCGATCGGATCTCCGGGTGGGGGCTGGTCCTGTGGCTTCATCAAGCGAAATTAATGAATTATCCACCATTTCCGACAATTTACTGGGTTCCTCCAACAACACTCAACAAGGAAATGGTGTGGCGCCTGCAGTTGCTAACAGACCCAAAAGTAACAACTTCAAAATTGATTTCTGCAATATTAGAGGGCTTAACACTAACATCAATTCAGTCCACCAGCACTTACAATCTTCCAAGCCTCATGTGCTTGCACTGACCGAGACAAAAGTCAGAGCGTCAACGAACACCGTCAGCTATTTATATCCTGGATATGATTTTCACTTCCGTTTTAGACGCAACTTTGGGGTCTGTCTGTTCATTCGAGATGATCTTTGCTGCCAACGGGAGGAGATACTGGAACCGAAAGACTTTGATGTAATGTGGTTTAAAATATCTTCACAAAAAATTACTAAGTTTATATGCTGCCTTTACCGTCCTCCAAGCGACATGCATTACAGGGCCCTCTTCTCATCACTAGCCAACACAATCGACTTTTGCAAACCAATCATCCGAATGCCGAAGTTGCTATCTTTGGCGACTTTAACGTCCACAATGTCAACTGGCTTAAATACTCAAACACCAACGATGAGCAAGGCCGCGAGGCCGAATCTTTTGCGATCAGTTCTGGTCTAACTCAACTCGTAGAAGAACCAACGCGGGTTCCAGACCAAGCTGGGGATTTTGCTAGTCTTTTAGATCTCTTTTTAACTTCAAATCCAGACCTCTATACGGTCACCGTACAACCACCATTGGGCTCTTCCGATCACAAACTTATTTCAACCCTAAGCGAGCTGCCAATAAGTTCTGAACAACCTCCTAAACCCCGTAAGATTTGGCACTATACATCAGCTAAGTGGGAAGACCTGAAGGACCATTTTCGCAACTTTCCCTGGCTAAGCGTATGCTTTTCTTCGGATGATCCATCTGTCTGTGCAAAGGAGGTCTCCGACGTCATTCTAACTAGCATGGAGGCCTTTATTCTTTTCTCCAGAAAGCGCCCTTCCAACGGCAAGCCCTGGTTTAGCAAGAATTGCGAGCGTGCTGTCAGATCTAAAAACCTGGCTAACCGACAGTGGCGTAAAAACCCTACTCCTGAAAATCGCGCCATCTTTGTTACCACCCAAAACCAATGTAAGCAAATGATAGACCAAAGCAAAGAAGCTCATAACGAGAGAATCAAAAACAAACTTCTTGCCAGTCCTAACGGATCAAGGTCCTTTTGGTCAGTCGCTAAGGCCGTCAGCCAAAACTTTACAAAGTCAACTGTTCCACCTCTAACACGTTCAGACGGCACAATAGCAACCACAGCCGGGGATAAAGCAAACCTACTTGCTGCACTGTTTTCCTCGCATTCCACTGTAGACTTTCAGGGAAAATCACCACCCAACATTCCCTCAGTTCAATCGCAAATGTCTGAAATCGTGTTCCGTCAGCGTCTTGTTAAACGGATTCTTAAAGGACTCGACGTCAATAAAGCTTCTGGTCCAGACGAAATTCCTATCATTGTTCTCAAGACATGCGCCGATGAACTTACACCAGTATTTTGTAGACTTTTCAACTTATCCTACAAAAAAGGAATATTTCCATCCTGCTGGAAGTAGGCGCGTGTCCAGCCCATTCCAAAGAAAGGTAAAAAGACCCTGCCAAGCAACTACCGACTCGTCGCATTGCTTTCAGTAATTTCAAAAGTAATGGAGACAGCTATTAACCAACAACTCCTAAAGTATCTGGAAGGGCTTAACATTATCAGCGACCATCAATACGGTTTTCGAAAGTCCAGATCAACAGGTGACCTTTTGGCATATGTCACTCATCTTTGGAGCAACACCATCGAACATCATGGAGAATCCCGGGCTGTTGCACTGGACATCTCTAGGGCTTTTGATCGTGTTTGGCACGATGGGCTTCTAAGTAAATTGCGATCCTACGGTATGCCTAATGGATTTTGTTTATGGTTAACCAGCTTCCTTAAGAACCGTTCTCTGCAAGTGGCGATTGACGGGTTTCTCTCAGACACCTTCACCATCAATGCCGGTGTTCCTCAAGGGTCCATATTGTCGCCTACCCTCTTTTTACTGTATATTAACGACCTTCTAGTGAAAACCCAAAATCCAATTTATAGCTTTGCTGATGACAGCACACTTGTCTCATCTTTTACCTTACATCCGCTGCCGACGCACATCTTCGCAGGCAGCATGAAGTATTGCGCCTCAACAATGACCTGGAAGAAATTTTGGCTTGGGGTGACAGTAACCAAGTCGAATTTAATGCTAAGAAAATCCAGGCAGCAGTCTTCTCTAAAAAGGTTAACATTGCAGAACCGGATATAGTCATGGCAGGACACGCAATTCCCCTGGCACCGTCTATTAATTTGCTGGGGGTCAATCTGGGAGGTAATATGTCTTGGCATGCTCACGTTGCCGCAATTGCCATGGCAGCTGCACAGAAACTTGGTGTACTTTTCCGCACCAAAAGGTTGTACACACCTCATCAACTTTTGACACTCTACAAAGCCCAGATTCGACCATCATTAGAATATTGCTCTCATGTCTGGAGCTCTGCACCCAAGCACACCCTTCGGCTACTGGATTCCATTCAAAGGAGAGCCGTTCGTCTGATCGGCGACCCCGAGCTGACCAAGACCCTCGATAGCCTGGAGCATCGAAGACAGGTTGGTGATTTGGCTCTCTTTTACAGATATTTCCATGGCAGGTGTTCGACTGACATTGCCCACTTGATTCCACCTAGAGCAATGCAAAACAGAAATACACGGCGAACCGCTGCCGCTCATCCATATGTTGTTCAGCTTAGTACTCCTCGAACTTCATTGTTCAAGAATTCTTTCATCTGGAGAACGTCATCTTTGTGGAATGATCTTCCTGAGGTCGTGTTTCCCAATGAATACAATCTTCAACGTTTCAAGACCAACGTTAATCGCTTTCTTCGCACACGCACCGCTCCCAGAGCGCCCTAAAGGATTTTTCCTACAGTGCAAGTGTTTTATCATAAAAAAAAAAAGAAATGTTTTTAATAATATACTTCACTACTGATGTTGCTGCTCAGTTTCAATATCATTCTCACCTTACGTTTCTCATTTCTTCACTTTAAAATACCCTTTATAAACCATTCTCCCATCTTTATCTATTGAACTTGGTAGTATCTTTTTCTCCCCTACTTCTATGGAAGTTCTTCATCACCTTTCTTTAACCAATTAACTTCCTCAAAAGCTCTATGTGGGTGTCACTCAAAATTTCCTAATATTAATTCCAACATAAGCTATACTTCTCCTGAAGATGAACATTTATACGTTCGAAACATGTAGAGAACAATAAAATAAAGGTTTCTTATTGAATATATTTTACTGAAGGTTGACTTAGAGTATTATTTCTCCACATTAAACTTGCCACTTCACTTCAAGTATGGTACTTCTTTAAAGAAAAAATATTTTGGTTTAAAACTTTTAAACAAGGGCGTCATTTTCAAATAATACGAATCGATTTTTCCCGGTGCCGGTGAATAAAAATGTGTTTTATAATTTTGAAGTAAGGCAGGTATCGCGTTATGTAACTAAATTAGAATTTAATGCGCATTTAAACTTGTTTGCATAAACAATATGTTGCTTGAAACTCATTTGGGTAAAGATCGACTTAAGACGTTTCTTTCTTTCTATGACTATTTCAAACTGCATTTCGAAACAGTTTTAAAATGGTTTTGAAGTAAATAGAAACAATTAGCTATTGTATTTTAGGACGCCCCGACTCTTTTGGAACCCCGTGCGGCCGCTGCAGTCGGCCAATCAGGACTTATGTCTCTCTACGACGCCATGTTTTCTCAATACGGCGTCAAGATTGCTCAAGTCTTGGTCACCAAAGCTGATTTTTACAACGAGGAGACCAGAAGGAACCTTATCAGCACGTTGTCTGAACTGATCAGCTTGAATATTGTTCCTATTATCAATACGAATGACGCCGTGTCACCCCCGCCACAAGTTGATGAACCAATCGGAGGTTAGTATATATTATAGAGAACTTTTCAAGTGCTCCTTTAGTATTTCTAAACGTAATTTTGGTATATAACATTAATATTAATATTTTAGCTAAACCGGGTAAACGAGGAATATCCCTTAAAGACAACGATTCACTAGCCGCTATGTTGGCAGCTGAGATCCAGTCAGACCTTTTGATCCTCATGTCAGACGTGGACGGTATCTATAACAAGCCCCCGTGGGAGCCTGGCGCGAGGTTCCTGCACACTTTTTCCTCTGAACAAAGACAGAGCATTGAATTTGGTCAGAAGAGTAAAGTGGGTACCGGCGGTATGGATTCTAAGGTTAATAGTGCTATATGGGCTTTAGACAGAGGTAAGACATACTTTCTTTAACTGAACAGTTAGGAAAAACTCTAATCAGTCCAATCAATATTACTCTTGTTTCCCCTGCTGGTATGAGGTCACCCATCCTAGCACATTGTATCTAATGTCCATAAATCCAGAGCTGTGAAAGTTACTTCAGAAAAGTAACTAGTTACTTTTTCGATACTTTTGCACAAATGTATCTAGATACTTATAAGGAATAGTTACTTTTACCTAAAAGTAACTTAGTTCTTAGTTACTTAGTTAAAGTAACTAGTTATAGTAACTAAGATACTTTTACAGTAACTAGTTACATTGATTGTAACTACGATAATTTAAAAGTAACTAAGATACTTTTAAAGTAACTAGTTACTTTGATTGTAACTAGTTACTAAAAATAACCAAGACACTTTTGAGTAACTAGTTATTTTAATTGTAACTACGAAACTCTAAAAGTTACTAAGATGCTTTTGAACTAGATACCATAAATTTACCAGGTAGTGATAACTTATTTTCCTGTACACACTACCACTATTACCATCAGAAAACTAAACTAAGAAGTGTTAATTCGAACAACGAACAAGTGGAATAAAATGCTTTCCAAGAAATTTCGCGTTTCAACCAGTTTGCTGTATGTCGCTCGCGACTCGTCACTCGTCCCTTCGTGAAAATCTGATTAACGGGCGCCGATCGTCCCTTGGTCATCATCTGATGGACGGCACGTGTGCATGATTGGTATCCTAGAAGAACTTTAAAAGTACCTAACTTAGTTACTTTAAAAGTAACTTAGTTACTTTAAAAGGAACTTAGTTACTATGAAAGTATCTAGTTACTTTTTAAGTGTATAGTTACTCCTAAAAAGTAACTAGATACAAGTTACTTTTCAAAAGTAACGAAGTTGCAGTTACTTTTAGCATGATTCAAAAAAGAACTAAGTTACTAAGTATCTAGTTACTTAAGTTACTCACAGCTCTGCATACATCCATGTCTTAGGAGTTTTTCGCTTTTAAGTCAAGTAAAGTTTTGGTGGTATGTGAGCAAGCTCAGGCTTCTAGGCAGCGTAGCGCTTCATCTTCCATACTTTAATCCATTAAACATTGTGATACACCATACCCCTCCTGCATGCTATAAGCTGGCAGGTGGGCCAAAAGAAAGAAAGCAAATATTTATAATTATTATCAAATACATCTAGTCAATTTATAACTAATAATATATTTTTAGGCGTATCTGTTGTGATTTGTAATGGCATGGCTAAAGAAGCAATAAAGACCATTTTGTCCGGAAGAAAAATTGGTACCTTCTTCACAGACTGTGCAAACGTTGGTGCCTTACCTACAGAGATTATTGCTGAAAATGGTACGTATAAGGATAAAAGATCAAAAGTGACATCTAAAAAAGCGTTATCCCTGTCAAAACCTTCTGCTCTGCTAAAAATTTTCCTGACTACATTTTATGCCTTGATAAAGAGTGACTTCTAAAAAAAAGTTGTGCTTAAATCCAGAATGCCCAAAATTTAGACCAATGGGTGTAAGTCGCTAGAAAGACCATTTTTTACCGTTAATTTAAGACCTGCACATGACCGTACTTGCCTCTACTAAAAATAAAGCTTCTATAATTAACATACACTTAAGGTAAAAACCATATTAATAATGGCAATGATAATATTAGGAGTAGGTATAAAAAGAATTCTACCTTGGAAAATTTAGAAGAACAAAAAATTAAAGGTTAGTTTTTTCCAATTGATTACGATTAAGGATTATAATAAAAAATATATATAACACCCAAATAAAAAGGCACTATACAAAGTTATCCAAATTAAGTGTCCTCCATTAGTAACTTTGTTATAGCACTTAGAAGTTGATAAGTATATATTAAGTGTAGTTATGGGCAGGTGCGCCATCTTATAAGATCCAGTTCGTCTAAGAAATTATTCAAAATTTCAGTCATAAATTCCACGTATCTTTCACCAGTTAAAGCGCCCTCATAAAAAAATGGACCAACAATTCTTGAACCAATTAAACCCCAACAAACGTTAAAACTAAAACTGACTTGTGGAGCTCGTGGATGTACTAAGAAAAGATTTTCCCGGGACCAGTAAAGATGATTTTTCTATTGTGCATTCCAGAACTTGAGAAATTGAATTCATCTGTCCATAAATATACAGAAAAATTATGTACATTTTGGCGACAGAAGTTAAGATACCAATGGCAAAAAATTAGTCTTCTCTCTGGATCCCCTGCCAAAAGAGCTTGAACTGGGCGGTACTTGTAGGGAATAAATTTGTGCTTTTTTAAAATCCTATGAACAGTCAGAAGACAAATTAGAGTCCTTGACAATATCTGCAATGGAATTCTCACGAAAGGCTTCAAAATATGCCATAACTTTAATTTCCGTAGCCTCGCTTATTATAAATTTATTTTTTGTTCTTGTTTTGGCAATAATACTTTCATTGTCTCTTAATTTTCGGTAGAGTCTTAGAAAACATCGCTTATTCGGTTGAATGCGAAGTGGATATACCTCAGAGTAGTATTCTCTTGCTCCCGAATAGAATTTCTCTACACTAAAGTTTCTAACATATCACATTTTTCTGCATGGATAGAAACTATATTTTTTTCAATAATAACTGACACAACAAAACTTATAAACGAAAAAAGAATAAAACCGTACTTACTTTAAAAGAAAAGTCATTATAAACTTTTTGTTTAAAATTTAAAGCTTCAACAGATAAAAATATAACATACAGGGGTTTCCATTAAAAAAAATGCATTTTACTTCTAATCTCAAAAACCCCATGTTTTACTGTTTTTTCATTCTTTCATCTTAACGAGCTGTAAAAATACTACTAGTTTGCTAATTTGAACAATGTTGTATCTTTAAAAATAACAAAGTTATCAATGGTGGACACTTAATTTGGATAACACTGTAAATTATTCATCGTTATCGTCTTTATAGCAAGAGTTGGAGGGCGTATTCTCCAAACCCTCACCCCAGATCAAAGAGCTTCATGCGTCCACACCCTTGCCGATCTCCTAGTATCAAAACAATCCCAAATTCTTGATGCGAACAAGAAAGATTTGGAGGAAGCGACAAGGTCTGGGTTAGATAAGCCATTGTTGTCCAGGCTGTCGTTAACTCCAGCAAAGCTAAAGAATTTAGCAATTGGTCTGAAGCAGATTGCTGATTCTAGTCATAATAATGTTGGGAGAGTGTTAAGGCGGACAAAGTAAGTAATGGACTTTTGGATATTATAAACTAGAGTTTTTTGTGTATTTACCAATTTAAAAAAAAAAGAAGCTAAAACTTCATGGACGGTGTTTATTGATATATTTTTGAAATAACCAAATATATACTTGAATTTTAAGCACTTGCTATTGTATCTTCTTTTAAATCGTTACTACTTGCTACTTGACAAGTTTCGTAGTTGTATTTAAAATATGAATTTCTTTAAAAAGAAACTGTTTACAGGTTAGCTGACGGTTTAGAACTGAAACAAATCACAGTACCCATAGGTGTTCTTCTAGTCATATTTGAATCTAGACCTGACAGTTTACCCCAAGTAGCAGCTTTAGCTATTGCGTCAGGAAACGGCCTGCTTCTTAAGGGTGAGTCAGAATTAAATAGAAAATACAGAACAGAATGCTGTGAATAATTGTGTAGAACATAATACTTATACATTTTATTTAGGTGGAAAGGAAGCAGCTCACAGTAACAAGGCTCTTATGGAATTAGTAAAAGAAGCTTTAAGTACTATTGGAGCTACTAACGCTCTCTCGTTGGTAAGTATTATTACGAGAAATCTCAAGTAATTATTGCTGGAAAACTATGTGCTGTACAGTTTCCCTGACTTGTCCGCATAATCTGCAATCAAGGTCTCCATTGTACAGTTGCATTCTGTGCAGGTGGTTCTTGACAGCCATGTCTCCTGTCAGAGATCCTGTAATGGTTTTCTACTAATTTCTGTTCATTTGAAGCAACTGTTTTGTAAGTCTTGGGTTTGGATCCCCAATGATGCTATTACTGTGGTGTAATCCCTGTCTGTTGTCCAATGGATTTTGTGTTCACTCCTGATCTATGCCTTGTAGTATTACAATGTCTAATAGTATATTACATAACAAATAATGAAAGTGATACTTTTCAAACGAGGATACATTTAGCACGAGGCGTCAGCCGAGTGCGGAAATTCTCCGAGTTTTAGAATAATAATTTTCACACAAGTAATGTACACTATTTTTCCTACGACCACAAAGAATTATTAAAAGAGCCTTTGAAAAAAATAGATCAATGTTAGTGTTGAAATTTGTATACTTCGGATTATGTTCCACTTAATATCTGGTTTCATAGTTTGTCAATAGGCTTTTTCTTTATTTGTAGTTTACTATACCTATCATAGGAAGAACTAATCCTGAATTGACTTCTAGATTAACCACCCAACAAGGAAAATTTCAATTCAAAATAATTCTATAAATTATTTAATGTTTTTATAAAAAAAAGTCAAATACTCCTGATGGGATTTGAACCTGCGACCTTGCGATCTGTAGGCTGGAGCTCTATTCTCTACGACTCTACGCTATTGCCACCGATAAACATTTGTTGTTTAATACATGACACTTTCAAACACGATTTGGTTTTTCTGATAATAGATTTCCCAGTATATTATTAACATTTTTCATAATTTCAAATGGCGTATTTTCACACTCTAATTCTGAATCACTTGACAAATACATGATAAATAAGTTAAACACTTTACAATTACTGCTTTCTAAAATGTGTTATTTTTAATAAATAGGGGTGGTCTGTCAAATCGTCACATATATTAAATTAAATAGTGTGCCGTGTATTCCAACACTTCGGTTAAAATATTTTCATTGAACAAGCGTGTGATATACGGCGCTTTCAAGCCAAATTAACCGTGTTTTTTTTTCTCATTTTCATAGGTAGTCGTAGGAAAGGATATTTAAGATCTATTGATAAAATATTTTTAGGTATCTACCAGAGAAGAAATAGGAGATCTCTTAACAATGGAGCAACACATTGATCTGATTATCCCAAGAGGGTCCAGTGAATTAGTAAGGAGTATTCAGGCACAGTCTCAACACATTCCAGTCTTGGGTCACGCTGAAGGTTTGTTACTACACGGATGATTAAATTATTGCCAGAAAGATTATCCATTCTCTTTTTTTAGGTATATGTCACGTTTTTGTTGACAAAGATGCTGATCTCAAAAAAGCTCTTAAGATAATTAGAGATTCAAAATGCGACTATCCAGCTGCATGTAATGCCATGGAAACCTTGCTGATCCACGAAGATCTTATGAATACAGATTTCTTCTCAGAAACATGTGATATGTTAAAGAAGGAGGGCGTTAAAATTAATGCAGGTAAGATATAATATTTCTAAATTTATATTTTCGTTATTTAACTAATAAAAAATAATGAAAACTTTTTTAAAGTGGAAAATGGACTTTTATTCCTATAATTTATTTCGCTAGAATTATATTGTCGAATTACAACAATTTTAAATTTAGGATTTTTTATTTTGAATGTCGTGTTGTGTCTTGCTACAAATCCTTTCACTTGCGCCCATATAAGTAAGTTATTGTTAGTAGGCTTTGAAAACCAAAGAAAGTTTATAGATACAAGATCAATTTGCACTTATTCTTATTGATGATGGGTTTTTAAGTTCGAAACGTGTTATTAATACTAAGGGTGATACGTCGTTCAATTATAAAGGAGGGGGGGGGGGGAGTTTTAAAATAATAAAACAAAATTTCCTGACTATTTAAAAAAGAAAAGTTGATGATAGTTTTGAAAAAATCTAATTGCACCAACTTGTAAAGGACAAAAAATGGTAATGAGATTGTAAACTTTATTTTAACATATCTCTTCAAATAATCAGACAAAAATAAAAACGATATAGCGAAAATTCGGTTTTGCCCAAATATCTTCGAAATTATTCGGGGTTTTTTAAATTTGAAAACACAATGGAGCAGAATTGAGTAGGGCGCAACTTTTTTCTAATTTAACCATCTCTGTATCTTATATGGTTTACGAGATCCCTGTAACTGCGTCCTTGTCTGGAACAGACATCCTGTATATTTTAATTTTTTAGTCAATCTGTTGTGTAATTATTTAGATTTTTAAATATTTGTAATAAAGTTAAATTATATTTTAATTTTCAAAATTTTTAACCCCTTTGGAGCACGATTTAGAGTTAAATAAATTACCCCAGTTCTATTTCTCCCATTAAATGACTGTAACAAAACGTAGAAAAATATTGGGGATCCCGTTTGAAAATTTAATATTTGTAGAATCTATATCTTATAAGCGTAATATCCTATTCACTTCTAAAAACACTTATTGATTGGAATTTAAATTGATTATATTGGTTTTGGATAGGAACAAAATACGTTTACATGTTTTAACAAGTATAAACACTTAATTTTTAGGTCCCACATTAAATAGAATGTTAACCTTCGGTCCACCTTTAGCAAAAACTATGAAACACGAATATGGCTCACTAGAATGCTGCATAGAAGTAGTCAAAGGACTGGATGAAGCCATTGAACATATCCATACGTATGGCAGTAGTCACACCGACGTAATTATTACAGAAAATAGTAAGTATTAAATTGGCAGTATAGTCATACAGACGAAATAATTACAGAACTTAGTAGTATTGAATTAAAATTTACATTGGACTTTTAATACCTACATAATTCAATGACCCTTCCCTTATTTTATCTTTATTACTGTTTACAGGTAGCCGAGCTGAAGACTTTCAGAAAAAAGTAGACAGTGCCTGTGTATTCCATAACGCCAGCTCAAGATTTGCTGACGGTTTCCGTTTTGGCTTAGGTTAGTATTTTTCTGTACGCGAAATTTTAAGAAAAAATTCAAAAATCGGCGCTTGCCATTGAGCATTTACGGTCTGATGACAAATTCAAGGAACTTAAAGAATATTTAAATCTTGTAATTGTTGATGATAAGACGTCCTTTAGATAGAGCATTTTTCTTAGCTACATCAACAAAATATGAAGAAAAATTACTTTCCACAAACCTCTCCAGATTATGCGACGAAACATATATACCTACAATATATTTGAATGATAGAAGTGTTTTGGACTTGCATTATCTTTATTTGTTTTAAATCAACGTCTCAACTGGTAAGCAGTGGCGGCTCGCGGTCTTAGAAAATGATGAAGAGCTAGGTATAGTGCGGATTACGTACAAACACACAATAAAAATTAAACTGTAGGTACGTTCACTACTGAATTAACGGAAAAATGAAAACAACACTTTTTAATCACGCAGTAAATTACGTAAAAATGATATCTATAACCGTAAGTTTTGCGAAGCCTCAAAATAAATACCTTAAGGTTAGGCGAACTAATACTAAAACAATGATGCATACGACTGATCTATATTTTTAAATTTCCCTTCATCTTAATGCAAATTTTTACATGCTGTGGCGTGACTGAAGTCACGTAACCATAGCAACGGTGAAAAGCCACTTGGACCTTGGGTGTACATCTTCACTTGCTACTTTCAGCTTACGGACTGAGGGTAGTGCACACATAACTTATTGGCGCGAAATTTATGTGTTTGATAAACGCATACCTATTCATTGTGCGTCTTGTTATTTAGGGTAAAGTGCGACCCTGTGCGAGAACAATATAGGACTATAAAGGTACATTATATATATTTTGAATTATGTAGGAGTATACAAGGGGGGATTAAAGCCACTACTAACTTATACACATTTTTTAAATGGGAGATATCTTTGTTTATTTATGAACTTTCTCAGGATGAAACCTTTGATGTTTTCTAAAGTACGTTAACGCCTAAATTTTGACGAATTGTATTTTCAAAATTATTACTTGTGTACGAAACAAGAGCTCACCGACAGCGTACTTCAATTAAAAGTTTATTTAGTGTTGCCATATTTTGTAATGTATCCGCGTGTTAACTTGCTTTCTAAGTTGACTGGATAGGTATATTGGTTAGAATTATTTTATGGTTAGAATAATGTCTATATCAGTCTATCATTTTTGAATGAAAGTTTATTCTACAGGGTCGTGCATCTCACCTCCCGTCTTCCCTAGCTCACTTAAAAATTAAGTTAATATTTTGACATTTTGCGGACTAGACCTGTATCCTAGGGCGCATTTCAGGAAAATATTTTTGTTTATACAGGGTGTTCCAAAAAAGCGTGACGTCATAAAGTTTAAACTTTTAAATAGTTAATAAATGACAAAAACATTTTTTTTTTGTAAAATGGGGTTTAGATAATACTAGGGGCTTCGACATTAATTTTGCCCTCATAAAATTTACATTTTTTAATAGTACTTTGGCATATTTATCTCAAAAACGCAAGAAAAGTGACATATAATATGCACTTCTTGTACCAAGCCACAGATACAGGGTGTAATTTTTAACTGGAATAAATTCAGTATTAGAAAGTCTCTTTATTTGCGAAGAAAATACGGGTGCCTTTATTTTTAGTTTGTTACACTTTTTTCGTCCCGTCATGAAATTTACCCCTCTTCTGGGGGTAGAAACCGCCCCTAACTTTTTTTAATTACTTAAATTTTTATTGCTACCATAATAATAAACAATAAAAATAGCTAAAAACTGATAACACCGACGAATTCTGAACTTAAGATTTTTGCAAATTACATAAAAAGCCGAAAATATTTATAAATATAATGTAATTTAATATAATTTATTTAATACCTAATATCGTTTTAAAACGACATGTAAACTTGTAAATACACCTACATCTTATTATTGTTTCGGACGACATGTAAACGCACATAATCTCGATTGACACCGGCGTTCGGCTTCTTTCGGTGATCCTTTCCGTCTGTTCCACAGACTCTTGTGTAGTGCACAGACACGGTCGGCTGGGGCGCGCCAAAATGCACGAGTGTTTATAATTATTATTGTCCATCGGAGCTATTATGCATAGATACATTTGGATTAAATTAATATTATCTATTGATTCGAACATAATTATTTTTTAAGAGCTAAAATGGTACCTGTATACATGAATATTTAATATTGTCAAAAAAATTTCCTTCTGGTTTTATTTTTTTTCTTCTACTTCACCTGACGAGCTGCCACCATAGACATATAAAGAGGAGACAAAACATTTCATTCATAAATACAATTTGTTTACAATCATTTATGTTTTTTTAGTTTTAAGTAAGTTGAAAAAGGATGGCATAAAAAATGGCAACGCTGTAACTTGACCGTCCCCTTAGCAGATTACCTTTACCAGTGGCGTGCGCCTTGTTTAGGGATTAGGGAAAAATAAAAGTCCATTAATTAAAAAATATTTATAATGTACTGTAAAATATTTTTTCTACCACTAACCTGGGAACTATTAGCCATAATTTACGCCATTTCTTGAATAAGAACAGAAATTTCTGTACAGGGTGTCCCATTTTCGACACTTTTATAGGGTATCTCCGTTATTGTTAGTGCTATCGAACTTCAATTCAATCAAATTCAAACTTAAAATGGTAAAATCAAAATTTGAAAATTTTCGCTTGCTTAAGAGATACGAGGGAAAATCGAAAAATTGACAATTTTAAAAGTACCCTATATTTTCGGAGTTAAAAGAGATACAGAAAAATATTTTATAAAAAAGTTTCTTTATAAGGATTGCTGAATAATCAGCCGGTTTCAGTATAAGTATACGGGGTCAGGTAAAAAAGTTATCGGACTTAACCTCATTTTTTTAAATGGAACACCCTGTATATTTTAATCTAAAAAGATAACATTTTAAAATCTCTTTTTTATTTCTTCGGTTTTTTCATTTTCAACATAATATGATATAATATTAAACTTTTCATAATGTTGATAAACCATTTTCACAAACGAATAGGTAAAAATAAAATTGACGAATGTTATTAACAACTAGACTGTTAACATAGTTGTTTCTAGGATATTAGCTTTTGTTTCATGGCCTACTGTGATTTATCTAATAAAGTTTTAATAAATCGCCTAGGAAACCAATATCATCCATAGTGTTATATATTTAGAAAGAGAATATAAAATGATATCTTTTTAGATTAAAATATACAGGCTGTTATATACATATATACTCCACTATTCAACGTATGAATATAACACACTATTTTAATATACTTTTGTGTGTGTAGGTAAATTATTGGCACTGGTTTAAACCCTATCATAAAATTAGTACTAACCTATAGTAATAAGTGTATTACTTTTATTCCAAATTGAAGCACTGATAAACATATTGCCAGTATACATCAACTAACCATGGTCAATATTTATTCAATGTATACCGGCATAGCGCTTCAATTCGGAATAAAAATACTATACCAAGTTCTAGTAAAACCCTTTCATAATATATTTTCTTTTAGACAGGAAACCTCTCTAACATTAAAATAATTTTACAGTAATGCCACAACAATATTATGAAGTAGGTATTTAAAATTCACGAAAATTGTAATTTTTTTCAAAAAAATAAATATACCTACATAATATTCTAGATGTATGATAACATTTAATCAAATCCTGCATTTAATGTAAAGTAATAAGACATAGTACAGACATAGAATGTCTATGTGTGTACTGCAATATATTAGTAAATAACTACGTGCATTAAAAAAGGTGTAGAGGGTAAAGAAAAGCTTTAAACTGGGAAATCTAGATTAGAATTTTACAATAATATCTATATTCCTTGTTTAATCCGTCATCTACGTTTTTTTAAAGAAGTTCAGACAAAATGGAATTGTTTTTGCAGTTATTTACTTTAAATATACAATAAACCACACCACTGGTTAAGCTAAAAAAACGTAACTTCACTTACCGCCGAAATACCAATCCGGGGCTAAAATAATCAACTTTCTTGCAAACAACGCACTGGCGAACCATTTAGAATTCGTAATAAAAGAGCTTTAACAGCTCTTTTGCCAAAAAAACACTAAAAATCAATCTAAAATTGTAAAACGTAACAGGCCCCGCAGAGAAACACTGCAAATACGTATTTTCACATAAAATGAATGAACTCGTAAAATTCGGCGAAATTCTCGTCGCCAGTAATAGTAAACGCTTGTACAGCGGTGCCAAAGGTTTTTCCCATATACACTTTAGTTTTATGTAACTAGGAAACTAAATAATTTTAAAAGTAGAAATTACGTATTTTGATGGAAAAAAGCACACTAATAATTTAGTGTATTATTATTACTTAAGTACACATAAAAACTTACTCATTTATACTATGATTAAGTATACCCTTTATTTTCAAACACAGGAGTTAGATCTAGGGCACCCCGCAGAAATTTGTCATCATCGCTGTGTGTTAAAAATCGGTCTGATTGCGATAATATGTAAACAATTCTGTCTCTGTTTCTTTTATGTCTATGGCTGCCACTGCTGGTAAGTATTTCCAATGGTCATCAGTTGAATACTAAATAAGTACAGTAACTACAGATATGTTTATACTAACTATAGATGCTGGAGCATAACTGAGATGGGTTCAGTCATGCGTTCAGTTCGTGCGCGGTATTATTTTAAGATTACATCTGTTTAATAAAGGTTTCCAGATATTTCTTATATCTCGTGAGGGCTTACTAAAACAACCGGGGTTCTGATGTATGGTAGCAGCTTCCTTGAATTTCCTCTTCCTCCAGTGTGGTTCGTTATGCAATATTTCAACTTCGGTCCAGCTTATATGATGGCCGTGAGTCCAGGCATGGTCAGCCGCACCTGATTTCCCGCTCTATCCCTGTAGCGTGTTATTTCTGTGTTCCTTGATCCTTGTTTCGAGTGGTCTTAGTGTCTCACCAATGTAAGACTGACCACATTAGCAAAGGATTGACCACTGATGGTTTGCGTCCCTGTATTTGAAAGCCCTGTTTTGGTTTAAACCACTCGTTTAGAGAGCTTACCAGTTGTTTAGAAGTTCTCTTACTTAAATAGCACAAAGGCTCAAGATCATCTTAACTCCAGTATACGAGACGTAATAAATATGCCTGTCATCCTAAAAGACGACATTAAGACATCTACAAGACCATATAGATATTAGAAAGGTTTCTTTTAAATACTCTTATTTGAGAAGTCTAAGCAGGTGACAATTTTAAAGTTGGTTTTTATGTGTCCAGATCTTCATGGTTGCTTTTGGGTCTTTACTGTACGCTACCTTTAGAGGGTCACACCTCACATCCATGTAGCCTCTTAATCCATGTGCCTACTAAACTGCTGGACAATTGCTTTCGAGCAAGAAAAATTTCGCCTAAATTAAACAGTTAATATTTTCTGAACCAGATATGACATCGACCTACGGTTTTGGATGATTGATAGATTTAACCCTTGGGAAACGATTGTCAATGTTGGATTTACTTTAACTGTCAGAAAATTTTATATACAGTGTGTTAAAGAAGACGATGATCTTTGCTCCAATTTTAATGATCTGTAACTTTCACAATAATATTTTTAAATTTTATCACTCTACTTCAATTGAATCACTGGTTCATAGCAAAGAAAGTTATTTGTCAAATTTTTGATATCTGCTATATTTTAAGAAATACCGATTTTTTTGGAAAACCTTGCTTTATTTAAACTTATTGGCAGCTAATCCCAATCCCACTGTGCGTTGTATCGTGCAAACTTTGCGAGTGATTCTTATACCTTATGAAAAGCTTGATTATGTTCAGTAACAATAGTTGTACCTAAATGTTATGATATACAGTGGCGTACTTATAAACACCTATATGGCTATGGTTTATGAGTATAGTGTTAGAAAGTTAGAAATTAAATAAATACATTTTTTCCAAAAATTAAATTAAAAACACTATCTTTGTTAAAATTTTGTAAACACACTGTATAATATACCTGAAGTGCGATATGAAAAACTAAAAACAAGAAAAAATTTACCTAATCTAGGGGCGAGTACTTTCCAATATAAAACAATCGTGAAAAATTGTGAGATACTCATAAACCATACACATATAGGTGTTTATAAGTACGCCACTGTACATCGTAACATTTAGGTACAACTATTGTTACTGAACATAATCAAGCTTTTCATAAGGTATAATAATCACTCGCAAAGTTTGCACGATACAACGCACAGTGAGATCTAGCTACCAATAAGTTGAAATAAAGCAAGGTGTTCCAAAAAAATCGGTATTTCTTAAAATATAGCAGATATCAAAAATTTGACAAATAACTTTCTTTGCTATGAACCAGTAATTCAATTGACGTAGAATGCTAAACTTTAAAAATAATATATTGTGAAAGTTACACGCCATTAAAAAGCAAAAATCATCGTCTTCTTTAACACCCTGTATATAAAATTTTCTGACAGTTAAAGAAAATCTAACATTGACAATTGTTTTCCAAGGGATGAATCTATCAACCATTCAAAACTGTAGGTCGATATCATATCTGGTTCAGAAAATATTAACTGTTAAATTTAGGCGAAATTTTTATTGCTCGAAAACAATTGTCCAGCAGTTTATATTGCTTTACTTAGAAGTTGTCATTTTTAGATTAAAATGTCTTGATTTAATTAAACTAGTTGTCGTCTGCCATCCGGGTTGCTAGTTAGGATTCATAGAATCAGATATCGCTTTTCCATCTTTGTAAGTTACTCATCCATTTCGTTGTGATGGGTTTCATTATATCCTTAAAAATAATCCTATTAAATGAACTTTAGTAGGTATCCCCTACTGCCTCTCCAGAGCATCCTTAAACTCACATTTCACAGGTATTTTTATTCTTTTAGGTGCAGAAGTAGGAATCAGCACTGCCAGAATTCACGCTAGAGGTCCAGTAGGCGTAGAAGGTCTCCTTACCACCAAATGGGTGCTACATGGAACTGACCACGCGGCAGCCGATTTTAGTGATGAAGGTGGTCGACAGTGGCTACACGAAACCCTTCCTCCAAATTAATTTTAATTTTGAAGATATGAAGTTTTTAAAGAAATATTATTTTGTTTAATCGTTTATGTTGTAAGAAAATCTAAGTAGTGTGTGTATATTTTTGTATATTTATTATGTTTTATATTTCTTGTTTGTTAAGTTTAAATACATACCTAGAATTTATTTGTTTTCCATTGAAATCACCCATACTTCCCAGTTTGTTTGTACCCTGAATGTGCAGTAAAATGCTAGAACTTAATTTCTAGCTTGATTCAGTCTCGATGGATCCAATAGATAACTTATTAATCAAAGTTTTTTTTATAATTCGATTTGTGCATCGTTTAAAAGCTACAAAGCCGGTCAAAGTGTAAAATTTCTTTATACCACAAAAGCTACAGACAGTGGCATATTTACAATACTGTTGCAATCAGGTATCGCATATTAATAAACCCTTTTCTGATTATTTTGTAGCTTTATTTTGCACCACAAGACAAGCACTACTACAAACTCAAAATGCTAAAATCAAAATAAGTTTTAAAATATAAATAGAATAGGTAGTATATGTTATACAAAATAAATCTATAATATTATAGGAAAACTGGTTTATGCAAATGCGAAAGCTGAATGCAGTCCTGTATCGGTCGCTTTGAGCGTTTTGTGTGTGGTTAGGTTATTGTTTATTATATATCGGTGCAAGTAGAAAATAAATACACTATAATCAGAAATGTTGAGGATATTCAAAGTGTTAATAGTGTATATAGGGTGATTCCTACGTTGATATTTCTTTTTTAGCTGTGTATAGAATAAGGTATTAACATAAACAATATTTTCAAATACATTTTTTCAAAAACTCAAAACTGAGGTATTTATTTATTACACTATGGATCAAATAAAGTTCTGCCTAACTTGCCCGTTAAATAACATTAAGAAAACTTCTGGGTGTAGGATGAGCCCGCAAGGAAAAGCGTTCTGCGTATAATCTTGAAGCAGCTGCCGCACTTTGACGATACTAACCGTAAATTGGCACCATATCTACTAGTTCATTGTTTTCAAATGTTACCATTTTCACGTGTCACCAATATTTAAAATTAACTTGCTCAGAAAAACACACCGCAGCGAATTGACAAATAACTGACGACCTATATCCGTAAATTGCATGACTAATAAAACAAAAACAACATAAAGTATAGGAGTAGGACCAGGCCCGCACTAAGATTTTTTACTTCTGTATCTCGCCTATATTTTTAATTAAGTTCTTTGACAGCTTACAACACAGATAAAAAAGAAGTGTCAACTTAGACCCTGTATAAATAACAAATATAAACCCAAAAAAAGTGTAAACAATCCTGAAGAAAAACTAGTCAATTTAAACAAAGACGAACAACCAGATAAAAAGCTTAGCGATAACAAAGGACAACAAATACAGAGTTCAACAAAAGTAGCGGATTTTTGGAACGAATTAATTAATGAAGATGTTTTTAAACCAAAACGTATTATAACCGGAACGCAGGTTACGTAAGCCGTAACGACAAACCCCAAATGGGAGCTTTAAAAAATGGACACAAAGAACAACCCGCCGAGGATTGGTTTATTTCCGCAGCCGCATAATCAGGTCCCTGCGATCCATCATATAAGAGTAAAAGTAAACAAAGAAATACGATTTTACCTCGAAAATATAAAAGCAATTTTTTACCTTTTTTGTTTGATGAATTCGGCTTCGATCCTGCTCAGTCAGGCGACCCTCCCCCCTCCCCCCCTTCCAAGGGCTAACCCTCGGCTTCGAGATTATACATTTTACACTCTTCTCTGCATTCTTAAACCTATTAAAATTCGGACATTCTTTTCTTTTACCTTCAAGACATGATTAATTGAAGGGACGTCTTTTATACTAGATATACGCGTAAATTAATTGGATCTAATAAACTTTGATTAAGCGCTGGATTAGGTTAACTATAGCGTCAAATGAAAGTAACGACCAAACATCCTATTGTGGCACCGAATGAAAATTGGGCTGGACGCTGAAAGGCTAGAGGCAACTATTAACGAACAAACTTCTTCTATGGTTGGTATGTATGTCAATTTTCGTATATCCGTGTCCGTGTCATTTTGACATTTTTTTGTCATTTCCATTTTCCAATAGCTGGCTGTCATTTCCATAAAATAATAATCCGAGAGTTTAAATATTATTTTTGCCTTACAAAAAATTCAAAGTACCGTAAGGTAAAGTACCTATTTTACATCTTGTTACCAGTGTCTAGAACACTGTTTAAAGGATTTAGTCTTAAGAATTATTGTTATATTTTTTTTGAATAAATAAATTGTTTCAAAAAAAAAAAAAAAAAAAAATGTTAAGCATTTTTTAACTGCAATCAAATACCGAATATGACCAGAAAACCAAGGGTACTTCAGCCTATGAACTTTCACTTTCCAATTCGTTTTTTAAAATAAATGTTTACCTTCCAGTGCAAAAGCTAAAAATCTGTACCTGCACTATAGTTCATGTATGTTTATAATTTAATTATTGTTTTATGCAGGCCAATAGAAGGAAAATATTTAAAAACATATGTTTCCTACTGACCCACTTTCATTGTTTTTATCTGCAGGTTACTCAAATCTTATTGATTCCCAGCTCTCCTAACACCGTAAAAGGATGGATGTCCTTAGAAAGTAAGTATTCCAAGTTATTTTTTAAATAAAACTATTCCTATCTCACTAAATCATTTTAAAGAGCTCTCGATCTAATCTGTCTAGCTTAGACCCATATGTTTCATTCATAAATACATTTACCTACTTATCAAAGGATTATTTTAGCAATGAAGAGAAAGTAATGTGTCCCTACAACAGGGCCCATTACATCAGAAAATGCCGTATGGAGGTCCATCTCACCAAATGTCGAAAATCATACCAGGAAAGTGAGCTTCTGATAGAATGCGACTTTAATGCATGCCACCGCATCCCAGAGCCTGAACTTCAGGTACATTTATTTAAACTATTTTATTTCTTACCAGTTTATTGTTGTGTTTGTTAGTTGGTTACAATTTAAATAATGGTACTTATAGGCCTAGATTTAGTACCTATAGAAGTAGAAGCACACGGTTTTTTTCTGCAGGGATAAGTACTGTATATTATTATATAGTTTGCATGAGGAACATAGTTTAAGAATGCTTCTTTCTACTATATATCTTGAAGCTAAAAAAGTCAAATGTAGTAAAAAATTGCTCAGTGATGAACTAAAGGTTTCAATTTCAGTACTGTAAGATTTTATTGAGTTCTAAATGTTACCCTTTTGGTTCCAGTATCATCATGAGATTTGCCCAGATCGCAAAGGGGTTGAACTACAAATTTATGCTGAAGAGGAGCCAGTTTGTGCCCCAATTCTAGCTAGGCCTCCCATTCCCGTGCCAGTGGATGAAAGTTGGGATGATGTAAGTTTATGTCTTTGTTTTAGTTCAAGTCAAAATGTGGATTATTGTATATTTTCCCATCTTGTCCCATGGCAGTATGTTTTCCTGTAGGGACTGGTCTGGGTGTTTTTAACCATCTTGCCTATACATATGTATATGGCCTCAGTAGCAGGCTTTTCTGATTCAAGGACAGTAATCAATTATTATATACAGTGTGTCCAAAAAAGTATACAACATGGGAAATTTTTTAGGACATTTTTTATTAACGATTTCTCAGAGAATTTTATTCTTGATAAAAGTTGTTGCATGCCTTAAAACTATAAACGCCTATTTCAGAGTTTACTTGCGGACTTATGTGAAGTTAGCGCCGTTTTTTTCCTGGATTCAATTTTTCTTGAGAGTTCTGAGTTCGTAAAGAATAGTTCTAGAGTTCTCAACCAAAAATTTCATGAGTTCCAGGCAAATAAATGAATAATAAAAAGTAGGGCGCTAACTTCACGCAGCGCCGTTTTTTCTTTTAAAAATAGTTCTGAATGCATTTTTCGATGAAGCCCAAAGAGTTCTAGAGTTACTGACCATTTTTAAAAATAGTTCTTACGATTAGCCAGAGCAAACGGACAAGCAAGTTTTGTATCTTAACCACGTGGTTTGTTAAAAACGTGTGCGACTTGGTTTCGATAGTTCTGATATGAGTTTGAGTGGCGCCTAAATAGTTTTAGGAGAGTACAAGTCGAAAAAGTTGTTTAAATAAAACACACAATTTTTAAAAATAAAAACAAGTTTAACCACGTGGTTTGCTAAAAACGTGTGCGATTTGGTTTCAATAGTTCTGATATGAGTTCTGAGTAGCGCCTAAATAGGTCTAGGAGAGTACAAGTCGAAAAAGTTGTTTAAATAAAACACGCAATTTTTAAAAATAAAAACAAGTTTAACCACGTGGTTTGTTAAAAACGTGTGCGATTTGATTTCGATAGTTCTGATATGAGTTCTGAGTAGCGCCTAAATAGGTCTAGGAGAGTACAAGTCGAAAAAGTTGTTTAAATAAAACACGCAATTTTTAAAAATAAAAACAAGTTTAACCACGTGGTTTGTTAAAAACGTGTGCGATTTGATTTCGATAGTTCTGATATGAGTTCTGAGTAGCGCCTAAATAGGTCTAGGAGAGTACAAGTCGAAAAAGTTGTTTAAATAAAACACGCAATTTTTAAAAATAAAAACAAGTTTAACCACGTGGTTTGTTAAAAACGTGTGCGATTTGGTTTCGATAGTTCTGATATGAGTTCTGAGTAGCGCCTAAATAGGTCTAGGAGGGTACAAGTCGAAAAAGTTGTTTAAATAAAACACGCAATTTTTAAAAATAAAAACAAGTTTAACCACGTGGTTTGTTAAAAACGTGTGCGATTTGATTTCGATAGTTCTGATATGAGTTCTGAGTAGCGCCTAAATAGGTCTAGGAGAGTACAAGTCGAAAAAGTTGTTTAAATAAAACACGCAATTTTTAAAAATAAAAACAAGTTTAACCACGTGGTTTGTTAAAAACGTGTGCGATTTGGTTTCGATAGTTCTGATATGAGTTCTGAGTAGCGCCTAAATAGGTCTAGGAGAGTACAAGTCGAAAAAGTTGTTTAAATAAAACACGCAATTTTTAAAAATAAAAACAAGTTTAACCACGTGGTTTGTTAAAAACGTGTGCGATTTGATTTCGATAGTTCTGATATGAGTTCTGAGTAGCGCCTAAATAGGTCTAGGAGAGTACAAGTCGAAAAAGTTGTTTAAATAAAACACGCAATTTTTAAAAATAAAAACAAGTTTAACCACGTGGTTTGTTAAAAACGTGTGCGATTTGGTTTCGATAGTTCTGATATGAGTTCTGAGTAGCGCCTAAATAGGTCTAGGAGAGTACAAGTCGAAAAAGTTGTTTAAATAAAACACGCAATTTTTAAAAATAAAAACAAGTTTAACCACGTGGTTTGTTAAAAACGTGTGCGATTTGATTTCGATAGTTCTGATATGAGTTCTGAGTAGCGCCTAAATAGGTCTAGGAGAGTACAAGTCGAAAAAGTTGTTTAAATAAAACACGCAATTTTTAAAAATAAAAACAAGTTTAACCACGTGGTTTGTTAAAAACGTGTGCGATTTGGTTTCGATAGTTCTGATATGAGTTCTGAGTAGCGCCTAAATAGGTCTAGGAGGGTACAAGTCGAAAAAGTTGTTTAAATAAAACACGCAATTTTTAAAAATAAAAACAAGTTTAACCACGTGGTTTGTTAAAAACGTGTGCGATTTGATTTCGATAGTTCTGATATGAGTTCTGAGTAGCGCCTAAATAGGTCTAGGAGAGTACAAGTCGAAAAAGTTGTTTAAATAAAACACGCAATTTTTAAAAATAAAAACAAGTTTAACCACGTGGTTTGTTAAAAACGTGTGCGATTTGGTTTCGATAGTTCTGATATGAGTTCTGAGTAGCGCCTAAATAGGTCTAGGAGGGTACAAGTCGAAAAAGTTGTTTAAATAAAACACGCAATTTTTAAAAATAAAAACAAGTTTAACCACGTGGTTTGTTAAAAACGTGTGCGATTTGATTTCGATAGTTCTGATATGAGTTCTGAGTAGCGCCTAAATAGGTCTAGGAGAGTACAAGTCGAAAAAGTTGTTTAAATAAAACACGCA
Organism: Polydrusus cervinus; assembly: GCA_935413205.1. NCBI lineage: Eukaryota > Metazoa > Arthropoda > Insecta > Coleoptera > Curculionidae > Polydrusus > Polydrusus cervinus. The sequence continues at coordinate 11,593,410 of OW284519.1, read as the reverse complement.
ATTTTTAAAAATAAAAACAAGTTTAACCACGTGGTTTGTTAAAAACGTGTGCGATTTGGTTTCGATAGTTCTGATATGAGTTCTGAGTAGCGCCTAAATAGGTCTAGGAGGGTACAAGTCGAAAAAGTTGTTTAAATAAAACACGCAATTTTTAAAAATAAAAACAAGTTTAACCACGTGGTTTGTTAAAAACGTGTGCGATTTGGTTTCTATAGTTCTGATATGAGTTCTGAGTAGCGCCTAAATAGATCTAGGAGGGTACAAGTCGAAAAAGTTGTTTAAATAAAACACGCAATTTTTAAAAATAAAAACAAGTTTAACCACGTCTGCCAAAAACGTGTATGATTTGGTTTCAATAGTGATATTTATAGGAAACCCACATTCATAGACATCAATAATTCCTAATCACTGCACACATCCCAATTCTCACAAACTTGCAGCATACAATTCCATAATACATAGAGCCTTTGCAGTCCCCTTAAATGAAGACAACCGCAAAAAAGAATTAAACACCATAATAAAAATAGCAGACAAAAGCGGGTTTAATGCAAACGTCATTCATTTTCTAATAAATAAAAAACAAAGACAAGTAACACTAAACAAAGCAAACCCACACATAAAAAGTAATGAAAAAAGTAGATATACAAAAATAACATATTTTGGTCCAGTTTCAGATAAAATCGCACACAATCTCAAAAAACAACATAAAAGTAGCATTCACACCAGCTCAAAAAATTTCTCAATTATTTTTTGATGCCAAACAAAAAACACCCCTACTTAAAAAATCAGAAGTTTATAGGCTAAGTTGTACAGAATGTAATAGCTCATAATATATAGGTCAAACAGAAAGAAATTTTAATATTAGATATAATGAACATAAGACTTCTTATTTGTTAAACAACGAAAATTCTAATTTTGCTAAACATTGTTGAGACACATGTCATAGTTTCCCAGATGTAAAGTAGCCATGAGGAAATACTGGAAATAATTTTTAAGTTCCGCATTTTGCCGCAAGAGGGCGTAATTGAAAAGTAAATTTTAAAATTTTACATATCCGAAAATTCCACATTAAGGTATATCTTTAAAGAGCTTGAACAATTATGCAACATTTGGGTCTTATGCCCATTGGCGTACCGACTTTAATAATAGGGAGGGAAGCTGTTGAAAGTGTAATGATTTAAATCGCTGTAACTTATAAACGACTTATCCGATTTTAGCAAACTAAAGACTGTTTAGAAGAGAAATGTATGCACTTTCACCAATCGTATTTAGTTGTCCATAATAGTTCTAAAAAAAAATGCTAGAGGGCGCAATTTGTAATAATAACACTTTTTTGATTTTACTGCGAAAAAATAAATCATACGGTATAATTATGATACCATAATCGAAAAGTAGATGAAATTTGCTAGAAAAAATATAAAAACCGCAGCTGGATATCTCCGTTCGTTTCAGCGTTATCGCCAATAGAATAATTTTTAAAACTTTAAATAAAGAAGCGGTTATATATTTTTTAGAAAAAAAGTGGGACGCCACTGTTATTTTTCCGTGTGGATATTATTTCGGATTAGCCTGGTCAATTCTGCATAAAAATGGTCTGTTGCGTTTTCTCCTCAGGCACACCGTTCTTAATTAAAATAATGAAATTAAATTAGACGGACGGAAGCTTGCCTATTAAGTGAAGGTGGTCATTTCCAACAATTTTTATAAAACAACATTTTTCATTATGAATGTTAATAATAATAATAAATAGTAGAGCTTATTAAAGTTTGTACGCCAATGAGCATAAGACCAAAATGTTGCATAATTGTCCAAGCTTTTTAATGGTGTTACCAAAGATATACCTTAATGTGGAATTTTCGGAGAAATGTAAAATTTTAAAATTTACTTTTCAATTACGCCCTCTTGCGGCAAAATGCTGAACTTAAAAATTATTTCCAGGATTTTCTCATGGCCACGTTAGTTATCATTTTTATTCCCCAAATTTCTAGGCCCAGTAGTTTCCGAGAGACGGCCGGTAGCCATCCATAATGGGACACCCGGTATAGTATTGTAAATAGCCGGGAATTCCACAGGTGTGTTTGGTCATTGAGTCATTAAGTAAGTTTATGGTAGGGTTTTTATTGTGTTTGTAAACTTCTATTGATTCCAAGATGTTAAGCTTCTTTTACGTGCAGTACGTAAAATTTTTAAATTATTTACATCTGGGAAACTATGACATGTGTCTCAACAATGTTTAGCAAAATTAGAATTTTCCTTGTTTAACAAATAAGAAGTCTTATATTCATTATATCTAATATTAAAATTTCTTTCTGTTAGACCTATATATTATGAGCTATTACATTCTGTACAACTTAGCCTATAAACTTCTGATTTTTTAAGTAGGGGTGTTTTTTGTTTGGCATCAAAAAATAATTGAGAAATTTTTTGAGCTGGTGTGAATGTTACTTTTATGTTGTTTTTTGAGATTAAGTGTGCGATTTTATCTGAAACTGGATCAAAATATGTTATTTTTGTATATCTACTTTTTTCATTACTTTTTATGTGTGGGTATATTTTGTTTAGTGTTACTTGTCTTTGTTTTTTATGGGACACCCGGTATAATGAGGACCACTAACTAGATTAAGGGATAAATATTTTATTTTTATTTTAATTTATACATAAGCATCCTTTGTCAAAACCTATTTGACTAGATTAACAACAATCTTATGTGTGTGAGTGGGTGAAACAAAAAATCATTGAAGGTTTGTTTATATTTTTTTTATTATTACTTATTCCTATTACTAAAGCTCCAGTGGCGTAGCCATACTCTAGCGTCGCGAGGGGCGAAATCTTTTAAGGACGCCCTGCTTCAATTTTATTGTTATGTCTACATAATATACTATTAGGGTAAGATAAAGTTATACTTAGCCATTTGTCTCTTTTATTTTAAAAACGGAATATCTACTAAAAGATGCTTAGTTTCTTAGCTAAAAATTGTGCAAAAGTTCGATTTTGTAGATTGAGGGTTCGAGGTGCCCTAAAGCGACTCAAAGTATTGAAAAAATAAATAGGTAGAGAAAAATTACAAAAACCAATATTTTACAAAGGGTCTGTTTCTATGCGCGTTGAAAGTCATTACTGGATATTCTACCAGCATTTAAGACAAAATCGAAAAATACGATTTGCTATAAAATAATCGACTTTTACGAAAATTTTCGATTTTTAAAAAATCGTGAGGCACCTCTAAACGTCGAGCTAATCAAAATATATTTTTCACAGTTGCTTTAAGAAATACTGTTAAACTTTTCTCAGGAATTACATTTTTGGTATAGATTTCGTAAATAACCTGTCCTACCCTTAGCGCCAGGACCATAAGGAAATTGATTTTAAAAAATAATTATTAAGATTCGTAAAGTAGGAAATAATGTGCATTAACAGTATTAACACGTACCAACTTAAAAAAGTAAAAATATTTCATTATTTATATGCTTGCATAAAGTCTACTACCATCCCTCCTAACTCGAGAATGGCTTGTGATATTGGAATTAATAATAAATGATAAATAAAATACTTACGTTTAAACAAGAAATTATTGTTTTGTTATTTGCTAACGGAGATTCGCCATCTTGGAAAACATTTTTAAATAGAAAGGAAGGTCGAATGATACCTCATTTTAAAAGTCTTTTTACGTTTAATTTAACTCAATATTTCAAAATGTGCCGTTTGAAAATGGCGAATTGGAACTCTTGAAATTTTTGGTCGAGAACTCTAGAACTATTCTTAACGAACTCAGAACTCTCAAGAAATATTTAGGTGCTAATCAGAACTTATATCAGAACTATCGACCCCAAATCGTACACGTTTTTAGCAAACCGCGTGGTTAAGATACGAAACTTGCATGTCCATTTGCTCTGGCTAATCGTAAGAACTATTTTTAAAAATGGTCAGGAACTTTAGAACTCTTTGGACTTTATCGAAAAATGCATTCAGAACTATTTTTAATAGAAAAAAACGGCGTTCGTGAAGTTAGCGCCATTTTTTTTTAATTATTCATTTATTTGCCTGGAACTCTTGAAATTTTTGGTCAAGAACTCTAGAACTATTCTTTGCGAACTCGGAACTCTCAAGTAAAATTGAATTCGGGAAAAAACGGCGCTAACTTCACATGAGTTACTGGCGGCTAATACTAAGGGAACAAATACCATTTTTTGATGAAAAATACAGCAAAATTTTATATGGAAATATTGTTGCAAATTAAAAACTTAGTCCAAATACGAAATTTAAGTTTTCACGGTCTACTCTTTAAAAGAGCAAAATAGAAGCAATTTTCTGAGAAATTGGTAATAAAAAGAAATTCCCGTATGTTGCATAGTTTTTACACACACTGTATACACCTTTATATTTTTTACACAGGTCGATGTCCCTTCATACAATCCTCAAAAATATTGCGAGGAGAATGATATCTTGCGCCACTTGGACACCGAGTCAGCTGCAAAAAGGCGAAACTTTAGAGTTGCGGAACGACACCGGCTGAACAATTTGGGTCCTACAAAAGCCACAACCCCCGGCAGAAGGGAGCCTGGTAGAGAGGCCTTTACAAGAGACAATCAGGTAAGTTTCACAGGCTTCTTTATCTCCCATGGAATAAACAGATTTTTGTTTTAGGATGTGTATAAACAAAACAACATTTAAATAGTGTAAAACATTTAAATAGTTTAAAACTAAACGAACAAACTGATCGACGGCATTATTTATCAGACTGAAGTCGTTAAACAGCAAGTGGTGAACGTCAGATATCGCGTCGTTCAATTCTGGTTTTATGTAGTGTCTTTTAAATGTAAAGTTGTCTGAAAAATTTGGTCTGGTTTAAGGGGTACTTACAGTGGCAGCTCGTGGCTAATTTAAATGGGTAGGCAAAATGAAGCACCAAGGTGGAAAAGCGCCGGAGGCCTTGCGCCCCAGGCGAAAATTCTCCGGAGCCACGTCCATAATTTGTCAATAATTTACTCAACTATAGGTATTTCGTAAATTAAATTATTTTCGCAAGTTCTTTTGATGTTTTAAAACAATACAATTAAATCATTTTTAATGGCCTGAAAGAGGTATTAGGTACAATATATTGATTAAAAAATTATTGTTAACATTTGAGTCAAATTTGCCAAACAAAGTGACTCCTTGTAATAATTACCGTGATTAAGTGCTTCGTTTTTGTAATCGTGACCCCGGAAAGCCGCCAAATTTTGCGAAGCTAAAAAATTGTGGTTATTGGCAATTTTTTTAGAGAAGGTAGGCAAAATATTTGTCTTACCACGAAACCGATTATTTATTATTATATTGAAAGGACCTCTACTTGGTCAATAAAATATTTTATATAGGTTGGTATGCATTAAAAATATGTTATTGTTCAGCAAAACCAACTGGATGATATCCTTGGTGTTTCTTACAGATCCTTCATTTATTTCCGTTTTCAATAATGAAATTAGCAAATTATTTTAAAAACTTACCCTCTCACCTTCCATAATACCTTCACGTATTACAAAATCACAGGAATGAAGAACTATGAACGAAATTAGAAAACCATAACCTTCACTAACATAACGGTAACGATCCAACTACAGAATCTAATTCAAAATTACTAAAATCGTATTGGTTTAAAGCGCAGTAGGCGTGCTTGCCTCCTAAACGCGCTTTGCGTGATGCGAAAAAGCTTACTAGGCTTCCTGAAATATATAATTATTTGTATTTTTACTATTGTCTTTCCCAAAAACATTGACTACAGAGGAAACATTTTTCGAATTGCCTCCGCACGTTTCCAGTAAACTGCGATCTAGTGAAGAGCGAGTCAAGATGCAATTCATGCAATAACAATGAAACGGACAAGGACGCTGTTGCTCGGTTACTGGACAAAGGTCCAGACGTTAAAATTATTAATTGAATATTAGGGACTTTGAGAAAGTACAAATTTATTAAAGAGATTTCGCAAAATTTATACAGGAACAGGAAAATACGTTTTAAAGCTGTTTTAATGGTGTATAATTATGGGTATAGGTATTTATAAAATAAGCTATTCCTACATTAATATTTCCAGGGGAGGTACTGCCTCCCTCGAAGAGCCATCACTGAATACTTATCCAACTTTTTAGATGGTCGATTAAAAAAAAGTACCTATATAGTGTTTTCTAGGATGCCCAAGGAGTCGTTAATTTAAATATAATTGCGTACTTGTTATAAAAATAACACAGTTGCTTAGAGAGTTATTCGTCTCAGGTACCTGTTCCATTATATTCCCCAAAATTGAAATTTATTTTTACGAGAATTTTCAAAATTTTGGGGCAATTCTTAACATTTAGCTGACCCCAAAAATATTTTGGAGGGTTGTTTCAGGAAACGATTTTATATTTTCATTCTATCCGAATGTGTAAGTCATGGCCATTTTTTCGTTCTTCAATGAGCCATAAATAGGTATATTTAATGTCAATGATTATTTTTTTAAAATATATCATTGTGGTGATAGACACCAGTGTAGAGTACTTTTATGTAAGTATTTATTTTATTTTCAGCAAAGTCTTCCCCCTACTCCAAGGTTTTCTGCATCTTCTATCGAGCAGGCTCCAGATGATGTTGTGAACATGATGAATAGGCTTTCATTGATACCAAAGCGTGCCGTTATTCCAAAACAAAAATAAAGCCAGTTTTTGGAAAAACTAAAATGGACATTCTCAAAACTAATTTTCAATTATAAAAATCATCTACGATATCACGTTTAAAAATACACAAACGATACGTCACTAGAATACCCGCGGTTCTTTTATTTTATAGTTGAACGGCCGATTATAATGTCGACGTTGTTTTAATAATTTGATTAGAAAAGAAAAATTGTCAAAAAAAGGCTCTAGACATCGTTTGACGCACGATTCCACTCGATGCTGTGGATTAGTATGGCGACAAGAGCTTGGCGGGAGCTATGCAACAACTTAAATGCGGCGTTGCCAAAATTCTGGCGTGAACGAAACTTGCACAACTAACTATGAAAAAATATAAACGTTTAGTGCCGACTTCATATTGTTTTTTTTTACAAAATGTAGGGAAAAATCGTGTTGACGAGGTTCGAACCAATGACTCTCGGATTCAAAATCTACAACTTTACCACTTGACCAAAGGTCTGTTCCCACAAGCAATCATGGATAAGTTATCGACAGTTTGATAGTTCCCCCCGTCCGAGCCTATTGCGCAGAATGAATGTCACGGACTGTCCGTGACTCCTGTGGGGTGGGAACAAACCCCAAAGGTTCGAATTCCATAACGTTATAGTGACAAACTATGGAAGACAAAATTTAGCAGTTTAGTTTGGCAACTCTGCTCATCTCGCACCTACCAGTTATGTAGCTACCGCCAAGCTCTTTTGGTATGGCGTGGTATGGTGACTCGCGTGTGTTTATTAGAAGGTTGTTTTGGGAACTGAAATGGTGTAAAATTTCATTTATTTTGCTCTGTATTCTAACGTTAAAATCAAAATCTAGCGAAATGTCCATTATTTTACGAACAAAATTTAAAAAAAAATTGAACTAGGCATAAAAATCGTTAATTAGTTTTAAGAATATTGTAGTAACGAAATATCCCAAAAATCAACACCAAATGACGACAGAGAATAATGTTTGCCTGTATAGATTAAAACAATTATAATATTTTTCTCTCTATAGTAATATGTAGTGCTTTTTAAATGTCACCTGGTAAGACTTCCTTTCTATGATGATGTCGGTGTTTAAAAAGAAAGCCGTTTAGTTAATTGGTCGCTAGTATTACTCCCTCTAGCGCCAAATCCAAAAACTTAAAAACAATTTTGAAAAATGTATTTTTGCCACTTTTACTGTAAATAATAAATGAAAATATTTCATAAACAATAATGTACATTTTTGTAAGGTTTTCTTCTTGTATCAGCTACTCTGCCGAGAAGTGGTTACCCGGTTAAGCTAGCCAGGTATTACCGAGTACCTAACCTATAAAAATAATGTCAGGAAACGAGATGAACAAAACTTCAAAAAATAATATGCTGTGATTACATATTTGAGACTGAAAAAAATACATCACGTGATACTGATATTTAAAAGTATTTAAAGCTTGTAGAATAACTCGCAAAATGTAAAGCAGAATATGTAGATCATCAAAAAAAAATTACAGACCGAAAAAATACTCGAGGAAGTTGCCCGCTGCAAGGAGTTGGCCCGCTTGTTGGTTTGCTAGCGGATATTTTGAAATTAAATAAAATAGGATTTATTCTGATTATTTTTTTAATTTAGTGTTTTTCATTTTAATGGTGACATTTTGCAAACCAACAAAATCCCTCTAAACGCTATTTCAAACGTGATTTTCTCGGAATCCACGCAAACAATTTTGTAAAAACCTGTTTCATATTCAGCGGAAATTATAATTATTTCCAGCGCATCGAGAATCCGGTTTCTGTTATCAGCCAATGCGAAGATTTTGCGGCCTGAAAAATCAATTAGCGGGAATTTGCTGGCTTGCAAAATGTCACCATTATATTATATTTTTTTAAATTTGAGCCTATAATATCTCAAATTTTCTTCAGAGGCAGCCAAATATCTACTTTGTTTCGATAACAATTGAATCGTTTAATGTTGAAAGGGTCCAAGCGACATTTTTAGGCCTTTTAATTTATAAGGAAAATTCGGCAGCATTCATCTTCCTGTATAATTTGACGAAAAAAGAATGCTTGATGCGGAGGTAGTGTGTGGAATAACTGCCATACGTTTACCAAAAACATTCGTGAAAAATAATATAAAATAGTTGCAGACAGTTCTTTGCTTTCTTCTCAAAACTAAGAAAATGTCGCTTGGCCTTTTTCAACAATAACCGATTCAATTATTCTCTATACTCATCGTTACATCGTAATGCATATACAGGGTGCTACAAATTCGTGTGCGTACAAGGGGATCTCGAAAACGGTAAGAGATACGAAGATGGTTAAATTGGGGCAAAGTTGCGTATTTTGGGGCTTAATAATTTGGAGAAAGAAATATGTAAATATTCCGAATACCTTCGGAGATATCCCAAAAAAACCGAAATTTCTAGTTTTGATTTTTAATTTCTTGCGCCTTCATTTTGGACTCTAAAAACAAAAAACACTTTTTCATAGCCGTTCTTTATGTTTTACAAGATGGCGTTATTAGTTTTCAAATTGGACGTTTCGTTCTTTAGATACCAACCTCAATTTCTTTTTTTTTAATACGGAACTGGAATTTTTTTAACAATTTTAAGGACTTCTAATCTTTGGAATATTAATACAAATTAAAGGTTTTTAAAATTTTAACGTTTTATCGTCAAATAACACATCACTAGTATTTCAAATTATCCTTTCTTTACTATTACGGCCCTGGCAATTATTTTTAGGATGACTTAAATATTAAAATTAGATTACAGAAAGTTATGGTGTTTAGGCCGTTGATGAATTCATTTTATTAATATAACGTACACATATCTTAAGTCCTATGGTTTTTGCCTTAGACCTAGACCGAAATACTGTAAAACAAAAAAAAAATAAAGCTCCCGAGTCAAGAAAAGGTAACTGGAGTGGTAGTCTAGTGATGTTACTGTGATGTGTTTATGTTTGTTTCAAAAACAATTAAAAAATTTTGTTATTGTTTAGATTTAGAAGATCTGATAATGCTAGTTTCAGGCGAACATGTAATAAAAATAAACAGACAGAAAAATATTTGAGGCCGAGGCTTTGGGTCTTTTTTCTTACAAAATATCAAACATCAGGCCTCTTTGAGTAAAAATGGACGGATTTATCAAATCAGAAATCTTTTGTCTTTTAGTTTGGCTTTAAATGTTTAGGACCGTAATGAAATGAAAAAGATCATTTGAAAAATGTGTTATTAGATGACAAAACGTTAGAATTTCTAGAACTTGTACATTGTATTAAATTTCTAACGCTTAGAAGTAGCTAAAACTGTATTTAAAATTGATTTGAGGTAACTAAAGAACGAAACGTCAAATTTGAAAACTAATAACGCCATCGTGTAGAACATAAAAAAACTGCTATGAAAAAGTGTTTTTTATTTTTTTCCCAAGTCAAAAATGAAAGCGCAAAAAATTAAACACCAAAAATGGAAAATTTTCTTTCGCCAAATTATGAAGCCCCAAAATACGCAACTTTGCCTCAATTTAACCATCTTCGTATCTCTTACCGTTTTCGAGATCTCCTTGTATGCACACGAATTTGTAGCACCCTGTATATAGGGCAGAGCTGGGTAAATCACTCGAAATAAGTGCTTAGAAATGTAATTGGCAGCACCAAGAACTTTGGAAATTCTAAGTGCTCTCTGTAAATTATACCGGTTTTTTATTTTGCCTATTTGTTACCTGTGAAGCCTTGTTAGGGGATATACAGAGTATCAATTTAAAAACGTAGATCCCTACAAAATATAGAAATTGGCAAAAACACCTGAACTTTAACGAAATAATATCATAGATGAATACCTCAGCTTGTTTACAGTTTTTACTTGATTTTTCGAAAACTTCTGGAAATAAATGTAAGTAGGTACCTACAAAATAGTTTTGAAAAGGTAATTAAACGACCTTTCAAATGACTCAACCCTTTTTCCATTTAGCATTTTGCAGGTTGTTTCCAGCCCCGCTAACGGGTTGATATAATTTAATTGAAAACTAGCTTGAAAAATGCCCCCCTTGGAATTAAAGTTGTAATTTATATTTTGTAGAAAGGCTAAAATATTAAAGGTTTTAAATTGACACCCTGTAGATACAAGACCTTAACAGAGGTCAATATATGACTGTAAAAACGTACCCGATACCGTTAAAATTGGTCTTATAATTATTATTACGATATTGTACAACATTGTTGTTGGTGGCAATGTATATTATTTTCTGTCAAATTTTCCTAGAATTAAGAATTTCTTTCGAAGTTTAATTAGTTATAAGAAATATATTATGTATTATAGTTACAGTGGTTTTTTACCCGTGCGTTCGTCGTTGTTCAGCGATTAAGTAACCACGTGATTTACAACTCCCCGAGCTCCCCGTCTTTATTTATTATAATAATAAAGGTGAATAAAAACATAAATCAATGTTTTCCGGGCACTATTCTATGGCACAATACGTCGTTGCCAATGAAACGTGCCACAGACAGAAAAAAATTGTAAGGAAGAGTTGTAGATTGACTTGATTATTTAACTTTTAGATTTTTAAAGGTTTTTGATTTTTTATTTTTTTTTGCCTTGAAAATTCATTTATTTCAAAAAATAGATCTTTTCAGAGCTTTTATCATCGATCCCTGGTGTTTTCCGTAAGTAGTTATTGATATTTATTTACTGGAAAAAGTTTTAAATAGTGTATCGTAAAAAAAATGCGGCGGTGACTATACTCCTCTAAACGGAGGTTTGCTAAAAAATTTAATATTCATGTAAACTTTGTTGATAAAAATATTGTGCAAAATGCTTTTAAATGATTTATTAAATGTATGGAAAACATTGGTGTGGTACTGGACCTAAATTTTTACCTCACAACTTTGAGAAACCCGTACACCGGGAGACTAGGCACGTCTTCTATAATATTTATGAAATTAGTCTTTGTTTGGACCATTCTTCTTCGATTTAATTCATATGATATTAATGACTTATAAGTTATTACGCGTGGGTAATGATCCACAGAGACTACTGTATGTGTTTCATTTGATTTTATTAACGTAGGATTTATGTACTTGTTATACAGAACCCCGAAGAACGTTTGCAACTTATGACGAATGGTCTTACACGGATAAAATATAAATTTTTAAAATAAAAGTACTTCAGTTAAGAGTTAGTAGTATGGTGAAGTATAGTATAGTATAGTAACGTATTCGCCATTTAATTTTTTGATCAATATTTTGGATCCTATTTGCTTTATCCGAAAAGCAGCCGATTATGAGTAGCTATAACCTACAGTTTTACTTTAAAGATATTTTGATTGATTTTTTTTGCATTCTAAAAGACGGAAAACGAAATTTTGTGAAATTTGTGCATATTTCTTTTATTGCTTTTATTACTTTATATATTGATATTTTGTTAACTTTAAATTGTAATTAATTATGCCCCAAACATGGACATTTGGTTGATTTTTTAATAAATAGAAAAAGTAACAAAGTATTGATCAAAAAACGAAATGGCGAATGGGTCGCTAAACGTAACTCTTAAAGTAACAGTCTAAGAACACTAGAGTGTATTTTTTTAAACTTAGTTTTATCGAAGAAAATTACTACCATTTTATTATTATATTTTTTTTTTTAAATTTAGCTTTTTGTATTTTTAGCATCACGGTGAGTTTATGTGGTTTAAAAACTTGTACAGTTTGTACGGGGTTCTGCACGTTAGAGTTGATATATTTTTTGAAAAGATTGTAAATAAAAACATTTGGTAAAATTGATATATTTTTTTTTAGAAAACCCACTTAATTACATGTAATTACGGCAGTTGCACCTTTTTCAAAAAGAGCGAGCGGTTTAGTTCAAAGTCGTTCTGTAATGTAGGAAGACTCCCTTGCTACTGTGCAGTCTCTGGCCTTGCACGCGAGCAGCAGCAGCGCCAAAAGTTCACAAAGATGTGTAGTGGCGTAGCCAGAAAATATGCTGGGGGGGGGGGGCTCAGTGGGCATAAATATGACTCTTTTTTTTTTGAAGAAAGGGACAGTCGGGACTACATGTATTTCATGATATTGTACCTAGTGAAGAAAGGGAAAAATCGCCGCAGGCAAAATATATTAGGGGCCACGCCCAAAGTTCGTTTAATATTACTATCAAATTTCAAAAATCTAATTATTACCTCTCCCCCTCTGCATAGTTAGAAGTAAATATCGCTCACCACGCCAAAATTCATGATTTTTTTAGAAATCATGTATTTTAGGAGCGTAGATCTAAAAGCAGTTTTTGAAATAACCCTTCTTAAGTGCCGTTTTGTATATTCATAATAAAGCATTGTCGTTTCTTCCCGCACTTTTTTTTATTATATATTATCACACTTCTTCCATAAAAATGTTTCAATTAAAATGTTTACTTATATTTTTTTCATTAAAAAAAATACCTACCTATATTTGTTTTATGTTTTTGTTGTCAAAATATTTTATTGCATTGAGTTATATTTTTGTTGATTTAAAATAGCCTAAAAAGGGAAAACGGAACAGACAAGTATGTACCTTATAGAAAAATTCTATAAAATATTATTCTTTTTACTCGTTTTCCTATAAAATTGCATCATACATCAATAACTAAAACGACATGCATCCGAAACCTTAATCTCTATATAAAATAGGATTTTTAAAAGGAAAAGTTTAAAAACTAAACGTGTCCTACAAGACCTTTGTGATCTAAGCCAAGAATCCAAGCGTGAGACGAAAAATTAGGTTGCAAGTAGACTTTTAGACCCGAGCTCCTAGGCTCGAAGGGGGGGGAGGGGGCACAGGCAATGCAACCCGCAAGTTGGATGAAAATAGTTCGAGAATTCATAAATCTCCGAAAAGAAATACAAATCAATAGGTTTTTGGTTCAGGTCAGAGGGGGATAGGCAAGAAGTCAACCAATAGGTTACAATTCGATAGCCAGTTTTCCGAAAAAATTGCCACTTTTTTGAAGTTACAAAACATTGAAGGCTTTACAGGTCACGCCTAATTCTACTTACGTTTAGTAATAGGGATACAATTTTAGTTAAAATATCACATTTTAGTGGACTGAAAATAAGGGAGGGAAATCAGTGTAGGAAGTAGAGGTAGGTAATGTGACACTTCCCAACCTTCAATAAAGTCAGTAATGTCAACATTACATGTATGGTTGTAAATAAAAATATATTCCAATTCAACGATCTGCGGCTGGACGTAGAATAAAAAAACAACACAGAACTAGCATTGACACACGAAATAAAAAATGAAAAAATGAATAAACTTTTCTTAATAGTTAATTTAATAGTTTTATTTGTTTAATTATTCTTAAGCCAAAATTGGCCCTTTTTAACAACTCTTGCTTTTATGTATGGAAACAGTCGATTATTTCTTAAATTAAAACAAAAAATATGTTAACGAACGTTTACAAACAATTGCAAGTGATTTTTGAAAACTCTGAAACATTTCTATTCATCATTTTTTGCTAGCCATCTTTCTTTAAGAAATAATGTACCTGTTTAAAGGTTGGAGACGATGACGTTTCTTGAACGGCAGTAGAGTTCTGGACTTGCATTGTCTTTATTTGTTTAGAATCACTACGTTTCAACTGGTAAGCATCTCCAGTCATCTTCAGGTGAATACTACTATTATATATACTAGTATTCACCTGAAGACGACTGGAGATGCTTACCAGTTGAAACGTAGTGATTCTAAACAAATAAAGACAATGCAAGTCCAAAACTCTACTGCCGTTCAAATAATGTACCGTTTCCGCCACCTGAATAAAGAACGCTACTTCCGCAAAATAAATTTAAATAACGCGCGAAATAAACTCCTCCCTCAGGGCTGACGAAAAGCACCTCTAATTGGCCGGCTTAAGGTCCATAACATAACTGTGGGCCAAGCGGGCTGTATGTACTCTTGCACAGGAAATTGTAGAGAACTGGACTGCCTGCACCATACAGGTGTGGCAAAATAATTTTACAATCTGGCACCTAAAGGGCAGAAAAGATAATGTAATAAACCAGTTATAAATAAATAAGGTATAAATAGCCAAGAATTACTAAATAAAAATCAATATAAAGGTTAAGAAACACCCCATCAAAAATTAAATAAATACTTCGCCCTGATTTCCCATTCTACCGGCATAAGCAGCCAGTCCAGTGTTACAATCTTTTTTCCCTTCATTTAATTTATAGCTGGTATATTACGTTCTCTTTTCTGCTTGTTGGGCGCCCGATTGTAAACACATTTTGCCAGACCTGTATACTATATACTGATAATATCAATATATTAATAATTAAATAGTAGAAAGAAAAGAATTCTTTGTAAGAGTAAAACACGGTATTTTTCGAGGATGGTACTTTTGTTAGGAACTGACGACCAGATCAGCTAGAATGTTTAAGTGTAAATAAAAATTTAAGCGTTTCACCAAGGGCGTGCGTGCTGGTAATGCTATCCATAAATTTAAAAAATAGGTGCACGCCACTGATAATTTTAACTTTGTGACTATTTTTTTAAACAAATTTAATACATTTTTGAAATGCGGCTTAGTTTTAGAAGAAAAACAGGTATTTAGGGTTGTCTAAGATACAATCTATTTACATTTTATACAGGATGAACCAAAAAACATGGACATTTTTTGTAAAATGGAATCCTCTGTATAAAGTTAATGTACATTCATTCTATTGTGATTTAAATCTCTCAGAATTGTCCACAGTTTGTGTATGCACAGAATTACATTTTGGTTCCATTGTTTGTTGTACCGATCAGGTTAAAATCCGTTTTCTGTATCTTTAGAATCCGTTTTCTGTATCTTTAGAATCCGTTTTCTGTATCTTTAGAATCCGTTTTCTGTATCTTTAGAATCCGTTTTCTGTATCTTTAGAATCCGTTTTCTGTATCTTTAGAATCCGTTTTCTGTATCTTTAGAATCCGTTTTCTGTATCTTTAGAATCCGTTTTCTGTATCTTTAGAATCCGTTTTCTGTATCTTTAGAATCCGTTTTCTGTATCTTTAGAATCCGTTTTCTGTATCTTTAGAATCCGTTTTCTGTATCTTTAGAATCCGTTTTCTGTATCTTTAGAATCCGTTTTCTGTATCTTTAGAATCCGTCTCCTGTGTCTGATAGACCTTGCATGCTGAAAAAAAAACTAATAAAATATGGCCAGTTAGTGTCTCATGTCAATAAGGCGACACTTTCGGCTTTTATAAATAAAAAAAATAAAGGACCCCGCAAAAAGCTTATGGAAAACGGCTTTCGACTAATTTTTAGTATTTTCTAAATCTTGACGTACCGATTAAAAGTGTCCATGGCCGTTATTCAATCCTATGACTAGTTTTTCAGTTATGGCAACTTCTTACTTTGAGATTTTATGCATTGTCTGGGGTTTTCACTTGTTTCTTAAGAACTACCAATTTTTTTATTTTTTTTATTGGGGGAAAAGTAGGCCTTAAGTTTTCTTTTACTTAGATAGAAATAAAATATGTACAAAATGTTAAATAATTTATAGGCGAATTAAATAATTAATAATATTAAAAGTATATGAAAATCCAAAAAAAAAAATTTTACTCATTTTTTGAATGTTGAAAACTGCTAGATTTTGTTCATATTTTAATCTTGTAGTACCAAGCTGTGGATGAAAAAAATGGATATAGGCTGATGTAGAATATATTGTCGGGTATTTTATTTAAAAAAAAATTGAAAATTCACCTGAAAATGTAATAAGTAACCGACTTTTAATTGATTCATTTAATTATTATGCCAATCTATAATAATTATTTTTTAACACTTTGTTATCTTAGATATATAGGGTGAACCAGTTACAATGATTTACACAAGTACCTAAACACTTTTAAAAATAGGAAAATTAAAAAATGTATTTTTTATCAAATGACAATAATTGTCAAATTATAAAATATTTTTTTCGTAGAAAACCTTAGTTCTTGTACATGATACGTTTCGATTATCTTAGAGTCATAACGAAATGTTTTTTTTATAATTTATATATTGTTCTAATGTTAAATATCAGTGTTTTTATTTTTTGTTCTAATTTTATGAATATATATTTTTTTAATTTACTGTACGGTTTACATTGGCTCTTTTTCTGAAAGCATTTGAAATGACCTAATGTCTGGTAAAAAAAATATTTTACGAACGGACAAAAATGACTTACAGCGAAATAAATTAATATACTTATGTGTGAAGACTTTCAATGGCAATTTTTTTTATTTTATAACATTTGAGACAACTAGCTTCACCTATATCAAAACAAAATATATTATTGAGAAAAACATTAATAATAATTCTTAGTCTTCACACTATGTATAAGTATATTATTTTATTTCGCTGTAGGTCATTTTGTCATTTTTGTCCGTTCGTAAAATATTTTTTTTACCAGACATTAGGTCATCTCAAATGCTTTCAGAAAAAGAGCCAATGTGAACCTTACAGTAAATTAAAAAATATAAATAAAAAAATATAAATATAATATAAAATTAGAACAAAAAATAAAAACACTGATATTTAACATTAGAACAATATACCGGGTGTTGCACCGTCGAGCGGGACATAGGAAATCCCATGTAATTTTAAATGGGGTCAATTATTGGCTCTCCTAATTATTTTAGAGAAAAATTCTATTTAGGTTTATTAAAGAGCACTAAAACCCACCTTCAAAAGAATAACTTTAGATATTTTTGATGAGCCCGTTTACGGGTTATCGCCGATTTCTTTTTAACTATTTCCCCTTTTTATGGCCCCGTATTTGCGGGCACCAGTCAAGGTAAAAGATGACTGTCAAATAAAGTTGTAATTTTGAAATGTGTGCTTTATTGTTATAAAAACCCGGTATAAATTATGAAAAAAAACATTTTGTTATGACTCTAAGATAATCTAAACGTATCATGTACAAGAACCAAGGTTTACAAAAAAATATTTTATTGTTATTTGATAAAAAAGACATTTTTTAATTTTCCTATTTTTAAAAGTGTTTACTTGTGTAAATCATTGTAACTGGTTCACCCTATATATTTAAGATAACAAAGTGTTAAAAAATAATTATTGTAAAAGAAAATTGTTCTAGATTGGCATAATAATTACATGAATCAATTAAAAGTCGTTTATTACATTTTCAGGTGAATTTTCAATTTTTTTTTTGAAAAAATAAAATACCCGATAATATATTCTACGTCAACCTATACCCATTTTTTTTCATCCACAGCTTCGTACTACAAGATATTAAAATATGAACAAAATCTAGCCGTTTGTTTTCAAAATTCAAAAAATGTATAAAATTTTATTTTTGGATTTTTTAGCGTTATGTTTTGTAATAGTTGTAGTCTGTTAAATTGTGTTGTCGACATACTGCACCATACTGGAGCCCCGTGTGTCAGTACTGGTCTGATCATTTGTCTGTTTGTTCTGTGGCGATAAGAATACTCTGTGTCTAAGTAGATTTTTTAGTACGTTGGTTGCAAGGTAGCATTTTTGTACTGTTTTCGTCGTATTATGTATGAATGTTAGTCTTTTGTCTAGTGTTATTCCAATGTATTTTAACGTTGTTTTCGGTACTATTTCTTTGCTATTAATTTTTATGTGCTGATTGATGTGAGTATTATTTACCTTTCTTGTGATTAGCATACATTCGCATTTTTCTTCATTGATCTCTAACTTCCATTTCTCATGCCACGGGAGGAGGACTGTTAGGTGGTTGGAAAGGTGCTGCCTGGCTACATTTGCGTAGTATGAGCTGGCGTAAACCAGCACATCGTCCGCAAA
Organism: Polydrusus cervinus; assembly: GCA_935413205.1. Lineage (NCBI taxonomy): Eukaryota > Metazoa > Arthropoda > Insecta > Coleoptera > Curculionidae > Polydrusus > Polydrusus cervinus. The sequence continues at coordinate 11,574,989 of OW284519.1, read as the reverse complement.
CACAGCCAGGTTGGAATTAGGGAATTGCGGGATGTCGGCTGTATAAAGATTGAACAGCGGTGCCGCTAGTGCCGTTCCCTGTTGTAATCCTGCATGCGTCCCATCTCGAACTGGGAAACTCTTGGACTGTGTAAACTACAGTTCCCTATAATTTCGGCGTTATGGAAAAGCACTAAACCTTGACTAAAAACCGCGCCGAACACCGATAGAGTTTAAAGTAAATAAAGTGATTTATAATAATAATTGTGATTCATTGCAAAGCAATTAAAACTTCCGATTAATTGGTATTAATAACAAGAAGACATTCTGAAGGCAAGGTGACATAAATAAGATCTCTTAAGATTCTGCTTCACAGCTTAGACACTTTTAATCAGGACATCAAGATCTAGGAAATACTAAAAATTCAGAAAAATTTGCCAAAAGCCATTTCCCATAAGCTTTGTGCGGGGTCCTTTCAAATTGACCCAATTATTTTAAATCGTTTTTGTGTTCTAATTCAGCGACAAAGCACCGGTCCATCATTCCCTGTGCCTTCCCAGCAATTTAGTATTAAAAACTTACTTTGCTACAGCTTTCAAACTATTCAACAGCTGATAACCAGTAGTAAACACGTCGCCTTCTGTAAAATGCATTTATGAGTCTGTTTCCATATGCTCTTCTTCCTCTTTAATTCGCACTTTAAACATCCTGGAAGTAAATAGCTAGTGTAAATGATTTTAATAGGCTTAAGGTCAAATGATATCCAATTTTATTTCGCCGACGTTTCGGAAAATATATTTCCGTCTTCAGGGCTCTGTTTTGTTGAACACCTAGCGAAAAATAGAACACACTGTATATTTTTTTGGAACTTACTTTCCAATTTCTCCTGTGGGTGATTCACTTTTTGGTAAGAGTAAAGCACTTAGATTTTTTACTTCTGTATCTCGCCTATTTTTAAGTTAAAAGGTATTTCAAAATGTAGTTTATTTTAATGCCTTCTATACACAGTTAAAAAAGAAGTATCAACTTAAGAATCATCCTGAATAATAACTTAATATTATTATTAAATAACCATATTTAAAGCACAATTACCTACAATTTATAAAATAATAAAAGCAGAAAAAGAAAAATGGAGGAATGTCACAAATTTTTGTTTTCTGCTTTTATTAATTCATTAAATAAAATTTCTCTAGTTCAAACCTGTAGGTAATTGTTACTCAAAGACGGATGTTTGGCCCCTTTTCTGAATAAACAGAGAAGGATAAGAAATATTGACCAAAAAATGAAATGGCGAATGCATTATTAGACTTCACTCTTAACACAATACCATATGTAATTTAAACATTAAAGTATCGTCCACAATTACCCCGAACAACCTATTATACCTACTTAATTCTTAAATTATGTATTAAAGATGTGATAATTAAAAACTTACTGGAAAACCGCCAGTATTTAATGATTCTTCTTCATTCAATGCAGACACAACCCGGTCACAAATTTTTACTAAAAATTGTTCTAAAACGTCCACTAGTACATCTAACACACTTTGGAATGATTCTATAAAATAAAACAGTAATTGTGGTAGTTTTATTGACGAAAATAGTGCTTACCTCATTCATAGACTAAGAATATAAAAATATTAAGTCATTTAGGTATTTTTAAAAGCAAACCATAAACTTGAGAACTTTTAACCCGATTGTCCAAATTAAAAGTAGGTATCTTTAAACAATGCTCTACCAATACAATACCTGCTATAATAAGAAAATGGGAATAATTTGATAAATTGTGATGTTTATGGAGCTTGGAATTACTTATGTAGTTTTCTTTGTGTTAAAAATAATACAGTAAACAGTGCGCCAGTGTCAATTGTGAAAAAATCTAAGTCCAGAAAGTGCTTTTTACCACTAAGGTTAATTTGGTATCAAAAAAATGTTGCAACAGAGTTTAATATGGGCAGTCATTGTAGCAACACATTTGATTAGTATCTTTTTCACTATTGCCTCACTTATTTCAGGTACGTCCAATTCACCTTGTGTTGATTCTCTATAAACAAATTAAATTGCATCTGTTACTTACAAAACTAGCAACCTACTAATATACCTAATACCTTCTTTTAAGTTGGTAAGAATAAACATTGTAAAAGTGTTACTCACAAAGGAGAAGTTGTAGGCATAAAATTTAGGCTATTCAAAGTATGTTTAAGTTGCACTTCTGGCATTTCAGGCATAGGAAGTTTGGCATCAGGAGGTATTAGATTCATCTCTAGAGCTAATTCAGCTACTCTTATCGTTTCTGTTATGTTACTCATCCATTTATGAAGTTGGATTGCATACATCATCAATGGGTCCATCGGTGGCAAGCTGAAAAATGGTTATGGCTTTTTGCTAATACGAGTAGGTATATAGATTTAAAATCTACAATATTTGTTCTTACATTAGATCTTTAATTTGCATAACGTTGTCTCCATCGGGATAATCATCAAGACAGTTTCGTTGCATAGCCTTTTTAATGTCTTCGGTCACGTTAGGAAGTTGAGGAATATTGTCAGGATCTTTGGGTATTTCACCCCAATGAGTTTTTGGTGATGAGGGCTCGTCCTCCCAATCACTTTCCGACATTGTTTAAATATTTAAAAGCCCTTTTAGACCGGTTGTGCCGATATAAACAATTTGTAAAAAAGTTAGACTACGGTTCTTAAAAGTTAGGTTATGGAAAATTTATCTTTGCACAGAGGATCGTCCTAGATAAAGCAAGTGTCATGTTCAGCCTGTTCAGCGGTTATTCAGGCCCGAATAGCAGCGAAAGCGGTGACCTATCATTCCTCTTTACTCCAATGTGATTTCACTTTATTTGTTGCTATTTGATATTTACATGTCAGTTCCTTACAGTTACATACAGTGATACTAAAAATATAGATACTACATTTTAATATATTTGTGCGTCTAGGAGCTGGTGTTAGCTCTTGGCAAGGGTAATCTGGCTTAGATTCCGTATCTTTCGGGCAGTACCAGTAGTCTATTACTACCATGAGGGAATGGGTTTTGTTTTGCACTCGAAGGCTTTTAATGACTTTATTGCTTGCATGATGGAATTTATGTGTATTTCTATAAAAACAGGCGAAAAACCCTTGATTGTATTTATTGGCCCCTGTCTTATGTACAAAGCCGAAGTTTAGTCCAGCCACAGGACCACCTGTCGTTCGACTGTGCTACAAGAGAAGAAGATGACAGAAAATTCTAGCTAACTTCACTGTATTTTGTAACCTCAAAAGTGGTTGCTTGTGTTTTTGTGTCGTTTTCTGTTTTCGCGTCCTAAACACGCGTAAATACAGAAATGGAGACAATTTTAGAGCAACAAAGGCGTTATCATGAAGAAAAAGAGCGATTAGTTGATACCATGGTTAAAGAAATGCTTCATGAGAAAAATACTGTAAGTATTTTTAAACCCCATTCTATAACCTGTATTTTTAACACAATTTTAACATTTTCTAGCTTTTTATTGTATATTATCTTTTATTAGTCTACAGACGTGTGTGTAATCCAGATATTCTTTTGTTTGATGTTATAAAAATTATTGAAAAATTACTATAATTGAGAGAGCTCGGAATTCAAAAATTATGGCTTGGCTGTCCTATTATCAACACTTCACAACACATCACCTATCAATAAATTAATTATTTCTCTGTAATAGTGACCTTAACCAAGCCCTGCGGTTTTCAATCCAAAGCCCTGTCAATTCTAATAATTTTTGATTGCACTGTAAGTTTGTGTATAACTTTTTTTAGTACAGGGAGCAAATCAACTCTGATCAACGTATGAAGTATCTTTTAGACAGATACTTAACTGCAACAAATCGTCTTTATGACCTGTACGAAGACAAGGATAGTCTTGTAGAACCACTTTAATACATACCAGTTGACACAGTGAAGTTAAGTTATTATAAAGTTTAAAATGGCCGATGCAGGTACGTACTTGTGCATTTTTAATAAGAATATATAGAAAGGTTTTTTTATTTTAAAGGACCACTAACGAAAAGATTAATAGAGTTCTCGGAGGAACTTATGCTAGAAAGGTACCCCGACAGTCAAGTGAGTTTTTAGATGTCTTTTTTAAAAATAATAGGGAGAGCATATAATTTTTACGTTTTCCTTTAGTTCAGTTGTTTCTACGTCGCGGAACCCCAGGGGGAAAAGCTGGATCATCTCGTGGAAGTCTGGAATAACCAGGTGTTTTGCGTGGAAGTTAAGATCTGGGCAGACCTAGAGGACTGTATTGTGTGGGTTTTCCGTAGTATATTTTCACGGTAAGTACTACTTAAATTATTATTTTTTAAAATTATGACCGGTGCATCCAACAAGTTATAAGATGGTGAAACTTTTGCCTATATTTTACAGGTACACTAGGTATAAAAAAATGACGTAAGCGTGTTTTTCCTACATTTTCTATAAGTTATTTATGTTAACATGGTAATAATTGCAAGTCTAGTAGGGATGGGCAGAAAAAACTAAATTCCTATAACTACTTAATAATAAGGGAAAGCGTAACGGACCCTTTTGTAATAGTTATTATGGGGTGTCTTACAAGCGTGTGCGACTGTTTAAAGTTATTGAACAAAAAATAAAGATACATAATAAAGGTTGATATCGTAAAACTTGGTCGATACCCAGCTCTAATTCTCCGTACTGCCATGGTTTGATATAAATAGGAGTCAACATACCAGACGTTTACTTCTTTTTTTGCTTGCTTGCAGTCAAGTAGCTCTTTTAACACTCGTCAAAACTAAGTCTAGAAATAGTGCATTTTGTGTCCAAAAAGGTGAGGTTTTTAAATATTTGTTTAATATTATTTCTGAGGGCGTGTAAGGTGTTTTATATATTTGCGAGTAGTCAATGAGGATGGATTTAACAATCGGTTATAGAAATACGGGGTACATGTAGTGTGAGGTAAAAATTTTCAAATAAATGTTTAAATTTATTAGAACTAGTATTTTTGTAAATACTAAAGGGCGGTTTTAAGATTAGGAGAACAAAGGTACAGCCATAAGTGATATAGCTTTGGTCAATTTAAACATTACTTTTTTTATTTAATGCTTAATTTACTTCCTAGGTCCCCATCCCAAACATCCAACGCCTAAGCGACCGTCCTTTGTCCCCCTACAAAACAGTCAGTACTTGCAGCTTTACTAGTTTCAGTCCTACCTAAAGGTAAGATGTTTAAAAATTGGTGTTGGGAAACATTAAAACAACAATTAGTCCAAACAACTTTATTTCTATAAAATGCTACAGGGGTGAATTTAGAACATTCTAAATATTTTTTTTTTCTAATTTACAGGCTCTATTCTTAATATTACATTTTATTTAAAATTGTGTCTATTCTACATTTTAGTATGTGTTTTTGGGTACTTTTATAGATGTTATATTAAGTAAAAAATTATCAGTGTTTAGACCTGTGCTATTGGATTGAAAAATATTGGTAATTAAATCCCAAACGTCCTTAAAAGTTATTTCGCCCGCAGGGCGTAAACGGGACCATCCTGTTTGAAGATTTGTTGAACTAAATGTTAGACCCATTAGGTCTGAAGGTTCTAAATCATCTACTGCTTTCCGAATGATCTGATTAATGCCGTCTTTGACCCATCCAATAGGGTCAGTATTAGTAGGTATTGATTTCAGCTTAAATTCAATAGTACGGCCTGTATAACGGTACCCTCGAATTTGTCTAACAGTATCTTTAACTATAATAAAATTTTTCATGGTACGTCTGTCCTCTGCTGCAAAAAGATGTCAAGTAAATTTTAAACCTTACGAACCCTCTTTTTATTATAGATCAATTCAACTATTATCAACCAAGCCATTAAACACTACCCTAGTTTTAGAACACTAGGGAGAACGGTCTCTTTTAAAATTAATCAGATCCCTGAGGGAAAAGAGCCTGTAGATTGGGTGCGAGACGCTATTTCCGAAATAGTTTTACATAGTACTTCAACCCTCAAGCCTAATGATTTGGTAGGGTTTACCTTCACCGCAAAGGAGTTTTTCCGAGGTCAGGCTTGGATGCCTTTCAAAGAGGCATCTAAGGTTTCGGTAGGGGATATTTTGGACTTAATTCAGGGGATTTATCAAAGTAACTCCAGCGGCCTGGATACCAGTACATTCCAGTTAGGGGTTACTTCGGTTCGTCTTCCAGCAGGAACAGGTAGACCTTCAACCCGCGCGTATAATACCTTTGCCCAGGAATGTAAAAAACGTAGGGGGATAGTTGTAATCCAAAATGATGATAATTTGTGCCTTCCAAGGGCCCTAGCGGTAGGCGTTGCATTTGCAACTAGTGACCCTCTCTTTAAGAGAATCTGTGATGGCAGGAAAACATTACAGAAAAATAAAGCTCTGGAGCTATGTCAACTGGCTGGGGTAACAGTATCAGAAACAGGGTGTGGGGTTGAAGAGCTACAGAGTTTTCAACAATATTTGAAAGAATTTAAAATAACTGTATACCAACATGGTTCTAAAGGGAGGGGTTTATTTGAAGGGTCCGGGGAGGGTAAAAGAATTAATCTTTTATTTTTCGAGGACCATTTCAATATATCACTTCGACTACGGCTGCATTTTCAGCTAGTTATTTTTGCGAGGAATGTCACGTTCCCTATGATCACAAATCCAATCATAGATGTACAAAGATATGCCCTCTTTGTAAGCAGGTCCCACCCTGTGAAAAGTTAAGTAAAACAAAGTGTGAAGATTGTAATCGCACGTTTTTCTCTGAAGCCTGTTTTAGTAACCATAAACTGCAGGGTACGTTCTTTGCTGACAAGTCTGTATGCGAAGAAGTTAAATTCTGTTTAAATTGTCGTAAGGGATTTCGATCAAACAGGGAACATACCTGTGGTGAGACGTTTTGCAATGTTTGCAAAGATTTTAAGGCAAGCGGTCATTATTGTTTTATGCAGGTGGATATTAGAAAGCCTAAACTCGATAGCACTTTGTTTATTTTCTTTGACCTAGAAACACGACAAGAAATAGAACTAGACGATGGGTGTTATTTGCACGAACCTAACTTGTGTGTGTTTAAAACAGCCTGCTCTGAGTGTATAGACACAAACACTAGTTTTTGTTACAAATGCGGACCAAACCTGGAAGTTTTAAGGGAAGAGCCTATTTCAAATTTTCTAAAAAAGGTTTTAGCAAAGCGCGACATGTTTAAAAGAGTTATTGTAATCTCACATTATGGTTCAGGCTTTGATATGCAGTTTATGTTTAATCGTTTACTATTACAAACTGATTTAACGCCTGAGGTTATTTTGCGAGGAACAAAAATTCTTTTATTAAGTCTTGGCACTATAAAATTTTTGGATTCAATTAACTTTCTTCCAATGGCCCTATCGAAACTCCCCAAGAGTTTTGATTTAGGCAGTAATTTTAAAAAGGACTACTTCCCCCATTTATTTAATACAAAAGCCAACGAGGACTATGTTGGCAATTTACCACCTATGGAATTTTATAACTCTGATAGTATGATGCCTGACGACAGAAGCAGTTTTCTAAAATGGTACGAAGAAAATAAAAACAATAATTTTAATTTAAAACGTGACTTGGTAGAGTATTGTATTTCCGACGTGGAAATACTCACTGCCGCCTGTCTAAAATTTAGGGGGTTAATGTTGGCGACTTCAAATGTTTGTCCGTTTTCTGAGAGCTGTACTATACCCGGAGCCTGCAACAAAATTTTCAGACGAAATTATTTAAAGCCAAATACGATTTCAATTATTCCCAGGGCTGGCTATAGATTATCTCAAAAACAGTCGCGAAAAGGTATTCAATGGTTATTATGGGAGGAACACCAAAGAGGGATAAATATCGAGCATGCGGGTAAACGAGGGGAGGCTGTTTTAGGGGGTTTCAGGGTGGACGGGTTTTGCAAGGTAGAAAATCTAGTTTTCGAATTTCAGGGGTGTTTTTGGCATGGTTGTTCTCGATGTTATACGCAAAATAGAGAGCAGGCATTAAATAAAACTGATCAGTTTGACACTTTTAATTCTCGTTACGAGGCAACCGTGTACAAAATAGAAGCGCTAAAAGAGTTAAATTTTCAGGTTTTAGAAATGTGGGAGTGCAACTTTAATAATTTATTAAAAAATGACGCTACAATGCTTAACTTTGTTGAAAATCACTCGCTTACTTCTCAGGTACCGATTATAGCACGTGAAAGTTTTTTCGGGGGTAGAACAGAAAATATGCGTACTTATTACAAAGCTCAAGAGGGTGAGAAGATCAAATACTTAGATGTTTGTTCTTTATACCCATGGACGTGTAAGTATAGCTACTTTCCCGTAGGACATCCGGAAGTTTTTGTAGGAGAGGAGTGTCAATCCTTAGATTTACAAGTCACTGATGGGCTTATTAAATGTAAGGTTTTACCTCCTCAGAACCTTTACCATCCGGTTTTACCTATGAAAATGAATAAAAAGTTAATGTTTGTTCTCTGTTCTAAATGTGGACAGGAAATGGATCAACGCACTTCCTGCCTACATTCTGATGAAGAGCGGGCGTTAGTAGGTACCTGGGTGATAAGCGAGGTACGTAAAGCCGTTGAGAAGGGGTACCAAATTTTGGAAATTTACGAAATTTGGCGTTACCAGATAGAGCAGTACAACGTTGAAACAAAAGAGGGTGGTCTGTTTGTAGAGATGATGAACCGATTTCTACAGATAAAACAAGAAGCATCGGGATATCCTTCAGATTGTCAAACAGATGCTGACAAGGTTCAGGTTGAAATTTTTTGAGAAAGAGGGGATTAAATTAGATGAAAACAAAATTTAAAAAAATTCGGGGTTAAGGTCTTTGGCTAAATTAATATTAAACTCATTTTGGGGTAAATTTGGGGAACTTGAACGTAAAGGTCAAACCAAGATTGTCAAAGATCCATCAGTGTTTTTTGGAATGTTAACAAACCCTCTTTTGGAAATAAATTCTGTTTTACCTGTTAACGATAACACTTTTCTCATAGGCTTTGTTGAACGGGAAGACAGCTATGAACCTCTCGCTACCGTTAATGTAGCCATAGCTGCCGTCGTTACTGCGCAGGCTCGATTAAAGTTATATAGCTATCTGGAAATGCTTGAGGAGCGGGTCCTCTATTGTGATACCGACTCGGTCATATTTTCTCATAAAGAAGGTGAAATAGAGCCCCTACCCGGTAGTTTTATTGGGGATATGACCGATGAGTTGGAGGCCTACGGCCCTGGTAGTTATATTAAGGAATTTGCTTGTGGGGGTCCAAAAAATTACGCCTACAAGGTATACTCTACGGCAGAACAGGTGGAGAAAGTAGTTTGTAAGGTAAAAGGGATACGTCTTTGTTATCAGGCATCCTTATTGATTAACTTTGAAACAATTAAGGATATGATTATTAAAAATATAGAATCAGACTCGATTAAAATTATTTCGTCAAATATCAGGCGAACAGACACACACGATCTGGTTACTAGAAAAGAAACAAAAGAATATAGGGTTACATCTACCAAACGTAAATTCACCAATTACGACTCAATTCCATACGGGTTTAAAAAACCTAAACCGTAATCCTCTATAGATTTTTAGTAACCTGACTGTGTTGTTTGTCTGTGGTCATATTCTTTTTTAACAGGGCTTATATGCAATACAGGTTCATTTTTTCTTGGTAATTTTTTAATTTTTAATAATAGGGTGTTTATATAATTTTTTGTGGGTTAGTCTAGGATTATTGCAAGGAGGCATGTATTTGAAGTCACTCTATACTTTTATTTATACTTCTGAGTTTTACGAATAATAATATTGATAATCATATAGTTTTTGCCTGGATATTCAATTCTTACTTTAACTCGGTATTACCAGGGAATAATTGAAATTGTGTTTGGCTTTAAATAATTTCAGAAATTTAGTCTCTGTTTCACATATTCATTGTACTCGATGGTAAATAACTAATGTACTTAAAATGAAACATTCTTAGCCCCCAACAGATAGCTACCATACAGCTCCATATTGGCTTTTATTATTTTTTTTGATGGTAACAATGCCCCTTCTCATACCACACTCCTCGTCGAAACTATTATATTTGCTCCCCCTCCCTTGGCCTGTAGGTAGTCGCACGGTTGTAATTTTTAGGCAAAAGAACTCGCTGTTTAAACCAGACGAGTTGGATTGATAAACATTGCTGATCACGTTCCAGACATCCTCGTAATTTATTTTTGCAGCCGGTTTAAAGCGGATCCACCCCTCACCTCGTGTAAAGTCCTTGGAGCAAAAACTTATACCCACTTGATCCCCCGGTAAAAGACCCTCTGTAGCCTATTGAATAATTTGATTTTTGGTCTTATTATCACTTGTTCTCAGGCTTTATTCCTAATTAAATCTACAACTTTTAAGGAATTTTTTTCGTAAAAAGGTTATTATTGCTTTGAACTTTGCAACTGAGCTTTATATTCATTGTTTTCCGGGGTAGTCGGGAGTAAAAAAGTTTGGTTGCATACATTTTTGATCTTAGACCAACAAAATGAGTCATGATGCGGCCATTATTCTCATCTTTCATCAATCCTACAACCTTTTTGTTGACTCTCGGAATGCCATAAACATTATTTTCAGGATAGTCGGATGTATCAAAAAACGCACGACAATCTTTTTTTATTATCTCGTATATATTGTGATGTTTAATCCCGTAAATCAGGGAATCCGTGTCAGTGTATAAAATTTTACAGCGATCTCCAAAAGTTTTGCACATGTAATTGTAGTGAAAATCATAAATTGTTGTTTTTGCCAAGTCCAAAATACACATACCCGCATATATCGGCTTGTTAAAAAATACCCGTGTTTTGGCCAATTCAATGATTACCATGTTTTCATTTATTATGGTGCTGCTTTTAAATTCGGGTCGCGATATAAGGGCTTCAGCCCCATATCACCCGTCCCAGCGTGTAATTATTTTAACGATTGAGTGTTTACGTAGATTTTCCATCGTTTTACCAAAGACTGCGTTGTTCATTAATTTAAATAGGTTTTTCAATTTAATTATATTTCTTTAATTATATATAATAGTTATTCGGCTGTTTCTAATCTGAACTCTTCTCTCTTTTTCTGTTGATATGTCTGTTCCCAGTTTGCTAAAGGGAGTTTACTCTGAATTGTAGTAGGGGTCTACTCTTAACCTCTGGTAAAACGGTTCAGTCTCAATAAGATTAGACAAACACGAAGCCGCACGAGCATCGTCTTTTTTCAATATCGAGTCCGAATCTGTCAAAAAATTCTTGTTGAACATGACAAGATCTGTCAAAATTAATACGTTGGATTTTAAATAAATATCAGAATATTCGCCTAAAGTTTTACATTCAAATAAATTCCATACCTTCCAAGCACGCTTATAATCATCGGTGGTAATGTCCTCATTTTTTAGTTTGTTGTAAAAGTCTTTTTGTGATGGAAGCTTGTTTTCGGCTAATTTTGAAAATGAATCTACATAATTATACGGGAAGACACCCTTCTGTCGAATAAGTTCAAATTTATCTTGTTCTGCAAAATATTTACGCACGGTTTTACATTGCTCTGATTTTAAATTTTGACTTAATTTATCTAGCCCACTAGCCATGAATCGAAAACTATCTAAAAAGCGTAATTTAAAAAAATTCTTGTTTTCGACGTTATCCACCAAGATGTGTTTAGTAAAGGAAATATACTTTTCCTTATTTTGGAGGATAACGTCCAACTGTTCTTCATCGCAGGCCAATTCCTTGACAAACAGGTGGGAATCAAAATTGGACATGTTATGGAAGAAAATAGAGATTAAATTGGGAATTTTGTAATGTAATGATCGTGTATCATCATGACTACATTTTACATAATATCCCACACTATATGGGACATGATTTTAGTAGAGGGAGAAGATATGTTTCACATCAATTCCTGCGGTCCCTTCTGCGCATGCCCCAGCAGTGCGCAGGCGCGTGTCATATGTTATACGTCATCTGTCATGTCACACTCTTGGGCGTGAGCTATTTGGGCATTAACTACTTGGGCGTGAGCTACTTGGGCATTAGCTACTTGGGCGTTAGCTACTTGGGCAATAGTATTCATTATAGGCTCCGTGTTAAGGATGACGTCATATCATGTTTAGGAAAAGATGGTGGTTATCACCTGTCAAATAAGATATGGCAAGGTCACCTGTCACTTGTCAAATGTCAAAATTAAAATCTAACACGGGGATCGTATTTAGAATGACGTAATAAGTCGTTTAAAGAAAACCCGAAAGCGATCGGTCAACTGGTTTGGAAGATATAGTATTTTGCGATTAGCCCCCTTATGTCTAGCAGGGGAGTACCGAAATTCTGGTTGTAGGTAGGGTCATATAGGACCTATCTAGAAGTGAAAGATTTTTTCAAATATCTCAAGTACTAACGGCGTTAGATGTATTAAACCATTAAGGCCTTAACACAGCACAGTCGTGCAAAGCACTGATAATGTTTATTTATTAGTAGAAATATACCTCGTATATTAATTATATTTACAAATTACTGTATCACCAGTAAAATCGTCAAAGTGTCAATGGCTTTAGAGGGCTGTGATATTAGGTTAGGTAGTTATAATAAAATTATATTTTAGGCTATGTATCTATTTTATTGTTATATTTACGGTATTATTAATATTGCATTATTTCTATATTAAAGACATATATGTATTTATTAATCGACACCACAGATTTGTTTTTAAATAAACATGTTTACTGTTTAATTATTGTCTTATATCACCCAAAAATAAAACACGATACTTGGTAGCAATAATTTATTGATAGTATTCATTATTAAGGTTGATCAATGTAATAACATGCCTTGAAAAGGAACGTATCAGCTTATCGGTCCATCGCAACAAATATTTGTCGGTCATAGCGTCTTCAAACTTGAGGCTCCGCTTCTCACCATTTCGATGAAACACTAGAGTATACTGCCCAATAATCATAAAAATATCCATCCAATGTGCGTTGAAACAATCTAAAGTACTTAAGAATTCTTCAAATTCACTATTTGAGAAATAAATCTTCCCATATCCAATAGTATCCAAAGTTACTTGTTTACGTTCTTCTTCTGTTGTATTAAATATAACGGTGACGTAATCATCAATCTCAAAGACTTTGCTTGGTTTGATTTTGCGCTGTACTCCATCATCCTGCTGACATCGAGAAGGAGATTTAAACACCTCATCCCAAGCGGATGATGAAGAGGAGGCCGCCATTGATAAGTATTAGAGGTTAAGTTTTAACAACTGCCTAACCAAAAATTTATGATCTTCGTAATACTTGATATCTTTTTTCAGCCTACGTATTTTTCGCAGATGTTCTTGGAGTTTAACTCTAAGATCGACTGCCTTTGCCATAAGCTGAAGACTAAATGACTAAATTCCAACTTTAGCGCTAAATATTTCTTTCGTAAGGTATTACCCGTCTGAATAATTCTTTGCTTAACATCCTTACCGAGATTCTTTTAAATAAGAAGCCATAACAGATAAAACAGCTAAAAGCAGGTAAAAACCCGATAAAAACAGCTAAAAACCCGCTTAAAAACAGCTAGCGGTTTTTAAAAAACAGCTAGCGGTTTTTAAAAAACAGCTAAAAACCACTAAAAAAACAGCCCTGTTTAAAAACAACCCTGTTTAAAAACAGCTCTGTTTAAAAACAGCCCTGTTTAAAAACAGCCCTGTTTAAAAACAGCCCTGTTTAAAAACAACCCTATTTAAAAACAGCCCTGTTTAAAAACAGCCCTGTTTAAAAACAGCCCTGTTTAAAAACAGCCCTGTTTAAAAACAGCCCTGTTTAAAAACAGCCCTGTTTAAAAACAGCTAAAACAGCCCTGTTGTGTTGTTGTTGTTGTTGTTGATTCGATTTGTTAGGATATGTCTATGTTCAATGATGTGCTATGACTTAGGGAATTAAATACCTAATAAACATGCTACGATACCGACTATTATTAATATCATTATCTTTAACAATGACTAAGAATCCAAACATATCTTACCAATATTCCGAACAAACACGTTTAAAAGTACCGAAGGACGTGCATGTATTAACATGCTCGCCGTAGGTTTATTTCAAGCGAAAATCATTCGGGCTGAATCAAATCAGTACCTTAGCATTATCAAGAACCAGTTTTAAGTATTTTTCGATAAGTTTGTCGCAAATAGAATAAATTAATATCATTGCTATTATAACCATATGGAAGGCATAATAAATTTGATAATTCAGTATAACCATTACACTTCTAACATACGTATTTAACTGGGATTAGCATAACAACTATCGCTGTTTCTCTAAATATAAACTAAGGATAGAAGTATTCAGTTAAAACATTTATATAGAAATATTTAACTGAATTACTAGGCCAACAAAATTAATACAAATAATTTTATTTTTATATATTTATTTCAACATCATTCAAATAACAATATCTAAAATTATATAATACCTTTACATTATTCTGTGAACAATGCCACACACTTGAATCAGAATCGTGATTATAACATTCTGTTTTATTCATAAATGTGCTTAATTTAAGATTATCTTTATTAGGAATATTTACTATACAAGAATTAACAACATCAAACTCTCTTAGAAAATTTGCTTTCATATCACCCTTTACCAAAATTCTTATATTATCAAATATATATGAAGCTATTATAGTGTCCAATATTTTTGGTATATCATTCAAATCAACATAACCAGCTTCCCAAAGTAGGCCATGATATTGGCCTTCTAAATAAACAACAGTTTTCAATTCTTCCGATTTTAAAAATTTCCGAGGGAAAGGAGGTTTAAAGAGATAAGTACTCAATCGTTTGCCATCATAGAATGACATCTCCTTTGGAATGAATACATTTAAAATATTATAACCTTGTATGTCAACACAAAGTACTTTGAGAACCATCTTTTAAAATCTATTATATTTTTAATATAATATTTATGCTTGAACCATCTATTACTTACTAAATGTTTAATAAGAACCCGTATGTCTTAATATATAAGGATTTATATCACGCAATCTTATCTCCCTCCCTCCCTCCTCCTCCTTTAATATAAGAATGAAATTTTAATTTACCATTGATCTAGAGAAACCATTAGTAAAAACTAATCTTTTAAACCAATAATATCTACAAAATCGTATAATATAATAACTTTTTTAAACATCAACCCACCCTAGGGTTTGTTTAAAAATTAAATAAAAATTGTTTCTCTACAAAAGTAATTTGTTTAATAATATAATCTGCTAATTTGGGGTTTATTCGAGTTTTGGACTTGTTTGGACCACTGCGGTTTTGCAGGTTTGTTTAAGCCACGTTTGGGTTTTTCGGGGTTGTGGGAAATACTTCTGTTTTACGGGTTTGTTTAAATCTCGATCGTTTTTTGGGTTTGTTCGGGCGCGCGTCCCGCATTCCAAAGGATATGTCATTCTATGATGGCGAACGATTGAGTACTTATCTCTTTAAACCTCCTTTCCCTCGGAAATTTTTAAAATCGGAAGAATTGAAAACTGTTGTTTATTTAGAAGGCCAATATCATGGCCTACTTTGGGAAGCTGGTTATGTTGATTTGAATGATATACCAAAAATATTGGACACTATAATAGCTTCATATATATTTGATAATATAAGAATTTTGGTAAAGGGTGATATGAAAGCAAATTTTCTAAGAGAGTTTGATGTTTTTAATTCTTGTATAGTAAATATTCCTAATAAAGATAATCTTAAATTAAGCACATTTATGAATAAAACAGAATGTTATAATCACGATTCTGATTCAAGTGTGTGGCATTGTTCACAGAATAATGTAAAGGTATTATATAATTTTAGATATTGTTATTTGAATGATGTTGAAATAAATATATAAAAATAAAATTATTTGTATTAATTTTGTTGGCCTAGTAATTCAGTTAAATATTTCTATATAAATGTTTTAACTGAATACTTCTATCCTTAGTTTATATTTAGAGAAACCGCGATAGTTGTTATGCTAATCCCAGTTAAATACGTATGTTAGAAGTGTAATGGTTATACTGAATTATCAAATTTATTATGCCTTCCATATGGTTATAATAGCAATGATATTAATTTATTCTATTTGCGACAAACTTATCGAAAAATACTTAAAACTGGTTCTTGATAATGCTAAGGTACTGATTTGATTCAGCCCGAATGATTTTCGCTTGAAATAAACCTACGGCGAGCATGTTAATACATGCACGTCCTTCGGTACTTTTAAACGTGTTTGTTCGGAATATTGGTAAGATATGTTTGGATTCTTAGTCATTGTTAAAGATAATGATATTAATAATAGTCGGTATCGTAGCATGTTTATTAGGTATTTAATTCCCTAAGTCATAGCACATCATTGAACATAGACATATCCTAACAAATCGAATCAACAACAACAACAACACAACAGGGCTGTTTTAGCTGTTTTTAAACAGGGCTGTCTTTAAACAGGGCTGTTTTTAAATAGGGTTGTTTTTAAACAGGGCTGTTTTTAAACAGGGCTGTTTTTAAACAGGGCTGTTTTTAAACAGAGCTGTTTTTAAACAGGGTTGTTTTTAAACAGGGCTGTTTTTTTAGTGGTTTTTAGCTGTTTTTTAAAAACCGCTAGCTGTTTTTTAAAAACCGCTAGCTGTTTTTAAGCGGGTTTTTAGCTGTTTTTATCGGGTTTTTACCTGATTTTAGCTGTTTTATCTGTTATGGCTTCTTATTTAAAAGAATCTCGGTAAGGATGTTAAGCAAAGAATTATTCAGACGGGTAATACCTTACGAAAGAAATATTTAGCGCTAAAGTTGGAATTTAGTCATTTAGTCTTCAGCTTATGGCAAAGGCAGTCGATCTTAGAGTTAAACTCCAAGAACATCTGCGAAAAATACGTAGGCTGAAAAAAGATATCAAGTATTACGAAGATCATAAATTTTTGGTTAGGAGTAGAGGGGGAAGAGGGTTTCAACGCCAATTTGCGGAGGTCCCTTCTGCGCATGCCCAGGCAGTGCGCAGGCGCGTGTCATATGTCATACGTCATCTGTCATGTCGCACTCTTGGGCGTGAGCTATTTGGGCATTAGCTACTTGGGCGTTAGCTACTTTGGCATTAGCTACTTGGGCGTTAGCTACTTGGGCAATAGTATTCATTATAGGCCACGTGTTTAGGATGACGTCATATTATGTTTAGGAAAAGATGGCGGCTGTCACCTGTCAATTAAGATATGTCAAGACCACCTGTGACTTGTCAAATGTCAAAATTAAAATCTAACACGTGGGCCGAGTTCAGGGTGATGTAATAAGTCGTTTAGAGAAAACCCGAACACGATCGGTTGTCTGGTTCGGAAGATATAGTATTTTGCGATTAGTGCCCTTATACCTCAAGACGAAGCGCTGTAATTCTGGTTGTAGGCAGAGGTATATAGGACCTATCTAGAAGTGAAAATTTTTTTCAAATATCTCAAGTACTAACGGCGTTAGATGTATTAAACCATTAAGGCCTTAACACAGCACAGTCGTGGAAAGCACTGTTAATGTTTATTTATTAGTAGAAATATACCTCGTATATTAATTATATTTACATACCTCATATAATAGTAGTTTTTATAGGGGACGTAAGATTAATAATAATATACTTGTTAAAGTGTAGAGGGAACATAAACAGAAAATAAAATTAGCTGTAACTATAATTAAATTTGGTACTATAATTAAATTTGGTAATACCTGCAGTATTTATTTACAGCAATGTTTAAAGAATGTGCAATAAACAATTAAACCCTGCTGAACAGGTTAATCAACATCTAATAAACGACTAAAACATCTAAAAATGTATATTTAACAGGTCTTAAACAGGTAAAAGTGAGAAAAATAAATAAAATTTGCACAAAGAAAGGATATAAATAACATAAATTCTACTAATACCTATAACTTGTATGTACAATATTGTTTTAATATACCTAAGAAACAGCTAAAACCTCTTTGAACTCTTCTTGATCATGTAAACACTTAAAATAAATAAGGGTAGTCACCCCATTCAACCCCCACATATATGCATTTTGATATCAAATTATGGAGAAAAATATAACTAACCCCAATATGCTATTATGTTCTATTAATTTAAAAACCGCAAATACATTATAGATACTTTTTTTAATTTCATTTCAATTTATTTTCTAGGATGGCATTTATCACGCAAAGTAAAATTATATAGATAAAATAGTAACAGATGTTTAAAAGGGTAATTATAATGAAGTATTTGCTAAACTGGAAAAAGTTTTAAGTGCATAAAGAGGACGAGACAAGCTGATGGATGATGATGATAATAAAAGCGCATAACGATTCTATATAATTAAATCATTAATACGTAAAATTATTTATACAGAGCAGCCGACGGTACATCGTGCTGAAATGTGGAACCTGAAAAACCCTAAAGTTTGTCAATGCCTATATGTACAGTATGATTTATAGACACACAAAACCTCTATGAAGTATCTGTATGACTTACACGATATAATATTGTCATATAAGATAGAAAAGGATAGCACTAATTACAATAACAATCTAATGGACTGTTAAAAACGTATCACGACATGTTTTGACTCATAGGTTTAGGTCACATTAATGAGGTGGGTAGGTAATTTGCCATACAGTAATTCATCAGTTGGTTAGATCAGTACAATAAGTAGACGCTAACAAAAAAAATAAGGGTAGGTACAGCCCCTGTACTAATACTTCTTGGTATCAAATTAAAGGTAAAAATGTCAATAACAGGTGTTTAAGGGGTATATTTCTAACTGAAGTACCGTTTAGAACTCAATAAATTGATAATATTTTACGTTTTAAACTAAAATTACGAGTATTCAAGTAAATCACATTTAATGCAGCGGTCCAACGGTACTTATATAGAAGGTCAACTGCTTATTGAATTTGCAATTTTAGCACAAATAACAAGGTGTATTATATAGAAAAGACTTGTTGTAACTAAAACAGCTGTAGGCTATAGATAGGTACTGAGTTGAAGGTCTAAAACCATTAGGGTATTTGCATTATTCATAGGTATTAAGTTTAAATTATGGTAAATACGATACCTATGGCTACAGATCGTTTATAATCGACAAACAGCTCCAAAAGTTCATTTTTGCCACTAAATGAGAGAAAAATAGGTAAAAATAGTCTAAACATCGCTTATAAACAACCCCAATTTTTTGTTAATATCGGTACGGTATTGTACGGTTTAAAGATACGTAATAAACAACTAAAAACTTCTCTGAATTGAGCTGCTAAAACATCTAAAAAATCACTAAAGTACCAAAAAACGTCCCTTGAACCCATAAAAATGAGGTAAAAATTATTACATTATTAATATCCAACGAATGATAAAAATACAAGTAAGTCGATGGTATTATTATTTTTCCTAACCCAAAGTGTTTAAAACTTCTAAAAGCACGGTAGAATTGTGTAATAGACGACGAAGGATAAATCGATAAATAGCATTACAAATTGAAAATGTTATATTGCGTAATATACTTAGAATTTTGCACATACAACGGTAATTTAATACTACAGGGTGGTTTGGGTTAGACTTAAAAACAAAAATACCTAAATATCGTTTGTGTGGAGGGTGCTAGATAGGTATAAATGTAGTCACTTGGTAATTATATCCACCAAAAAATGTCTAATCACTTATCTCAGGTAAGGCTGGGTCTACCATAATAATATAGTATATGGCCGCGACTGAATCGGCACTAACTAACATAGTAAACAGCACGTTATACTAGGAAGCATTATCAAAGAGTTGGACAACATTCATCATATTATCACTAGGATGTGTGGGTTCTTTATAGTCATTAGACAACACATTCTCAATATTACTATTATATATCTAACTAAGACAACAACCACCGTTGTAGAGTGGGATTACCGATGACTAAATGCACGTTGCAAGTATTACAAACATCCAACAAATTGAAATATTGCGGTCAGTGCCCATATACCTATAGGCAAAGAGGTAAGATTTGGTAAAAGGGTAGAGGTTAACAAGTTCTAGCGAGCAGTGAAAAAATTATTTCAAAGCCTTAAAAGGTATTGGAGCCATATGTATTAAACCATTACACTACTGATAGAGAATACTGAAATATTGTAATAGACAAATATTAAAAAGACCTTTCAATCGGTGAAAAAATTAACCAAAAATGTTAAGTTATAACAGTACAAGAACTGGTAAATGATTGGTCGTTTTGGTGAATGTGCTTGGCAAGCTTAAATATAAATATTGTATTTTTGTAAATACGGGAGCTATAAAAACTCTGCTTGTTTTAATCACAATATATAAAAACTTCATTATTAATATCACAAGTAGGGAAAATCGAAGGTATTATTGTTTTTTCTTACTCCAAAACGCCTCAAAATGTTGTAAAATATTACTTTATTTGCATAATAAAAGCAATAAAACAGATGCCTATGCGTTAATTATAGAAATAAAAGATCCAAGTTCAAAATTAGCTCCACACTGTGTAGGTGCTGTGTGTCAGCGTGTCAGTGTATTTGCGACCAGATTTTGAGGCCAGAAAGGTGAGTAACTTTTAATTTTGGTGTGGTAAAATATTATAGTAACGCCTTCTTGACAAAGATACATTTACTTAAGCGTTAGTTGTCGTCAAAATAAATACTTCACACAAGGACATTATTCCACTAGGTAACTTGACTCCACATAACATATCTATAAATTATTTGACAGGGGGTCAAAAGCTATCAATTCGCGGGGGTAAAAATACTATAAAGCATTATTAAATGGGCTATGTTTTACCCTGTAGCCGATAGTGAGTAAAGGGAGGGCGGTTGTCACCTGTCAATTAAGATATGTCAAGCTCACCTGTCACATGTTAAAATTGAAATCTAATGCGTAGGTCGTGTTCAGGGTGATGTAATAAGACGTTTAGAAAAAACCCAAAGTCGTTCGGTTAATTGGTTCGAGAGATATAGTTTTTTACGATTAGGGCCCTTATGGCTAAAGGTGGAAAGGTGAAAGTTGGCAAACTGATAAAAGATAAGTGTACCTACCAGCTAGCGAAGAAATATTTCAAATATCTCAATTAATAACGGTGCTAGATGTATTAAACCATTAGGGCATTAACACTTAACATGATAAAGTCGTGCAAAGCACTGATAATGTTTATTTATTAGTAGAAATATACCTCGTATATTAATTATATTTACAAATTACTGTATCACCAGTAAAATCACCAAAGCTGCCAAAAGGACACATCTAAAAATTCGAATTTTTCAGTATTTGCATTAATAAGCTATACTTCCAAGTCTTCAAATTATCAGTAAAACCATAATAACTGTCAAAACAGCACCTCAGATTTTTATAGTTTTATCTAATATATCTATTATTAAGCCATACCTATAGAACCCCGCAATAAAAAATAAGGACATTTTGGAAATGTGCAGAAGCCAAAATCGGTGTTTCGGAGTTAAATAGAAGGAAATATTATGCGCACATAGCGAAAAAAGTACCTTTGATACTCCGGATGCCAAAGGGCGCCTTTTAAGAATATATTTGAAAAACATCCTATAAAGGTCTTTTTGGGTTTGTTAAGTGGAAAAACACAATGTGGTACATGCACCGAAATGTATAGAAAACATAGATAGTTGCTTAAAACCATCAATTCCATAGTATTAATAAAAATATATTTAAATCGCTTAGATATAAAATAATTTTTATTAAAACAGACTGTTTCATGTCTCAACACTGGGGTCATAGAGATATAGTATTGTATGAGGAATCATCGGAAATTCCATCAGCTAAGACTGACCATAGCTATCTTTGTTTCAATCTTCTCGGATAGCTGATGGCTTTAGAGGGCTGTGATATTAGGTTAGGTAGTTATAATAAAATTATATTTTAGGCTATGTATTTATTTTATTGTTGTATTTACGGTATTATTAATATTGCATTATTTCTACATTAAAGACATATATGTATTTATTAATCGACACCACAGATTTGTTTTTAAATAAACATGTGTACTGTTTAATTATTGTCTTATTTCACCCAAAAATAAAACACGATACTTGGTAGCAATAATTTATTGATAGTATTCATTATTAAGGTTGATCAATGTAATAACATGCCTTGAAAAGGAACGTATCAGCTTATCGGTCCATCGCAACAAATATTTGTCGGTCATGGCGTCTTCAAACTTGAGGCTCCGCTTCTCACCATTTCGATGAAACACTAGAGTATATTGCCCAATAATCATAAAAATATCCATCCAATGTGTACTCCATCATCCTGCTGACATCGAGAAGGAGATTTAAACACCTCATCCCAAGCGGATGATGAAGAGGAGACCGCCATTGATAAGTATTAGAGGTTTAGTTTTAACAATTGTCTAACCAAAAATTTATGATCTTCGTAACACTTGATATCTTTTTTCAGCCTACGTATTTTTCAAAGATGTTCTTGGAGTTTAACTCTAAGATCGACTGCCTTTGTCATAAGCTGAAGACTAAATGACTAAATTCTAACTTTAGCGCTAAATATTTCTTTCGTAAGGTATCACCCGTATGAATAATTCTTTGCTTAACATCCTTACCGAGATTCTTTTAAATAAGAAGTCATAACAGATAAAACAGCTAAAAACAGCTAAAAACCCGCTTAAAAACAGCTAGCGGTTTTTAAAAAACAGTTGAAAACCACTAAAAAAACAGTTCTGTTTAAAAACAGCCCTGTTTAAAAACAACCCTGTTTAAAAACAGCTCTGTTTAAAAACAGCCCTGTTTAAAAACAACCCTGTTTAAAAACAGCCCTGTTTAAAAACAGCCCTGTTTAAAAACAGCTAAAACAGCCCTGTTGTGTTGTTGTTGTTGTTGCTGATTCGATTTGTTAGGATATGTCTATGTTCAATGATGTGCTATGACTTAGGGAATTAAATACCTAATAAACATGCTACGATACCGACTATTATTAATATCATTATATTTAACAATGACTAAGAATTCAAACATATCTTACCAATATTCCGAACAAACACGTTTAAAAGTACCGAAGGACGTGCATGTATTAACATGCTCGCCGTAGGTTTATTTCAAGCGAAAATCATTCGGGCTGAATCAAATCAGTACCTTAGCATTATCAAGAACCCGTTTTAAGTATTTTTCGATAAGTTTGTCGCAAATAGAATAAATTAATATCATTGCTATTATAACCATATGGAAGGTATAATAAATTTGATAATTCAGTATAACCATTACACTTCTAACATACGTATTTAACTGGGATTAGCATAACAACTATCGCTGTTTCTCTAAATATAAACTAAGGATAGAAGTATTCAGTTAAAACATTTATATAGAAATATTTAACTGAATTACTAGGCCAACAAAATTAATACAAATAATTTTATTTTTATATATTTATTTCAACATCATTCAAATAACAATATCTAAAATTATATAATACCTTTACATTATTCTGTGAACAATGCCACACACTTGAATCAGAATCGTGATTATAACATTCTGTTTTATTCATAAATGTGCTTAATTTAAGAATATCTTTATTAGGAATATTTACTATACAAGAATTAAAAACATCAAATTCTCTTAGAAAATTTGCTTTCATATCACCCTTTACCAAAATTCTTATATTATCAAATATATATGAAGCTATTATAGTGTCCAATATTTTTGGTATATCATTCAAATCAACATAACCAGCTTCCCAAAGTAGGCCATGATATTGGCCTTCTAAATAAACAACAGTTTTCAATTCTTCCGATTTTAAAAATTTCCGAGGGAAAGGAGGTTTAAAGAGATAAGTACTCAATCGTTCGCCATCATAGAATGACATCTCCTTTGGAATGAATACATTTGAAATATTATAACCTTGTATGTCAACACAAAGTACTTTGAGAACCATCTTTTAAAATCTATTATATTTTTAATATAATATTTATACTTGAACCATCTATTACTTACTAAATGTTTAATAAGAACCCGTATGTCTTAATATATAAGGATTTATATCACGCAATCTTATCTCCCTCCCTCCCTCCTCCTCCTTTAATATAAGAATGAAATTTTAATTTACCATTGATCTAGAGAAACCATTAGTATAAACTAATCTTTTAAACCAATAATATCTACAAAATCACATAATATAATAACTTTTTCAAACATCAACCCTCCCTAGGGTTTGTTTAAAAATTAAATAAAAATTGTTTCTCTACAAAAGTAATTTGTTTAATAATATAATCTGCTAATTTTGGGTTTATTCGGGTTTTGGACTTGTTTGGACCACTGCGGTTTTGCAGGTTTGTTTAAGCCACGTTTGGGTTTTTCGGGGTTGTGGGAAATACTTCTGTTTTACGGGTTTGTTTAAATCTCGATCGTTTTTTGGGTTTGTTCGGGTCCAAACAAACCCAAAAAACGATCGAGATTTAAACAAACCCGTAAAACAGAAGTATTTCCCACAACCCCGAAAAACCCAAACGTGGCTTAAACAAACCTGCAAAACCGCAGTGGTCCAAACAAGTCCAAAACCCGAATAAACCCAAAATTAGCAGATTATATTATTAAACAAATTACTTTTGTAGAGAAACAATTTTTATTTAATTTTTAAACAAACCCTAGGGAGGGTTGATGTTTGAAAAAGTTATTATATTATGTGATTTTGTAGATATTATTGGTTTAAAAGATTAGTTTATACTAATGGTTTCTCTAGATCAATGGTAAATTAAAATTTCATTCTTATATTAAAGGAGGAGGAGGGAGGGAGGGAGATAAGATTGCGTGATATAAATCCTTATATATTAAGACATACGGGTTCTTATTAAACATTTAGTAAGTAATAGATGGTTCAAGTATAAATATTATATTAAAAATATAATAGATTTTAAAAGATGGTTCTCAAAGTACTTTGTGTTGACATACAAGGTTATAATATTTCAAATGTATTCATTCCAAAGGAGATGTCATTCTATGATGGCGAACGATTGAGTACTTATCTCTTTAAACCTCCTTTCCCTCGGAAATTTTTAAAATCGGAAGAATTGAAAACTGTTGTTTATTTAGAAGGCCAATATCATGGCCTACTTTGGGAAGCTGGTTATGTTGATTTGAATGATATACCAAAAATATTGGACACTATAATAGCTTCATATATATTTGATAATATAAGAATTTTGGTAAAGGGTGATATGAAAGCAAATTTTCTAAGAGAATTTGATGTTTTTAATTCTTGTATAGTAAATATTCCTAATAAAGATATTCTTAAATTAAGCACATTTATGAATAAAACAGAATGTTATAATCACGATTCTGATTCAAGTGTGTGGCATTGTTCACAGAATAATGTAAAGGTATTATATAATTTTAGATATTGTTATTTGAATGATGTTGAAATAAATATATAAAAATAAAATTATTTGTATTAATTTTGTTGGCCTAGTAATTCAGTTAAATATTTCTATATAAATGTTTTAACTGAATACTTCTATCCTTAGTTTATATTTAGAGAAACAGCGATAGTTGTTATGCTAATCCCAGTTAAATACGTATGTTAGAAGTGTAATGGTTATACTGAATTATCAAATTTATTATACCTTCCATATGGTTATAATAGCAATGATATTAATTTATTCTATTTGCGACAAACTTATCGAAAAATACTTAAAACGGGTTCTTGATAATGCTAAGGTACTGATTTGATTCAGCCCGAATGATTTTCGCTTGAAATAAACCTACGGCGAGCATGTTAATACATGCACGTCCTTCGGTACTTTTAAACGTGTTTGTTCGGAATATTGGTAAGATATGTTTGAATTCTTAGTCATTGTTAAATATAATGATATTAATAATAGTCGGTATCGTAGCATGTTTATTAGGTATTTAATTCCCTAAGTCATAGCACATCATTGAACATAGACATATCCTAACAAATCGAATCAGCAACAACAACAACAACAACACAACAGGGCTGTTTTAGCTGTTTTTAAACAGGGCTGTTTTTAAACAGGGCTGTTTTTAAACAGGGTTGTTTTTAAACAGGGCTGTTTTTAAACAGAGCTGTTTTTAAACAGGGTTGTTTTTAAACAGGGCTGTTTTTAAACAGAACTGTTTTTTTAGTGGTTTTCAACTGTTTTTTAAAAACCGCTAGCTGTTTTTAAGCGGGTTTTTAGCTGTTTTTAGCTGTTTTATCTGTTATGACTTCTTATTTAAAAGAATCTCGGTAAGGATGTTAAGCAAAGAATTATTCATACGGGTGATACCTTACGAAAGAAATATTTAGCGCTAAAGTTAGAATTTAGTCATTTAGTCTTCAGCTTATGACAAAGGCAGTCGATCTTAGAGTTAAACTCCAAGAACATCTTTGAAAAATACGTAGGCTGAAAAAAGATATCAAGTGTTACGAAGATCATAAATTTTTGGTTAGACAATTGTTAAAACTAAACCTCTAATACTTATCAATGGCGGTCTCCTCTTCATCATCCGCTTGGGATGAGGTGTTTAAATCTCCTTCTCGATGTCAGCAGGATGATGGAGTACACATTGGATGGATATTTTTATGATTATTGGGCAATATACTCTAGTGTTTCATCGAAATGGTGAGAAGCGGAGCCTCAAGTTTGAAGACGCCATGACCGACAAATATTTGTTGCGATGGACCGATAAGCTGATACGTTCCTTTTCAAGGCATGTTATTACATTGATCAACCTTAATAATGAATACTATCAATAAATTATTGCTACCAAGTATCGTGTTTTATTTTTGGGTGAAATAAGACAATAATTAAACAGTACACATGTTTATTTAAAAACAAATCTGTGGTGTCGATTAATAAATACATATATGTCTTTAATGTAGAAATAATGCAATATTAATAATACCGTAAATACAACAATAAAATAAATACATAGCCTAAAATATAATTTTATTATAACTACCTAACCTAATATCACAGCCCTCTAAAGCCATCAGCTATCCGAGAAGATTGAAACAAAGATAGCTATGGTCAGTCTTAGCTGATGGAATTTCCGATGATTCCTCATACAATACTATATCTCTATGACCCCAGTGTTGAGACATGAAACAGTCTGTTTTAATAAAAATTATTTTATATCTAAGCGATTTAAATATATTTTTATTAATACTATGGAATTGATGGTTTTAAGCAACTATCTATGTTTTCTATACATTTCGGTGCATGTACCACATTGTGTTTTTCCACTTAACAAACCCAAAAAGACCTTTATAGGATGTTTTTCAAATATATTCTTAAAAGGCGCCCTTTGGCATCCGGAGTATCAAAGGTACTTTTTTCGCTATGTGCGCATAATATTTCCTTCTATTTAACTCCGAAACACCGATTTTGGCTTCTGCACATTTCCAAAATGTCCTTATTTTTTATTGCGGGGTTCTATAGGTATGGCTTAATAATAGATATATTAGATAAAACTATAAAAATCTGAGGTGCTGTTTTGACAGTTATTATGGTTTTACTGATAATTTGAAGACTTGGAAGTATAGCTTATTAATGCAAATACTGAAAAATTCGAATTTTTAGATGTGTCCTTTTGGCAGCTTTGGTGATTTTACTGGTGATACAGTAATTTGTAAATATAATTAATATACGAGGTATATTTCTACTAATAAATAAACATTATCAGTGCTTTGCACGACTTTATCATGTTAAGTGTTAATGCCCTAATGGTTTAATACATCTAGCACCGTTATTAATTGAGATATTTGAAATATTTCTTCGCTAGCTGGTAGGTACACTTATCTTTTATCAGTTTGCCAACTTTCACCTTTCCACCTTTAGCCATAAGGGCCCTAATCGTAAAAAACTATATCTCTCGAACCAATTAACCGAACGACTTTGGGTTTTTTCTAAACGTCTTATTACATCACCCTGAACACGACCTACGCATTAGATTTCAATTTTAACATGTGACAGGTGAGCTTGACATATCTTAATTGACAGGTGACAACCGCCCTCCCTTTACTCACTATCGGCTACAGGGTAAAACATAGCCCATTTAATAATGCTTTATAGTATTTTTACCCCCGCGAATTGATAGCTTTTGACCCCCTGTCAAATAATTTATAGATATGTTATGTGGAGTCAAGTTACCTAGTGGAATAATGTCCTTGTGTGAAGTATTTATTTTGACGACAACTAACGCTTAAGTAAATGTATCTTTGTCAAGAAGGCGTTACTATAATATTTTACCACACCAAAATTAAAAGTTACTCACCTTTCTGGCCTCAAAATCTGGTCGCAAATACACTGACACGCTGACACACAGCACCTACACAGTGTGGAGCTAATTTTGAACTTGGATCTTTTATTTCTATAATTAACGCATAGGCATCTGTTTTATTGCTTTTATTATGCAAATAAAGTAATATTTTACAACATTTTGAGGCGTTTTGGAGTAAGAAAAAACAATAATACCTTCGATTTTCCCTACTTGTGATATTAATAATGAAGTTTTTATATATTGTGATTAAAACAAGCAGAGTTTTTATAGCTCCCGTATTTACAAAAATACAATATTTATATTTAAGCTTGCCAAGCACATTCACCAAAACGACCAATCATTTACCAGTTCTTGTACTGTTATAACTTAACATTTTTGGTTAATTTTTTCACCGATTGAAAGGTCTTTTTAATATTTGTCTATTACAATATTTCAGTATTCTCTATCAGTAGTGTAATGGTTTAATACATATGGCTCCAATACCTTTTAAGGCTTTGAAATAATTTTTTCACTGCTCGCTAGAACTTGTTAACCTCTACCCTTTTACCAAATCTTACCTCTTTGCCTATAGGTATATGGGCACTGACCGCAATATTTCAATTTGTTGGATGTTTGTAATACTTGCAACGTGCATTTAGTCATCGGTAATCCCACTCTACAACGGTGGTTGTTGTCTTAGTTAGATATATAATAGTAATATTGAGAATGTGTTGTCTAATGACTATAAAGAACCCACACATCCTAGTGATAATATGATGAATGTTGTCCAACTCTTTGATAATGCTTCCTAGTATAACGTGCTGTTTACTATGTTAGTTAGTGCCGATTCAGTCGCGGCCATATACTATATTATTATGGTAGACCCAGCCTTACCTGAGATAAGTGATTAGACATTTTTTGGTGGATATAATTACCAAGTGACTACATTTATACCTATCTAGCACCCTCCACACAAACGATATTTAGGTATTTTTGTTTTTAAGTCTAACCCAAACCACCCTGTAGTATTAAATTACCGTTGTATGTGCAAAATTCTAAGTATATTACGCAATATAACATTTTCAATTTGTAATGCTATTTATCGATTTATCCTTCGTCGTCTATTACACAATTCTACCGTGCTTTTAGAAGTTTTAAACACTTTGGGTTAGGAAAAATAATAATACCATCGACTTACTTGTATTTTTATCATTCGTTGGATATTAATAATGTAATAATTTTTACCTCATTTTTATGGGTTCAAGGGACGTTTTTTGGTACTTTAGTGATTTTTTAGATGTTTTAGCAGCTCAATTCAGAGAAGTTTTTAGTTGTTTATTACGTATCTTTAAACCGTACAATACCGTACCGATATTAACAAAAAATTGGGGTTGTTTATAAGCGATGTTTAGACTATTTTTACCTATTTTTCTCTCATTTAGTGGCAAAAATGAACTTTTGGAGCTGTTTGTCGATTATAAACGATCTGTAGCCATAGGTATCGTATTTACCATAATTTAAACTTAATACCTATGAATAATGCAAATACCCTAATGGTTTTAGACCTTCAACTCAGTACCTATCTATAGCCTACAGCTGTTTTAGTTACAACAAGTCTTTTCTATATAATACACCTTGTTATTTGTGCTAAAATTGCAAATTCAATAAGCAGTTGACCTTCTATATAAGTACCGTTGGACCGCTGCATTAAATGTGATTTACTTGAATACTCGTAATTTTAGTTTAAAACGTAAAATATTATCAATTTATTGAGTTCTAAACGGTACTTCAGTTAGAAATATACCCCTTAAACACCTGTTATTGACATTTTTACCTTTAATTTGATACCAAGAAGTATTAGTACAGGGGCTGTACCTACCCTTATTTTTTTTGTTAGCGTCTACTTATTGTACTGATCTAACCAACTGATGAATTACTGTATGGCAAATTACCTACCCACCTCATTAATGTGACCTAAACCTATGAGTCAAAACATGTCGTGATACGTTTTTAACAGTCCATTAGATTGTTATTGTAATTAGTGCTATCCTTTTCTATCTTATATGACAATATTATATCGTGTAAGTCATACAGATACTTCATAGAGGTTTTGTGTGTCTATAAATCATACTGTACATATAGGCATTGACAAACTTTAGGGTTTTTCAGGTTCCACATTTCAGCACGATGTACCGTCGGCTGCTCTGTATAAATAATTTTACGTATTAATGATTTAATTATATAGAATCGTTATGCGCTTTTATTATCATCATCATCCATCAGCTTGTCTCGTCCTCTTTATGCACTTAAAACTTTTTCCAGTTTAGCAAATACTTCATTATAATTACCCTTTTAAACATCTGTTACTATTTTATCTATATAATTTTACTTTGCGTGATAAATGCCATCCTAGAAAATAAATTGAAATGAAATTAAAAAAAGTATCTATAATGTATTTGCGGTTTTTAAATTAATAGAACATAATAGCATATTGGGGTTAGTTATATTTTTCTCCATAATTTGATATCAAAATGCATATATGTGGGGGTTGAATGGGGTGACTACCCTTATTTATTTTAAGTGTTTACATGATCAAGAAGAGTTCAAAGAGGTTTTAGCTGTTTCTTAGGTATATTAAAACAATATTGTACATACAAGTTATAGGTATTAGTAGAATTTATGTTATTTATATCCTTTCTTTGTGCAAATTTTATTTATTTTTCTCACTTTTACCTGTTTAAGACCTGTTAAATATACATTTTTAGATGTTTTAGTCGTTTATTAGATGTTGATTAACCTGTTCAGCAGGGTTTAATTGTTTATTGCACATTCTTTAAACATTGCTGTAAATAAATACTGCAGGTATTACCAAATTTAATTATAGTACCAAATTTAATTATAGTTACAGCTAATTTTATTTTCTGTTTATGTTCCCTCTACACTTTAACAAGTATATTATTATTAATCTTACGTCCCCTATAAAAACTACTATTATATGAGGTATGTAAATATAATTAATATACGAGGTATATTTCTACTAATAAATAAACATTAACAGTGCTTTCCACGACTGTGCTGTGTTAAGGCCTTAATGGTTTAATACATCTAACGCCGTTAGTACTTGAGATATTTGAAAAAAATTTTCACTTCTAGATAGGTCCTATATACCTCTGCCTACAACCAGAATTACAGCGCTTCGTCTTGAGGTATAAGGGCACTAATCGCAAAATACTATATCTTCCGAACCAGACAACCGATCGTGTTCGGGTTTTCTCTAAACGACTTATTACATCACCCTGAACTCGGCCCACGTGTTAGATTTTAATTTTGACATTTGACAAGTCACAGGTGGTCTTGACATATCTTAATTGACAGGTGACAGCCGCCATCTTTTCCTAAACATAATATGACGTCATCCT
Source organism: Polydrusus cervinus (assembly GCA_935413205.1). Classification (NCBI taxonomy): domain Eukaryota; kingdom Metazoa; phylum Arthropoda; class Insecta; order Coleoptera; family Curculionidae; genus Polydrusus; species Polydrusus cervinus. The sequence continues at coordinate 11,543,321 of OW284519.1, read as the reverse complement.
AAACACGTGGCCTATAATGAATACTATTGCCCAAGTAGCTAACGCCCAAGTAGCTAATGCCAAAGTAGCTAACGCCCAAGTAGCTAATGCCCAAATAGCTCACGCCCAAGAGTGCGACATGACAGATGACGTATGACATATGACACGCGCCTGCGCACTGCCTGGGCATGCGCAGAAGGGACCTCCGCAAATTGGCGTTGAAACCCTCTTCCCCCTCTACTGTTAGGCAGTTGTTAAAACTTAACCTCTAATACTTATCAATGGCGGCCTCCTCTTCATCATCCGCTTGGGATGAGGTGTTTAAATCTCCTTCTCGATGTCAGCAGGATGATGGAGTACAGCGCAAAATCAAACCAAGCAAAGTCTTTGAGATTGATGATTACGTCACCGTTATATTTAATACAACAGAAGAAGAACGTAAACAAGTAACTTTGGATACTATTGGATATGGGAAGATTTATTTCTCAAATAGTGAATTTGAAGAATTCTTAAGTACTTTAGATTGTTTCAACGCACATTGGATGGATATTTTTATGATTATTGGGCAGTATACTCTAGTGTTTCATCGAAATGGTGAGAAGCGGAGCCTCAAGTTTGAAGACGCTATGACCGACAAATATTTGTTGATGGACCGATAAGCTGATACGTTCCTTTTCAAGGCATGTTATTACATTGATCAACCTTAATAATGAATACTATCAATAAATTATTGCTACCAAGTATCGTGTTTTATTTTTGGGTGATATAAGACAATAATTAAACAGTAAACATGTTTATTTAAAAACAAATCTGTGGTGTCGATTAATAAATACATATATGTCTTTAATATAGAAATAATGCAATATTAATAATACCGTAAATATAACAATAAAATAAATACATAGCCTAAAATATAATTTTATTATAACTACCTAACCTAATATCACAGCCCTCTAAAGCCATTGACACTTTGACGATTTTACTGGTGATACAGTAATTTGTAAATATAATTAATATACGAGGTATATTTCTACTAATAAATAAACATTATCAGTGCTTTGCACGACTGTGCTGTGTTAAGGCCTTAATGGTTTAATACATCTAACGCCGTTAGTACTTGAGATATTTGAAAAAATCTTTCACTTCTAGATAGGTCCTATATGACCCTACCTACAACCAGAATTTCGGTACTCCCCTGCTAGACATAAGGGGGCTAATCGCAAAATGCTATATCTTCCAAACCAGTTGACCGATCGCTTTAGGGTTTTCTTTAAACGACTTATTACGTCATCCTAAATACGATCCCCGTGTTAGATTTTAATTTTGACATTTGACAAGTGACAGGTGACCTTGCCACATCTTATTTGACAGGTGATAACCACCATCTTTTCCTAAACATGATATGACGTCATCCTTAACACGGAGCCTATAATGAATACTATTGCCCAAGTAGCTAACGCCCAAGTAGTTAATGCCCAAATAGCTCACGCCCAAGAGTGTGACATGACAGATGACGTATAACATATGACACGCGCCTGCGCACTGCTAGGGCATGCGCAGAAGGGACCGCAGGAATTGATGTGAAACATATTTTCTCCCTCTACTTAGAGAGATAGCGATAATAAATATAAACGCTGATAAAATGTATCATAAATATGTTCAGCTACCAATCGATCTGGGTTGTTTAAGCGAGTCTTTTTGTAAACACATTGAATGGACGACAAAGAATATCCATGGACTTTTATGGGATGATGAGTTCTCGTCTTGGGGTGATGAAGACTCAGCCTCTATACCATCCAATTATATACCATTAGAACGTTTTGCTCTGTTTATAAGAAAAATAATTAAACCCCATGATACAATTTTTGTTAAGGGTTATGAGAAAAAGAGATGGTTGAGTAAATTAATTTGTAATAAAATCGTTGACTTATTAGAATTGGGCTGTGATGATTTAGCTAGTCTTAAGACATCAAACAATGTTACCTGTAAAAATCATAATTTACATTGTAATAGAGATCATAATTTACTGTGTGCAAGAGAAAATGTTTTTTTACTAAAAAATTGGTACAATAAACTGTAATGTTTCTACTAAAATTGACGTCTATCATTTACTTTCCTCTTCCCCTCTCCTTCCTTTCCGTAAAAAGATGATGCAATCCTAACAACATATTAGGAATACACGCAGGACATTCTATTGAATATTAATTAGTTCCTGTATTCTCGGAGATATAATAATTATATTATTTTCATGTATGCCTTGATCTTTAATAAAACCCAGTTACTGTATCCGTTAGCATATTGAATATTAATTACAAGTCGTCATTGCCTTGCCTGTTATATAATTATCATGTATTAAATATATTTAGAAATAATTACGAGATATAAGGAAAAATTCACTCTAATGTGCTGTTGATCCGTTAATCTGCTGTTCATTTAGCTGATCCACTGTTCATTTAGCTGTTCCGCTGTTCATTTAGTTGTTCCACTGTTCATTTTGCTGTTCATTTAGCTGTTCCACTGTTCATTTAGCTGTTCCACTGTTCATTTAGCTGTTCCACTGTTCATTTAGCTGTTGATTTAGCTGTTCCACTGTTCATTTAGCTGTTCCACTGTTCATTTAGCCGTTCATTTAGCTGTTCCACTGTTCATTTAGTGGTTTATTTAGCTGTTCCACTGTTCATTTAGTGGTTTATTTAGTGGTTCCACAGTTCATTTAGTGGTTCCACGGTTCATTAAGTGGTTTATTTAGTGGTTCCGCGGTTCACTAAGTGGTTCATTTAGTGGTTCTACGGTTCATTTAGTGGTTCTACGGTTCATTAAGTGGTTCATTTAGTGGTTCCGCGATTCATTAAGTGGTTCATTTAGTGGTTCTACGGTTCATTAAGTGGTTCATTTAGTGGTTCCGCGATTCATTAAGTGGTTCATTTAGTGGTTCCACGGTTCATTTTGCTGATCCGCTAAGGAATAAAGAGTGTCAGTTCTTTGCACGACTTTATCGTATTAAGGCCCTAATGGTTTAATGCATCTAGCTCTGTTATTAGTTGAGATATTTGAAAAATTCCTTTACTGTTTGATAGATCCTATATACCTCTGCCTACATTTATATTCCAACCATGGCTGCGTTAAGTTCATCATATGTACTCCTGGTGGCGCTGGTGCAAAATGTGTTTTACGTATACACTCCTTTTAACGTTCGGAACGTGTCAGTAATGATTGAAACCAATGACTTTCCATCTAATAATACATGGTTAGAGATGCCTTTTGAGATGATTGATAATAAAATTACTCCTGCCTCTTACATAACAGTCCCATCAGCAGCTAACGAACTGCTTCGCTATAAGGTTAAGCTCTTGTTCCGAGATCACACTATTGGCGAGACAGATTGGAAGACTTTAATCAGCGTATACAAGAACGCCACTCTCCCCCAATGTGACAACTCTACATCAACCGACGATTTAGATGACTCAACCAGCAATTATAGTTTAATTGTATTCATATCTGTAACCTGCTTCTTATTGCTAGCAATTAATTTATATAAAATTACTAAAACTCTGTATGTAATATGGCTAAATAAATAATTATTTTATTAGTTGAGTGTTTTATTTCGCTAAATAATAGTTAATTTATTCCTGGTACAAGATGAATATTATGCTACTAGGAAATAAAGATGACGCAATCTTAAGAGCGCATTACCAATACCGTATTATACGAGGTATGTAAATATAATTAATATACGAGGTATATTCCTACTAAGAAATAAACATTACCAATGCTTTGCATGACTTTATCATGTTAAGTGTTAATGCCCTAATGGTTTAATACATCTAGCTCTGTTATTAGTTGAGATATTTGAAAAATTGTTTTACTGCTCCACTGCTCGATAGGTTCTATATTCCTCTGCCTGCAACCAGAATTTCAGCACTCCACTGATAGGTATAAGGACACTAATCGCAAAAAACTATATTTTCCAAACCAGTTAACCGATCGCTTTCGCGTTTTCTTTAAACGACTTATTACGTCATCCTAAATACGAACCACGTATTAATTTTTAATTTTGACATTTGACAAGTGACAGGTGATCTTGACATATCTTAATTGACAGGTGACAGCCGTTATCTTTTCCTAAACATAATATGACGTCATCCTAAACCTGTGTCTAATAAGGAATATTATTGCCCAAGTAGCTTACGCCCAAGTAGCTAATGCCAACGTAGCTAGCGCCCAAGTAGTTAATGCCCAAATAGCTCACGCCCAAGAGTGTGACATGACAGATGACGTATGACATATGACACACGCCTGCGCACTGCCTGGGCATGCGCAGAAGGGACCTCCGGAATCTGGCGCAGAAACCCCCATCTCCCTCTACTTTAGACCTTGTTTTTTAAATATTTATTTGTATAAGAGACTTCAAATAAAACAACAAAGAATAACAAATTGCAAATCAAATTTAATTGTAAAACCACACGGGAAACTAATTCTTAAGCAAATGTTCGAAATGATTTCCATTTTGTTGGATGCAAAATCTAGACCTTCGTGTTATGTTTTATGAGGCATGGAGAATTTGAAAATGGTATAAAAGGAAAGCCCCTCAAATTAAAAAAAAATAGTAATATTTACTTTAGACTCCAATCCGTGCGACACCACTGGAAAAATATTTTAATGTTACATCCTTTAATAAATATGCCTTGTCGCTAGTAGAAGTTCTAATAAATTTCATGTTTAAATATCAAGTGGTTGCTGAGATATGCAAAAAACACCTTAGCCTTTTCACCGGCTTGTAAAAAACCGAAAATTTTTAAATCGATTTTACTGAAAAATGGTAAATCCTACCAAAATGAAGCAAGAGTATCTTTTTTCAATAGAAGACTTTAGTGATTTTAAAAATTGCACCTGGCGTTAAAAAATCCTACAAATAAAAAAGTTAGGGCAATATTCTCCTCACTACCTACCCAGTGGGACGCCACTGGAAGAAATACACCTAAGCTAAACAAACCGTTTATTGCGTCTTGTCATGGGTAAAACATGTATCAAATTTTGTTTTGATACTTCAATGAGTTTCTGAGATATTGTGAAAAAACCGCTTATCATAGCTTCTATTCGGGGGGCTCTAGCCCCATAACGAAGCGTTTTTGAAGGTATATTAATAGAGGATTTTAGTCCTATTTTTGGATGTACTTTATCCCCTTAAAATATTGTCACCTAATTTCGGGACACCCTGTATAGGTCAAACAGAAAGAAATTTTAATATTAGATATAATGAACATAAGACTTCTTATTTGTTAAACAAGGAAAATTCTAATTTTGCTAAACATTGTTGAGACACATGTCATAGTTTCCCAGATGTGAATAATTTAAAAATTTTACGTACTGCACGTAAAAGAAGCTTAACATCTTGGAATCAATAGAAGTTTACAAACACAATAAAAATCCTACCATAAACTTACTTAATGACTCAATGACCACCTGTGGAATTCCCGGCTATTTACAATACTATACCGGGTGTCACATTGTACTGTAATACTGTAATTGACCAATAGCAAACGGTAAAACCGATGAAGCTATTGTTTATTAACTTGTGTTATTGTTTACACCATATTGTCATTATACTGGGCATAGAAACTTGGGAAAGGTTTTTTTTAAACTAAAGTATCCATGAGAAAATCCTGGAAATAATTTTTAAGTTCCGCATTTTGCCGCAAGAGGGCGTAATTGAAAAGTAAATTTTAAAATTTTACATATCTCCGAAAATTGCACATTAAGGTACACTATCGAAACCAAATCGTACACGTTTTTAGCAAACCACGTAGTTAAGATACGAAACTTGCATGGACATTGGCTCTGGCTAATCGTAAGAACTATTTTTTAAAATGGTCAGGAAGTAAAGGGCTTTATCGAAAAATGCATTCAGAACTATTTTTAATAGAAAAAACGGCGCTGCGTGAAGTTAGCGCCCTTTTTTTTTAATTATTTATTTGCCGGAATTTTTGGTCGAGAACTCTAGAACTATTCTTTACGAACTCAGAACTCTCAAGTAAAATTGAATTCGGGAAAAAAACGGCACTAACTTCACATGAGTTACTTGCGGCTAATAGTAAGGGAACAAATACCATTTTTTGATGAAAAATACAGCAAAATTTTATATGGAAATATTGTTGCAAATTAAAAACTTAGTCCAAATACGAAATTTAAGTTTTCACGGTCTACTCTTTAAAAGAGCAAAATTGAAGCAATTTTCTGAGAAATTGGTAATTAAAAAAATGTCCCGTATGTTGCATAGTTTTACACACACTGTATACGCCTTTATATTTTTTACACAGGTCGATGTCCCTTCATACAATCCTCAAAAATATTGCGAGGAGAATGATATCTTGCGCCACTTGGACACCGAGTCAGCTGCAAAAAGGCGAAACTTTAGAGTTGCGGAACGACACCGGCTGAATAATTTGGGTCCTACAAAAGCCACAACCCCCGGCAGAAGGGAGCCTGGTAGAGAGGCCTTTACAAGAGACAATCAGGTAAGTTTCACAGGCTTCTTTATCTCCCATGGAATAAACAGATTTTTGTTTTAAGATGTGTATAAACAAAACAACATTTAAATAGTGTAAAACATTTAAATAGTTTAAAACTAAACGAACAAACTGATCGACGGCATTATTTATCAGACTGAAGTCGTTAAACAGCAAGTGGTGAAATGGCGAAACGTGAGATATCACGTCATTAAATTCTGGTTCTATGTAGCAGTGACGGCTCGTGGCAAATTAAAATGGGGAGGCAAAATTAAGCACCAAGGCGGAAAAGCGCCGGAGGCCTTGCGCCCCAGGCAAAAATTCTCCGCGTCCATAATTCGTCAATAATTCACTCAACTATAGGTATTATCAAATTTCGTAAATTAAATTATTTTCGCAAGTTCTTTTGATGTTTTAAAACAATATAATTAAATCATTTTTAAGGGCGTGAAAGGGGTATTAGGTATAATATATTGATTAAAAAATTATTGTTAACATTTGAGTCAAATTTGCCAAAGTGACTCCTTGTAATAATTACCGTGATTAAGTGCTTCGTTTTTGTAATCGTGACCCCGGAAAGCCGCCACATTTTGCGAAGCTAAAAATATTGTGGTTATTGGCAATTTTTTTAGAGGAGGTAGGCAAAATATTTTTCTTACCACGAAACCGATTATTTATTATTACATTGAAAGGACCTCTACTTGGTCAATAAAATATTTTATATAGGTTGGTATGCATTAAAAATATGTTATTGTTATTATTATATTATCCTCGGTGTTTCTTACAGATCCTTCATTTATTTCCGTTTTCAATAATGAAATTAGCAAATTATTTTAAAAACTTACCCTCTCACCTTCGATAATACCTTCACGTATTACAAAATCACAGGAATGAAGAATTATGAATGAAATTAGAAAACCATAACCTTCACTAACATAACGGTAAGGATCCAACTACAGAATCTAATTCGAAATTACTAAAATCGTATTGGTTTAAAGCGCAGTAGGCATGCTTGCCTCCTAACCGCGCTTTGCGTAATGCGAAAAAGCTTACTAGGCTTCCTTAAATATATAATTATTTGTATTTTTACTATTGTCTTTCTCAAAAACATTGACTACAGAGGAAACATTTTTCGAATTGCCTCCGCACGCTTTCGATAAACTGCGATCCAGTGAAGAGCGAGACAAGATGTAATAACAATGAAGCGGATAAGGACGCTGTGGCTCGGTCACTGGACAAAGGTCCAGACGTTAAAATTAATAATTGAATATAAGGGACTTTGAGAAAGTACAAATTTATTACAGAACAGGAACAGGAAAATACGTTTTAAAGCTGTTTTAATGCTGTATAATTATAGGTATAGGTATTTATAAAATAGGTTATTACTACATTAATATTTCCAGGGGAGGTACTGCCTTCCTCGAAGAGCCATCACTGGATACTTATCCAACTTTTTAGATGGTCGATTAAAAAAAGTATATAGTGTTTTCTAGGATGCTCAAGGAGTCGTTAATTTAAATATAATTGTGTACTTGTTAGAAAAATAACACAGTTGCTTAGAGAGTTATTCGTCTCAGGTACCTGTTCCATTATATTCCCCAAAATTAAAATTTATTTTTACGAGAATTTTCGAATTTCCAAAATTTTGGGGCAATTCTTAAAAATATTTTGGAGGGTTGTTTTAGGAAACGCTTTTATATTTTTATTCCATCCGAATGTGTAAGTCATGACCATTTTTTCATTCTTCAATGAGCCATAATTAGGTGTATTTAATGCCAATGATTATTTTTTTTAAATAAATTATTGTGGTGATAGACACCAATGTAGAGTACTTTTATGTAAGTATTTATTTTATTTTTAGCAAAGTCTTCCCCCTACTCCAAGGTTTTCTGCATCTTCTATCGAGCAGGCTCCAGATGATGTGAACATGATGAATAGACTTTCATTGATACCAAAGCGTGCCGTTATTCCAAAACAAAAATAAAGCCAACTTTTGGAAAAACTAAAATGGACTTTCTCACTATAACAATTCTGCAATAAAATATTAAATTTGTACCTAAAACTAATTTTCAATTATAAAAATCGTCTACGGTATCGCGTTTAAAAATACACAAACGATACGTCACTATAATACCCGCGGTTCTTTTATTTTATAGTTGAACGGCCGATTATAATGTCGACGTTGTTTTGATAATTTGATTGGAAAAGAAAAATTGTCAAAAAAAGGCTCTAGACATCGTTTGACGCACGATTCCACTCGATGCTGTGGATTAGTATGGCGACAAGAGCTTGGCGGGAGCTATGCAACAACTTAAATGCGGCGTTGCCAAACTTCTGGCGTGAACGAAACTTGCACAACTAACTATGAAAAAATATAAACGTTTAGTGCCGACTTCATATTGTTTTTTTTTACAAAATGTAGGGAAAAAATCGTGTTGACGAGGTTCGAACCAATGACTCTCGGATTCAAAATCTACAACTTTACCACTTGACCAAAGGTCTGTTCCCACAAGCAATCATGGATAAGTTATCGACAGTTCCCCGCGTCCGAGTCTATTGCGCAGAATTCTGAATGTCACGGACTGTCCGTGACTGCTGTGGGGTGGGAACAAACCCCAAAGGTTCGAATTGCATAACGTTATAGTGACGAACTATGGAAGACAAAATCTAGCAGTTTAGTTTGGCAACTCTGCTCATCTCGCACCTACCAGTTATGTAGCTACCGCCAAGCTCTTTTGGTATGGCGTGGTATGGTGACGCGTGTGTTTATTAGAAGGTTGTTTTGGGAACTGAAATGGTGTAAAATTTCATTTATTTTGCTCTGTATTCTAACGTTAAAATCAAAATCTAGCGAAATATCCATTATTTTACGAACAAAATTTTAAAAAAAATTGAACTAGGCATAAAAATCGTTAATTAGTTTTAAGAATATTGTAGTAACGAAATATCCCAAAAATCAACACCAAATGACGACAGAGAATAATGTTTGCCTGTATAGATTAAAACAATTATAATATTTTTCTCCCTATAGTAATATGTAGTGCTTTTTTATAAATGTCACCTGGTAAGACTTCCTTTCTATGATGATGTCGGTGGTTAAAAAGAAAGCCGTTTAGTTAATTAGTCGCTAGTATTACTCCCTCTAGCGCCAAATCCAAAAACTTAAAAACAATTTCGAAAAATGTATTTTTGCCACTTTTACTGTAAATAATAAATGAAAATATTTCCTTTTTCCATTTAGCATTTTGCAGGTTGTTTCCAGCCCCGCTAACGGGTTGATATAATTTAATTGAAAACTAGCTTGAAAAATGCCCCCCTTGGAATTAAAGTTGTAATTTATATTTTGTAGAAAGGCTAAAATATTAAAGGTTTTAAATTGACACCCTGTAGATACAAGACCTTAACAGAGGTCAATATATGACTGTAAAAACGTACCCGATACCGTTAAAATTGGTCTTATAATTATTATTACGATATTGTACAACATTGTTGTTGGTGGCAATGTATATTATTTTCTGTCAAATTTTCCTAGAATTAAGAATTTCTTTCGAAGTTTAATTAGTTATAAGAAATAATATATTATGTATTATAGTTACAGTGGTTTTTTACCCGTGCGTTCGTCGTTGTTCAGCGATTAAGTAACCACGTGATTTACAACTCCCTGAGCTCCCCGTCTTTATTTATTATAATAATAAAGGTGAATAAAAACATAAATCAATGTTTTCCGGGCACTATTCTATGGCACAATACGTCGTTGCCAATGAAACGTGCCACAGACAGAAAAAAATTGTAAGGAAGAGTTGTAGATTGACTTGATTATTTAACTTTTAGATTTTTAAAGGTTTTTGATTTTTTTTTGCCTTGAAAATTCATTTATTTCAAAAAATAGTTCTTTTCAGAGCTTTTATCATCGTTCCCTGGTGTTTTCCGTAAGTAGTTATTGATATTTATTTACTGGACAAAGTTTTAAATAGTGTATCGTAAAAAAAATGCGGCGGTGACTAGACTCCTCTAAACGGAGGTTTGCTAAAAAATTTAATATTCATGTAAACTTTGTTGATAAAAATATTGTGCAAAATGCTTTTAAATGATTTATTAAATGTATGGAAAACATTGGTGTAGTACTGGACCTAAATTTTCACCTCACTGTAAATAATAAATGAAAATATTTCATAAACAATAATGTACATTTTTGTAAGGTTTTCTTCTTGTATCAGCTACTCTGCCGAGAAGTGGTTACCCGGTTAAGCTAGCCAGGTATTACCGAGTAGGTACTCGGTAACCTATAAAAATAATGTCAGGAAACGAGATGAACAAAACTTCAAAAAATAATATGCTGTGATTACATATTTGAGACTGAAAAAAATACATCACGTGATACTGATATTTAAAAGTATTTAAAGCTTGTAGAATAACTCGCAAAATGTAAAGCAGAATATGTAGATCATCAAAAAAAAATTACAGACCGAAAAAATACTCGAGGAAGTTGCCCGCTGCAAGGAGTTGGCCCGCTTGTTGGTTTGCTAGCGGATATTTTGAAATTAAATAAAATAGGATTTATTCTGATTATTTTTTTAATTTAGTGTTTTTCATTTTAATGGTGACATTTTGCAAACCAACAAAATCCCTCTAAACGCTATTTCAAACGTGATTTTCTCGGAATCCACGCAAACAATTTTGTAAAAACCTGTTTCATATTCAGCGGAAATTATAATTATTTCCAGCGCATCGAGAATCCGGTTTCTGTTATCAGCCAATGCGAAGATTTTGCGGCCTGAAAAATCAATTAGCGGGAATTTGCTGGCTTGCAAAATGTCACCATTATATTATATTTTTTTAAATTTGAGCCTATAATATCTCAAATTTTCTTCAGAGGCAGCCAAATATCTACTTTGTTTCGATAACAATTATTATTCTCTATACTCATCGTTACATCGTAATGCATATACAGGGTGCTACAAATTCGTGTGCGTACAAGGGGATCTCGAAAACGGTAAGAGATACGAAGATGGTTAAATTGGGGCAAAGTTGCGTATTTTGGGGCTTAATAATTTGGTGAAAGAAATATGTAAATATTCCGAATACCTTCGGAGATATCCCAAAAAAACCGAAATTTCTAGTTTTGATTTTTAATTTCTTGCGCCTTCATTTTGGACTCTAAAAAAAAACAAAAAACACTTTTTCATAGCCGTTCTTTATGTTTTACAAGATGGCGTTATTAGTTTTCAAATTGGACGTTTCGTTCTTTAGATACCAACCTCAATTCTTTTTTTTTTAATACGGGCCTGTATTTTTAACAGTTTTAAGGACTTCTAATCTTTGGAATATTAATACAAATTAAAGGTTTTTAAAATTTTAACGTTTTATCGTCAAATAACACATCACTAGTATTTCAAATTATCCTTTCTTTACTATTACGGCCCTGGCAATTATTTTTAGGATGACTTAAATATTAAAATTAGATTACAGAAAGTTATGGTGTTTAGGCCGTTTATTTTTTCAATAAGATTTGCCGTCACAATACTCTAGGAAGTAAGCAAGTTTTTGAGGCATGAGAATTAATTTTATTAATATAACGTACACATATCTTAAGTCCTATGGTTTTTGCCTTAGACCTAGACCGAAATACTGTAAAACAAAAAAAAATAATGCTCCCGAGTCAAGAAAAGGTAACTGGAGTGGTAGTCTAGTGATGTTACTGTGATGTGTTTATGCTTGTTTCAAAAACAATTAAAAAAAATTTGTTATTGTTTAGATTTAGAAGATCTGATAATGCTAGTTTCAGGCGAACATGTAACAAAAATAAACAGACAGAAAAATATTTGAGGCCGAGACTTTGGGTCTCTTTTCTTACAAAATATCAAACATCAGGCCTCTTTGAGTAAAAATGGACGATTTATCAAATCAGAAATCTTTTGTCTTTTAGTTTGGCTTTAAATGTTTAGGACCGTAATGAAATGAAAAAGATAATTTGAAAAATGTGTTATTAGATGACAAAACGTTAAAATTTCTAGAACTTGTACATTGTATTAAATTTCTAACGCTTAGAAGTAGCTAAAACTGTATTTAAAATTGATTTGAGGTAACTAAAGAACGAAACTTCAAATTTGAAAACTAATAACGCCATCGTGTAGAACATAAAAAAACTGCTATGAAAAAGTGTTTTTTATTTTTTTCCCAAGTCAAAAATGAAAGCGCAAAAAATTAAACACCAAAAATGGAAAATTTTCTTTCGCCAAATTATGAAGCCCCAAAATACGCAACTTTGCCTAAATTTAACCGTCTTCGTATCTCTTACCGGTTTCGAGATCTCCTTGTACGCACACGAATTTGTAGCACCCTGTATATAGGGCAGAGCTGGGCAAATCACTCGAAATAAGTGCTTAGAAATGTAATTGGCAGCACCAAGAACTTTGGAAATTCTAAGTGTTCTCTGTAAATTATACCGGTTTTTTATTTTGCCTATTTGTTACCTGTGAAGCCTTGTTATGGGATATACAGAGTATCAAAGTAAAAACGTAGATCCCTACAAAATATAGAAATCGGCAAAAACACCTGAACTTTAACGAAATAATATCATAGATGAATACATCAGCTTGTTTACAGTTTTTACTTGATTTTTCGAAAACTACTGGAAATAAATGTCAAGTAGGTACGAAATATTTTTGAAAATGTAATTAAACGACCTTTCAAATGACTCGACCCTTTTTCCTTTTAGCATTTTGCAGGTTGTTTCCAGCCCCGCTATATATAATTTAATTGAAAACTAGCTTGAAAAATGGCCCCCTTGGAAATAAAGTTGTAATTTATATTTTGTAGAAAGGCTCAAATATTAAAGGTGGTTTTAAATTGACACCCTGTAGATACAAGACCTTAACAGAGGTCAATACATGACTGTAAAAACGTACCCGATACCGTTGAAATTGGTCTTATAATTATTATTACGTTATTGTACAACATTGTTGTTGGTGGCAATGTATATTATTTTCTGTCAAATTTTACTAGAATTAAGAATTTCTTTCGAAGTTTAATTAGTTATAAGAAATAATATATTATGTAATATAGTCACAGTGGTTTTTTACCCGTGCGTTCGTCGTTGTTCAGCGATTAAGTAACCACGTGATTTACAACTCCCTGAGCTCCCCGTCTTTATTTATTATAATAATAAAGGTGAATAAAAACATAAATCAATGTTTTCCGGGCACTATTCTATGGCGCAATACGTCGTTGCCAATGAAACGTGCCACAGACAGAAAAAAATTGTAAGGAAGAGTTATAGATTGACTTGATTATTTAAGTTTTTGATTTTTCATTTTTTTTGCCTTGAAAATTCATTTATTTCAAAAAATAGTTCTTTTTAGAGCTTTTATCATCGCTCCCTTGTGTTTTCCGTAAGTAGTTATTGATATTTATTTATTGGAAAAGGTTTTAAATAGTGTATCGTAAAAAAAATGCGGCGGTGACTAGACTCCTCTAAACGGAGGTATGCTAAAAAAATTAATATTCTCTGATTTATTAAATTTATGGAAAACATTGGTGTGGTACTGGACCTAAATTTTTACCTCACAACTTTGAGAAACCCGTACACCGGGACACTAGGCACGTCTTCTATAATATTTATGAAATTAGTCTTTGTTTGGACCATTCTTCTTCGATTTAATTCATACGATATCAATGACTTATAAGTTATTACGCGTGGGTAATGATCCACAGAGACTACTGGATGTGTTTCATTTGATTTTATTAACGTAGGATTTATGTACTTGTTATACAGAACCCCGAAGAACGTTTGCAACTTATGACGAATGGTCTTACACGGATAAAATATAATTTTTAAAATAAAAGTACTTCAGTTAAGAGTTAGTAGTATGGTGAAGTATAGTATAGTATAGTGACGTATTCGCCATTTAATTTTTTGATCAATATTTCGGATCCTATTCACTTTATCCGAAAAGCAGCCGAATATGAGTAGCTATAACCTAGAATTTTACTTTAAAGATATTTTGATTGATTTTTTTGCATTCTAAAGACGGAAAACGAAATTTTGTGAAATTTATGCATATTTCTTTTATTGCGTTTATTACTTTATATATTGATATTTTGTTAACTTTAAATTGTAATTAATTATGCCCCAAACATGGACATTTGGTTGATTTTTTAATAAATAGAAAAAGTAACAAAGTATTGATCAAAAAACGAAATGGCGAATGGGTCGCTAACCGTAACTCTTAAAGTAACAGTCTAAGAACACTAGAGTGTATTTTTTTAAACTTAGTTTTATCGAAGAAAATTACTACCATTTTATTATTATATTTTTTTTTTAAATTTAGCTTTTTGTATTTTTAGCATCACGGTGAGTTTATGTGGTTTAAAAACTTGTACAGTTTGTACGGGGTTCTGCACGTTAGAGTTGATATATTTTTTGAAAAGATTGTAAATAAAAACATTTGGTAAAATTGATATATTTTTTTTTAGAAAACCCACTTAATTACATGTAATTACGGCAGTTGCGCCTTTTTCAAAGAGAGCGAGCGGTTTAGTTCAAAGTCGTTCTGTAATGTAGGAAAACTCCCTTGCTACTGTGCAGTCTCTGGCCTTGCACGCGAGCAGCAGCAGCGCCAAAAGTTCACAAAGATGTGTAGTAGATATGCGGGGGGGGGGGGGGGGGGGGGGCTCAGTGGGCATAAATAGGACTCTTTTTTTTTTTTTTGAAGAAAGGGACAGTCGGGACTACATGTATTTCATTATATTGTACCTAGTGAAGAAAGGGAAAAATCGCCGCAGGCAAAATATATTAGGGGCCACGCCCAAAGTTCGTTTAATATTACTATCAAATTTCAAAAATCTAATTATTACCTCTCCCCCTCTGCATAGTTAGAAGTAAATATCGCTCACCACGCCAAAATTCATGATTTTTTTAGAAATCATGTATTTTAGGAGCGTAGATCTAAAAGCAGTTTTTGAAATAACCCTTCTTAAGTGCCGTTTTGTATATTCATAATAAAGCATTGTCGTTTCTTCCCGCACTTTTTTTTATTATATATTATCACACTTCTTCCATAAAAATGTTTCAATTAAAATGTTTACTTATATTTTTTTCATTAAAAAAAATACCTACCTATATTTGTTTTATGTTTTTGTTGTCAAAATATTTTATTGCATTGAGTTATATTTTTGTTGATTTAAAATAGCCTAAAAAGGGAAAACGGAACAGACAAGTATGTACCTAATAGAAAAATTCTATAAAATATTATTCTTTTTACTCGTTTTCCTATAAAATTGCATCATACATCAATAACTAAAACGACATGCATCCGAAACCTTAATCTCTATATAAAATAGGATTTTTAGAAGGAAAAGTTTAAAAACTAAACGTGTCCTACAAGACCTTTGTGATCTAAGCCAAGAATCCAAGCGTGAGACGAAAAATTAGGTTGCAAGTAGACTTAGACCCGAGCTCCTAGGCTCGAGGGGGGGGGGGGGGGGGGGGGCACAGGCAATGCAACCCGCAATTTGAATGAAAATAGTTCGAGAATTCATAAATCTCCGAAAAGAAATACAAATCAATAGGTTTTTGGTTCAGGTCAGAGGGGGATAGGCAAGAAGTCAACCAGGTTACAATTCGATAGCCAGTTTTCCGAAAAAATTGCCACTTTTTTGAAGTTACAAAACATTGAAGGCTTTACAGGTCACGCCTAATTCTACTTACGTTTAGTAATAGGGATACAATTTTAGTTAAAATATCACATTTTAGTGGACTGAAAATAAGGGAGGGAAATCAGTGTAGGAAGTAGAGGTAGGTAATGTGACACTTCCCAACCTTCAATAAAGTCAGTAATGTCAACATTACATGTATGGTTGTAAATAAAAATATATTCCAATTCAACGATCTGCGGCTGGACGTAGAATAAAAAAACAACACAGAACTAGCATTGACACACGAAATAAAAAAAAAAAAAAATGAATAAACTTTTCTTAATAGTTAATTTAATAGTTTTATTTGTTTAATTATTCTTAAGCCAAAATTGGCCCTTTTTAACAACTCTTGCTTTTATGTATGGAAACAGTCGATTATTTCTTAAATTAAAACAAAAAATATGTTAACGAACGTTTACAAACAATTGCAAGTGATTTTTGAAAACTCTGAAACATTTCTATTCATCATTTTTTGCTAGCCATCTTTCTTTAAGAAATAATGTACCTGTTTAAAGGTTGGAGACGATGACGTTTCTTGAACGGCAGTAGAGTTCTGGACTTGCATTGTCTTTATTTGTTTAGAATCACTACGTTTCAACTGGTAAGCATCTCCAGTCGTCTTCAGGTGAATATTAGTATATATAATAGTAGTATTCACCTGAAGATGACTGGAGATGCTTACCAGTTGAAACGTAGTGATTCTAAACAAATAAAGACAATGCAAGTCCAAAACTCTACTGCCGTTCAAATAATGTACCGTTTCCGCCACCTGAATAAAGAACGCTACTTCCGCAAAATAAATTTAAATAACGCGCGAAATAAACTCCTCCCTCAGGGCTGACGAAAAGCACCTCTAATTGGCCGGCTTAAGGTCCATAACATAACTGTGGGCCAAGCGGGCTGTATGTACTCTTGCACAGGAAATTGTAGAGAACTGGACTGCCTGCACCATACAGGTGTGGCAAAATAATTTTACAATCTGGCACCTAAAGGGCAGAAAAGATAATGTAATAAACCAGTTATAAATAAATAAGGTATAAATAGCCAAGAATTACTAAATAAAAATCAATATAAAGGTTAAGAAACACCCCATCAAAAATTAAATAAATACTTCGCCCTGATTTCCCATTCTACCGGCATAAGCAGCCAGTCCAGTGTTACAATCTTTTTTCCCTTCATTTAATTTATAGCTGGTATATTACGTTCTCTTTTCTGCTTGTTGGGCGCCCGATTGTAAACACATTTTGCCAGACCTGTATACTATATACTGATAATATCAATATATTAATAATTAAATAGTAGAAAGAAAAGAATTCTTTGTAAGAGTAAAACACGGTATTTTTCGAGGATGGTACTTTTGTTAGGAACTGACGACCAGTTCAGCTAGAATGTTTAAGTGTAAATAAAAATTTAAGCGTTTCACCAAGGGCGTGCGTGCTGGTAATGCTATCCATAAATTTAAAAAATAGGTGCACGCCACTGATAATTTTAACTTTGTGACTATTTTTTTAAACAAATTTAATACATTTTTGAAATGCGGCTTAGTTTTAGAAGAAAAACAGGTATTTAGGGTTGTCTAAGATACAATCTATTTACATTTTATACAGGATGAACCAAAAAACATGGACATTTTTTGTAAAATGGAATCCTCTGTATAAAGTTAATGTACATTCATTCTATTGTGATTTAAATCTCTCAGAATTGTCCACAGTTTGTGTATGCACAGAATTACATTTTGGTTCCATTGTTTGTTGTACCGATCAGGTTAAAATCCGTTTTCTGTATCTTTAGAATCCGTCTCCTGTGTCTGATAGACCTTGCATGCTAAAAAAAAAACTAATAAAATATGGCCAGTTAGTGTCTCATGTCAACAAGGCGACACTTCCGGCTTTTATAAATAAAAAAAATAAAGGACCCCGCAAAAAGCTTTCGACTAATTTTTAATATTTTCTAAATCTTGACGTACCGATTAAAAGTGTCCATGGCCGTTATTCAATCCTATGACTAGTTTTTCAGTTATGGCAACTTCTTACTTTGAGATTTTATGCATTGTCTGGGGTTTTCACTTGTTTCTTAAGAACTACCAATTTTTTTATTTTTTTTATTGGGGGAAAAGTAGGCCTTAAGTTTTCTTTTACTTAGATAGAAATAAAATATGTACAGAATGTTAAATAATTTATAGGCGAATTAAATAATTAATAATATTAAAAGTATATGAAAATCCAAAAAAAAAATTTTACTCATTTTTTGAATGTTGAAAACTGCTAGATTTTGTTCATATTTTAATCTTGTAGTACCAAGCTGTGGATGAAAAAAAATGGATATAGGCTGATGTAGAATATATTGTCGGGTATTTTATTTAAAAAAAAATTGAAAATTCACCTGAAAATGTAATAACCGACTTTTAATTGATTCATTTAATTATTATGCCAATCTATAATAATTATTTTTTTCCGTCGACCGTGTATTTACATCCGATATTAACGTTCCCAAAATCATTCATTAATGACCCCTATTAATGCATGATTTTCTGTAAATGCACGATTTCCCAAAATCCATGCCAGCCATGCAAACAAATCAACAAAATAATAAAACGTCAATCCAAAACGTCGTCCGCTGTCATTAGTATTTTATATACTATTAACACTTTGTTATCTTAGCAGATATATAGGGTGAACCAGTTACAATGATTTACACAAGTCTTACCTAAACACTTTTAAAAATAGGAAAATTAAAAAATGTATTTTTTATCAAATGACAATAATTGTCAAATTATAAAATATTTTTTTCGTAGAAAACCTTAGTTCTTGTACATGATACGTTTTGATTATCTTAGAGTCATAACAAAATGTTTTTTTTTATAATTTATATATTGTTCTAATGTTAAATATCAGTGTTTTTATTTTTTGTTCTAATTTTATGAATATATATTTTTTAATTTACTGTAAGGTTCACATTGGATCTTTTTCTGAAATCATTTGAAATGACTTAATGTCTGGTAAAAAAAATATTTTACGAACGGACAAAAATGACAAAATGACCTACAGCGAAATAAAATAATATACTTATACATAGCGTGAAGACTAAGACTTATTATTAATGTTTTTCTCAATAATATATTTTGTTTTGATATAGGTGAAGCTAGTTGTCTCAAATGTTTTAAAATAAAAAGAATTGCCATTGAAAGTCTTCACGCTATGTATTATACAGTAGACTCGGGCTAGTGTGAACACACGCTAATGTGAACCTTCCAATTGTATGAACAGCCAAAATAAATACATTATATTATATTCTGTAGTGTGAACTATTTTGATCTCGATAGTATGAACAATTTATTTAATCTCTCATTGGCCATTTTCCGCATACTTCCTGTTGTCGTTAGTCCGTTTCGGGGGTTCCCCAGCTTATTCAGACAAAAGGAATGAGCAGAGATGTTAAGTTTCTGCCTTTAGTCTTAAGTCTATTGCGGTACTGGCACGTAAAAAAGTTGCTAAATTTTTAGTCCGGTGTGTGTTGTGGTTAGTTTTGTGAAAATGGTGAAAAACAAAAGATTTTTAACTCTCTATGAGAAGTCAAAACAGATAAAATAATGACAGTTGTGCACCAAAGTGTAAGACTTAGAATTAAAAAAACGTACTTTAAAGAACGCCGAATATCCAAAGATGAAAAATGCCTTGAATAAATGGTTTCTTAAACAAAGAGAATTAAATTTTCCTGTTACAGGTGAAATGTTAAAACAAAAAGCTCTTCAGCTTCACCAAAATTTAAAAAAAAATAATGAAACCTTTACTGCCAGCGACGGATGGTTGCAAAAGTTCAAAGTTCGATATGGGATAAGATTGTTGAAAATGTCTGAAGAAAAGCTATCGTCAGCCTCCGAGAATGTTAGTCCATTCAAAGTTGAATTTCTGCAACTGATCAGAACTCATAACTTAACATACCATCAAATATACAATGCAGACGAGACTGGTTTGTATTGGAAAATATTGCTCGATAAAACGTATGTTTCAAGTTCTGAAAAAACGGCACCAGGTCTTAAACAGTCCAAGCAAAGAATTACATTTCTGGGCTGTACAAACGCATCAGGATCTTATAAGCTGACGCCACTGGTAATTGGGAAGGCAAAATCCCCTCGATGTTTTAAAGAGATTTTCATAACCCCTGCCATATACAAAAACACCAAGAATGCTTGGATGACACAAGAAATTTTTAAGGAATGGTTCTTCAAACATTTTGTTCCAGAGGTTCTGGCAGCACTAAAAGTGGTTTCACAATGGGCAGAGCAAAACAATGTTGGCGTTAATGACATAGAAAGCTTAAGAAACATTCAAGACAGAGCGGTAGCCATCCACTGGTCAGCTATAAAGATTCAGATAAAAATTACATCTTATTTTAATCAATAAACTGGAAACTTTAACTTAATAAATATGTTTCTAAGTACCTACACATTTTTTTTTTGAGTAAATTTTAAATTTAGAGGACATTTTCGTTAGTACATATGTACATATTCTGCATTAATATATCTACCTTCGATGGTGTGAACATCTCGATGATATGAACACGTCCGGTTTTTTTCAGTTCACACTAGCGCGAGTCTACTGTATTATTTTATTTCGCTGTAGGTCATTTTGTCATTTTTGTCCGTTCGTAAAATATTTTTTTTACCAGACATTAGGTCATCTCAAATGCTTTCAGAAAAAGAGCCAATGTGAACCTTACAGTAAATTAAAAAATATATATTCATAAAATTAGAACAACAAAATAAAAACACTGATATTTAACATTAGAACAATATATAAATTATAAAAAAAAACATTTTGTTACGACTCTAAGACTAAGATAATCTAAACGTATCATGTACAAGAACCAAGGTTTTCTACGAAAAAAATATTTTATAATTTGACAATTATTGTCATTTGATAAAAAAGACATTTTTAAATTTTCCTATTTTTAAAAATGTTTACTTGTGTAAATCATTCATGGTTCACCCTATATATCTTAGATAACAAAGTGTTAAAAAATAATTATTGTAAAAGAAAATTGGCATAATAATTATATGAATCAATGAAAAGTCGTTTATTACGTTTTCAGGTGAATTTTCATTTTTTTTTCATCCACAGCTTCGTACTACAAGATATTAAAATATGAACAAAATCTAGCCGTTTGTTTTCAAAATTCAAAAAATTTATAAAATTTTATTTTTGGATTTTCATAATTTTTTAATATTACTTAATAATTATTTAATTCGCCTATAAATTATTCAACATTCTGTACATATTTTATTTCTATATAAGTAAACGACTTTTCCACCAATAAAAAAAATAAAAGTTGATAGTTTTTAAGAAACAAGTGAAAACTCCAGACAAGGCATACAATCTCAAAGTAAGAATTTGCCAACTTTAAAAGGCCATAACCCAAAAACTAGTCATATGATTGGATTACGGCCATGGACACTTTTAATCAGGACATCAAGATCTAGGAAATACTAAAAATTCAGAAAAATTTGCCAAAAGCCATTTCCCATAAGCTTTGTGCGGGGTCCTTTCAAATTGACTTAATTATTTAAATCGTTTTTGTGTTCTAATTCAGCGACAAAGCACCGATCCCACATTCCCTGTGCCTTCCCAGCAATTTAGTATTAAAAACTTACTTTGCTACAGCTTCCAAACTATTCAACAGCTGATAACCAGTAGTAAACACGTCGCCTTCTGTAAAATGCATTTCTGAGTCTGTTTCCATATGCTCTTCTTCCTCTTTAATTCGCACTTTAAACATCCTGGAAGTAAATAGCTAGTGTAAATGATTTTAATAGGCTTAAGGTCAAATGATACCCAATTTTATTTCGCCGACGTTTCGGAAAATATATTTCCGTCTTCAGGGCTCTGTTTTGTTGAATACCTAGCGAAAAATAGAACACACTGTATATTTTTTTGGAACTTACTTTCCAATTTCTCCTGTGGGTGATTCACTTTTTGGTAAGAGTAAAGCTGAATAATGTTCATCCAATTCCTGACATCTCTTTTGTAATACATTTACATACTTTAGAATCCTGCATTGATAGTAGTCGTGTAAACCCTTGGCACCACCAAACCCCATTTCAACCAAAACTCTTTCTATTACATTCTAAAAACCAATTACAGTTTTGGAAACAATGGAGAATTATTGAAGTTAGAAAAAAACGGAATTTGTTTTTATACAGGGTGATTCCTACGTTGATACTTCTTTTTTAGCTGTGTATAGAAGGCATTAAAATAAACAACCTTTTCAAATACCTTTTTTCAAAAAACTTAAAAATAAGGTACTTACATTCATTTATTACACTATAGATCAAATACGGTCCTGCCTAACTTACACACTGTTTGTTTATGTGTTGTGTTGCCAAATAACTGACCACCACTGACCTGTAAATTGCATGACTAATAAGACAACCAACATAAAGTATAGCAGGCTACGTTTTGATGACCAGGCCCGCACTTAGATTTTTTACTTCTGTATCTCGCCTATTTTTAAGTTAAAAGGTATTTCAAAATGTTGTTTATTTTAATGCCTTCTATACACAGCTAAAAAAGAAGTATCAACTTAAGAATCATCCTGAATAATAACTTAATATTATTATTAAATAACCATATTTAAAGCACAATTACCTACAACTTAAAATTTAGCAAATGTAAATTTATAAAATATAAAAGCAGAAAAAGAAAAATGGAGGAATGTCACAAATTTTTGTTTTCTGCTTTTATTAATAATTCATTAAATAAAATTTCTCTAGTTCAAAACTGTAGGTAATTGTTACTCAAAGACGGATGTTTGGCCCCTTTTTTGAATAAACAGAGAAGGATAAGAAATATTGACCAAAAAATGAAATGGCGAATGCATCACTAGACTTCACTCTTAATACAATACCATACGTAATTTAAACATTAAAGTATCGTCCACAATTACCCCGAACAACCTATTATACCTACTTAATTCTTAAATTATGTATTAAAGATGTGATAATTAAAAACTTACTGGAAAACCGCCAGTATTTAATGATTCTTCTTCATTCAATGCAGACACAACCCGGTCACAAATTTTTACTAAAAATTGTTCTAAAACGTCCACTAGTACATCTAACACACTTTGGAATGATTCTGTAAAATAAAACAGTAATTGTGGTAGTTTTATTGACGAAAATAGTTCTTACCTCATTCATAGACTAAGAATATAAAAATATTAGGTCATTTAGGTATTTTTAAAAGCAAACCATAAACTTGAGAACTTTCAACCCGATTGTCCAAATTAAAAGTAGGTATCTTTAAACAATGCTCTACCAATACAATACCTGCTATAATAAGAAAATAGGAATAATTTGATAAATTGTGATGTTTATGGAGCTTGGAATTACTTATGTAGTTGTAGTCATTACAAGTTTTCTTTGTGTTAAAAATAATACAGTAAACAGTGCGCCAGTGTCAATTCTGAAAAAATCTAAGTCCAGAAAGAGCTTAGCTTTTTACCACTAAGGTTAATTTGGTATCAAAAAAAATGTTGCAACTTTTTCAATAGTGTCTAGGTACCCCTCTAAACTAAATGGCACTCAATTTTTAAATGGGTATGTTATTGATTTTATCACTTACCTTCAAAACCAATATGGGCAGTCATTGTAGCAACACATTTGATTAGTATCTTTTTCACTATTGCCTCACTTATTTCAGGTACGTCCAATTCTCCTTGTGTTGATTCTCTATAAACAAATTAAATTCCATCAGTTACTTACAAAACTAGCAACCTACTAATATACCTTATACCTCTTTTTAAGTTGGTAAGAATAAACATTTTAAAAGTGTTACTCACAAAGGAGAAGTTGTAGGCATAAAATTTAGGCTATTCAAAGTATGTTTAAGTTGCACTTCTGGCATTTCAGGCATAGGAAGTTTGGCATCAGGAGGTATTAGATTCATCTCTAGAGCTAATTCAGCTACTCTTATCGTTTCTGTTATGTTACTCATCCATTTATGAAGTTGGATTGCATACATCATCAATGGGTCCATCGGTGGCAAGCTGAAAAATGGTTATGGCTTTTTGCTAATACGAGTATATAGATTTAAAATCTACAATATTTGTTCTTACATTAGATCTTTAATTTGCATAACGTTGTCTCCATCGGGATAATCATCAAGACAGTTTCGTTGCATAGCCTTTTTAATGTCTTCGGTCACGTTAGGAAGTTGAGGAATATTGTCAGGATCTTTGGGTATTTCACCCCAATGAGTTTTTGGTGATGAGGGCTCGTCCTCCCAATCACTTTCCGACATTGTTTAAATATTTAAAAGCCCTTTTAGACCGGTTGTGCCGATATAAACAATTTGTAAAAAAGTTAGACTACGGTTCTTAAAAGTTAGGTTATGGAAAATTTATCTTTGCACAGAGGATCGTCCTAGATAAAGCAAGTGTCATGTTCAGCCTGTTCAGCGGTTATTCAGGCCCGAACAGCAGCGAAAGCGGTAACCTATCATTCCTCTTTACTCCAATGTGATTTTATTTGTTGCTATTTGATATTTACATGTCAGTTCCTTACAGTTACATACAGTGATACTAAAAATATAGATACTACATTTTAATATATTTGTGCGTCTAGGAGATGGTGTTAGCTCTTGGCAAGGGTATTCTGGCTTAGATTCCGTATCTTTCGGGCAGTACCAGTAGTCTATTACTACCATGAGGGAATGGGTTTTGTTTTGCACTCGAAGGCTTTTAATGACTTTATTGCTTGCATGATGGAATTTATGTGTATTTCTATAAAAACAGACGAAAAAACCTTGATTGTATTTAATGGCCCCTGTCTTATGTACAAAGCCGAAGTTTAGTCCAGCCACAGAACCACCTGTCGTTCGTCTGTGCTACAAGAGAAGAAGATGACAGAAAATTCTAGCTAACTTCACTGTATTTTGTAACCTCAAAAGTGGTTGCTTGTGTTTTTGTGTCGTTTTCTGTTTTCGCGTCCTAAACACGCGTAAATACAGAAATGGAGACAATTTTAGAGCAACAAAGGCGTTATCATGAAGAGAAAGAGCGATTAGTTGATACCATGGTTAAAGAAATGCTTCATAAGAAAAATACTGTAAGTATTTTTAAACCCCATTCTATAACCTGTATTTTTAACACAATTTTAACATTTTCTAGCTTTTTATTGTATATTATCTTTTATTAGTCTACAGACGTGTGTGTAATCCAGATATTCTTTTGTTTGATGTTATAAAAATTATTGAAAAATTACTATAATTGAGAGAGCTCGGAATTCAAAAATTATGGCTTGGCTGTCCTATTATCAACACTTCACAACACATCACCTATCAATAAATTAATTATTTCTCTGTAATAGTGACCTTAACCAAGCCCTGCGGTTTTCAATCCAAAGCCCTGTCAATTCTAATAATTTTTGATTGCACTGTAAGTTTGTGTATAACTCTTTTTTTAGTACAGGGAGCAAATCAACTCTGATCAACGTATGAAGTATCTTTTAGACAGATACTTAACTGCAACAAATCGTCTTTATGACCTGTACGAAGACAAGGATGGCCAAAGAAAAGCTGAAGTTGCATCGCTCACTGGACCCAATGAGTTTAATGAGTTCTATAACAGGTTGAAACAAATAAAAGATTTTTATAGAAGACATCCAAATGAGGTACCTATACCTACTTAAAGTTAAAAATAATAATTTATTGCTTCCTGCTTACCTACTGGATATAACAAGTTTTCTCATAATAAGTTTGTTTATGGATTATGAAAAATTATGTATTGTATATTTTTTTAGATAAGCGTCCCAATGTCAGTTGAATTTGATGAATTAGCCAAAGCAAGAGAGAATCCATCTGAAGAAATGTCTAGTAAGTATATTCAAACTATGTTCCCTACTTTATTATTTGATTACCTACCTTATTGTATTGTATTGCTTGCTGTTAATATCCTCCAATAATTTCTTTATTTTAGATTTGGTTGAATTTACTGATGAAGAGGGTTATGGAAAATACTTGGATTTGCACGAATGTTATGAGAAATACATTAATTTAAAAGGCATAGAGGTGAGTTCTTGTTATAATTTAGTTATAATGTTGCAAACTTTCAACACAAATAACCAAACTGAACAATTTTTAGAAAGTTGACTACATAACATACCTAGGCATGTTCGACCAACTTTATGATGTCCCAAAGGAACGAAAAACAGGGGAATACCGTAAATATCTGCTCTGCCTAATCGAGTATCTGACTTGGTTTGTACAGAGAATCAAACCCCTCATGGATTTGAATTTATCTCTGGAAGAGGAGGTCCAGAAGGCTCTAATAGAATGGGAGGCGGGAAATTGTCCGGGATGGCCGGTAAGTTAAAACTGATATATTTCTATCAATTAAAATGATTTATGATAATTAATTTTTTTTATTTATTTGCAGAAAGAAACTGGTTCAGCCCTGGCCAATGTGGGCGCCCATTTGGATTTATCAGCGTTCTCTAGCTGGGAAGAATTAGCCTCTCTGGGTCTGGATAGGTTAAAATCGGCCCTTATGGCCCTAGGACTTAAATGTGGAGGGTATATACATACATATATATTTTGACAATAATTCAGTAAAAGTATATTGACGAAAAGATAATGAACTAAATTGTATTCACTTTCAACTGGCAGCGATAGGCAACATGAACCTAACTGTGATACCGTCGATTCCATCGGTACAGGCCTGTATTCAAACATTGTAGTTTTTGACTATGGAATATTCTCATTATTAAATAAAATATATTTCTGCAAAAGTTTCAGCCAAATATATTATTGTTGTGTATTATCTGCAAAGGGTCCAATTTAAAAATGGAATTAATATAAATAAAAATACTGTCTTAATATTAAAAACTGCCCAGGGCTACAAGGGACCATTAATACTGCAAACCGGTTTTAGTGAAATTTTCTAATTTGAATAATAATTATTATAGCCCCTAACTAATAGTTTAAATTTTAAAGAAACATAGTCCATTGGATAGTTTTAACACAAGACATCATAGGCGTATAATAAAAAGGTATCCTAATAAAATGATGTACAAGATTATTAATTTTTAGTAGTAGGCAAATTTTGCGGCCTCCAGGAAAAAAAAATCAAATTTTTATTGAACATTATTTAATTGTTAGTCCAATTGGCATTTTTTCTTGTGTGCAGAACTTTAGAGGAAAGAGCCCAAAGACTGTTCTCCACCAAAGGTCAACGGTCTCTTGATCCTTCCCTGATGACCAAGACTTCAAAGGGCAAGGCTAGCAAAGAAAAGGAAATGTCGCGACAGAGGGAATTAGCGACGTTGGAATCCCAAATTTATAAGTAAGTAAATTGCATAGAGTTACACTACTAATTAAAAAGAATAATTTTTAATAATCAATAATGTAATTAATACTTCAAATTTTCAATTTAAAGTTTTCATAATA
The DNA here is from genome assembly GCA_935413205.1 of Polydrusus cervinus. Classification (NCBI taxonomy): domain Eukaryota; kingdom Metazoa; phylum Arthropoda; class Insecta; order Coleoptera; family Curculionidae; genus Polydrusus; species Polydrusus cervinus. Next base: position 11,515,699 of record OW284519.1, on the reverse strand, counting down.
GATGCAACACACGCTGAAATGTAGGTAAAGCGTTTTTTAGTCCGATAGGCAATTATCGAGAACCAAAAATGTAGTTTTATTTTAATTGTTACGAAATTTGCTGTAAATTTACCAGACGATTTTACAGTGTGGGCTTAGGAATGTTGAGTTGTGCCAAGCCGGAAAAATTTTTCGAGGCAACTCCCAAAATTCGTCAATAATTCCTATCTAATTTCGTAAATTAATTTAGATTCATGTTCTTGAATATTTATATAAAGTTTTAAAACAAAATATACCTAACACACTATCAATAGAAATTAAATCATTGTTGAGGGGATCAGAAAAGGTATTCTTAGATTGCCTAAAAAATTGCTAAAATATGAGTCAAACTTGCCTTTTCTCCTTCTAATAAAAAAAAGTGACTTCAAAAAAATAAAAGGCTTGATTGATTTCTTCATGGTTCCATAAAATGATCACGTAGGGGGGGGGGGGGCTTTTATGAGCGCCCATGATAGAAATCATCGCGTTTATAAGATTGTTTCAATCGTTCAGTTTTAATTTAAAATGTACACTATGAGCAAGAGCTTTGCCCATTTATAATATTATGGAATATAGTGAAAATTTCCAAGTTTAACTTTGTTTTACTGTATCCCATCATATCAAAGTGTTATACTTTCTAGATTGGCCGAAATAGTCAGTGCCCAGCGTGCAGCTACAAAGGAGAACGTCCAACGTAAACAAGCGAGGACCGATGGTGAGCGAGACGACAGCGAAAACGAGGAATCTGACGATGACAGTCCCGATGAAGGCGACGACGATGTGCCATACAATCCCAAAAATTTACCTTTGGGATGGGACGGAAAGGTAAGATTGATCAAAAATTTTAAAACCCAATTACTAGGGGCTAAGGCATTTATTCTAACAGAGTTATTATGCATTAAACATCCTCTATCTTGTCAAGTTTATATAATATGGTAGGTATATCTATTTCTCAACAATATAAAGATATATCGTCGCCTGTAAACCAGGTTATTCTATGTCCATTTTTTAAAATTTTACAGTAGAGCATTTTTAAAATTCTCCAGCTTTTATTTGGTACATCTTAATTTTATTTTATTTTTTCCAAAAGTGTAATTTAGTTGGGTTTAAGGGTTTACAAAAACTAGGTAATGCAAAAATATACTAAAAATTTTGACCGTCTAGGAAAAATTATCATAAAAAAAATCGGTTGTGGACATAGAATAAATTGCTTTTTACATAAAAGTTTAACTAGCAAAAAAAAATGTCCACGACCTTTTTTAATGATAATAAAATACGGTGATAGTAACATATTTATTGTAATTGTAAAAAGCATTAACAAAATAACGTTTTACACCAAAAACACTGTAAATACGAATAATACACAATATTACACGTGCACGTTGTTTAAAATGTTATGAAATAAATATTTTTGCCAAATTAGTTTAAGTCCTCACGTGGTGCAGATGGCCAAATCCTATTGGCTGGCGAGGACATAGACTAAAATGGTCCGAATATGAAAAACTTTATATGGACATAGTATAAGTTCGAATCTTTGTAAGTAGTGAACCGATTGGCGCAGAGTGACATGGAATAGTTTGGTCGATAGAGCTTCGGACATAGAATACTTTGATGATAAAATATCAATTTGAAAAAAAAAGGACAGAATAACCTGGTTCTCACGCGAGGATATGTAAATGTCCCAAAAACTGTACAGTTTATGGGAAAAATATCCTCAATTCCATGTCTCTTTATAGAACGTCTACCACATATACAAATACTCGAAATAAACTAAATGTTGTATCAAAAGTTATTGACTTAATATTCCTCACATAGAATATACATATTGTAATAATTTATTAAATATAACCCGGCTTGTTATCAGCGATTTAACAAAGTTAAATCTGCAAATCGACTGATGTCGCTTAACTATTTTTTCTTTTTAGCCTATACCTTATTGGCTGTACAAACTACACGGCCTGAACATAAGCTATAATTGCGAGATATGCGGAAACTACGTGTACAAAGGGCCCAAGGCATTCCAGAGACACTTCGCCGAATGGCGTCACGCCCATGGAATGAGATGTTTGGGGATTCCCAACACGGCGCATTTTGCTAACGTAACGCAGATTGAAGATGCACTGGCATGTATGTATAGCACTCTTAATTTTTGACTGTTCCTCGTACCACAAGACTTACACCGCATTTAATGAGTATTCTTTTAATAATGGAATATACCGGACGTGACCGTTAAAAAAATGTAATCCGTTTTTTTTTCTGATGATGCCAGTTTAAGACGAAACATGTAACAAAAAAAATTAAGACAGAAAAAAAAATTACGCGAGGCCTAAACTTTCTTTTTACAAATTAATAAACTATAAGCTACTAATTTATTTTTCAGTGTGGGAAAAACTGAAAACTCAAAAACAGAGCGAAAGATGGCAGCCTGAAACAGAAGAGGAATACGAAGATTCTCAGGGAAATGTTGTCAATAGGAAGACGTATGAGGATCTTAAAAGACAGGGATTACTGTAAATTGCATTATTTTCTATTAAATATAAGTTTACTATACGGAAGATAATAATGACTTCATCTTTTAAATCATTTTGTTGTAGATTTTTTTTAAGGTTATAAGCCACCCTTACATTTCAGCAATTCTGAGAACTTTTAAAGAAAGCACATTTGTTTACAAGACTCTGAATGTTTTATTATTTAAACTTAATTTGTGCTTTATTGAAGAAAATATATATATTTGTGAATCTTAGAAATTTGTTTTATTCATCAGTTAAGTGGGTAACGCTCTCTGGAACTTCCTTGGAGTTTTGATCATAATTTCTTTTAGTTAGATGGAAACTAGTAGCAGAGATTGATGATGGCCAAATTTTTATTTTGGAACAGAAATATTGTTAAGAGACTGAAGTTTTGTTCCCTAAAGGCATGGACGTGATAATATATAATAATCAAAAATTATCAATAGTTTTATATAGAAGTGGGATCTCCATCTTTTGGTATGCTCTGCATTGGAGGCTTTGTCCCTCTATATCAATGAAATCCCCTCCATCGATTGGTAACCGCAGGGTCATGTCTCCGCCTCATCTCCATGATAGCAGCTTCCTCTCTCTTCATTTAGGTGGAATCCCCTCCATCTTCCAGTAACATTCGTCTTCTCCGCATCAGCTGCCGCCTCGTGTGTCCTCATGATTGGGATCCCCTCCATCTCTCGGTAGTCTTCGTCTTGTCTTCACATCGGTGAGTTTATCCCTCCTCTTATTTTTCTCAGTAACTTCATCTTTCACAAGTGGTATCCTCTCCACTTCTGATGACCTCCGTCTTGTCTCTGCCTCAGCGGCTTCATCTGACTGATGAGGGGGATCTCTTAAATCTCGGTAACCTCCGCCTAGTCTCGACTCCACATTCGGCTTCGTGTCTTCTCATGAATGAGAACCCCTCCATCAGTCGATAAGGTTTGCCTCAACTTCATAACAGCGGCTTCGTCTCTCTCTATATAGATGAGTGGGTATCTCTTCTCAGCATCAGCTGCTTCGTGTGTCCTCATGAATGGGATCACATTCCATCTTCCTATAGCCTTCGCATCAGCGAATTTGTCTCCTCTCTTTCGATATCATCAGTGCCTTAATCTCTCTTGAGAGGAATACCCTCCAATTCCAATAACCTTCGTTTCTCTCCGCAATAGCAGCTTTGTCTCTTCTCATGAATGGGATCCCTTCATCCTCCAGTAACCTTCGCCTTGTTGTCTCATCTCCGCGTCAGCGGCCTTGTCACTCCGGATATGAGTGGAATCCCACCATTTTCCGGTAACCTCCGTCTCGACCGCTTCGTCCCTCCTTATATGAGTTACTTGTGTCAGCAATGGACTGGAACCATAATTCGAACAGTAGTAACAAGATAAAAGCGGTTTTATGGGATACCTTTGTTACTTATAGTCCTTCGTCTATGGTGTAGGACTATCTACAAAGACCTATAAAAAAGTTTTAAGAGATATTAATTTCCATATAAAGATAAACCAGTGGGTCATCTGTGAAATTGAAATTCAGCGAAACAATAGCAGCAAAATAATCGCGGTTTTGACATTGGATCAATGTAATTTTTATACCTTATACAAGGAGAGAAATTTAGCAAAAAAAAATCGATACAATAGCCAGTTACCTTATTTTATTTAATTAAACAAATTTACACCAATTAAAAAGTAAAAGACACATAAAATATTGTTTTATTTATCGTCCACATCCACCTCCGCCACACTTGCTCTTCTTTGGGGGTCTATAATTTGACGAAGCTCCTGGTCCCATAAGTGGATTATATTCTGAAATAAAAAAAAATTGAAACATATCTATACTACAGGGTGCTACAAATTCGTGTGCGTACAAAGGGATCTCGAAAACGATAAGAGATACGAAGATGGTTAAATCGAGGCAAAGTTGCGTATCTTGGGGCTTAATAATTTGGTGAAAGAAAATTCGAATTACTCCGAATACTTTCGGAGATATCCGAAAAAAACATAAATTTCCATTTTTGGTTTTTAATTTTTTGCGCTTTCATTTTTGACTTGGGAAAAAATAAAAAACACTTTTTCATTGCCGTTGTTTATGTTCTACAAGGTGGCAATATTAGTTTTTAAATTCGACGTTTCGTTCTTTAGTTACCCACCTCAAGTCAATTTTTTTAAATTTGGACCTGGAATTTTAAATCCTGTTTTAGAGATTTCTAAGCTTTAGAAATTTAATACAATGAACAAGGTTTTGAAATTTTAACGTTTTGTCATCTAATAACACATTTTTCAAATTATCTTTTTCATTTCGTTACGGCCCTGAACACTTAGAGCTAAACTAAAAAACAGAAGATTTCTGATTTGAAAAATTCGCCCATTTTTACTCAAAGAGGCCTGATAATTGATCTTTTGTACAAAATGAGACCCAAAGTTTCGGCCTCAAATATTTTTATTTATTTTTGTTACATGTTTCGCCTGAAACTAGCATTATCAGACCTTCTAAACAGTAAAAAAATTTTTAATTGTTTTTGAAATAAACATAAGCGCATCACAGTAACATAACTAGATTAACACTCCAGTTACCTTTTCTTCACTCGGGAGCATTATTTTTTTTTCTGTTCTACAATATTTCGGTCTAGGTCTAAGGAAAAACCCATAGGAATCAAGATGTTATGTTAATACAATAAATAAAATACTAATAAAAAATAGAATTACTTCTCATGCCTTAAAAACTTTCTTACTTCCTAGAGTATTGTGGAGATAAATCTTATTAAAAAAATTAACGGCCTAAACACCATAATGTAGGTAATGTAATTTTAATATTCAAGTAATTCTAAAAATAATTGTCAGTGCCGTAATAGTAAATAAATGATGATTTAAAATGCTAGTGATGTGTTATTTAACTACAAAAAACGTTGAAATTTCAAAAACCTTTAAATTGTATTAAATTTCCAAAGCTTAGAAGTCCTTAAAACTGTTTTAAAAATTCCATGTCCATATTTAAAAAATGAATTGAGGTTGGTACCTAAAGAACGAAACGTCCAATTTGAAAACGAATAATGACATCTTGTAGAACATAAAGAATGGCTATGAGAAAGTGTTTTTTGTTTTTTCCCAAGTCAAAAATAAAGATGCAAAAAATTAAAAACCAAAAATAGAAATTTCGGTTTATTTCGGATATCTCTGAAGGTATTCGGAATGTTTAGAATTTTCTTTCACCTAATTATTAAGCCCCAAAATACGCAACTTTGCCTCAATTTAACCATCTTCGTATCTCTTACAGTTTTCGAGATCCCCTTGTAAGTACACGAATTTGTAGCACCCTGTATACGTTGCTGACTTGTAGATACTACACACGCATACACTATAAGGAAGCTGCTGTAAATTTCACATATACAATACAATCAGTATATAAAAGGTAAAACTTTGCTCTGATCTGTATGGTATTAGTAAAATGACAATCAAAAAAAATTAAATGAAAACACAATTTCTCGACAACTTACCAGGCCTGAGAGATTTTGGTTTACTGCCTCCTAGTCTTTGGCCTGCCTTGTTAGATTCATCGAGAAGATTTAAAACCTCCTGTCGCTTTTGTTCTTCTCTCTAAAAGTTAAAAAAATTTAGAAAAACTATTATACTTCGAATTAATAAAAGTTTAAATGATAGAAGAATTTTGGACTTGCATTGTCTTTATTTTTTTAAATATCAACGGTTTTAACTGGTAAGTATCTCCAATCGTCTTCAGGTATTCACTCACATTCAGATCCACATTTATTAGTAATCTACAAACCTCTTTTAACTTAGCTTGATACTCCTTTGCTTGCTGGTCATATTTTTCCTGTAACTTTTGAGCAGCCTCTTGCTGAGCGGAGATTCTTGCAGCAAAGAGGTCAGGATCTATAAGATAATATGGAATTATTAAGAACGTAAGTAAAATCAAGCAATAGTATTTTACGTTACAAGGCCGGTAGGTGACTTATTACAGTACGAGTTGGTTTACGAATATAAACGAGTGCTGTAATAACACCTAACGGACGTGCATCGTATGATATTTTATTTCATTTTGTCATTATAATCCTTTTAAAAAAGATTTAATAGAAATGTTTTTTACAAATTTTAAAATATTATTGGCAATATTAAATCACATGACCTTAAATTGTAACTGTCTTTTGCTTGTCACTGTCAAATAGATAAAATTATAATATTTGAGTAAAGAATATAAATATAGTTTAAATAAAATAAAAATTACTAACTTTAGTTAAGCAAAATATTTAAAAAATTATAAAAGAGAGTCTATTCTATAGTTGCGTAATATTTTTCATTTACTAAAGTTGATAGAAAATTTTTTTTACAAGTTAAAGCATCTAAACAGAGTAACTTGGTATCGATAAATATATAGTCAAAACAAAATAAAAATTACTAACTTTAGTTAAGCAAAATATTTAAAAAATTGTAAAAGAGAGTCTATTCTGTAGTTGCGTAATATTTTTCATTTATTAAAGTTGGTAGTTGGTACAATATGTGTACTTGAACATTTTGTTTCCTATAATTTTAAGTGACAACTTGTCAAAAATCCAAAGTAAAGTCATTATTTCTAAAAACAAAAGATGGTTGCTAGGCAATACATTACAGTACCTGATACTTAATGTTCCACTTACCGGCCGCAAATGAGTACATGGTAAGTTGATTTACTGGACAAAATGAAATAAATGTATGGATATATGGTTTCTCAGTTTGAGTAATTTAACACTTAAATTGACAGTTGATTATTGAATAATAAGTAATGGCTGGGCAAGTCACCCACAGTTTTCCAAGAAGAAAACCATAATACAAAAAAGAAAAACCTACCGTGTTTTACGGTAGATATTGAAAATGCGTTTTCGCGGTCAATGGAGTTGCTACTGGTTTATGGCAGTACGATGAGTCCAAACAGTGACGAAACGGCCGTCATTGTCTAACCAGACCCCAGAGAGTCCATTTTGTTTGGAGCGACGCGTAGTTACTTTAATGCAAAAAGCAGTCACAAACACTGTCAGACAGCCAACAAAATTAACTTCTTTCTTTATAATACGGACAAGAAGCTTTACCTTGTATATCCCAGATAAAATTTCTGTCTACAGGGATATCGTAAACCATAGAAGATACAGAGATGGTTAAATTAGGGAAAGTTACACCCTACTAAATTCGGCAACATTATGTTTTCAAATTTTAAAAACTCCTCCGAAGATATTTGGACCAAACCGAATTTTCGCGATTTCGTTTTTTTTTTATTTTTTTACTCTATTTGAAGAGATATGTTAAAATAAAGTTTACATTCTCCTTACTACTTTTTCTCCTCTACAAATTGATGTAATTGGATTTTTATACCTACGTTTCGTTTTTTCAAAACTATCATCAACTTTGTTTTTTGAAATAGTTGGGAAATTTTATTTTAATATTATTTAATTCCCTTCCCTTTATAATTAAACAACGCCGACGTATCACACCTAGTATTAATAATATGTTTCGAACTTAAAAACCCATCATTAATAAGAATAAGTGCAAATTCATCTTATTTAAAACTATTTTATTTTCAATCTCAGTAACCTAATCTGTCTCAACTGTATAGTAGGCTGTGATGTGTGGCACTTATTATTATTTGCCAAATAATGACAGATTAGATTAATAAAATCCTTTATTGCAAATTAACTTTTATCTAATTTCTTTGAAGTAAAACTTTTATGTTTTTGCGGAGTTGTGTGATTGTAGTTTTTTTTTTAATAAAAATTATGGAACATTCTTTTAGAGAAGAAACATTGTACTTATATGATTTGTAGGTAGTCAACGTCCAGAGTCAAATTAGTTCTAGTTGGCTTTGAAAACAAAAGAAAGTTGATAGATACAAGATAAATTAGTGCTTATTCTTATTGATGATGGGTTTTTAAGTCCGAAACGTAAATACTAGGTGCGATACGTCGTTGAATTATAAAGGAGGGGAACTTAAAAATATTAAAAATCTAATTACACCAACTTGTGGAGGAGAAAAAGTGGTAATGAGAATGTAAACTTTATTTTAACATATCTCTTCAAATAGTCAGAAAAATAGAAAAACGAAATCGCGAAAATTCAGTTTGCCCAAATATCTTCGGAAGGATCCGGAGTTTTTTTAATTTAAAAACATTGTTTCAGAATTTAGTAGAGGGAGCAACTTTTTTCTAATTTAACCATCTCTGTACATTCTATGGTTTACGAGGACAGCCCTGAGTCAAGCAGCCCTTGGGGCAAAGGTGTAGTATTGATGGAATTTTTTTACAATTTCGCAAATATTTGAAATAAGTTGAAATAATATGCAGGGTGTTCTATTTAAAATAAATTAACCATGTTCTTCCATGACTTTTTGAGTGATCTTGTATACTTAATTTATAATAGATTTTTCAAAACCCTAAAATTTTTCTATTTACCTAACATTTTTCACTAGCTATCTTACCTTAGGAAATAATTGAACATTTAACTGAAATAAAGAGACCCTGTATAGTGTTTATTTGTTGTTTATTGTTATGGAGTACTATAAACCAAAAGAAAAGAAAACCCATAGGATACATACATGAACCCTCAGGTTTTACTTTAAAATTGTATGTAGTGTCTTAAATAAATAAAAATACCGGGAAAAATACCTAGTTACTACTACAAAAAATGTTTAACTTACTTTTGTGGTACTTAGCGTCATACTCTCTTTCCTCTTTTGTCTTTCGATAACTGTCATAGGTTCCATAGAAGTGTTCTAAGACTGGCCTAATAAACTTTTTGAAGATATAATGAAATGCTATACTTGCAAAGAGAATGTGCCATCCATAGGTTTGGATAATGTATCCTATATAGTAGACAGAGAATACTATAGACTTATACCCACTTCTTACGTAATCCACTGCAAGTAAAATATTGGGTTAAATAAAAATGATATTATACTCGAGGGGGACATTTTTTAATTGCCTTTGCAGGACTACTTTTGATACACAATTCATCATATATTTGATGTAGGTATAGAAAAATATGTTGTCATTAAATTAAGTATGATTTATTGTCGACATTAGGTAAAATCTAATGAATAATAATTTTTTTACACTTGTAAGTGTTCTTATGCATTTTAACATGAATAAATAAAAACGGATTAATCAAAAAAGGATATCAATGGACCAATTCCTTTGTGCATTACAAGTTGTGAAATTTGCATGTCTTCAGGGGACTGACAAATGAGTTTATTAAGGAAGATAAAATAAACTTATTTATTATAACTATTGAAAATAAACTTACTATTAGATGCAATAGAGAGTGCAAAAGTCTCATCGGTTTAACTGAGTTGTATCCCTGACTATAGCTAATTAACAAATAACCTTCTAAATGCCAAACTATTAGGGAATAAATTTAAATAACTTCGTTTTTAATTCTTACACAGACAAACTGGGGTATTTTATTTATAAGTTTCTAAAATACGTCATTCCTGAAAATTTTTTGGAACAGTGGTGGTGTAATAACAAAAAAATTCCGAAAATAATATTAATGAAAAGCATAAAATAATGTATAACCACCATAGACATAAAAAAAAAATATGTCTATGATAACCACCATGGCCATGGAGATAGAATAAACAATTGTATTCTATCTGATGATAACCACCCACCCTACTCCTAGATAGGTCACTGAATTATGCTTACTTAAATCATGCTCTTCTTCAGCTATTATATCTTCCACTTCATAACTGTCCATAACTATTTATTATTTACAAGGAGCAGGCCAGGAAGGCTGACGTAATTTTGTAATTTTTCCAAACGATAACAACTCGACTAAAGACAAATAAGTTTTTGTATGTTGTGATAAGATTGTGACTTTGTCTTCAAATAAATGTCACAAACAGCTGTTTTTCTTTTCTTCTTTTTGGGCGTCTGCTGCGGTTAGCCAACATAATTTGGGCTATAGTAAATTGGTTCACTTTTACAGCAGGACAGAATTTCTAGCCCTCATATTTCGACAGATCCATCAGGTGCGGGGGGACATTGCCCCTAACGATATCAAGGGGGCTGTATTGGGGACGTCTTTGATGGAGGAGCGTGGAGCAGTGGTGACTTTTCTCTTGCAGATATTTGATTTGTACTTTGTATTTTTACTAGCTAACGTTAAATTCTCACTTGTTTTTATGAGCAGGCCTGTATTGTCTTTGTTACTTTTTCTCAAACCGCAAAAGGTCTTGTACAGCATATTAAGACTACCTAAATTAGTTTTGTTACCAATCACTGGAAATTCTATACAATAATATTTTGCCTCCTTTTTTGTTTACAGACTTTGTTCTATGCTGCTGAGTATCCTTTGTATCCTATAATTAATTGTCTATAACCAGTGGCATATTTACAAATTTCGTCTGAAGGGCCCTTATACTGAGGTGGTTATGGAAAACGTGAAGGTCGAAAACAGGTCATAAATATATGTGGATTCCGACAAAAATTCATCCAACTATTATCTAATTTTATAAATTAACTTATTTATTTTAGCCTCCCGTAATTACGCCACCGAATATAACCCCTTAATATTAGGTAAATTGAGTAAAGCATAACTCTGCAATAAAAAAGTAGCCAATATTATTTTTGCATGTCAGTGATTGTATAAACAAAATTAATCAAGAAGAAAAGCTTCTGAGTAATATGTTGCTTGTTTTTGCTTTTTCGACTTTTTTCCTCTTCGCTCGTTGCCAGGGCCATTCCCGAGGGGACCTACAGCTTAACGTGGGTTCCGAACCACGATCCTCGGTCATGCGACACCCCCCAAAGGCTATCAACCCTTATTTTCTTGCCATTGCATGACCTACCGATTGGGGAGTGTGTATATCTTCTCTCGCACCCTACGAGATGTCCGATCTCATCCGGCCTGGTTTTACACTCTTCCGGGCATTATTAAATCCACTGAATTTCGCACATACTTTTTTTTATTGTACGTATGCCCACTCCGGGAATCGAACTCGGGTCGCCACGGTCGAATGCCAGTAACTAATCTCTGAGCCACTGCCGTGGTCGAGTAATAATTATGTTATAAAAGCAATCGCCCAGATTGTGCTTACCGCCAACGACGCAAAAAAGAAGAAAGTTCTAGGTTAAGTTTTAGTTATTTCCCTCCGTTTTGGCCATTTGATTTTTCCTTCGTCATTGTTACAAAATACTTACTTGTGTCTAAAATTCCAGGTAACGAAAACGATTTTTTAAATTAGTATTTAGGTATTTGCTATTTTTGGTACACTTTATAAACAAAGAAATATTAATATAATATACCTATACCTATACAATGACATAAATATTATAACATATGGACAGATGTGATTATAATACCCACATAATATAATGCACTGATGTATTAATTGGTATTAATCATAGAGTATTAATTGCCTAGGCAGCAACATCTTTTTTTTAGATGCAAAAGTGGAGGTTTTAACAAAAAAAGTTGTTAAATGTTCCAGAGGATTTTACGCTTAACTATTTTGCATTGCCAGGAAATTTTAAACGAATTGATACAAAAAAATGTAATAGACTTGGAACCTTTAAAGTATTAGAGATTAATAATAATAATATTACCTATATACATTGCCAGTAAGATTTACATAGTAAATATTGACGTCATAATTAAAATAAGACGTAAAAAAGAATCAAGTTGAACCAAATCTTAAATTACAAAATAACAAAAGGAATAGTTTGAGTGGTCTGTCCCCAATAGGGTCTGCTAAGGCTGAATGGAAAGTCTATAGAGCAGGTATACAACACTAAATTTCTTGGAGTATACGTGTGGACCATAAATTGACTTGGTCAGACCACATTAACTTTGTATGCAAAAAAGCTTAGTTCTTTTTGCTTTCTCTTCAGACAACTATGCAATACTGTTAATTTAAAAATACTAATGCTTATGTATAATGGTCTCTTCTGTTCAGTTTTGAGAATATGGCGTATGCACATGGAATTTTTGTACTACAGAAAAAAGTCATTCGAATTATGGCAAAATTGAGGCCTTGTAAGAACACCTTTGTTAGTCTAGAGAGCAGCTATAACTTCGTTCATTTTAAATGTTGCAGGTTCCTGCCAAGCAGTTTTGGGACAAACATGGCCAGCGATGATTTGATGTCCGTAGATAGTTTTAACTCTAGTACAATAAACTTGGAATTTAATTTGGACGATATTGGGTCATTAGAAGATGAAACACATTCTTCTCACTTTTACCATTGTAATACATTGTGGTATTTAAGTATTGTAAAACACTATAAGAGTAATACACCATACCTGGGTATTTATGTTAATAAAGTGGATGATACAGATAAGCATCCGTATTCTTATGATGTTCAGTCAACTGTGACCCTTAAGTCCTATAATACAAACGGAAATCATACAAGGTCAGATACTGAAACACCAACATCCCGATACGTTTTTGGAAAACGAAGCGGAGAAAGTATGGAGTGGGGATGGTCGGACTTTGTTCGTTGGAACGACCTTTTGAATCCAAACCTTGGCTATCTGGGAGATTATGATGATATAGATTTGACCCTAGAAATGAATATAAGAAGAGTTCTGCCCCACAACAAATATTGTCAATGCGAAGAATGTTAATCGCAGAGATATGCTTTGTTAAGGTATTGATATATTTTTGATTCCAGCAATATGTAAACCAATAAATATTAAAAGTGCTTTAACAAGTATTTTGAATATTTTCATATATATACAGGGTGCTATGAATTCGTGTGCGTAAGGAGATCTCGGAAACGGTATACGATGACGGTTAAATTGAGGACAAGTTGCGTATTTTGGGGCTTAATAATTTTGTGAAAGAAAACTGTAAATATTCCGAAAACTGAAATTTTGACTTTTGGTTTTTAATTTTTTGCGCGTTTATTTTTGACCTAGGAAGAAAACAGAAAACACTCTCATTGCAGTTTTTTATGTTCTATAATATGGCGTTATTCGTTTTTAAATTCGACGTTTCGTTCTTTAGATACTCAAGTCAATTTTTTTAAAGACGGACCTGGAATTTTAAAAACAGTTTTAGGGACCTCTAAGTTTTAGAAATTTTATGCAATTTAAATATTTCTAAAATTTTAAGGTTTGTCATCAAATAACATAATATGTATCATTAGTATTTCAAATTATCCTTTCTTTACCATTACGGCCCTGGCAATTCTTTTTTGAATTACTTAAATATTAAATTACATTATAGGAAGTTATGGTGTATAAGTTTTATTATTTAAAAACAATTAATGCTCCTGAGTGAAAAAAGGTAACTGGAGTGTTAGTCTAATTATGTTACTGTGATGCGCTTATCTTTGTTTCAAAAGCAATTTCAATTTTTTTTTACTGTTTATAAGGTCTGATGATGCTAGTTTCAGGCGAAACATGTAACAAAAATAAACAGACAGAAAAATATTTGGCGCTGAGACTTTGGGTCTTTTTTCTCACAAAATATCATCCTCTTTGAGTAAAAATGGACGAATATTTTTCAAATCAGAATTTTTTTTTAGTTTGACTCTAATAAATTGTTCAGGATAATTTTAAAAAATGTGTTATTAGATGACAAAATGTTAAAATTTCAAAAAATTTTAAATTGTATTAAATTTCTAAAGCTTGGAAGTCCCTAAAACTGTATTTACAATTCCAGTCCCGCATTTAAAAAAAATTGACTTGAGGTTGATATTTGAATAAAAACTAAAAACGTCATATTGTAAGCCATAAAAAACGACTATGAAAAAGTATTTTTTTGTTTTCTTGTCACGTCACAAATTAACGCGCAAAAAATTAAAAACCAAAAGTAAAAATTTCGGTTTTTTCGGATATCTCCGGAAGTATTCGGAACAGTTACAATTTTCTTTTACCAAATTATTAAGCCCCAAAATACGCAACTTTGTATCAATTTACATGAACCCGAACAGACCTTATATTTTTTGGAATATAAACCAATAAATTGAGTTTGTGCTTTTTATTTGTGCAAAATATACACAGGGTGTTTTTAAGTGGTATATACAGGGTGTTATACCTAATGATATGAGCTTATTTTAATGGATGATTCCTGGACCAATTTTTAAGTTGAAATGTTATTATTCGCATATGCCCTAAAATGCTTTGTCTTCGATGTACAGGGTGTTAAATTTTTCTGGGTTTTTATCAAAAATCTCAAAAACCGCTTGAGATATTACAACAAATTTTGGTATAGACTATTACGATATAAAAACACATATTTTTACCCCAAAAAGTTTTAAAGCAGTGGTATAGATACAGCTGCGCCTCGATACAATTTTATCCAAAAAATATGTTACGTTACTGATAGTTTAGAAATAATTGCTTTATTATTACTTATATTTAATATTAAACAAAAAGGTATCTTTCATCTTTCTCTTAAGACTTACCGTTTGGAAGAAAATAATTAAAATAATAATTATTACAAAGTCGACAACATTGCTAACTTTTCGCTTAATAAATAATATTATATGTCAATAAAGGATGACTAATTATTATTATATTTAAATTTATATAATACGTACACAAAAATAAAGAGCCAATTTAAGTAGGTAGCTTTTCAAAAAAATGCAATTTAATTATTATCTTAGAAACGGTAAGAGATCGGTATAATGTTAAGAAAGCTGTTAAGAAATAATTAGGCGGTTCGAAAATATAATAAAATATAGGGTGTTTCATTTGAATTATCGAAGTTGCTACTAAATGTTGGTAGAAGTGACAACACTGCATCAATAAAAATATCTTAGATAATTAGAGCATGTCCGTTTATGTAAATTATCAAATTTTTAGAACGATTGATTAGCTGGTTCGTCATACTTCTATAACGTAACATCCATCGTGAATCATCCTATATAATAATTTAATATATTCATTCTGTTCATAAAGTAAATTTGACATAACTTAAAAATTGTGTTAATTTTAATATAAATAACTTGTTAGGTATTTACAAAAATATATTTTGAGGAATGTTTGAGTCTAATAATTCCTATATTGTCTGCAGTAAAAATATTTTCTACAGTAATAACATGCAGTGGCGTACTTGGGGGGGGGGGGGGGCTGCCGGGATGCAGCCACCCCCCCCCCCCCGCGAGCCTTGCAGCTCGGGGTATAAAAGTTTAATTTCAGCCTAATTTTTCGTCTCACGCTTGGACTATTAATTTAAATTTTTGAATAATGTATTCTTGGCTTAGATTACAAAGGTCTTGTAGAAAATGTTTAGTTTTTAAACTTTTCCTTCTAAAAGTCCTGTTTTATATAGAGATTAAGGTTTCGGACGCATATCGTTTTAGTTATTGATTTATGATGCAATTTTATAGGAAAATGAGTAAAAAGAATAACATTTTATAGTATTTTTCTATTATATACTGGTCTGTTCCGTTTTCCCTTTTTTTAGAGCTATTTTAAATCAACAAAAATATAACCCATTGCAATAAAATATTTTTACAATAAAAACAAAAAAAATTAGGTAGGTATTTATTTTTAAAGAAAAAAATTAAAGTAAAAATTTTAATTCAAACATTTTTTATTAAAGAAGTGTGATGATTTATAATAAAAAAAAATGTACGGGAAGAAACGAGAATGCTTTATTATGAATATACAAAACAGCACTTAAGAAGGAGTATTTCAAAACCTAAGAATTTGCACCAAAAACTGCTCCTAGATCTACGCTCTTAAAATACATGATTTCTGAAAAATCATTAATTTTGGCGTGGAGAGCGATATTTACTTTATTTTTAATCATGAAAAACCGAGCCCGAAAAACGCATGTTAGAGTCATACATACGTCTTATGTTAAAATTTTGAATTGACACCAATATTCATATTTTTCACAAATAATATAAAAAATGTTTTTTTTTTAATAAAGAGTCAGCTAGGAAAATCAAAAAAAAAGTAAAAAAAAAAACATTTACAAAAACAAATTTTAATAATTTTGATGAAATTTGTTAGTAGTTAGGTGAATTTTAAACGAACTTTGGGCGTGGCCCCCAATATTTTTCGCCTGCGGCGCTTTTTGGCCTTCTTTACTAGGTACAATATCATGAAATACATGTAGTCCCGACTATTCCTTTCTCCAGAAAAAAAATGTCCCACTTACGCCCATTCAGCCCCCCCCCCGAGCATATTTTCTGGCTACGCCACTGATTACATGATGGACTGTATTTTTTCAACTATACAGGAGGAAATATTAATACATTTTTTTATTAATTCTACTACACTACAACTTAAACCCGACAACAAATTCTGGTAATTTAAGGGTATTTATTACGAACCCGCATTTAGCACCCATTTTATGGTAGTAATTAAATCGAAACCATGTTACGTTATAACAATAACTTTAATTTTTTAATTTCTGTTATGACCAACCTTCAATTTCTCGATTAATTATTAACTTTTTCCTTTCCACATTTTTCCAACCAATCTTCTCAGACAGAGATGTTATATTTTTTATTCTGCATATTATAAACTTTTACAGTGCCATGAGCCTGAATCCCATATATTTTTATTGTTACAATACCACGTGTGTATTAGTTTTCTCACAGTTCTATTTACTGAACTTATTATTTTGATGCTCCGTTAAGGTGATATCTATTAGTTTCTTCTTTTTTCATTCATTCTCCTGAAGATGAATGCTTCTGCATTCGAAACATGTAGAGATAAAAAGTTTCTCTGAACATACGAGATTCTTTAATTTAATATAATAGTGGAGGAAGACTTTGTGTTCTTATTTCTTTCCTTCTGAATTTCCACTCCACTTTAAGTATGGACTATTTCTTCAAATAACTTTAATTGTTTTGGATTTATCTTCTGTGTTTACATGCTAAAAAGTAAGTTTGATGTGCTACCATGCATTACCATGTTTTTTTCATGAAGAGCGGTTAAATACGCATTGAATAATTAAAGTAATTAAAGAATATGTATAATTTGCAGCTACGTTTATTCTAGTTTCACGCTAGCCTAATCATTTTGTTTAAATGTTTTCTTTTTGGATGAACTTTTTGCATTTAATTCATTTATTCTTTTATATTATGTGAATATCATTATCGCTTTTGGGAGTGTGTTACATTTATTATGTTTACTCCAAAACTGGGGGAAAATAATTCCTAAAGTTGTATGTCAAGTTTCAAGGCTCCGAAAATATATTTATTGGTCCAGAACCGGCACTCTGAGTACCAATAAGGTGCACAGTACGAGATGCTATAAAGCGATGGATCAGGAATGAACACAAAATCCACTGGAGCAATAGACAGTGATTACACCACAGCAAAAGCTTCATTGGGGATCCAGACCCTAGACTTACGAAACAGTTGCTTCAAATGAACAGGAACCAGCTGAGAACCATTACAGGAATTCTGACAGGGCATATGGCTGTCAAGAACCATCTGCTCAGAATGCAACTGTACAATGGAGACCTTGACTGCAGATTATGCGGACAAGACAGGGAAACTGTACAGCACATAGTTTGCCATTGCGAGTCACTAGATCGGAAAAGGCAACAAATACTCGGGCAACCAAAACTGGAACCAGAGGACATCCTGGCCCTCTCCCTATTTGAACTACACAAACTAGTGCAAGAAACTGGGATCACGGAGTGGGTATAACAACTAAACAAGGTGAGCACAGTGGGCCAAACCTGGCCTAAATGCATCAGGCGCACGGACGGGCCCTCGGAAAAAAAATGTTTAGTTTCGGAGAAATTCATGATTTATTTAACATGAGGTGATGAACTATAAAAAAAAGAATACCTAAAATTTAAATGATTTTGTTCCAAAACCTTTACGTTCTCACTGTAGAATAACATACCTTGATTAACTTTGTAATTACATCAATCCAACTATTTATAAAAATTGGACTACATTATGCAGTCCTTGTTAAATACAAAGACTTATTAATGTAGACCACCCATACCTTTTTAGAATATAATTAGCAATTTATGTAAAAGAGAATCAATAAACAACATTGTTAAATGACAATAAACTTATGCAAATATTGTTTGAAATGGAAATGTTTTTCAGACATTTCTTTAGATACAAAGGTGTGTTGAATATTGATTAAGATTGAATAACATTCTAAGGTTAATATTGACAAACGTGCCTTACAAATCCTACTTGGAGAGTTCATCACTGTATTTTCAGAACGTTTCACCGGTCAAATTTATATTTAATCTGACTTTGTTCTCTTCGTTTTTCAGCGGTCGCGGTTTTTTTTATTCACCATGACAGTTCGACATAATGAAAATGAGTATATATTTTTTTATCGGTATACGATTTTTTCACCTCTGTTATCATCCGACACCTCCGTTAATTATCATCAACAGATAATGGAGGTGGCATAACAGAGTTTACAGAACTACATTCTTTAACTTTAAAAATATTAAATAAATAAACGTTTATGATATTTAAAAGTAACCTTGCATTCCAATTTAATAAGTAATAAAATTTAATTTTTTTCCTGTTAAAGTTGCATTTGATCACGCTCTGTGCCGCAAATAAAATGAAAATATACTCCTCCATAGTCGGCCTCACAATAAACACGTTTTAAAACTATTCGGCTTGTAGTAAAGCAGTGAGCGAGTTTAATTTTAATTTGCTAACGGAGTTGACTATTGGCAACATGCATAAATCTTAAAATAAATTAACTAACCCGTAAAAAATATTATTGCTTTTAAAAATTTCTGGATACTCGAGTAGAGTGTATTATAGACCTCTGTTTCATTGCTTTCGAAACAACCTGTATAAAAACTGTTCGGACCCTCTGTATAAAAATTATTGTTCGCACAAATATCTATTATCATAAACTCAGTTAATGCACTCTTAAAAGTCAATAATACCGTCTGCAAATGTCCACCAAAATCCATAAAAGGATGAGCAGCAGGTTATTAACTCAAAAAAAATTAATAATATAAATAACAATTAACAATATGGGCAACATAAATTTTATTAAATTGATATGGGGGTAAGACCAGGTACACAGCATATGTATATCGTCTCTCTAGTGTTAAACCTCTAGAACGAAGTAAGATATACAATATTCTGTACGCACTATTTCTTTCATAGATAAATGAAAATAAAAGTAGGCATATGTAAGTATGTGTGTTGTATATCATTATTTACATCGCAAGCGAAGTGAACGTAAAAAGTAAAAGACCAAACCATGGAGCGAAAAATTTAATTTTAAAAAAGTGATACCGATATGAACGAAATCGAAAGTGGTTTACCTATTTGTTGAAAATCGAAGAATCAATTATGTTACCAATTGGTTTTGTGTTGTTGTGTTGTTTTTTAATGATTTGTGGTAAGTTTTGTTATTCCTGACCAGATAACCCATCCAGGGTAACATGTAAATTATATCAACCTTCTAGCGGGGGTGGAAACAACTTTTAAATGAAAATGATGGGTTGAGTAATACATCATTTGAAAGGCCGTTCAATTGCCTTTTTAAAAGTACACCCCATACTTGGCCTTTATTTTCAGTAGATTTCGAAAAATCAAGTAAAACCGTGAACATTATTTTAGGTAGAGTATATTGTAATGAAATAGTTATTAACACTACAAGAGAGCTCTTACTAGTCGAAGACGTGGTTTGCGCTCTAGCGAAGGCAGACAAAAAAGTCTGAGACTGGTCAAAGCAGCACTCTACCTCCCGATTTGTGTATTATATTTTTTCTACTTCGATTGTTCTATATTCAAAAACATTGTTTTCTTTTTAATGTACAAATCAGGTAATCCAAGTTAGAGACACTGTGCATATAATAAATGTAAAACTCAAAGAACCCCTCACAAAGCTTATGGGAAATGGTTTTCGACTAATTTCTCTGAATTTTTAGTATTTTGAGGATCTTGACGTTCTGACTAAAAGTGTCCAGTGTCCATGGCCGTAATCCAATTCTATGACTAGTTTTTGAATTATGGCTTTTTAAAATTGGCAACTTCTTACTTTGAGATTTTCTGCATTGCCTGGAGGTTTCACTTGTTTCTTATAAACTATTAACTTTTTTATTTTTTTTATTGGTGGAAAATTAGGCCTTAAGGTTTCTTTTACTTATACAGGGTGCGCCAAACTCAGTGGCCTATTAGAAATATTTAGAAAACGACAAAAGATATGTTTTTGAAAATTTGAGTGTGTTCATAAGAGCTAGTGTTCTAGCGTTTAAAAATATTTTGAAAGGGGCGGTATTGCCAGATCATTTTGAAACTCCTAGCAACTTTGGAATTTTAAATGAGACACCCTGTATATTATTTTACTTTTTGTTTCTGCTTAATAACACAAACATTTTTTGTATATAATTATCTATGCCTATCTCTTATAGTTTTTGAGATATTAATTAATTAGTCATTTTTTGGGGCCAAAACATGCTAAACAGAAAATCAAATATTTTTGTGATTAAGGCACCTAGAAAGTTAAAATTTTTACAGATGGTTCTTAGAGCATGGCCATCTAGGAATTTTGATGATATATGAAAATATTTTTACACAGAGCGTCACAAAAAAACGTAATCTTCGTAATATAAATAAATGCAAAATTCTCAACTTTTTTAAATGGAACACCCTGTATTTTATTTTCTTAACAAAATCTAGTTTATATTTCCTACCAATAAGTATAACATGTTCCTATACCTATCTCTAACCAATTCGAACTTACAAGGGGTTTAAAAAAATTAATACCTTAATAAAAAGGTTTAAACACATTTAATAGTAGGCTTTGGCAGAATTTGTTCGGAAACAAATGAAAATGAAAAAATGTCAACTTAATTGGTTTTGTCTATAATCTGTGTTTTTAAATTATTGACTAAAATGGCCAATATTTCTTATTCAAACGCAGAAATTTTGAATTTACTTTTTATACATGGAGAGTAATAAAATTGTATCAAGAACATGTAGGTAGACGATTTAATCAATGGTATCCCAATTCATCTCCAATGACAGCAAAAAAGTTTAGAAAAATAGAACGAAATATGTTGCAGTATAATAATGTGAATGTGTGACGTATAAATCCATAGAACGAATAATTTTTTTAAATATAAGATAATATAGGAAATTAAGTTGACATCTCGGTTGACATTTTTTCTCTTTCATTTGTTTCCGAACAAATTCTGCCAAAGCCTACTATTAAATGTGTTTAAACCTTTTTATTAAGGTATTAATTTTTTTAAACCCCTTGTAAGTTTGAATTGGTTAGAGATAGGTATAGGAACATATTATACTTATTGGTAGAAAATATAAATTAGATTTTGCTAAGAAAATAAAATACAGGGTGTTCCATTTAAAAAAGTTGAGAATTTTGCATTTATTTATATTACCAAGATTGCGTTTTTTTGTGACGCTCTGTGTAAAAATATTTTCATATATCATCAAAATTCCTAGATGGCCATGCTATAAGAACCGTCTGTAAAAATTTTAACTTTCTAGGTGCCTTAATCACAAAAATATTTGATTTTCTGTTTAGCATGTTTTGGCCCCAAAAAATGACTAATTAATTAATATCTCAAAAACTATAAGAGATAGGCATAGATTATTATATACAAAAAATGTTTGTGTTATTAAGCAGAAACAAAAAGTAAAATAATATACAGGGTGTCTCATTTAAAATTCCAAAGTTGCTAGGAGTTTCAAAATGATCTGGCAACACCGCCACTTTCAAAATATTTTTAAACGCTAGAACACTAGCTCTTATGAACACACTCAAATTTTCAAAAACATATCTTGTATCGTTTTCTAAATATTTCTAATAGGCCACTGAGTTTGGCGCACCCTGTATGTAAATAAAATATATACAGAATGTTGAATAATTTATAGGCGGATTAAATAATTAATAATATTTTAAATTTATGAAAATCCAAAGAAAATTATTACCCCTTTTTTGAATTTGGAAAACAATGGCTAGATTTTGTTTATATTTTAATATTTTGTAGTACCAAGCAATAAAGGAAAATAAATGAGCATAGGTTGATGTAGAGTATATTGCCTGGTATTTCTATTCCTCAAAAAAAAATTTAAAATTCACCTGACAACGTAATAAACGACTTTAATTTCTATGTTATAATAATTGATTCATTAATTTATTATTCAAGCTGTAACATTTTTTAACACATTCATAGGTTTGCAGGGTTATCCAGTTATAATACTTTACTTTAGTTAAAACTTTCAAAAATAAGAAAATTAAAACTTTTTTTCATCAAATGATAAAATATTATTGTTAAATTATAAATTATTTATTGGTAAAATTTTTACCGTAACTCTTTTACAAGACGCATTTAAACTACCTTAGAGTCATATTTTTAAAAAAAATTGTTTTAATCTTATGAATGTATTTTTTTATTTACTCTAATGTTCACATTCTGGTTCTTTTTCTAAAAGCATTTAAAATGTCTTCATGTTTGGTAAATTATTTTTCATTTTTTAAACGGACAAAAATGATAATTTTTTAGAACCCGAAGGTAGTTTAAATAACTCATCTTGTATAAGAGCCAAGGTAAAAATTCTACCAAAAAAATATTTTATAATTTAACAATAATATTTGGCCATTTGATAGAAAAACTTTTTTAATTTTCCTATTTTTAAAAGGGAAGTGAAAACACTTCCCTATTTATTTTCCTCTATAGCTTGGTACTACAAGATATTGAAATATAAACAAAATCTGACCGTTTGTTTTCAGAATTCAAAAAATGGCTAATAACTTTTTTTTGGATTTTCATAATTTATAAATATTATTAATTATTTAATCCGTCTATAAATTATTCAACATTTTGTATATATTTTAATTACATATAAATGAAAGAAAACTTAAGGCTTAATTTCCCACCGAAAAAAAAGAATAAAAAAGTCAATAGTTTTTAAGAAACAAGTGAAAACTCCAGACAATGCAGAAAATCTCAAAGTAAGAAGCTGTCAAATTTAAAAAGCCATAAGTAACTCAATATATCAATATACTAGAAATGCGGGTCGCCTTAGAACACTGAACAGAGAAATATCAAAGGCTGTCAGGAAAGATATCAGAACGTTTAACACAAGAGAAGTGACAAGAGTAATAGAAGGAAACAAGGGTTTGAAGTCAATTAGAAGAACGTTCACGGAGGGCAAAAAGAACATAACTAAGTTGAGACAACAAGACGGGCATATAACATCAAACAAGGAAGTGATTCTGGATGTGGTTAGATCTTTTTACCAAGAACTCTACAGCAACACGAATGTGAATGTGAACAACATCAATATACCAAGGGTAATGAACCAGGGATCTGAAGATATCCGAGATGTGACACTTGATGAACTGAGAGCAGCCCTGCGTGAAATGAAAAACAATAAAGCAGCTGGAGACGATCAGATTGAAATAGAAGCTATAAAGCTGGGCGGAACTTTATTGCATCAAATGCTCTGCAAGCTCTATAACGCGTGCCTAACAAGTGGAATAACACCTTCCCAGTGGGAGCGAGCAGTAATAATAATCATGCACAAGAAAGGTGATATAACAAACCTAAAAAATTATCGTCCCATTAGTCTACTCTCCCATCTGTACAAGCTGTTCATGCGAATAATTACCAAGCGAATTACAAACAAATTGGACTTCTATCAGTCACGCGAACAAGCAGGTTTCCGATCGGGATTTGGTACTAACGATCATCTCCAAGTTATTAAGGCTCTTATCGAGAAATGCATTGAATACAACAAACCCCTGGTTCTCGTCTTTGTTGATTATGAAAAGGCATTTGATATGGTAAATCAACAACAAATGCTATACGCCCTAACAGAATGCCGTATAGACTACAGATACGTTAATATTATTAAAAACGTCTATGAAAATGCTAAGGCTTGCATAAAGCTGCACGACTATACGAAGGATTTTCCCATTGAAAGAGGTGTGAGACAGGGTGATGTCATATCTCCTAAACTTTTTACGACCCTATTGGAACACATGTTTAAAAAGATCGATTTTGAGGCTATGGGACTAAATATCAATGGTGAGAGACTAAATCATCTGAGATTTGCCGACGATATCGTCTTGGTCGCGGACAGAATTGATGAGGCAAGGGAGATGCTTAGGCGACTGAATGATGTTTCGGAAACGGCAGGTTTAAAAATCAACTTTAGTAAGACCCAGTTCATGACCAACTTGGTAGTGAGCGAACAAATTTCCCTAGGTCCAAATCAAATAGAACAAGTAGTCTCATATAAATATCTGGGACATGAAATTCTTATAGGTAGAGACAACCAAACCCGGGAGATAGCGCGAAGAATCGGCTTAAGTTGGGCAGCTTTTGGAAAGCTGAGCAACATTCTAAAGTCGGACATTCCAATCTGTCTAAAGAAAAAGGTCTTCAACCAGTGTGTGCTTCCTGTGCTAACGTATGGACCAGAAACTTTAACACTAACAATGAAAACCATAAATAAAATTCGCGTGGCACAGAGAGCCATGGAGAGAGCAATGCTGGGCATATCATTGAGGGACAGAGTCTCCAATATCAGACTTCGCCAAATGTCTGGAGTTACCGATGCAATAGAACGCATAACAACGTTAAAGTGGAACTGGGCCGGACACGTGGCGAGAATGACGGACGGATGATGGACAAGGCGAATTCTGGAGTGGAGACCGCGACAGGAGGCCTTTCGTAACAGAGGGCGCCCACCAACAAGATGGACCGACGATATTAAGAGAATAGAGTCAAACTGGATGAATGCAGCACAAGATCGAGGACGTTGGATTGGACTACGGGAGGCCTATGTTCAGCAGTGGACGCAGTTGAGCTGAGTGATGATGATGATGATGATGAAGTAACTCAAAACCGGCCATGGACGTCAAGATCTTCAAAATACTAAAAATTCAGAGAAATTAGCCGAAAGCCATTTCCCATAAGCTTTGTGAGGGGTCCTTACCATTGACAAGACTGGTTTCTATAGAATTAATTTATTTAAATATTTTGTCAGAGTCGTCAGAAAAACGGTAAAATGGATGTCAATGCAGCCGCAGAGGCTGTTTGCGCAGCTTTATTGCCCAAAAAGTCAAAAGAAAGAAAGATACGAAAATGCCTACACAAATTTTAAAACTTGGTGTCAAATGGTGAACGTTTGAAAAGTTACAGAAAACTCTATGCTGGCTTACTTTGTGGAAAAATCAAGGATCGTCAAGTTCCCTGAAAATTTATGGAGTGAATATTCCATGCTTAAAACCACTTTATCCAATAAAGACATACAACCAAGATATCTCAAAGTTTCTAAATATAGAGACTTTTCTGAAAAGAAAAATGATTTTAAGCCAAAGACGTCCTGTGTTTTCACCCGAGAAGAAATGGACAAATTTTTGACAGAGGCCAAAGTATTTTATTAATAAAGGTGATGATAGTTAGGATTGCTGGAGCATACATGTCGTTCCCAAGAGTTATTGAAATGTCTTATCAGCTACAAGAGGTGTTACCAAATTTTTAATTGAAAGTGATCAAATTATACTATTAATATTAATCTAAAATTAAATTTTGTATTTTTTAAATAAAATTATTGCAGTCTATTTTTTATTTACTTACTTTAGTCTAAGTAGGTATTTACTTACTTCTCTCAGGGAAGTAAAACGTAATTACCTCCCCAAACCAATGTCGTAAGGAATCATTACAAGGCAGCGAGTAGAAAAAACTTATTTTAGCTCTTTTCTAATTTAATTAAATCCCTTGTAATGAATTAAAGTGTATTTGATGCCTGTTAGCTTGTTTACTGATTTTAGATGATTTTTTGAAAACTATTGAAAATAAACGTCAAATATGAGGTACTTTTAAGAAGGTATAAAATTGAACGACCTTTTCAATAATATTTATTACTCAACCCTCTTATCCTTTTAAGATTTTAGGTGTTGTGTCCACCCCCGCTAGAGGGTTGATATAATTTAATTGACAACCAGCTTGAAAAAGTTGACTACGAGTAAAACCATGCCCTAACTATTCTCCTAAATATTTTTAGTAGTTACAAGTGATACCTTGGACAGCTCAGAACAAATTGAGGATTTTCTTCCGCTGCTTTTTCCAAAAATGTTTTTATTCAAGGACAGAAATTTAACTGAATCAAGGAATCACCTGGGAAATTACGACAACAATAAAGAATACTTCAACATAAGCAAAGGCAAGTAAGTAAGTATACTCTTCTATAAATATTTACCTCCTTATTTACTAAAAGTTTAAATTTAGTCCATATTAGATCTTAGTCTCCCAGATATGTGCTCACTTTTGTGTTGTTTTTGATACGCTTTGGTTTAATTTAATTTTTTTGAAAATAAATCGTTTCATTAGTAAATCATTTTAATTTTTAATTTAATAAATAACTAGACGTTGCGCGTTTTAGTTGCATTAAAGAAAAAATATGTAGTTTTCAAACTCTTTTATTGATAATCTGATAAGAAATAAAGCCACCTTCAGCTCCAGTGTTGAGTAAGATATATTTTTAGGTAATTGAGTTTCGAGTTAAAAATAAAACTATAAAAAAACGCCGATTTTAGAGGTAGTTATGTATATTATATTGAATAATTTACAGATCAACTATTTAATTTCTTACTTGTTGGCAAGCTCCAACGCTGTTAGTTAGTGGTTAAATATTTTAAAAGTGAACAAGTTTTCTACTCTTTTAAGCTTCGAGACTTCCCAGGATGGATATGTAAAAGGATACTCCTTAAAAATTCCAAAACGGAAGCTCATGGAAAAGGGCTACCCAAGAATGAAGGACATCGAACAAGAAGCTAGAACCAAAAGAGGTAAAAAAATATTAATTATTACCCTAGCTCCTGGGGTAATAAGGCCAAATGCTCTCAAAATCTTTAGAAATGTCCATGTGTATAAATACGAGATGAGAGACAACATGTTAACGTTTGCTTTAACCGATTTGAGCGAGATTGAAATAAAAAAAGGATAATATTCTTAATTTTCTTCAAGGTTTTAAACTTAGAGGAAACTTAGAGGACTTGGTCCCAATTAGTTTTCAGCATATTCTCCATTCTCGTATACTTACTAGTAGCTTTGAATTTTAACATTTAAAGAAAGCCAGATAGATAGGTGCACTATGATTCATTCGCTACGTAAGAACCGACCTGCCTTTAGAGCGCGTCGTCTTTTATTGCATAAAATAATACAATATCTTGTGTCTGAAATCGATCGTTTGTCGATTAGTTTGTCTCCAAAAACGGTTGCCACATTTTTGCACTGATCCGTCGTTCTTTAAATATTAAAATTCAAAGGTAGTGGGAAAACTTAGATTTTTTTTCAGGAGTTTTCGACCTTTACAATATGGTCAGTTGTGCCACTGGGTGCAACCCTTTAA
This sequence comes from Polydrusus cervinus, assembly GCA_935413205.1. Classification (NCBI taxonomy): domain Eukaryota; kingdom Metazoa; phylum Arthropoda; class Insecta; order Coleoptera; family Curculionidae; genus Polydrusus; species Polydrusus cervinus. Next base: position 11,487,899 of record OW284519.1, on the reverse strand, counting down.
ATTACAAAGGTTATGGTTGTTTCTGTGGATTTATGGGATCTGGATTCCCCGTGGATGGAATAGATAGGTAATAAGATATTGGCATTAGCATTGCGTGTAACATATTTGTAAAATTAATAATATTATAGTTTTAATCTTGATAATATAAGGTCCGATGGTGCCAGTTAAAGGCGAAACATGTCACAAAAATAAACAGACCAAAAAATTTTGAGGCCGAGTCTTTGGTCTTTTTTCTTACAAAATATCAGGTCTCTGAGTAAAAAATGGACGAATTCTTCGAAATTTGTAGTCCATTTCAAAAAGGTGTAGAGTAATAAAAGCTCATTAGGTATGCAAAGTGACTACAGAGTGACCCAACAAATATTTGAGCCACTTTCATAATTTGGCATTGATTTCATTGCAAAATTCTTGATTTTCATCAAGTGCAGGTAGTACCTACCACCCGGGTTTGGGTCAATTTATAGGTTTTGCCTATTGTTATCCATTCAAACACTGAAAATGGTGTGACAAAGACGTGCATTATGTGCATAGGTATTAGGTACACTTATTTTTTATTAAACATTTAAAAAATAATACAAAATACAAAAAATACATTATACAGATATTAAATTATAAAAAATCATAATATTATTCGTCATCCTAGGAACTGTCATCGCCTCTTGACGTTATAATTAACGGGTCGACGGTGCGATCGATCGATCAGATGGTCAAGATACCACATTTTCTCCTCTTTTTTGATGACATGATGGACTGCTTTTCGTCAGTTCTCTGTTGTCACTTCCTTTTAATGGCTTGATCAAACAGTAGCTTAACGTCTTTCATTTTGAATGTCGTGTTGTGTCTTGCTACAAATCCTTTCACTTGCGCCCATATAAGTTCAATAGGATTTAGTTCGCATGATATGGCGGTGTGTGCAGCACAGTTGCACTATGTTTTTCAGCTATATATTTCACGGCATATTTTATAAAACAATGTTTGTGTAAATTTGCTATATGGCTAATAGTTCCTTCTTTATTAAATAATCTTCAAATTCAATACTTTTGGTGGTTAACCAGTCGATAATTTCTTGTTTTCTCCAAAATGAAGTTAGAGTCTTCTCTGTGCGTCGTGAATGAAAGCTTAATTGCGTCCATAAAAGTTTTCTAGTTATCAACGGAATACTGTAATCCTGGCCAAGTTGCATTAGAATCTTATCTAGGGTGGGCATTACTTTTATTAAAATTTAAAAAAATGAACTTTTCTTCGAACTACACTTTTGGTGTCTTCATCAAGGACTTTTACTGGTCTGCCTGGACTTTGCTTGGAATGTTCCATTTGACCTGCTGTCTTTCTCTCCTGCAATAATTTAAAAACGGTAGACTTTCTAACTCTGGTCATTCGGGAACACCGGTCGACAGTTTCTTGTACAGTAAAATTCGGGTAATCGTATTTTATACAATCATGTACATTTAAAATAATAAATTTTTCACTTACTGATAGGGCCCCTATGGCCGACACCGAAATTAAGCCGAACTGGACGGAATTTCCCATTTTATTACTCTACACCTTTCTGAAATAGACTATAGAAAAGCAAGTAGCAAAAAACTGGTGTCTGGTGTGTTTTTAAATAGGGGATCAGTTTTTTCCATTTGCTTTATCTACAGTGTTATACTTTTTAATCAGGTATTTTTCTTATTTAAAAAGGTCCATTTACTTGCACCTAATGTAAACCGGCCCTAACATTGTTAAAGCGATTTCGAATGTAACGACACAAGTTGGGAGAGATAGAAAATTTATGCGGGCTAGCATACCGATGTTAGTGTATCGTGTTCTTAAGAGTAAGGTCTAGTGACGCATTTGCCATTTCGTTTTTTGATTAATATTTCGTAAATTTTTCCTTTTATTCAAAAATCGGCCAAACACCGACATTTGAGGCATAATTACCTACAAATTAAAGTAAAAAAGTTTGAATTTATAAGGTAATAAAAGCAGAAAAAGAAAAATGGAGAAATTTTACAAATTTTCGTTTTTTAATCAAAATTTCTTTAGTTGAAAACTGTAGGTAATTGCTACTCAAGGACGGCTATTTGGCCCCTTTTTGAATAAACCGAAAAGGAAAAGAAATATTGATATAAAAATGAAATGGCGAATGCATCAGTAGACTTCACTCTTAACGTATTTTTAATAAGGCGGAGGGTCGAATCAATTTAATAAAAAAGGTAATGAAATGTTAAGTATCCTAATTTTAACCCAAGCGTTTTGAACTCGCAATATCGTACCACTTTTTGGTTTTAATTTTTTTTCTTATAAACTGATAAATGAAATGTACATTTTTTGGTTTAAAACAATAGATCGGTCTATTGGACACCTAACTGCAATTTTTAAAATATTATTTTTTATTTAATTTATAAAAAAGAGCTGTTTTTGTAAGGAATAGCAAATGGTACGATTTAAGAAACTGGTTGCCTATATCGTACTAGTGGGTTCCTAAATCGTACCACAGTGTTCTTTTGGGGGTATATTAAATAAAAATGAGTACAGTTTGTTGTAAAGACAACAAATTACACAAAATTATTGTTTATATTAAGTATTTTACAAAAAAAAACATTAAAAAAATCTATCACACCTCTGAAAATAATTTTAAATGTACCTACAAACAAAAGTCGCACATGTAGTCCTTATTAAGACCTGTCACGTTGAAACACTATTAATGTGCGTGTGTGGTACGATTTAGGAAACTGTTAATCAAAATAATAAATAATACAATTCTAACCCCAATATACATAGATCTACAATTAAATTCAATTTTTGCAAAATTACAAGAACTTCCCAGGCTATGCTACTAAAAAAAAATATCTGTATAAATACTACTTACCAATGAGATATAGCCTTGCAAAAAATCAACAAAATTAACATGAAAATAGCCGAATTCTTTTAACTTGCTTTTCCCGCCTAGCGAAACACAACCGGTGCAAAACGATTATACTATGCAACTGGCACTAGTTAGACACTACAACCACGTCTGATAGATGTCGTATAATTTATCGTCTAATATGAAATTTTGTAGTGGTACGATTTAGACAACGGTACGATTTTGGCGACTTTACCCTACAAAGATGTAATAGTTAAATATATTTTAGATGTTGTAAGACCCACGACTGGTGTTACGATAGTGCGAATTGCCCCATGTATCTAGAATATTTTGTACCATATTATTGGAAATGTTATTCCAACAGACCTTATTGTGGTAAGTGCTTTTTCGTGCTGGTAATATGTAACTTAATGTAACAAAAATAATGAGAAATCGATTTTAAAAAAACTTCCTATACATTCTAGTTTAATACGTATGGAATGCCTTGAAAAACATAGGCCCCTGTTTAGTTCTGGTTGAAGACCCCTATCTGTACCATGAAAATGGCAAGACCTGTTAATTAAATATGTTTAGAATCTTGTTTAAGAGCCTTCTATACCAGCGTGAAACGCGGCATCGTTTTCTTGCTTGTCTAATTGAAAATTTAATACAAAAATTTTATTAAATGATTCACAAGAAGTTCTAGTTTGGCGGATGATACCTTATATTTGAAATTTGAATTGAAAATTTATTTTTCTACGATCACCTATGAAAATGAGAAAAAAAAAACACGGTTAAGTTGACTAGAAAGCGCCGTATATCACACGCGTATTAAAAAAATATTTCAACACTAGTGTTGAAATACAAGGCACACTATTTAATTTAAACATATGGTGGCAATTGGACAGACCACCCCTATTTATTAAAAAGAACAAATTTTATAAAGCCGTAATTGTAAAGTGTTTACCTTATTTTTTTTATGTATTTGTCGAGTGATCCAGAATTAGAGTGTGAAAATACGCCATCTGAAATAATAAAATTTTTAAAAATATACTGGGAAATATATTTTCAGAAAAAAACAAATTGCGCTGAAGAGAGTGTCATGTATTAAACAACAAATCCTTATTGGTACCGATAGCGTAGAGAATAGAGCTCTAGCCTACAGATCGCAAGAGGTCACAGGGTCAAATGCCACTAGGAGTATTTGACTTTTTTTTTTATAAAAACCTTAATTAGAATTATTTTGATTTAAAATCTTCCTTGTTGGGTGGATCTTTTAGATTTATGTTTAATGCATCTTTCCTTGATTAAATTAAAAATGTTCATTCTGATTAATCTAGAAGTCAATCCAGGATTAGTTCTTCCTATGATATATAAAATATGAAAAAGTTAAATAACAAATAAAGGAAAAGCCTATTGACAAACTATGAAACCAGATATTAAGTGGAACATAAACCTAAGTATGCTAATTTCAACACTAGTGTTGACATTTTTTTTCAGCATTAGTGTTGATATATTTTTTTTCACAAATCAAAGGGTATTTTAATAATTCTTTGTGGTCGCAGGAAAAATAGTGTATATTACTCGTGTGAAAGCGATTATTCTAAAACTAGGAAAATTTCCGCACTCGGCTGACGCCTCGTGCTAAATATCTCTTCGTTTGAGGAGTATCACTTGTTATGTAATATACTATTTAAAGTTTCAATAAGATAGGTTCAAATTATATCATCCGCCATGCAGAACATAAAAATATAAATATTGCGGCTAGGTATTCATGTAAATTTCTAATTTTCCATTAAATTATAAATGATGCCCCGATATTATCTTAAAAATCGCCACTGACGCCGCGCCACTTAATTCTCGTGAAATTCGTTTTTATAATATTTTGTATATAAAAAGACATTTTATTGCCAACGCCAGACACAGGTACAATACGCGCTATGTGGTGGAAATGCACTATTTGTTCGTGACGACTCAGCGACTACTGTTTGCTCTTAATAAGAACTTCATAACTCCAATACCAAAGAAAATGGAAGAAATATAATTTTGTTTTGCAGCTTTCGACCACGGAGACTTTGGTGCACCAGGCTCGTGTGCAGACAAACTATGCGAATGCGACAGAGCCCTGTCAGAATGCCTGAAAAGATATCAATGCCCTTCTAGAAGAGCCTTTTGTAAATCATCTCCGTTAAGGTTTTTACAAAATGCCTTCATGTTCTTTGCTTAGTTAGATCGGAAGTCGAAAGCCAATAGTAATTGATGTAAATAATCCTTTTGTACAAGAAGAAAGGGCGAATGCCCATCTTTGAGTAAAAATAATGCTTGTAGGAAAATAATAAAACAATTCCGTTTTCTCGCATTAAAAATAAATTTGAAAATAGGTAAAAAAAAATTCTGGACATTTTTTATAAAACATATCCTATACAGGGTGCTACAAATTTTGTGTGCGTACAAGGGGATCTCGAAAAGGGTAAGAGATACGAAGATGGTTAAATTGAGGCAAAGTTCCGTATTTTGGGGCTTTCGAGAAAAAAACAAGAAACACTTTTTCGTAGCCATTTGTTATGATCTACAATATGGCCTTTTTAATTTTTAAATGCGACGTTTCGTTCTTTGGATACCACCATCAAGTCAATTTTTTTAAATAAGGAACTGGATTATTTTATTACGGTTTTAGGTACTTAGAAACCTAATACAATTAAAACATTTTAAAAATTTTAAGGTTTCGTCATCAAATAACACATCAATATTTAAAATTATCCCTTTTTACCCATTACGGTCCTGGCAATCATTTTTAGGATTAAATAATAAAATTGCATTACAGGAACTAAGACGTATGGTATAAGTTTAATTATTTTAATAAAATTAGTCAGACAGTCAAGGTCAAATATTTTAGCAGTTCAATAAAACGCATAGTTTTTAAATCATGGGAAGTAATTATATTTTTTATGTTTTTATATTATATCTTACCATAACACTTACTTTAATTCGTATAATTTTGTCCTGAGACCTCAAAATATTTTAAAATAGAAAAAGGGACAGTCATGAATGAAAAAGAGGTACATTTCAGTAGAGTGGAGTTGAAACAACAATTTGAAGGTTCTAGTACAAAACTTTAAGACAGATAATAGTAATCGCTATCTATAACAATTTTTTCTTACTCGATAATACATCTAAAAAAAATAGTGAAATCATAAAGAAAAATGAAAACATTTACTTAATAACATGTTAATTTAATACACACACACTAATATGCATCACTAATCAACATTAATATTTATTTCTTTTTCCTTGTAATAATAATTGTATCCTATCTAACGTCTAACTAAAAAAATCTATAAAAAGGACTCAAATTTTTTAAAATAATTTACAGGACCGTAAGGAAATAAATTGATAATTTTAAATGTATTATTTGATGACGAAACATTAAAATGTTTTAATTGTAATAGGTTTCTAAAGCCTATAAGTCCCTAAACCCGTAATAAAAAAATCCAGGTCCGTATTTTAAAAAATTGACTAGAAGGTGGTATCCAAAGAACGAAACGTCGCATTAAAAATTAAAAATGCCATGTTGTAGACCATAAAAAACAGCTATGAAAAAGTGTTTCTTGTTTTTTTCCAAAGTCAAAAATAAAGACGCAGAAAATTAAAAACCTAAACTGAAAATTTCGGTTTTTTTTGGATATCTCCGAAGGCATTCGAAATATTTAGAATTTTCTTTTACCAAATTATTAAGTCCCAAAATACGCAACTTCGCCTTAATTTAACCATCTTCATATATCTTACCGTTTTCGGGATTCCCTTGTACACACACGAATTGGTAGCACCCTGTATACTATGTTTCACGCAATTTTTTAATGGCCCACGATGACGCATGTCATTTCTAGTAACATTCAATTTATGTAACTTAAAGTTTGGTCAGGGCCGCGGACTTCAGTTGTTATTAAAAGTGTGTGTGAAAATAAGAATTTATTTGTAGTTCTAATGGCTTGATCAAATAGTAGCCTAACGTCTTTCATTTTGAATGTCTTGTTGTGTCTGGCTACAAATCCTTTCACTTGCGCCCATTTAAGTTCTATAGGATTTAGTTCGCAATGATATGGCTGTATGCGCAGCACAGTTACACTATGTTTTTCAGCTATATCTTCCACGGCATATTTCATAAAACGATGTTTGTGTAAATTTGCTAGTGTTAATATTTCCTTCTTTATCAATTTTTTTCTTCGGTTAGTTATCATAAATAATTTAATGCACAAAATTTACCTCCGCCTATGACCGACACCGAAATTGAGCCGAACTGGCCGAAATTTCCCATTTTGTTACTCTACACCTTTCTGAAATAGACTATAGTCGCTGTTGATTGATTGATAGGTGGACTATAAAACGATTAAACATATCACGAACTTCTCTGTGACTTCTACTTTTATCTCCACAATCGAACATATTCAAAATTAGGTAAATAAAACTATGTAATGGCAGTTGCCAATGTCACCCAACGTTGTCCCTTTTTGGCTAGAACTTACCGAGTATGTGCGAATGTGACGTCAAAAAAGTGATTATTTAATTGAGAAGGTTTCATGTTTTAAAATAATCGTAGTTTCATATTGTGACCTGCCCTATGTGTATAAAATATACGATACAATAGAAAATGTCTTTATTTAAAATTGAAATAAACATTACAATTTTTTAAATAAATATAGGTCTCCTACACAACAATCATTATACATTTTAGGTAAGTAATGGGTTTTCTGTATAGATTTCAAAATGGAGAGCAAGCCTTATATATATAGCAAATATAAAAAACTTAAATCTAGCAATTTAAAAAGAAAATTAACACCAATTCTATTACGCCAATAAAATCAGATACAATTAATCCAAAAACGTTTTTTTAAAATGATAAAATAGACAAAAGTTTTGGCCGTTTATAGTCCAAGGATTGGAGGCGTATAACATCTACGGGAAGCAATCAAAAAGCAACATGAGGCCTTGTTTTATTTATCGTCGGCGACACAATAAAACCTCGTACTCGTAACTCCATTTTGTTAAAGTTTACAAAACGACTGTTAGCATTTCAGAAAACAAGTTCAATTCGGAATGCATCGGAGTTACGAGGTTTTATTTAACTGGAATACTTATTTATCCTTAATTTTTGGAGTCACAAAACTTTTTTAGATCTGTACGTTTAGAGTTCCGCTAACAGATAGCACAAAAAAGTAATTTTTGATATTTTTGGAGTTACAAGGTTTTATTGTGTCGCCGACGTTATTCTATGAATTTGTTGAGGCTCAGCCTCAACTTCACATCTTGTAACTTTTTTTACAATCAAGTAATTTTTTATTATTGTTAGCGCGAAACGACATGTCTGCCAGCCGGTTTTTGTTAACGTTAAAAAAAAAATAGACAGTTTCTGTTACGTTGTTGCCGCGCGCAAAATTAATTTCATAAATAAATTACGATTATTCTCCTGGCAACTGCTTCGCTTGTATCTATTCGCACTGGCACAGTGAGTAATAAGGAGTTACCATGAAAGTAATCCAAATTATTTATGAAATTTACATTTGCGTGCGGCAACGTACGCGCCGCGAAAATCGGCTGCGCACGGCCTTCCGCTCGAAAGACTAGCAAATAAAAAAATGATACATAGATTTTTGGGGTTGCTGAGTCCAAATCAGGTGTTCGCTTACCCTGAGAAGGCATCCAGAGGTTTTTTAAGGTAATTCTGAGGCAATTTCAAGGTTAATTAGAGAAAAACGCGGACGAATCTGTAAAGAAATCTGTAAAAAAGGTTTTTGGGGTCCGATGTCGGTTAACCTCTATCAGAGGTGAACATGAGGATGTTCAAGGTCGTTTGAAGGTTAAAGTAAGAATAGGAGGTGAAAAAAATGTATACTAAATGCTCACCTGCCCACTTAATGTATATTTATCGGTCTACCTTTCTACCTGCACACCTGTTCGTTTGCTTGTTAGTCTGTATTTACAGTCCGCCTGCATTTTCCCTCTATCCATCTAAGGCTTGACATCCTGCCTTTCCGTCGGTAATATTGTTTATCTTCCTATCTGGTTAAATGTTTCTATTAGTCTCTTTTCCTGCTTCACTCCATGTAAGAAAGTTTTCAGATTTTTTAAACCCCTTTTTAGTGTGACCTTCACATGACCTTAAACCTGACTTGATAGAGCTTAACCGACCTCGGTATCGGCGACCGTCAAAACCCCTGGGTACCTAGGTAGAGGCAGGTGTATTTTTTCAAAGTAAATGTTGGCGTGTGTTTCATTAAGGGCGTTACAGTTAAAAAAACAAAGTTACTAAAAAAGTTGTGTCTCTTAACTTTAATGTTCCACTGTCTGTCAAATTTCATCCAACTCCTGGAATGAATTAGTTCTGTCAGTTTCCCTGTAAGTAGGGTAGTCTAAGCTAATTTTCTTAAAGTAGGTATGGCGGCACTACAGCGTGGGAACTTTTTTTTGCTTGTGCGCAGGCGCGTCATCTGTCATACGTCATCTTACGTGGTTTAAAACAGGGTGGTTAAAAACCACGTAGTGCCGCCATACCTACTCCTCGATATGACTTTTTCTTTAAAAAAATGTTACACGACTTTATAAAATAAAGTTAAATTTGTTTAGGCTGTGCTTATGTATGATTTCTAATAATATGTTTATCTAAAATGGCCTTCTGATTATAAGCTTGCTCGCACAAGTAACACTGAAAAGCTTTGACTAAATTATGCGTTCGTACGTGTATAATGAGATTTCCTTTATTTTCGGTTGAGTATTCACAATGAGCACAAAAAAATCTCTCAAATTTACGTCTATACCCACTATTTCTTAAATTATGTATGCTTGCTAAGTGTTTGGCTAGATTGTAGTTGTTAACTGTCCGATAAGGACAATAATGACAATAGTGGATTTTGCTATCCACTTTTTTTTCAATATCCGGGATGTCTCGATGTTTGTTAAGAAGATGTCCGTCGACGTGAAGCTTTTGAGTAAATGGTTTGCGGCAAATCACGCAAAGAAATAGGGCTCTTTCGATTCTTTCATGTAGCTTACCTCGATTTTTCTTTTTATATTGTTTTGAGGTCTTTCTAGATAATACCGACAATATATTACCAGATCCTAGGAACTTATTTGAAAATAAACTTGCATTTTCTTCTTTGGTAACCCTAAAAAAATACCAATGGTCAAACATGATTCTTTCCTATAACATAATAATATACAGGGTGATTCCTAAGTTGATACTGTGTATAGAAGGCATTAAAATAAACATTTTGAAATACCTTTTTCAAAAAACTCAAAAATGAGTTATTTAAATTCATTTATTACACTATAGATCAAATATGGTTATGCCTAACTTGCCCGTTAAATAACATTAAGAAAACTTCTGGGTGTAGGATGAACCCGCAAGGGAAATCGTTCTGCGTATAATCTCGAAGCAGCAGCCGCACTTTCACGACACTCAAAGTAAATTAGCACCATATCTACTAGTTCATTGTTTTCAAATTTTAACATTCTCACGTGTCACCAATTTAAAATTAACTTGCTTCAGAAAAACACACCGCAGCGGATTGCCAAATTAACTGACCACAGACCCGTCAATTGCATGAATAATAAGACAAAAACAACATAAAGTATAGCAGGCTACGTTTTGATGACCAGGCCCGCACTTAGATTTTTACTTCTGTATCTCGCCTATTTTAAAGTTTTTTTGAAAATAGGTTTTTGAAAATGTTGTTTATTTTAATGCCTTCTATACACAGCTTAAAAAGAAGTATCAACTTAGGAATCACCCTGTATATGGAAAAATTATTATTTTTGAAGTTTGGCAATGTGACAACGTTGCGTCTGTAATATTTGCGACCTGACGGTTGCCTACCCTTTCTGTTGGCCATATTTTAATAAATCTATTTGTAAAGATCGCCTGTAGATGTGTACAATCTTTTCAGCATGCATTATTTAAAGTGAGCTTTTTGTATACTGTGACTTTATTTATATGAAGATTCGGGTTTTGGTTTTCTAATAATTATTTCCGGGCCAGCCAGGTTTCTTGGGCCTGCCAGGCTTCTCGGGCCGACCGGGTTTCACGGGCCGACCGAGCGTTTCGGACCACTACTACTACCTGTTCGGGTCTGCCAGGTTTTAAGAAAATAAGGAGTCCCGCGAAATCATCAAAGTCATCCTTTCATTTCTACACGGTAACAACCTTTTTAAAGTAATTTATTTTATGAATTTCCCATTATAAATTTTTTAGGAAAAAATCGATAAATATAGGGCCTAGCTGTTTGGGCTTTTCGGGCCTGCAGGACTTATTGGGACTACCGGGCTTTTTAGGCCTGCCGGGTCTTTGGATCTTGGTAGACGAGCCTGGGCCGGACCGCGTCTAAACATTCAAGCTCGGTTCGGGTCGTGAAATTCCGGCCTGTGCAGAGTGTCGCGCCGCCACTGTTTAATAAAGATTTTAGCATATTCACAGACGTGTTTTCAGGTGTTCTAGGTCTGGAATGTTATCTTAGATTTTAATTGAAAGGGAGCGAAGTGGCTGCGACAGATTAGAAGTGAGGGTTCGATTTTTTAGGGTTTTAAATATTTTGCCTGAGAAATTTATTCTTAATAATCTGCTGTATGGCCGAAGAAAATAATAACCCACGGATCATTTATAAATACGTTTATTGTTACTAAATCATAATCACTAGTTATATAAATCAAGCGGTGAAGTTCATTGAATTCCCTCTAATGTAAAGTTCAAATTTTCATGTTTCTTAAATGTCTATACATGTACTGCGTACTGTCCTTTACTCACTGGCGCGTTGCCTTAGTTAAATTAATGTCACTATTGTTCTTTCATATCTAAAAAGTCTTGTGCCCCGTTATGTTAACTCGCGTCTACATAGATAAATAATACATAGCCTAATCCCCTTTACGAATACAACTCTTCATAGCTTCATCAGTATGAACTGCGTATATTAGCATATTTAACTTTTATAATATGGAGAACTTTTCGCATATATTCGCCTGTCCTTATCTTACACTTGCTTACAGAGTCTAAATGTTCTACAAGTTGGAAACTTACATAGTACAACTAAAATTGTCCGCATCTTTTCCATAGTTCGGCTTTAGAGTAACAACAATTTTCACTGGTATTCGCTGAGCACTAGTTTTCGATAATGAGAACACTGTACCTCTGAATGTTAAGTATTTCAGAATTTAGCAACTTTACTTTTATTAGAATTTAGAAACTTTTTCACGTCTCGCGTACTTAATTTCGGGCATAGTGGCTAGCCCTGGGGATTTGTCTGAATGACCGTTCGGAGTGGTCAGAGAACTTCTAGCTGAGAACTACCAAGAACTTCAGGAACTGACGTTTTAGCAATAGGAGCGTTTTTTTATAGATTTTTGCAATTAGAGTAGTGGTCAAGGCCCACCCTCTTGGTCATTGTGGGAGTGAACAGAAAAATATCGATAATGTATTCTATTGGGTTCCCGCAGAACCTTCGGGCAGTGGTCAAGCGGCCATCTTGTGCCGGATGCTGCTAAAGTGCTTTTTGTAATAAAATTTTATTACCTAAAAGCTTTTAACGTTAATTACCATAAAAATTTGTAAAGAAAAGCTTTTAATTCTTTCAGTTAGCGTTGCGCGAGAACGTCTAGAGACGCCTGTTTTTTGTGCTCTTAATCTTGAAAACCACCTTATTTTAAAAGGTTAACGCCCACCGATAGAAAAGATGCAGCTAACTAGTATTAATCGGGCAGGCGATCGTCGACAGAATTTTCACCTTCCTGTCTACTGCTTTAAAATATTCGTTTAACATTTTTAATCCATATTTCTTTAGGAGAAAAATAATAATAAAAATAACAAAATAAGAGGATTTTCAATTCTCGACAATCGTCCTACCCCTCGAAAAAAACAAAATAGTAACAACTAATTTTGTTTTTGGTCGAAAGTAAAATTTTCCTTTTATTTAATTCGAACCAAGATATTATTACTCCGATTTGAATACTAGTAAGCAGTTTAGTTCAATACAAGAGATATCAGATTATTATTACAAATATAGTTTCCGTGTATATAGCATACACATCTAATCTAGGTATATATGATAAAGGGAATGTGTGACTAGTATGGAACTCGGGTAAACAAATTTACAAAATACAATACTACATACCTATTGAAAATAGCCAAGTGCATAATAATTTTTACAAAAGAAAATTTCTATTTAAATTCCAAGTTAATATTATAATTTAATTTGACCAGCTAATTTTTGGCTTCTTTTCATCACAAATGATCCTTAGTATACTAGTGAAATGCTAATCTTAGAACAAAAATAACGTACATAAATTCGCGTTAATTGGTCACTCACGCACTCACGGTCTAAGGATTTTCCGCACCCTCCTTAGGTTTTAACTTCACTATCATAGCCTCGTTTGGAGACCCTTCGGATGTTACGTTGTCCGCAGGTAGTGGTCTATGGTGATTTGTTGATGGAAGTCCTTCACTGGCCTTGCTGTTGGTGTGGTCATCTGGGATCAACGGGATCAAGAGCAGGGAATAAGCTCTTAACTATTTTTTTTTTACGTTGAGACTGACCGTCTCTAGTTTATAGTACTCTGCGATTTGAGGCGCGCGTTTCGCTATTTCCCCCCTCTTTTTTTTTTTTTTATAAATATTTATTAAACTAAATAACCTGGGTACATATATCCATAAATAAAATAAAGTTTTATTATTTAGTATTTAAATAAGTTTTTACACTATCGTCAGCACGGCACTGTTTTCGTTTTTCTGGGTTCAATGTTCCTTTCACCCTCTCGTCTGGAGACTCCAGACGGGGCGCCGTCGCGTCCACGGGTACGACCGTCGTCTCCCTTAATTTTAATAACTTAAAATGTTAGTCGTCCTAAGGGCGCGGTGCTTAAAACGCGCGTACATCGTTTTAACTCGTGTAATCAGGAAAAACGGTTCCCGCGACGATTTTTTTGCTACTTTAATTATTTATTTATTCTTAAAATTCATCTTATTTCTAATTTACTAGCCTATTAGTGTATAAATATGAACATAAAAGTTTTCTTAAGATTCGTAATCTCCATAAAAGTCGGGCCTGCGCACAGTGCGGCCGCTACGGGTAGTTACTTGTGCTGGGTCTTCTTGAATATTATCAAGTGGTTCAAGGACCGGGTAAGTAATATTTTCGTCTAATTCGCTTTCTGATTCCGAGTCCGTAGGAGGTACATCATTTTCCATTTGATCCATGGTCCTCTCTAATTCGGCGTCATAAAAATCTTCCTCGTGTAAATCAATTTCGTCTTCTGACTGGGCTTCTTCGACGGCTGGTTCCGGGTCTGGAACATAATACATCATAGGGGTTCTTTCCGCCTCTCCCATCTCGTCCTTTGGTTGGGAAGTGTCTTCTCTATTTTCCTGCAAAATTTCCTCTCTCTGATGGGTTTCCGGGCCGTGGCATGTTTTCAAGCGATTTGCGTGCACTATTTGTTCCTTTCGCCCGTTGACTTCTTTAATTTTATATGTTACTGGGCCCTTAACTTCAATTATTCGGTACGGTCCTGAGTACTTAGGTTGGAATTTCCTAGCTAACGTAGATTTTCCAGGTATTGCAGGAGTATAAAGGTAAACTCGGTCGCCCTCCTTAAAAGTTTTATTTTTGGCCTTCGCGTTGTACCTTTTGCACTGTAATTCTGCAGAGTTTTCTAATTTTTCTTTTGCCTGATCCAATGCATATTTCATGCGTTGCAGCATTTCAGTGGCGTAATTTTCATCTAGGTCGTACTTGCATTCCCTAGGTTTAATACTTAAATGTTGCGGTAGTTCCATGTCCCTACCGAACATAAGGAAAAATGGGCTCTCCTTGGTAGAATCGTGAATATTATTGCGATAAGCCATAAGAGCAAATGGTAGAAAATCGTCCCAAGAGTCATTAGCGTTAGTTACGTAATGCTTTATCATGCCTTTTAAACTTCCATGTGCACGTTCTAACATACCATTGCATGCTGCGTGATAAGGGGTAGTTTGCAGTTTGTCAATTTGTAAAATTTTGCATATTTCCGTGAATAGGCCTCCAATAAACTGCTGGCCTCGGTCTGTTAACAACTGCCTGGGAACGCCGTATCTAGTAATTATATTTTCAACAAAAGCTTTGGCTACGGTCCTGGCGGTTATATCAGGTAAAGATATAGCTTACGCGAATCTTGTCAGGTAATCCATGCATGTAAGAATATATTTATTTCCAGTTCTCGTCCTGTTTAATGGGCCAACGATATCGATACTTATTCTCCCAAAAACTAAATGGGGAACCGGTAATTTCTGTAATTGGGCCGGTGGCTGGTATGTATTTTTATTTATACTGCAAGAATGACACTGTTGACAATAACGCTTTACATCGCTGGTCATTCCTTCCCAAATAAAATCTCTTTTTATTAGGTCTAAGGTTTTCTTTTGGCCCCCATGGCACGCCATTGGAGAGTCATGATATAAATTCAGTATTTCAGGAATCATACCTTTAGGAGCTACTATTTTGTCGTATCGTTCAGGTTCTTTACGTGTAGCGTAAAGGATATCGTCCGTATCTAAATAATAAAATCCTGTATCGTCAGGTAATGCCCTAATTATATTCTGCAACTTTTCGTCTTCTCGTTGTTTCCTTTTTATATCTTCACGCGTCCATATTACGCTAGTTATCGGACTACCTTCGTTGTGGATTTGCACTCTTGAAATTTTCTGGGTATTTCCTGGATTATTTTGTTCATCAGTGGTTACTTCTCGTAGTCTAGTTAAGGCATCGGCGTTCGCATTTTTATGTCCAGGTCGGTACTCGATCGTGAAACTGTATTCCATAAGGAACATTGCCCATTTAGCTAATCGTGAACTACTGTCCTTTAGGTTTAAAATATATTTTAAAGGTTTATGATCGCTAAATATATAAAAATGCGTTCCTGTTAAATAGTACTTGAACTTTTTTACTCCCTCCACTACTGCTAAAGCTTCTCGTTCTATTGTAGAGTAGCGAGTTTCTGCATCTAAAAGTGAACGGCTGTGATAATATATAGGGTGTTCCATATTATCGTATTTTTGACTTAAAATCGCCGAGATGCTTCTGTTGCTAGCGTCAGTTGAGAGAATAAATGGCTTAGCGAAATTTGGGTACCTTAATACAGGTGGACTTATCAATGCAGATTTTAAAGTTTGAAAGGCTTCTTCTTGCTTCTCTGTCCAAATAAATGGCGTATTTTTCTTAGTTAAAGCTGTAAGAGGTTGTGCTATTTCAGAAAATCGTGGTACGAAACGTCGATAGAATCCACATAAGCCTAAAAATGCTCGAATTTCTTTTACTTTTCTTGGTACAGGGTAGGATTCGACTATTTTAGTCTTATCGGGGTCAGTGGCACATCCATTGCCCGATATTACGTGTCCTAAATATTTCGCTTCTTTTTGTAAGAAATGACACTTAGTTGGTTTAAACTTTAAGTTGCTTCTGCGCATTATATCGAAAACCTTTCTCAATCTGGAGAGGTGTTCAGGTATAGAGTCTCTTGAAAATACTATTACGTCATCTAAGAATGCTAATACTTCTGTGCCAATTAATCCTGAGAAAATACTGTTAACAAATCGTTGGTACGTCGCGCCTGCGCATTTAAGTCCCATTGCCATTCTGTTGAATTGGTATGTACCGTCTGGCGTCACAAAGGCGCTCTTCTCCCTGTCCCTTTCGTCTAATTCTATTTGAAAATATCCACTAGCCATATCCATAGTAGAAAACAAGGTATTCCCTGTAAGGCTGTCTAAAGTTTCTTGAAGGTTAGGCAGGGGGTACGCGTCGCTTACTGTTATTTCATTAAGCGCTCTGTAATCTATGCAGAGCCGGAATTGGGGTTCTTCTCCGGGGTGTAATTTCTTTTCAACTAATATCGCAGGGGCCCCCCATGGGCCGTGGGACCTCTCGATCACCTCGTCGGCTAAAAGTTTTTGGATTTCCTGTCGTAAAATCTTTTGACGATGGTAAGGAACTCTGTAGGGCTTCTTACGAATGGGCGGCACGTCTTCGGTTATAATGCGATGTTTTACTTGGGACGCGCAAGTCAATTTTTGACTTGGGGCCTTAAAAATGTCAATGTATTCTTCGATCAATTTTCTTAGCTGCCACTCCGCTTCTGTAGATGGCTTACTTAAATTCAGCTTTTCTAAAATCTCATTAAAATCGTCCTTACTTATTTGCGCTACTGTTTGAGCTTCTATTTCGCATGGGGGCAAGTCCGTCTCTGCTTCAAAAGCATAAGCAATTACTGTATTTTTAGGAATAAATACTTCGTAGGGGTTAACATTTATAATTCTGACAGGGACCCTTCCCTCGTTTTTACATAAAATCCTGGCTACTAATATACCTGCCTGATTATCTTCATTTTGTTCGATCACAATAGTCGGGGCCTGTAAGCCACTATTTTTACTAAGGGATCCTTTGCAATTTATTTGACTCCTCGGCGGCAGACGTACACTGCCTTGTAATTGCACCCTAACACATTCTATCGTTTCGTTAGGTGCCGTACTTTCTGGCGTTTTTGCCAACGAATTCTCATTACTAGAGTTTTCTCTTCTTTCAGGCTTTTCTCTGTATACTTCTCTTTCTCTCGAGAACGTGTTTTTCTTCATTTGTTCCTTCTGTATACAATTGGAAGCTGCAGCCTTCCTTTCCTTGTCCGGAATTTCCTCATACTGATTTGGTTGATAGCAAAACCCAGGGTGGCTACCGACCACCGGGGTTTCTAAGTTCGTCGCTATCGGTAGTAACGAAGAACTTTCAGTATAAATATTTTCCTTCAAGGTTTTCTTATTTTCCCCTAAGGAACTCTCCACTTTCTCCATAAGTGAGCTAATAACGCCTTTTAAATCTTTTATTTCCGCCTGCATTTTTTCCAATTCTCTCTTGCATTCATTTTCGCCCTTGTCATTTTCCATCGCACTTTTGCGCATGATCTTCTGAGTGGTTACTGTATTTATTCTTTTGTCTTCCTCCTGTAAGGGTATCACTTCATCCCCAATGAACATCAAATTTTCTCCCCAGTCCACTTTTGCACTGTGGGTAGATAAAAAGTCGATTCCTAATAAAATGTCGGCGTCAAAACTTGCCACATCTGTCACAACAAAATTTTGGGTCAACGTGAGGTGCTCTCCTATCCTAATAGGAATATTAACACTCCCATGTTGAGGGATGTATTCGCCCTGTATATCTCTTAAACAATACGTCTTATCTGTGTTAATTTCGAACCCCTGGGTAATCTCAGGTAAGATCAAGGATACGGCAGCCCCTGAGTCAATAAGGGCTCTTATCGGCTTATTTCTAATTTCTACAAAAATTATATTACGGGGTGGGTCATTTTTCTTATTAAAATTCCGTATCCTCCCCTTATTATTTAAATTTACCATTGATTTGTTTCTGCAGTCCCACCGCGGGGTGTGAAGTGGGCTGCTTGTTCGTTTAACCCTGTTTGGTTAACCCTTTGGTCTGCGTTATCTCTAGTATTTGAATAACTTTGTTGCGGACGCCTATTATCATAGTTGTTTTGTGGTCGCCTTGTTCCATAGCTATTTTGCGGACGCCTATTCGCTGAATTATTGGGGAAGCGGGGGCTAGAATTATAATTCCTGTCTCGCCTATCTATATTTCGTGAATCATTCCTATGAAAACTTTCGGGCCTCTCTCGCCGATGAAACTCGTTGGACCGACTCGTGTTCCATTTTTGTGAGCGGTTATACAGATGCCTTAATTTTGGACAATTTCTTTTAAAGTGGCCGGGCTGTTTGCATTCATAGCAATTCTTTACGCTACTAGAATTTTTAAATTTTCTACAGTCGGCGATTTCATGTCCCTTATTTTTGCAATAAGTGCATTGCGAAATTTCATAAACATTTTTGACTTTTACTTTGTTGAGATTATCAATCATTTCTTCTATTTCCGCTCTATCTAAGGCGTCTGAAATATTTTTTGCCTGGGCAGACAAAACTTTATCTCTTATGTGTGGTAGTAACCCTAATACGAAATGTCGTAGTAAGTCCTTATCAAATTGTTTTTCTAAAGCAGCAGCGGCTGTTTTATCACTAGAAGTCACCTTAATTTTATTTCCTATTAATTTCATTCTGGTTAAAAATTGCCTACATGATTCGCCCTGTCTTTGTCGACATTCCACGAAATTTTTTAATTCTTGCCCGGGTAAGGTTTTTTCTTTAAATTGTTCCCGTAAAATGGTAGAAAAATTGGTCCAATCTTGTGTTGTTTTAATATTATTGTCAGCGTTTAGGAATTGCTTAGCTAGTCCCCTAAGTTTTAAACGAGTTACAGCTATTTTTTGATCGTCCGACCATTTTGCGATTAACCCTGTTGTGTCTATATGTTCAATAAAATCTTCTACTTTGGTAGTGCCGTCGAAATTGGGTACCCCGTCTATTCCGACAAATATTGTCCCAGTGCTAGTTGAAGTACTAGCTTTTTCTTCAGCCATTTTAATTATTTATTTTATTAAATTTGCAAGTTAATGGTTTAGAATAAACACGTGAGTATATTTTCTCGACCAGCAGAATAAGGATATCCTATTTTTTCTTTAGGGTTCGTTCACTAACATCCAATACAATTTTTCAAAACCCTAAGACAGCTCTCTTCATACATAAAATTCAGGAAAATATTTTATTGTAATCCCGATATCAACAGGATAAAAACCCTACTCAACTGACACCATTGTCGCGCCGCCACTGTTTAATAAAGATTTTAGCATATTCACAGACGTGTTTTCAGGTGTTCTAGGTCTGGAATGTTATCTTAGATTTTAATTGAAAGGGAGCGAAGTGGCTGCGACAGATTAGAAGTGAGGGTTCGATTTTTTAGGGTTTTAAATATTTTGCCTGAGAAATTTATTCTTAATAATCTGCTGTATGGCCGAAGAAAATAATAACCCACGGATCATTTATAAATACGTTTATTGTTACTAAATCATAATCACTAGTTATATAAATCAAGCGGTGAAGTTCATTGAATTCCCTCTAATGTAAAGTTCAAATTTTCATGTTTCTTAAATGTCTATACATGTACTGCGTACTGTCCTTTACTCACTGGCGCGTTGCCTTAGTTAAATTAATGTCACTATTGTTCTTTCATATCTAAAAAGTCTTGTGCCCCGTTATGTTAACTCGCGTCTACATAGATAAATAATACATAGCCTAATCCCCTTTACGAATACAACTCTTCATAGCTTCATCAGTACCCAGCAAGCACAAACATACCTGGGCGTTTCAGTGATGTTCTTTTTATATCGACTTTGTAACATTAATGCGTAACGTTAGGTTAATTTCATTTAGATGAAACACTGCGCAATTAAAAGTCCCATCAATATCCCACTTTAATGTTCAATTAGAACATATCTTAAATGTTGCCAGGATTTATTTTAGTAACTTTTCCTAAGAATGCCCAAAGGTGTATACAATGTTATGAACAGGAAACATACCTTATGATATAAACAAAATACATTCCTTGGAAATGTTTCCACTACCTCACAAGAATATCAATGATTGCTTAAAAAATATAGTAAGAATGTATGTTATTTAACATTTGTGGTATGTTATTACTTAATTTCTGGTAACGTTACAGCGTACTGCAAAATTCGGACGTACCCTTAACGTTGCCGAGCAGTATTCTGAACACACCACAAAATTATTAACCTACGTTTTGCAGCATATATGAGTCACATCGGTGTGGTGCGGTCGTGATTCCCGCTAATTTTCGCTTTCCTCGTGTTCTCTTCTGTGTTCTGTCATTTTTCGTTTCTATCTTTACCGAGGGATTATTCCATCGTTTGTTTCGATTTTGTGATTTTTTACTGCTACAAGGTAGGTAAGTACTTTGTACATAATATATTACATAGGTTTTTCAATATATTTTTTGGTTTTTCACAATGTATAAATCTATGAAAAATATTTCTGCACGACATCGGCGACGAATAAAACAAAATATCATAAGTATAGGGAGTCAAAATTCATCCGCAAAAAAACATCTTTCTACGATTGACCAGGTGAATATTAAAAATGTTACTGCAGCTTGCACAAAGTTACACCCAGAAACAAATAGCAATAGTATACCAATTAATATTTCCAAATTACCAGAGACTGCAAATTGCTCCATTGAAATGTTTTCAAACACCTCTGAAAACATCAGTGAATGTTATGATATGGTTGATATTGTTAGCTCTGATAACGACAACAGCAGTAGTCGAATTATAAATCAAAGGACTTGTTCTGATGAGTGTTTTTGTCTAGAATGTATTAATCCCAATGTGAGAAATAAAACTCTTTTATTAAAAGATTTGCGCAGCTGGGCTGTAGACTAAAATATACCTCTTAATCATGTTTCGAAATTACTAAAAATATTACATAATCACAAAATAGATGTACCTCTTGATGCTAGAACTTTATTAAAGACACCACGAATTGTTGATGTGATCAAAGTTGCTCCAGGAGAATATAGTCACTTGGGAATTAAAACACAAATTGTTAATCGTCTTGACATTTTATCAAAAAACTTTGAAACTCCTACGGAAATAAAAATCAATGTGAATGTTGATGGTTGTCCCATAAGTAAAAGCTCTGGCGGTCAGTTTTGGCCTATTCTTGCATGGTTTGCTCGTGATACTTTTTTACACTATAATCCTAAACCATTTGCAATTGGCATATACCACGGTAATAACAAACCTAATTCTTCTAATGACTTTTTAAAACCATTTGTTGAAGAATTTAGGGGCCTTCAAAATGATGGCTTACTTTGGGGAGATAAAAAAATCGATTTAAAGTTTAATGTTCTTGTCTGTGATGCACCAGCCAGGGCTTTTGTTACTTGCATAAAAAGCCACACAGGGTATCATGGTTGTGGAAACTGTATTCAAGAAGGGGTATATTTACATAACAGAATGACTTTTCCTGAAGTACATAGTCAGTTACGAACGGATGCCACATTTAAAAATAAAACTGATGAAGGTCATCACACTGGTGTATCGATACTAGAAAACCTAAATATAGGAATGGTGTCACAAGTTCCAATTGACTATATGCACCTTGTTTGTTTAGGGGTAATGAAACGGTTACTACAGTTTTGGCATAAGGGCAGACATGACGTAAGAATTCCAGCAGGAAATTTTGTATTACTATCAAATACACTTTATTCTTACCGTGGTAATATACCATTAGAATTTTGTAGAAAACCCCGTACCCTGTTTGATGTGGATAGGTTTAAAGCCACAGAGTTTCGTCAAATTTTGTTGTATACAGGTATTGTTGCTCTTAAGGATATACTACCTGCAGATATTTATTGCCATTTTTTAAATCTGTCATGTGCCATAAGAATTCTTGTTACTCCAACAATTTGTATAAAGTTAAATGATCATGCACGTAAACTATTAGAATCTTTTGTACTTTCTTATTCAGACATTTATGGTCCTGAATATATCACCTACAATGTTCATAATTTAATTCACTTATGTGATGATGTCCTGCAATATGGTTGCCTTGATAATTTTAGCGCATTTTCACCGGAATCCTATATGTATCATTTAAAACAAAAAATTTGTCTTAGATCAGGTAAACCATTACAACAGATAGTTAAACGACTTTCAGAAGAAGTAGAAGGCTCTTCGATATATGCAAAAGGTCACTTGGCAAAAAGTAATGGTGTTTCTGAATTAAAAGTGGGTGACTTAATATTGACTAATCAACATCCCAATCATTATTGTTTCTTAAAAAACGGCACGTATTTGAGAATAAGTAGTATTTATAAAGAAACCGAAGACATTTTTGTAAGAGGTACCTACAACTTTTACATCTGCTGGTAGTTTTTTTAATGAACCAATTGATTCCAGAATTTTAGGTATCCATCAATGTTCTCTTAATGGGAACGAAATTTCCACTTCTGTAAAAAATATTTTATGTAAAGGGATGATGTTGCCATATAAGGATTCTTTAGTAGTAATTCCGTTAGCCCATCTTCCCGAGACTAGTCGAAAGTAACAGAATAATATTTTTTACTCGTAAGTTTTGTAGTTATGTTCAGTTGCAGGTGTTTTACTGTTACTGGGGTGATTAATTGTTGTTTTACTTGGTACCCGAAACTTACCATCTTTTATAAATGAGCTTCAAAAAAAGTATAGGTACCTAAGTACCTAGGTTTTTTTAGCAATTTCTTGTACAGTATTTTATTATAGTACACGCATAAAAAAGGGCCAAACAACTATTAATGGAAAACCTACTTTGGGGATTGATTTTCCTTATTTATTTCTCTTTTTTGTAGTTTTCATAAATTGTTTTTTAGTGATTTTTTTAAAACTTTCATAATTGTTATCACATCCCGAATAAGTCATCAATCCCGATTATGTCCCTATCCCTAATACGACAACATCAAATAAATTCTAACCCTAATTAGACTTACAACCGATGGTGATATACTACTTAATTATTTCTAATATTTTAAATGTAAATTGCCTTGGGCAAATGTCAAAGAAAAAGTATTGTGAACTTCCCCTTTTTTGGTAAGTAATGGTAAAAAAAGTATAATTATAATATTTAGTTATAATTTTAAGATGCATTTTAATCTATAACAAAATTAAGGAAATAAATACAGGGATATCTTAAAATATGAGATACATTTATGAGTGTGTTGAATTAGAAGAAGTCTTATGATACACCTGTGAAAAACGTGTTAGTTGTTTTTGTGTCTTACAGATTTTTGAAAAAATAACTGGTATTTGGTAGAACTATATAATATTTTAATAAATGCTATTTACAATCTTACAACACATCAAGATAGATTAATTTTTTAGGGCTCGGGGAAAAAGCAAAACCTCTCGTTTAAATTTTTATTTTATAGGATGAGTTTTGCAGTAGTCAAATTCTTGAATGAAAATGAGGATGAAACAGAAGTAGTTTCAGAGGTTCCTTGTTCATGGCTTACCAAAGGTCAGAAATATTGTAAGTGGCCTCCAGAAAAATATGCATCGATTTATATAGCAAAAAGCTTTCCCGCAGAAGAAACATGGGCTGAATATCCCATTGAGGTGGAAAAAATCTGTGGTTAGTGGCAAATATTTTATTTTCTCACCTTATAGTATGCGTCTTAACATAAATCTAGTCAATATCTGCTAGCGTATTCTCAACACTGGATTCCATTACTTTGAAAACTTACAATTTACAATAAAGTCTTTCTGGCTAAAATTTAAAAATTATTTACAAAAATAGAGGGGTCAGGGTATACCAAAAAAACTCCACACACCTAATTTACATTTTAAAAAAAATGGTTCTCATTATGCTGAACACTTTTTAGATACTCTGGCAGAAGCCAAACAACTAGCCAAAAACGGAAAATCCGAAGGAAAAATCGGAAGAGGTTTCAGAGAAGTTAAACCAACAGATTACTTTAGTCCAGAGGAGGAGGAGGTGAAGCGAAGAATTAAGAAAAAGAAAAAAAAAGTTGCATCAGCAGTAGGTATAGGTACAAGTAGGGGGTGCTAATTATTAGGAGTATTATTTTTACTATATTGTTTTGAATTTTATAGATGAAACTAACATCGAATTTTCATATGCGGACATATTAGGTAAGTAAAAACTTTTTAAGCTGTAAAAGGAAATATGATTAATCATATTTTTCCAAAAAAAAAATACTTAGCTAGCAAATTAATATTTTTACCGAAAATACAAATACCTATATACAGTTACCCAAAATATTTATTTCTTTACTACGATAGTGCTAGCCTCGTGATGTAGACTATGTGTACTTAAATACAAAATCAGAATATTTAGTCGTGATATTATTACATACCTTTGTCAGTGAATACAGGTATGACCAAAAAAAACTCCAGTCTCTACTTTTCTATTACGCATTTAGCGTCATTAAGGCTGGGTGTTAGTGAAGGTATTTTTTTACCATCTGTAGTTCATTTTAAGCCTTTTTATTAACTTCTGAAAGTGAGGAACTAGATAATCTTAAAAAATTGCTTCTAGGTGGTGGTGTGGAGAATGTTGGCACGCTAAATAATTGCCTTGAAAATGCTGATATGGAAATAACCATGAAAAATACCAACCTTGCCAGCGATACTTTCAAAGATGTCATTGGTAATATACTTTTTTTGTTAAAAACCCCGTACCTATCATGTTTTAAGTAGGTGGTGAGCATTGACCATATTATGTTGGAAGCTGTTAGTTCAGGCGAAGACTCAGTAATATTTTTTTGTGCTTTGAAAAGTAGTTTTTGATGATTGAAACCTATTTAACAATTTAAAAATAATTGTTCCCGCTTATCCTACCAGAAATACAGCAACACTTTATGTAAACAATGCCCAAACGAACTATTACCTACTTAATTCCCCCATTAATTCTACTACTAAATAGTTAAATGTTTTATTTGAAAACTACAATAATTATGAAAAAAAAATCTTTATTTTAGAAGTAAACACCAGCACACCAAACGTATTGGATCCGTTTTTAGAAGTAACAGCACCACAATCAAGTAATGAAAATGAGATTGATGATAAAGGTATGTACAGAGTAGCCAAAAAGTATGTTTAACTCGCAGTCATCTCTTATTAAGTAACTTCCTTATGGTACTGTCTTTTAGATTGTGGGCTATATAGACTTTTTGGCCATAACTACCTATATTTTTACACTGACATAGTTACAATTTGTGGTTGTTTGGTGATAGCTCATCTTTGTATAGTAATTATATGCACCCAATTTAACATATATTTGTTTTTTTTAGGTCCGAGCAGTTCTACAAGCACCTTTTCGCTAGTACCTGGTACGTTTACTTTTGTAGTATAGGGTCAGGCTGACGTATATTTTGATCTTAATTACAAATTCAATAGTTAAGTATATGTTTTTTAGACACTGAATTAAGTACTATAGTGGCAAAATTAGACACCATAGTTGGCTGCCTAGCCGACCTAAAAATAGAAATTTTAGAAATAAAAAAACGAATGGGTGAAGAAATATTGGCAGTGCCGACGGCAGAATTTCCGAAAAAGTTTCCCTTACACAGTCTTACTGACATAGAGGAACTTGAAGAGTTTGTGCAAAACGAACAAGGCCAACAAACATTTGTAAGTACTTATTACAAGTGTATATAAAATGGACATATTTTTTTTACTTTTAAGTTCATGAAGCCAATTATTAAAGTTGCTGCAATACACTATATTTTTAATTTATGTTATAATTATTAATTTTAATTTTAGATGCGCTTTGTCCAAGATGTGGGAGGAAGGGATGCAAAAGAATTTACCATTAGAGTACTAAAGATGTTAATCACAAACAGTTTATCAGAGGCATGCTCCTGGACTGGGCGAAAAAACAACTATGAAGTGGGCCAGCTCATGATAATGAAAGTTATGTTTGGTAAGCATATATTTTAAAAATAGCCTATTAGTAGTATAGTAAAAATAGACAGAAAGCATTTGCCTCTATCATAATATATATGCATTTTTGGGTACTGAAGAACCACCAGTTTAATATTCTTTAGATGTTAATAATAATATCATGTCTTTATTGTAAAAAGTCACAATTGCCGATTTTAACAAAACCAATATTATTGCAGTAATGTGAAATTTTTTTTAATTTATTTTAGAAGTCATCAAACGAAAAAGGGGATGTACTTGTAAGGAGTTTGAATGTCACGTGGCAGAATGGCTTCGCCATGGAAAGCAGAGAAGTATAAGAGAAAAATTAAAATAGAAGTAAATGTACATACACAACACAATGTGCAATAAATAAAGTGTTGATAACTAAGGAACGGGTTTTATTATCTTTTTAATGTGAAAGAATATTATGAAATTATTATGGCACTAATATAAAGTGTCGCAATTTACTTACTGAAACTGAAAGTATCTTATCTACTAACTAATTTTTGGTTGTCCGATTATTAATACATATTTATTTAGTGCCCTAGCAAACAAACAACAATGAAGAGAAAAAATAAAATAACTTTACGAATCAGTCATAAATAATTTTTTTTTAAAAATAAGTAGGTTTTTATAATATAGCAACTTGATTTGTGATTGGCTTTTGATGGTTAGGTGCTTTAACAACTATAAAGCCTCGGAGCATAAAGATTTAGTTTAAAAAAAAAATAGAACTGCGAATATAATCTGTGTGACTACTATAGTTGTCCATCTTTAAAGATGGTTTAACTTTCAAAACCCCTAGAAAAATTTAATTACAAAATTTTTTTCTAGAAAAAAGTTTATTCATGAAATTTTTATTTTTCAACATAAATATATCATCAAAAAATTAACCTTTATTCTCGAAAGGATTGTGAGTGATCATACACCCGGGCCTTAATAAAGACCCATGGATAACGCCTATATAAGGCACATTGTAAAGTTACAGTATGTTTGCAACTTAACGTTTATGGTATATCTAACTCAAACATAACTGTTTCTTTACATAGTAAGTGCCCAGAATGTTCTGGAAGGATTTTCCACTAATAAAACTTTATAACATTTGACTAACATAACATTATGTCATTGCAGAGATGTTGATTCCTAATGTTGTAGATAGATACTGCAAACATGCTGTGTTGCGGACATTTGGCGGTACGTGTAACGCCTGTGTAACTCGCGAAGAACATTACTGGGCGGATTAAACATCCACGTGTTACGTTAGTTAACGTACCATGAATGTTTTTGTGCTTGCTGGGTATGAACTGCGTATATTAGCATATTTAACTTTTATAATATGGAGAACTTTTCGCATATATTCGCCTGTCCTTATCTTACACTTGCTTACAGAGTCTAAATGTTCTACAAGTTGGAAACTTACATAGTACAACTAAAATTGTCCGCATCTTTTCCATAGTTCGGCTTTAGAGTAACAACAATTTTCACTGGTATTCGCTGAGCACTAGTTTTCGATAATGAGAACACTGTACCTCTGAATGTTAAGTATTTCAGAATTTAGCAACTTTACTTTTATTAGAATTTAGAAACTTTTTCACGTCTCGCGTACTTAATTTCGGGCATAGTGGCTAGCCCTGGGGATTTGTCTGAATGACCGTTCGGAGTGGTCAGAGAACTTCTAGCTGAGAACTACCAAGAACTTCAGGAACTGACGTTTTAGCAATAGGAGCGTTTTTTTACAGATTTTTGCAATTAGAGTAGTGGTCAAGGCCCACCCTCTTGGTCATTGTGGGAGTGAACAGAAAAATATCGATAATGTATTCTATTGGGTTCCCGCAGAACCTTCGGGCAGTGGTCAAGCGGCCATCTTGTGCCGGATGCTGCTAAAGTGCTTTTTGTAATAAAATTTTATTACCTAAAAGCTTTTAACGTTAATTACCATAAAAATTTGTAAAGAAAAGCTTTTAATTCTTTCAGTTAGCGTTGCGCGAGAACGTCTAGAGACGCCTGTTTTTTGTGCTCTTAATCTTGAAAACCACCTTATTTTAAAAGGTTAACGCCCACCGATAGAAAAGATGCAGCTAACTAGTATTAATCGGGCAGGCGATCGTCGACAGAATTTTCACCTTCCTGTCTACTGCTTTAAAATATTCGTTTAACATTTTTAATCCATATTTCTTTAGGAGAAAAATAATAATAAAAATAACAAAATAAGAGGATTTTCAATTCTCGACAAGAGCTTTGACAAGTAGTATTCCCTTCATTTCATCCGCTTCTTGGCGTGTCCCGATTGATCACACTTTTTTAGGGTGGGGGACTTACTTGTATCGCAAATGTAGCTTTAACTATGTACACACAACAAAAGATTCTTTATAAATGACTCTACAAGGTAATATAAAAAATTTACTGGTATTAACACAGACAACTCTTAGGACTGGTCTTCAAAGTTTACAATTAAACATGAAATATAATTAATTAGATAAGTGGGTAGGTACCTACCTAACTATAGCAGACGTAACAGGCTTTAAATCAGTATTTTCCTCAGAGATTTTGTTGTCACGATTGAACTCTTCAGTAAATGTCATATCTGAATCATCCTCGGAATCATCTGACTCTATGTGGTGATCAACTATTTGAATACAATCCTCATCCTTAATCGACTCTATACTTTTTAACCCTTCATCACTGAAATGAACTATTATTAATAAACTACTGACAGTGGCGTATTTAGGGCTGCAGCCCGGCAGCCCCCCCCCCCCCCCAGCCTAGGAGCTCGGGTCTAAAAGTCTAATTGCAACCTAATTTTTCGTCTCACGCAAGGACTTTTAATTAAAATTTTTAAATAATGTATTCATAGCTTACATTACAAAGGACTTGTAGAAACGTTTAGTTTTTAAACTTTTGCTTCTAAAAGTCCTGTTTTATATAGAGATTAAGGTTTCGGACGCATATCGTTTTAGTTATTGATTTATGATTATGAATTTTAAAAGAAAACGAGTAAAACGATTAACATTTTATAGTATTTTTCTATTATAAGTATACTTGTCTGTTCCGTTTTTCCTTTTTTAGAGCTATTTTAAATCGACAAAAATAATAACCCAATGCAATAAAATATTTTTACAACAAAAACAAAAAACAATTAGGTATTTATTTTTAAAGAGAAAAATTAAAGTAAAAATTTTGATTGATACATTTTTTATGGAAGAAGTGTGATAATTTATAATAAAAAAATAGTGCGGGAAGATACGAAAATGGTTTATTATGAATATACAAAACGGCACTTAAGAAGTATTATTTCAAAACCTAAAAATTTGCACCAAAAACCGCTCTTAGATCTACGCTCCTAAAATACATGATTTCTAAAAAAATCATCAATATTAGCGTGGTGAGCGATATTTACTTTATTTTTAATCATGTAAAAACGAGCCCGAAAAATGCTGGTTAGAGTCATATATACATACGTCTTATGTTAAAATTGAGGCTCGAATTGAGGTCAAACTTTTGGATTGACACCAATATTCATATTTTTCACAAATATGAAAAATGTTTTTTTTTTAATAAAGAGCCAGCTAAAAATATCAAAAAAACATTTACAAAAACAAATTTAATCCAACCGTGCAGAGGGGGAGAGGTAATAATTTAATTTTCGTAATTTAATAGTAGTTAGGTGCATTTTAAACGAACTTTGGGCATGGCCCCGAAAATTTTCCGTCTTCTTCACTAGGTGCAATATTATGAAGTACATATAGTCCCGACTGTCCCTCTCCGCAGAAAAAAAAATACCCTACTTACGCCCGCTGAGCCCCCCCCCCCCCCCTGTATTTAAATAAATTAAGTTGATATAGATATCTAAAAAACGAACTTCGTATCTGAAAAATAAAATTATTTTCTTGAAGACCATAAAAAATTGTTTTAAGTAAGTGCTCTTGGTTTTTTAAAATAATCAATATTTTGTAGTAAAGAAAATAAAAACAAAAATTCATTTTTTCGTTTTGTTTTGGATGCTCTGGAAGTCATAGGAATTTTTTTAATTCTTTTTTAACAAATTATTCAGCATTAAATTATGCAACTTTGCCTATATTTAACCAAATCTCTATCTCTTGTGTTATGTTAATAAATCGAATTTGTAACATTCTGTATTCTCATTAAAGATTTTTGATATTTTGGCCCCACCTGTATTGACTATCACGAGCCGCCACTGAGCTGAGCTACCACCGCTACATGTTAGTAGATAGATTTATTTATTTATTTAGAAACAAAAACATTTTACATAAAACACAGTAGGTATATGAAGACTTACTTGCCATATCCATCATAATTTTCAATTTTGGTTTCACTTTTACAGCAAAACTCCCTAAATAATATGTCTTCATTGTCAGGCCCACCAAGTTCAACATCGGAATTAATATCAGATTCAACTATTTCAATAACTTCAGAGTTATCTGTAAGAGTTTCTTCAATTCTAACAGGATTTGTATTTTCCTCTACGCAGCTTAGTTTTTTGGTGTCATTGTTGCTTCTAGATATTTTGTCAGTGCTTTTTAATGTAAGTGTTTTTATATGCTCATTTTCTAATAGAATTTTCTGTTCCTGCTCAGCCTTATTAATGTCTATTATATTATTAGTACTTTTCACTATATTTGAGGTACTATCACAAGTCTGAGGTGTATCAATCTTACCAATAGAGTTTTTGACAGGTATTTCTGAGGAAATTTTACAGCGATATTTAAAATTATTTTGTGGCACATTTGAAATAGTATCATAGTCTTGTTGGGTTTCTTTTAATGTGTAGAGATTAACGGCAGTGTGGGTTTTTTCATAATAATCTCTAATTATTCTTTGCCTTCCCATACACATTTTTTTAAAATTAAAACTATTAGAAATGATCTCAACACAGTTCATACACGCAACTGGGTCCTTAGTTAAACTTAGGTCCTAGTTTAAAAAAATATTATGTAAGTATACATATAATAAGTAGGTAAGTACAGGACGAGATATAAAGTAAGTAAAATTTAAAAAATATAAAAAGTTTAAGGGTTAGAAAGATCTTTTTGATGCGAACTAACGTTTCTAGAAAAATACTCAGTTTTTTCCGTAGAAACATATAGGTTTGCATCATTGACTTTTTAATATCCTTGGTTTGCATAGACCAAGATACAATTTCTTGGAGGACTTACCAGTTCAGGAAGAACATCATTTAACAGAATTTTTAGATAACTAAGGGGGTAAGATACGTCGGTAACATTGATGCATAAACGACAAACTAAAACTACGAGTTTTACTTCTTCCTTACTTAAATAATTAAAATCCATTTTACATTAGTTTTTTGCCAAATAAATTTTAAACGCCAGGAAAGCTGATTGTAAGACAAATTTGCTTATTGATGCTGATCGTTTAAAAATTAATAACGTAAACCAAAAAATATCCGACCTATCCGATAACCCCACAATTTATTATTGTTTATAGTTGTCACAGAGGAGAACGTTAGTGATTTTTTTAAATATTTGGTGGCTATTGCTCCGGTACATCACGAATTTGGTCTTATTACTAGCCGGAACGTCGAGGAAAACCCTTTTTTTTTTCTGTGCGAGGAACTATAACCTAACTTCACTTTAGTTTTGTTGCAAGTCAGAAAAGTAGATACGAAATGGTTTTTGGAGAAATTATTGAGCCTACAACAAGAGCTCTAATTTTAGATGATGAATTGGAAGAGTTGCCTGAATATCAACAGTGAGTATTACATCATTTAAAGCAGCAAAATTCTGTTTAACAACCATGTTTTCTGGCGTTTTAAGGAGCATTTAAATTGGTAATATTAAAGAAAACATATTTTAGGCCCGTTTACGAATGGGAAGGGGACCCACAACCTCCAAATGATATTGAAACCCTTGTCTTTGTAGAAACACAAAAAGTTTTACAGATCTGTTCATCAATAACCAAAGGAAGGCAACCCGTTGCTCAGATAAAGAATGAAGGCCTTGTAATCTATAAATTTAAAGAAAAATATTTGGTAGAATTTCACGCAAGTAACAAAAATTTACTAATTGGAGAGGTATGAATTCCCTTGCAAACCTGTTACCTATCTAGTATAGAACAATCTTATTTCAATTTATTGATTTTCTTTCTATTGTAGCTTTTTATCATTGCAGGAAAAGATAAACATCTTAATATTTTTTCAGATTATAGAAATATTGTTACCATGGATTACAAAAGCAAAAACAGTCCACGGAATTACAACAGCTTTAGTATCATCATTCCAGCCCTTAGAGAGCTTAAATGAACTTAAACCAATAACTTTTACCCGATGTCTTACCAACCTAGACCAAGTACCCTTAAGTTTTTGTAAGAGATTAGAAACACCAAACTTAGTTAAAGACTTTGGGGCAACTGTTCTTACATATTGCATTCAAAACAATTTAAAGGGAACCTTATGGATAGTGTATACAGATAATATGCCTGTGGATTCGGTAAATTCATCAGAAATAGTTAGGTTATTGAGAAGTTTAGGTTTTGAAGTGGAAGCTAAAACTAAAATAAGTGCTTTAGTGAGTAATTTGTACATGTAAATATATTGAAAATTTGCCTTTTACCTTATATTATGATGTAGGATGTAGATTGCTACACATTTCTTAAGTAAACAAACCAATGTCAACATCTTGTGGTCTTATAAATTAAATCAAAATATATGTATTTGACTAACAAAACTAACCTCAAAAAATTTAGTATTGGCTGCGATATAGAGGACATTACTGTTCAATAGGTCCCTCAAAGATGTCCTCACAAGTGGATGCATTAAGGTACCGAAGTGAAAGGGCTAGGAATTCTGTCTAACTTTTAAATCTAAAAGGCTATTGAACATGTAGGTTCAAGGCCAAAGGCATAAAATGAAATTGTTATTCAAAAAAAACATTAATTTTGCCCAAGTTATAGCAATGGCAAAGTTATACTCTACATTTTCTGAAATTATAGGAGTACAAAGCCCTCTATAGTCAACTAAGAAGAAATAAATTATTTATAAATCTCTGAAAACCAATAGTTTTGATTTCAAGACCAACATTTTTAAATGTAAATTTGACCAAAGTATTATCAATTTTAGTCTTACTATAGACAGGGTGCTACTAATTCGTGTGCGTACAAGGGGATCTCGAAAACGGTAAGAGATACGAAGATGGTTAAATTGAGGCAAAGTGGCGTATTTTGGGGCTTAATATTCCGAATACTTTCGGAGATATCCAAAAAAAACCGAAATTTCTATTTTTGGTTTTTAATTTTTTGCGTCTTTATTGACTTGGGGAAAAACAAATACCACTTTTTGATAGCAGTCTTTTATGTTCTACAAGATGGCATTATAAGTTTTCAAATTCGACGTTTCGTTCTTTAAATACCTACCAACCTAAAGTCATTTTTTTTAAATACGGACCTGGAATTTTAAATACAGTTTTAGGGACTTCTAAGCTTTAGAAATTTAATACAATTTAAAGTTTCTTGAAATTTTAACGTTTTGTCACCTAATAACACGTGATTTCAAGTTATCTTTTTCATTTCATTACGGTCCTGAACATTTAGAGCCAAACCAAAAAAAAAAAAGATTTCTGATTTGAAAGATATGTCCATTTTTACTCAAAGAGTCCTGATATTTGATATATTGTAAGAAAAAAGACCTAAAGTTTCGGTTTTAAATATTATTCTGTCTGTTTATTTTGTTACGTGGTTCACCTGAACCTGATGGCATCATCAGACCGTATAAACAGTAAAAAAAATTGATTTTTTTTTTAAATAAACAAAAGCGCATCACAGTAACATAACTAGAATAATAACACTCCAGTTACCTTTTTTTCGCTTGGGAGCAATCATTTTTTTTCTATTTTACAGTATTTAAGTCTAGGTCCTAGGCAGGGGCGGCTCGTCAACAAGTGCGCTCGTGCGCGCGCACTGCCTAAGAAAGTCAAACACCAGCAAAAATAAAATTTATACTTATTTAAAAAAATATTTAGGTAACAAATAAAGAATTTGTATAATATAACAATGGCGAAGGCGTAAGACTTCAAGCGCGTGGGGCAGACTCACCGGCTGTGTGCTGTGCTGTGGTGTGTATTCGTTCGGCGCTCTTATGGATGGATTTTCGTGCGATTTTCCTTATGCGGATTGATCGGGAATATTCGGTTAATCGCCCGATGAGAGGGTGTCGCCGGGCGCTTTCTGAATACACACTTCAATCATTTAATATGATTGTTTAATGAGTTTTTGACGCGATTAGATAAGTTTGAAGTTTATTGACGGTGTTGTGGATGTTTTTGTGTTGTTTTTAAGTTTGGAGTTTATTGACGGTGTTGTGGATGTTTCTGTGTTGTTTTTAAATTAATAATGGCTAGTAGTTTGGATTGTGTCACACGAAGTGATATAGTTATGGACCAAAATTCTGTAGAGGACATTATAAATAAATTTTCGACATTCGATTTCCGAAGGAAAATTGACATAAAAACGTTAGGAAGGCCTACGCCGGATTTAAAATTAAATCAAACTTGTAAAAAGAAAAAGAAAGTCGATCTTTTATTAGACATTTTAATATTGACATTTACAAAAAAAACAAATGGATATGTGGGTGTAATATTAGAAACTCACTGTTTTGTTTCCCATGCTTATAATTTTATAATATAAACATGGACAAGAACTGGAGCCGTGTAGGCATTACAGATTTAAATCATATACAAAGGTGAAAAGGGGCGTGGCACCTCAAAAATTTTTCGCCTGCGGCGCTTTTTGCCTGCTGCGCACACCCTACGATAAATATCACGAGCCGCCACTGGTCCTAGGCCTCTGGCAAAAACCAAATATTATTATTTTATTATTATTTAGCAAGAGTGAGCGGCAAAACCGATGAGACTATTGCGTCTATTCTATTGCACATGCGAAAATCACAAAATAGTTGTTCCATTGTTAAATGTCTTTGTCAAGTCTATTCTTAAATATTAATTAAATATGTAACTTATAATATATTTTATATTATTAAAATAAATAAAATACTAATAAATAAAAATTAGTATTTCTCATGCCTTAAAAACTTACCGACTTGTATTGTTGGTAAATTTTATTGAAATAAACGGCCTAAACACCATAAACTCCCTGTAATCTAATGTGATTTTAATATTGAAGTAATCATAAAAATAATTGTCAGGGCCGCAATAGTAAAGAAAGAACAATTTTAAATACTTATGATATTTAATGACAAAACGGTAAAATTTTAAAAACCTTTAAATTGTATTAAATTTCCAACGCGTAGAACTCACTAAAACTGTTTTTAAAATTCCAGGTCATATTTAAAAAAATTGACTTTAGGTTTATATCTAAAGAAAATGCGGAATTTGAAAACTAATAACGCCATATTGTAGAACATAAGAAAGTGTATTTTGTTTTTTACCCAAGTCAAAAATGAAGGCGCAAAAAATTAAAAACCAAAACTAGAAATTTCGGGTTTTTTCGGATATCTCCGAAGGTACCTATATTCAAAATTTTCTTTCAACAAAATATTAAGCTCCAAAATACGCAACTTTGTCTCAATTTATCTCTTAGTGTTTTCGAGATCCCCTTGTAGGCACACGAATTTGTAGCACCCTGAATATAGGATTGGTAAAATTAAAAATAATTTAAGAGTTCTTTTATTTCTGCCAAAATGTTTATTTTAGCAAATAATATGAATTATATTAATACAAAACACATTATTATTATTTATTGAAAAGGCCCATTCAGTTTCCTTATCTTCCATAATCAGGTTATAAAATACTATTTACCAACTTAATAACTTATACTTAGCTTAAAATTTGATATTTACAAAAATATACCACTAATGTAATAGATATTTACTGTAATCTATGCAACAGTAACCAACCAACAGTAACATTACTTGTTTTTGTCTGCCAACTTATGCTTAACCATATCTTTAAATTGCCCCAAGATAAGATTCTCCCTTTTCTGCCTCTCTTCTTTACTGAACATTGCCAGAGCTCTCTTTTCATCTGCAGAATAAATCTGGTTTTCTTTACGAATACGCACAGCTTCCATACGCCTATGCCTAGATCCTGACATGACATAACCTACTTTTTCGAATGACTCTATTTCTTCAGATGTAAGACCAATCTCTCCCCTTCTCGGAATACGTTTGCCTTCTGCTACATAGGCTGCCATAGCTGCACCTTCACCAGGAAGTAGAGCTTTACCCATTTCCTTATGGGTTAGAGTTGTATGGGGTTTTTGACTTGGACCCACAACTGACTCTTCGTCTTCAGAGTCTGACGAATGCTTTCTAGATTTTTTGAGACTCACCGAGTCTTTTTCTACCCATGTTTCTTCTCCAGAATCAGAACATTCTGAGCTTGAAGACATTTTGCGCTTTTTCTTTTTTTTCTTCTTATCCTTCTTGTGTTTCCTGTGTTTTTTTTCTTTTTTCTTTAGTTTTTTAAGTATACTAAGGTCATCTTTTGCATCTTCATCTTCAGAGCTTATTCTAAAATAAATATGAAAGTCAATATACGTAATGTAAAGATATTTATTATGCCTACTTCAGTAATAAATATTTTACTTACTCCTCCCTTAAAGGTGACTTTCCCCATACTGTTGGACACTCTCTCATACCGAATACCTCCCTCTCTTGTCGTCTATGCTCCATGAAATCATCTTCTTGCGAGGTCATTTTTTTTGGGTCTCTCGGATGGTTGTGCCCACCATTTTTTCTGTCGCCTTTAAAATGCCTGTCCTCGGAATGACGTAGACCAGTTAAATTACTAAAATAGCGAAGGAAACCGTTTATTTATATCAGAAAATCGAGTAGACAGTCACTTACCTAGACTGTGCAGAACTGTATCTTTGACTCAACTCGTCATGTCTACTAGAAGAAGGGTCTTGCTTTAGAGTTTTGGATTTAGAGCTACTTCTAGATCTAGCGTGTCCAGATGGTTTTCTGGAGCCGCTTCTATAATCTGGAGACCGTGAAGTTGTTGCAAGCATTGTATTGTTCTAAAGCTTTTTCGACACGTTAAACTTACGGTTTGGCACTGAGATAACTGCAGACGTCTATGCAAATAATTCAAGTATACATTATTGAGCAAAGCTTTCCTCAAAGAACTTTTAAAATACGATTAAAGACTAAAAATGGACAAATGCCCTGAAAATGTATTTAGT
This sequence comes from Polydrusus cervinus, assembly GCA_935413205.1. NCBI lineage: Eukaryota > Metazoa > Arthropoda > Insecta > Coleoptera > Curculionidae > Polydrusus > Polydrusus cervinus. The sequence continues at coordinate 11,450,488 of OW284519.1, read as the reverse complement.
TGTTTTGACATTTACTCCTAGTCTTTGACGTTTACTAATTATCTATTTACTAATACTAATTACAAACACAGAAAAAATAAGATGATCTACAGTTTTAGGATTTGGAAATTAAAAACCTCCCAAGAAATTGATTACCAAATATAGAACTCCCATTCTTTGTCTGTGTCAATGCGATAACCTATAAAATTATATCGAACTTTAAAACTCTCATTTAAAAATAATTTTACATAACTATTACTTTATAAAATCATTATGAATGGTAAAAAAAGGTTTATTATTAAGAAAATTCATATTTAGTTTACGTAAGGTTATTCCCTAACTATTTTTTTTCATGTTAACATGGGAAAAATTGTGTCAAAGATAAAGCATCCTTTTCGGAATTACAACTTGGAAAGTAGGGCTCATAAGATAATTAGCCAACCTAAGCCTGAACCTGCTCCTAAACACGCAAAAGATCAGTTGGATATCCAAAGAATAAAAGAAGGTTAGTGTTTAGTGCCAAAATTGTAATATTTTAAATGCCTATTTTATTGTTAAACTGTAGCCTGTTTTCAGAACATCCGGAGCTTTTTGTACAGAGTTTACAGAAGAACGAGCAGCTAGACAAACATCTCAAAGATGTTTTTGTAGTTTCTAATGATGTAAGTTAGTTAATTCTCAATTTAAATATATAATTTTTACATTCCTACTTTAGGCCATTTTATGACTCGTTTTATGATAAAATTATTTACCTGGTATTTCTAAGGTTCCGATAGAAACACAACAAAAACATAATCCAGAAAGACCCTTACCGCAAGATAGGTCTCAACCAGGTCCTTTTATATTTGGACACAAGGAACCAGATAGAATTCCAGTTGGCAAGACAACTTTGAGAGATGCATTAAGCTTTATATCTCAGTATCAAAATGATCCTGGTACATTTACTGCAGCGAAAATAGCAGAAGACCATAAATTATCAGAGGATATAGTTAGTAAGTATTGATGCCAAAAGAAGGGACTAGATACTAGGTGTGCTTTTAATATTTAAATATATTTTTAAAATCATTTCCATGATAGAACATTATGCAGAACAACACAGTAATTTTGCTTTCTCTGTTAAACTTAACGAGTTACTGTTTGTTTCTATTGTTTAAGGTTTATCCACTCTAGATCCATTTGTTTTTCCTAATATGTTAATTAAAACTATCTGATAGCATTTTTTAATTGTCTTATCTTATTAATAGTCCTTGGTTTCTTTCTGATAAGTAAGATTTAATTTCTAGGGGTTTTCCTCCGACTCCGTAAGAATCCAATTTTCTCAATAATACCCACCGGCCATATCTCCGAAACTACTGGGCATAGAAACACAAGCAAAACAAATTTGTACCTAATTAAAGTGGCTATGAGAATATCCGCAGTTTCGCATTTTGCCGCAAGAAGGCACAATTAAAATTATTAGGTGATATTGAAGTATTCACCTGAAGACGACTGGAGATACTTACCAGTTGAAACGTTGTGATGTAAAACAAATTAAAGACAATGCAAGTCCAAAACTATTCTATCATTCAATTAAAAGTTCCTTCTCTTTCAAACAAGTTTACTAAAATCGGATAGGTCGTTTAGAAGTTAAAGCTATGTAAATGATTACACTTTCAGTAGCTTCCCCCACTCTTTCAAGGTCGGGACGCCAATAAACCCTAACCAAAATGATGGAGAATTTCTCTAAACTTTCTAATGATAAGGTATACCTTAATGTGGAAATTTTCGAAGAAATTTAGAATTTTAATATTTAATTTTAAATTGTGCCCTATTGCATCAAAATGCGGAATGTACCATTTTTTTACTGTGCCTCTCACATTCTATTTATCATTTGTAGGTATATTAAATGGTTGTATATGTTAGCCTAATTTAATGCTTGAACAGTATCCAGATCCCTGGACTGGATGTCTGCGCCCTTAAGGCCTATTGTTTTATTTATTTGCTTTAACAACACATGTCATGTCATCTAAATGTAATTTATAAATGTATTATTATTACCTATTATTAACAAAGCGCCTCGTGAGCTTCCGAATATATATTTTTAAACAGTTTTATATAAAATAATTAAATATGGTGTTCCTCAGGGAACAATTTTGGGACCATTATTTTTTAATATCTATATTAATGATTTGTTTAATGTAAATTGTGAAGGAGAAATTCATAGTTTCGCAGATGATACTGCAATTTCTTATACAGATACAAATTGGGACAACTTAAATAACAAAATTAAAAAAGGTTTTAAAATAATAAAAAATTGGTTTGATAAAAATTTATTAACAATTAATTTTGATAAAACTAATTTATCTTCCTTTTACTTTAAAGCCAAATAATATACCACAAAATATGAATAGTATTAAAATAAATGATGACATTCAAATTTTGAAAGTTAATCAAGTAAAATATTTAGGAATAATCTTTGACAGTAAATTAAATTAGAATTTTCACATAGAATATTTGACTAAAAAATTAAGTTTACTACCAATTTTTAGAACCATTAAAAAAAATTTGAACGTAAAACAACTGGAAATATTATATTATGCTTAGTTAAAACTCATTTAAATTACGGAAGTTTAGGTTGAGAGGAATAAATAAAACTTTAATTAAAAAATTAGAAATTTTACAGAAAAGGTTTCTAAAAGTTATATTTAATAATCCTTCCTTTATCCTTTGATAAAATTATATTCTGAAACAAAAAAAATTAATATTAGACAACTTTAGATTTATAACATTTTAATATACATATTTAAAAATAATAATCTTATGCAGTTTAAAAACCATAATCATAATACTCGTCATAAAAATGAAATGACCATAAAACCTAAAATAAATAAGTCGATAGGACAAAAAAATGTCAAATATTTATGTTTTTATTTAAACGATTATTACCAACAAAAATTAAAAAATATATTTTATTAAAAAGATATAAAGTCGAAATTAAAGCATGGATATTGAAAACAGATAACTTTAAAAAAATTTTGGAAATGTTTTAATAAATATTGTTATGAATAATATTGTTATGAATAATATATTTTTCAAATGTTTATATCCTATATCTTCAAAAAAAAACTGCGCTTATATTTATATGTTTACATTGTTACATATACTTGGTTAAACGTTTTTTTATTTGCAATTTAACTTTTAGGTACCTATATAATATTAACAAATATTTTTAAAAACATATTTTAATATTCCTATATATTTATAGTTTAAAATACTTTTGCCCCTAAAAAGCATGTCTTCGGAGGATCAAAGAAAAAGTTTATTGAGGAAGATAAATAAACACATTTATTATATTATAAATATTGAAAATAAATTTATTATTATATTATTTTCAAAATTGACTTTTTTGCACTAAACATTTTAATTGAAGATTTTTTTTTTTTAATTTCAGAAAATATACTTAAATATTACAGGGTTTTTGAAATATATATCCCGGACAATGAATCATCCAAGACCCGGGCAACGTTTGCGGGCCCCAGTAGGCCGAACGTTTACGTGATGAAAGAGTTTAGAAAGGGACTTCCTGCCCCCAAAATAACTAACAAGAAGGACGATACCTAACATTAGTTTGTTTTTAGTATAAGTAGTGCAAATTATTTATTAATGTTTCTGATATCGAGATGAATTTTGTGAGCTTATATGTTATTATTGATAAAGCTACAAAATAAAGTTTTAATTAGTGAGAAGTTGAAATGTATTTTTTTACTCCCAGATCGATACTTTGCTATTTCCTTTACGCTATTGACTGGATAAATGGGCTATTTCAGTTAGCTAAATGGATTTAATTTCACATCCATTCTTGGTAATAAGATTTCGATTGCACGACAAATAAAAAAATAATTATTTTTATTCGGTTGCCTGACACGTGTTTCGACCTTTTTAGGTCATTTTCGTACCAGAAGATAATAAATTCTACATGCCGTTATAATGGTATTTATGTATATCTTAAGTGATAATATTATATAACATTGTAACAATACGTAGAATTTAGTATCTTTCTTGTGCCCACTCATTCGACCTGAAAAGTGTCGAAACACGTCGTGTCAGACAACTGGATAAAAATTGAAGAACAACCCAACTAGCAGTTTCAGGACTTATGAATAAATATGAAGTAAATCTCTCTCGTCAGGGTTGGTGCAAATGTGGGTAATACAGTTACTTAAGATGTCAAGTTAGTATTTATCGGCTAAACTGCGTCGTGTAGATGTCACTGAGTTTCTTTCGGATTAAGGTCGCAATACGTCATTTCAACGTAATAATTTGACCTTAATAGCCGAGGTAGTATCTGTGATGCTTAAAGTAGTCACACAGACGTCGCACTATGACTCGTTTCTGAAGATCCTTGAGCGACTACATTAATTTATCGTCGGCCAGGCGTAAAAATATTACTAAGAGTATAGGTACAGAAAGTAATTTTCTTGAGTTAAAGTAATAATGAGTTGAAAGTTTGGCACTTTCATTACCTGTGCACGTTTTAAGTATACCTATTTTAACTAAATCGGTCTATACGTCATTTGTGTTCTACTAATTCTTCCCTAAGCGTGCTTTAAACCCTTTTAGGTAACTACGTGACTCCGCGATATTTTGACGAGAGCCAATTTTAAGGTTTCGTTTTCACAAGATAATTTCGGAAAACATAAAATCAAATACTGGAAACTGCCCTATTTGATCTATAATAATCTACTTTACGTATTCTGAGTGTTTATATGCTAATTTAATTTATGTACGTTTTTTCCTTTATCCAAGATATTTTTTTGTATTTCTATTATTATGTCTTTTTTTGATCAATTGAGGGGCGCTTAGTTTTTAAGGCTCTATATTGCCAAATTTTAACAATAAAGTGCCTTGCGTTTCAATTTTAAGCGACCCAAAAAATTCTAACATTAGTTTATTCTAGTAAGAGTAAGCTCTTATAGCAGCCATTACTTATATTTTATGAAAATACCCACAAAATATCAGTTGGTCATATTTGTTAGTAATCTAGTTTGTTTGCCCGTGCAGAAGTCAAATAAAGATATTTTTAAAACTTCCCGGCATTTTAGGTGCAGGATAAGTTACTTATAATGAGCACAAGTCATATACTGACGTTCTTACAACCCTTATTTTGTTCACCAAATTGTTGCAAATTCTAGTTTTCTCGACGTCAGATCGACGTAAGTTTCCAACGTCAGGTTGAAAAATATAACGTTGGCACGACGTAAAAATGCTAGTTGGGAAAGTAATTAATTTTTAATTTTTCGTCCAATTACTACCTATATGGACAGGATATTTCATTCATCATCAATAGTGTCAGCGGGAGTAACCCTACAATGTGAGGGAGTATGTGACCATACGTCAATTTATCGTATTTACAGATGCAGGGAAGTATATGTGTCTTGGATTAAACAAATAATACAGCAGACACAGGATTTTAAATGATAAAACAAGACTGCAGTAAAGTGTGTTCCACCCTAAATATGAATTAAATAGGATTCCTAATGATAATGCAATTTTAATTAGAAATATACATTTTAGTCACTTGCCTAGTCATTGCAAGGATGCGTTAGTTGACGAACAAGTTTTTTAAAAAAAATCGTCTCGAATTATTTTGATGCAAATGCGAATAACTTGTTTTGACAAAAAGAAAGAAATCGTTTTTATGATTAAATAGTGGATCTATAACTTTAGTTGTTAAACGGTCTGGTCCTATATATCTCATCTAAAATAAGTTTTGCGCGAAGAATAATTTAAGATTTAATTTCGCATTTTCTGGTTCTTCTTTGATTGCATTTTTAGCGTGAATGACATAGCGACGTAAGTAACATAATACTACAATAATTATTGTTTTTAATAATTTTCTGGTGTGGCTATAAATACTAAGCCAAAATCGACGATTTTCTCTTCCTCTCTATTTTGTGACGTAGATTACGAATTCGATGGCAATTAAGAAAGCCACTTTTTACCGTCCGGTGTCACACTGAATTTCTTCGAAACTAAACATACGATTTGCTTTAATTTGAATACATCGCAGGACTTATCCCTATTTGACTATGTTTTTATCCTTATTTGACTATGTTGCATGTAGGGGATTTTTAGATACACCTTATTTCATTTCCAAAATATATCATAATTTATTTGTGTTATACTAACTTAGTCTATTTTAGAAAGGTGTAGAGTAATAAAAACTCATTTTGCAAAGGGACTACAGAGTAACCCAACGAATATTTAAGACACTTTCATAATTTGACATTGATTTCAGTGCAAAATTATTTCTTTTCATCAAGTGCAGGTATAGTGCCACCCGGGTTTGGGTCAATTTATGGGTTTTGCCTATTGTTATCCATTCGCAAACACTGAAAATAGTGAGACAAAGTATGTACAGTATAAGGTATACTTATTTTTTATTAAACATTATAAAAAAAAATACATTATACAGAAATTCAATAATAAAAAATCATAATATTCTTCGTCATTTGAGGAACTGTCATCTCCTCTTGACGTTATAATTAACGGGTCGACGGTCCGATATCGATCAGGTGGTCAAGATCTCACATTTTCTCCTCTTCTTTAATGACATGGTGGACTGCTTTTAGACAGTTCTCTGGTGTCACTTCTTTAATGGCTTGATCAAACAGTAGCTTAACGTCTTTCATTTTGAATGTCGTGTTGTGTCTTGCTACATAAATCCTTTCACTTGCGCCCATATAAGTTCTATAGGAGTTAGTTCGCAAAGCTATGGCGGTGTACGCAGCATGTATAGTTACATTATGTTTTTCAGCTATATCTTCCACGGCATATTTCATAAAACGATGTTTTTATAAATTTGCTATAGCTAATATAGTTAAGTATTTCTTTATCAAATTATCTTCTTTTTTTTTCTTTGGTTACGTATAGTTATCATAAATAATTTAGTGCACACAATTTACCTGCGCCTATGGCCAACACCGAAATTTAGCCAAACTGGCTGGGGGGGGGGGGGGGGGACTGGATTCTCCATTTTATTACTCTACACCTTTCTAAAATAGACTATATAGAATAACTTTGCCGAAGAAAGCCCTATACATTTAAAATCTATTACTGGACAGACAACGTTTTTGTCCCTTTTTCTCAGTGGTGTAGCGCGGATTTCTACCACCCTGTGGAAACACTAAATTTAAAGCTCCTCTATTTTCGCAATTAAGCAAAAAAATTGTGATAAGAAGGAAAACATAGGAAATCCCATGCAAGTTTTAGACTGGCCAAATATGTGCTCCCCTGTTGACTTTAGAGTGGGGTTATAGGGAGACTTTTTAGGGTCTCTGTGTGGTTAGTGCACATGCGGAATTTGAACAATTTTGGACAATCCGATCCTAAGTTATTTGAATAGGATTGCGGTTGGTTTTTCATTGGAATTCAACAGGTGATCGATGCTGTGAACACCAGCATTGATTGGACTTGTCAACTTGTGGTTTGTCATTGTCAAATGTAATTTGAAAGTTAGTATTAGATTTATTTTTACTATAGTCCGTACAATAACTGGCTGGATGCACGTCACAATTAGAAAAAATATACATAATCATAACAGAAACCCAAACAAAAATTAAGGTAGGTCTGTTATTAATTAATGGGTCCCGTCAATTGACATAAAATTCGTTTTGACAACCTTTGCCTTTCGAAGAACTTTAATTTTACTGGTTAAAAGTTATTTAAAAAAGCGCGAAAAATGGTTAGTTATTGGGTTATTGCGGAACCAATTTTGAAAATATGTCGCATTATTAAGCAAAAAAATAATTGCTCTTTTTGAAGCCCTCTAAATCATGATAGAATTGAAACATAAACGATTTTAATCAACGACATATGACTCGAATCAAAAATTACGTCAAAAAGGTTTGATGTGAATCCAGCTAGTAATTGTACGAACTTTACAGTAATAATTTTTTATTTAGGTAATTATTATGAGTTATACAATAGAAGAAAAAGTTACTATATGATAAATGATACTATGCGGGTAGTATTAAATTTGTATCTGATATGTTTTTAGTTTATTTCCCTGATTTAAAATTTTTCGGTCTGTTTAATATTGTTACATATTTCGCCTTAAACTGGCATCATCAGACCTTATAAACAGTTAAAAATCTTAAAATTGTTTTTAAAACAAACACAAGTACATTATAACAGCAACAAAACCATACTATGAGTATGGTTTTTGTTGCTGTTATAATGTACATTGTACAATGTGCAAACAATTTTAAGATTTTTAACTGTTTATAAGGTCTCATGATCCAGTTTAAGGCGAAACATGTAACAATAATAAACAGACCGAAAAATTTTGATGCCAATACTTTGTGTCTTTTTTTTCTTACAAAATATCAAATATCAGATATCGCTTTGAGTAAAAATGGACGAATTCTTCGAAGACTCATTCCTGCCAAGTCGGCAATACAAAAAGTTATTACTAAGTTTGAGGCGAAAGGCACTGTAATAAACAACTGGAAATAATGTACAGCACGGAATCATGAGAGAGAACAATGATAGATATCTTAATATTTTACTTCACGTCGAAGAAAATAAAAATATCAGCACTAGAACTCTCGGGCAAGGAGGGTTGACCTGTTGCCAGTATACTGCAGCCGAATGGCTTATTGTCTCCCTTTTGCTTAACGTCGGGGTACTTACAGTTTTTCACGTGGGATCCGAATCACGATATGCACCGGTTTATCCGCCAGTCCCTTAGGACTATCCGCCCTCAATGAGTCCTATTCGGGAGTCAACCAGTGTCATACTGCATTCTTACCTCTAAAATATTGGGTATACTACACCCGTCTCGGGGATCGAACCCGGGTCACTTGCGGCGGAATGCGACAGTTCTACCACTGACCTACCATACCGTGATCGGACATGAGGTAGAAAAACATCACACATCTTGATAATTTTAATACTATTTATTAGGTTTAAGTAAAATAAATTAATTGAAAATAATGTTCGTTCTATTTAAAAATATTATTAGTTAAATCCAGTGAAAAATGTACCTGTTAAAGATTTTTTAAAAGCCAACCGTTTGCAAATTACATTTGACAATGACAAATTACAGGTTGACAAGTCTAATCAATGCTGGTGTCCGCAGCATCACCTGTTGAATTCCAATGAAAATCCAACCTCAATCCTACTCAAATAAGTTAAGATCTGGTTGCCCTAAATTGTTCAAACTCCGCATGTGCACTCAACACACAGAGACCACAAAAAGTCTCGTTTCGAACCACAATGCACCACCGCCTATGTAGATAATATAATCATAGAGAGCTGGTAATTTTCTTCGCCGCATACTTTCATCTCTTAAGCAGTTGATTATCAGCCGAGAAAATGTTTACCCCCATCATTAATTTTTACGTGGTCTATATCGTTAACCGATAACTCTTGTGAATGATGCTTCTAAAATTTATTTTTATATTTTTTTTCGTTAGATTTATTCATTATTTAACATTAATATGTTAATAAACCCGGTGACTGTATCCTTATTGATCATAATAAGTATAGTTCAAGGAGAGCTAAAATCTCCATGTCCAAGTGTTTTTAAATACCAACCCATCAGAGATGCAGATTACAACAGATGGTACGGGGATATTACATTACACGCTGACGAAAAATCGGAAGAGTTATGGTTGAAGATTACTTTGGATAAACCAACTATAGCGTTAGGGGTAAGTTGTAGCAGTCTTAAAATATTACGAACGTAAAAAAGGGAAGACTTATGGCCTAGAGCAGCAATTTTGTCCAGTCTGTCTAACCGCAGGATAACTTACGTCTGTATACTTATTTTAAGAAAAATAATATTAAAACAAAGTTATTAAGATATTTTCTAAGTATTATCGCCTTTTAGGATTAGCATTCAATTATGAAACTCCCTGTATATTATTCTTGAATAAAAACATATTTTAAGTTATAATAAAACATATTGTTAAGAGAACACGAGAGCAGAGAAAATACTACAAGAAAGTTTTTAAAATATGATAATTCTTACAATCTAAATTAGTATTTCAGAATGGGAGCATAATAATCCCATAGTTGAACAAAGAAATCCTATTAAGTATTTACGGGTCGCGGTACTTTGAAGAATTTCATGCTTTCTTTCAAAAGTATCGGCGTGTACTTAGCTGGGCGTAAAACTTGTCACGCCTAAATAAGGATATTGACGGATCGTGCTTCGCTTGTGTCCGCGGATCCACATATTATATACCACATGTAATAAATCAAAAACACCTTTTATCGGCGCGCTTCGTGAGTACACTGTCAAAGTCAAACTTCTGGTTAGTTAATTTTGGTTAAAAATCTTTGTGCAACCCAACAATACTGTAATATCAATTTTTAGCACAGACCAAACCATGGTAGAACGCTTCCCTTACTCGTTCCAACATTTTTGGCGTGATTAAATAGATCTCTGCCCGAATCCGTGAATTCAACTATTCTAGATTTCGAGGTCTGGTGTGACATTTGTTTTAAATTATCTCATAAATAAAAATCTAAGGGTGTAATATTCGGCGATTTGGGCGGCCACTCTATAAATCCTCGCAGTCCTATCCACGTATTTGAAAATGTAAAATTTAAGAATTCTCTTACATTTCTTGCAACGTTTTTAATACCAGAATTTAAAAAAATAATATTCCCTAATTATGGAAATCTACACCAAAAGATATTTTTCCAGCAGGATGCAGCCCCATCTTTACTTTGGACGAAAGGTAAGAGAATTCTTAAAGATTGTGTATTATGTCCAAATAAGTGGATATGACTGCGAGGATTTATAGAGTGGCCGCCCAAATCTCCGGATATTACACCCATAGATTTTTATTTATGAGGGGATTTAAAAAGAAGGGTATATCACCAGACCTAGAAATTTTGAAGAGTTGAAGGCAAGGATTCGAGAAGAGATACGATTAGCACGTCAACAGGTTTAGAAAGAATAAGGGAAGAGTTCTCACATCGCATCGGTTTAGTCTGTGCTTATATACAGATTCATGGGGCACATTTTTAACAATTGCTATGTTAAAAAAGTGACATTAGTACAGTTTTAATGTTATTGTTAATGTAATTGTTCGGGGAGTATTTAAATTAGTTTTTATTAAATTTCTGACACGTGGTTGGACAGATTAAAAAAAAATATATGGACAAATTCTTTTTTCGATACGCTTTCCAAAAAGGTACCAATCAGCGCCATTAAAACCTAATTACACACACACCAGGTTTTCATTGGCTCATATACTTTTCTAAGAATTTTTTTTCTGCTTGAAAATAACTTTCCCAACCCAAATACATAGATACTACCTTTCTATTGGTGAAAAAAAAATTCAATAATCTGCTTAGTTTTATTTTTGTAATTCGGGCCAAGAAGAACCGCAATTTAACATGACAAATTTTAGCTCGATCGCGATACACTTAAAAACATCATTAGGGAATTATTGAAAAGATAATTTTTACGTCAACACTAATAAGGGAATGCCCTATTTTAATAAGGTCTTAACCTTATTTCTCTAAAAAATAAATACTTATTGGAACGCTTTCCTTTTTACGACAACGTTATTTTTAACCTAAAAAGTCTATTTTTATTTTTGTGCTGTGAATTAGGCAATCCAACGATGTGTCAGAATGGCGGCTGGATGGCAAATACTGCTTTGTAATTGGTACACGTGATCCTAAAAATAATATTGCTGATGGCATTTAACGGGTGACTTAATGCTTTTTGCCATCCAACCTCCATACTGAGTCACGTGGTTTGGATTCCCTAATTCTGTTTGGCACCTTTGTTAAGTGATTGTATTTAAAAAATTAACCGACACAAAACATAAAGTTCACCAATTTTAAGGTTATAATGCAATCATCTGTTTTTTGAGGTTTGGTTTGCTGCATAAGGGAAATAAGGAAACGTTATTTAACTTACGGTAACTAGTCTTAAATAGGGGAAGGCAGTATTTTATTATGGTTCCCATATTAATTTTTTTTTAGTGCGCATGCTTAGCTGTCATTTTAAGAACGACCATAATAAGGCCTTTACTTTATAGCGTTTCCAATAATTCCCTATTATCTCTTTTTTGTTTTAGAATTATATTGCAGAAGCTATTCTAGAAGACGATAACGTAACATATTCGATAAGAAAGCCATCCTATCCCTTAGTCCCTGGTATTGCGGCGAAAGTATCAATTTTCGCTGTACATTTCGACCCCAATCCGCCTATGGTAAAAAAAATATTACTAAATGGTGAGAAATGATTTAATAACAGTACTTACTTAATTACATTTAAAAGAAACCGCACCAACGAAGCCAAATTTGAGAAAGAAGATAAACAATCTTGTTAATTGGTCGAAGCAAGAAACGTCAAAAACAAGTGGAATCACCATCGTGTCTGGATAGAACCTTGAGTCAAGAAGCGGGACATTTAAATGCCTACAGTTTTGTAATTTTTGTTGGCATTATTTTAAAGTAATATTTAAGCGAAAAAACTATTCAAAATCCCACTAGTTTGTTTTACCCAGTAATAAAAACCAAGCCTTCTAAATTATTTATCATTTTCTGTAAACAAAATACAATTCCAAAAATGCAGCTTGCTACTATTTTATTAAAAAATTAGACGTATGTACATATATCACAGTTATCATTGGAGTCTCTCGTAAAATTCTTATAGAGTTCCCTGGTTACTGGGTTTTCATTCATTCATCCAAAAAGGTACGTAAAGCTTTCTTAGCAATGTTCGTATTTCCAATAAAGATTTATTGTACTCACTGTACAAACTTCTTATTGGCAAGCTGAAGAGCAATGACCAAATCATGTCTTCAAAATGCATTCGTTCAAAAAAAAAAACAGCTAATCTCAAACAAAAATACACACTGCAAAAACAGTTCTAAAGTGGGTTAAAATGATTTCAGTCGTATTCAGTAATCGGCAAAGGGCTAAAGACATTATTTCACAAGTTTGGGATAAGAAAAATAATTAAAAGTGTTTGCAAATTTTGGCTAGTTTAGATAGTAGGTACTAATAATTTGATGATGTATTTAATTATAAAGATAAAATCTATTAAGTAAAGTTACCGAAGAGATGTTTGAATTTTACATACATTTAGCAAAATGGCGAAATTTTACATGAACAATTAGAAAATAAAAAATTAAATTAATAATTACTGTCAGCTATTTTCATCATAGATAGGGCGAGGTTGGTTGGAAGATTCCATTTGACTCCAGACAGGGAAGTTAGGTAGAATTATAAAATACACTGCTTGTGCCACTCAGATCATACTGCCGTCTCTTTCTGAAATCCACCGGTAATTAAAGTAAAAAGAGACAAATATGGTCAGAACGAGTTCGCTTGCCTTAGTTAACACGCTCTCACTAGCTTCGATCCCGCCCATAAGAAGTGTCACCATCAGGCTGAACCGTACATTGCTAACATTAACGTTAAAGTCGGCCTTTATCCTATTATTTCGATAATATAGAGAAGGTCTTTCTAAAAACATTCAAGACAAAATTGAAAGGCGTCCACATTATAAAAAACTGAACACCCTTTACGTAAGCTCGACCGACACCGCGGAAGTGGCTCAGTTGATGAGTTACCGGCATTCGACCGTGGCGGTCCGAGTTCGATCCTCGGAGAGGGTATACGCTTAATAAATAAAGTATGCCCGGAACCTTAGTGGATAAAAGAATGCAGTATGCTACTAGTGATTCCTAATTTTGGGACCGAGAAGGGCGTCATGGACCTCTGGGGGAGTAAAAAGAATAACTAGTATACACGTGGTTCGGAGTCCACGCTTAGCTGTAGGTCCCGTTTAGCTGACCTAGCCAGGCCCGCGCCGTACATAAGGGCAAAGTCGTGTGGTGCACGACGGCGCCGAGGCGCCGAAAAGCCTTAAAACTCAAAAGTAAAAAAAAGATAAAGCAACAAACAACATTGTCAAAACAAAAATTATAATGATAAAAAAAAACAGTAAGGAATTGCTAGCTATTACATTGTTTTTTATTTGTTTATTATTCTATTTTTTCTCTTTGAGACGAGGGAACCGAATTTCTCGAAAATAATATATTTTCCAAATGAGAGTACGCAATAATAGCATTTATTCGATCGAATACGTAGCATGATAACATGAATTGTGTAAACTCAAACAAATCTGATTTTATTCATGTTTGAGCTTGAAATTTGGCTTGCAACGAGCCAACGAGCGGACAAGCGTTTTTTTCCTGTCTGAGCTTGCAATGTACGAAACTTTATATATTAAGCGCTGCATCGGTCGCGATTTCATTTGTTGCCAGATGCTCGATCGATAATTAACTTAGCGAAGTGAAAAGGTGCATGGGGTAAAAGATATATGTTTTTGAAACTTTAGTTTTTTGTAGTAGTAGCACGAAAAGCTCAATTCCCTTAGCTAAAATATTAATAACAATACCTAATACCTCGATATTAACCTTAAAAAGGTGACATGTTGCATTATTAAAATAATATATTGTTTTGTTTTTATTTGTCGATCAGTTTCGTCCTGTGATATATTAACGAGTATTTTTTATGTTTTAAATATTTTTTTTATTTCTTGTGCTTTTGCATCATATATTACATTTGAAACTAAAATACAAAAATTTTGAGTTGTAATACTGTTAGAATATATTTCTGTTTTCTATAAGTTTATAATTATGTTATGTATCTCAATGAGAAAATACTTGTATGGCTTGTACTTGTAAAATATAAAAATAAATTTATGAATATACTTTTTAAAATTATTGTTCAATTCAATAGTGGATAATAATACCTAACTTAACCCGTATCTGTACTCACATATGAACGTTGAACGAATTTGGGGCGTTATTTTAAATTTGCACAAGGGCGCCAAAAGTGCTAGGCGCGGGCCTGGACCTAGCTCACCAGCTGACATTACCCAGATGATATGATATAATGGGTCTCAGAGGCCTAAGTATACTGGCTCTTCCGCCAACCCCAGCAATAAAAAAAAATGCTCCACCGACAATTTTTTTTGTAGGTGAAGAAATCTGTCCAATGACTAGGCTAGGTTCATTTCATATATACACAAGTAAACCCAGACTCCCACCGAGAGAAATCTCTACACCGTCGCCATATGTTATTGATGTTCGCAGTAAAGGACCCGAAAAAAGCCATAGTACCAGAACTAGAACGAATGAAGAAAGCAGTTCTACTGTGGATCATCATGATATTACTGTTGCAGAAAAAAATAGGTAATTTTTTGTCTTTTTCCCAAAATTTACATGAGCTCCTAGGACGAGAAATTCGGAAATAATATTCTTTAATCTTAAAGAAGCACGTATGCAAAACTTTAACTAAATGTTTACTGACTTTGCAGCCGTGTGTCATTGTCTAAGTAAAAATACACGATTGAATATTAAAAATAAAAATTCATATTATCTTATAGGAAACAACGCATTTTTTTTCCACATGAATTTTCCCCATTTTTGTCTATCTAAGGCTAAAGTACCACTTTTAGGACTGAAGACAGTTCCGCAGCTGTGTCGCCCTCGACAAACGACGACCAATTTTACAGTGGCGATTTTCACGTTGTTTCATCGGAAAAATCTACCTCCAGACCTCTCACGGTGGTGAGACAATCGGTACAATGTGGAACAGTCGTGCAGAAGTCCACTCCATTGATTAACCATGGACAGGAAACTACACCGGGTGAGTTGGAATATAGTTATTTGTAGGGTAAAAAACAAAAATCTGTTTTTATAACTCTTAATTAGAAATATTATAAAATATTATGATAAAAAGAATTTCTGCGGCCAAATTACAACGTTTAAGTAATCTACAGTCTATAAGGTCTCCTCCTACGCACTAGACAGCTTGGGTTCGGCAGCCATCAGTGGCTGCATGCATGTGCGCTCGCATCCTTTCTAGTGGCTGCTGCAGCCACCACTCCTTGCCTGACTGCCTGTGCGTAGCAGGCCTTAGTGAATTATTCTTAGGTTAGTTAAAATTAATTTATTTACTATATCTAGCTTTTTCTTAGAATACAATTTCCTTTTTTTTTGCTATCCTTTATAAAAAATACTCTTATATTGCTCAAAAATAAATTTACGAATTCATATATTTTCCTTATATATTACCAACTTACCTGATGTCCGGCCCATTTGGCTCTGGCCCACCGGTATCCGTCCCAGTGTCCCGCCTGAGCCCCTATACGCCCCTGTACATGAGACGAAAACATTATGTGAACAGGGTATAAGCGAAATGTCGGAGGATCATTGATTTACGACAGACGCACGACTATATAAGCCCAAAGCTTAAGAGGATCCGAACAGTATTTCTAAAATCTTTTCCAAAGTTACCGGCTCGAAGCACGACGTTATGAAAAAATATACCGAATTATCTTCCTCGTCGTACCAGTTATCGTCCTTCACTCCTTTGATGCATTCAGGTATTGAACGGCGATCTTTCTCTTCAATTCAAGAGCGGCAGTACATAAGCTAATACATTACGCAAAGCATTTTCAGTGTGAGTTACGGATCTGACGATGGATTTTTAAAATTTGGAATGTTTTTTTTTTTATCTCCATTCAAAATTATTTTTTAATATTCTCAGAAATCTTGTAGCATTAACCACGATGTAATAAAAAAAATTTTAATTTTAAATTAAAGTTTTTTGATTTCTGTCTTTACTGATTTGATGCATTCAGGTATTGAACAATGACATAATGTCAAAAATGTAACTATTTAATATGTCAGGAATGTACCTAACTATTTTAATATACAAAAACTAAGAACTTTATAAAAAAACATGTTCTTACAATAGCAGCAAAATTTTCCTATTTGCTCCGGTAAACTGAATTTTAATCAGCATGCACAAAGGTACCAAGGATGTTGTGAACCAATAATTTTTTTTGAGTTTTCGTCTGAAACCAAGTCTATATTGATTTACATTGTAATTATTAATATTATTAATAGTGCCACTTATGATGACTTTTGACAGTCAAAATAAAAATAAACAATACATCTAAAAAAACGTTTAATAATATTAAAAACTATAATCAATAATGCTTGGTATGTATCTCCCTACTTTACTTATTGCCACTCGCCAAACAAATACGCGGAAACGACGGACAGCCGCAAAAAACCGTCTGCTGTCGGGGTTACGCGGAAACCAAAGCGACGTAGGTGCGGATGGTGAATTGCTTAGGTAGAAGTAGTCGTTGGTGCGTGCATTCTTATAACTAGAGTTAAATAACTATTTTGTGACAATGGGTTCTAGTAAGCGAAGAGTGAAAAATAATACGAAAAAAAATAGAAAATTGGCCCAAAAAAGTTTTGTAAAATTGTTTTATATATTTTTTATAAATAATTATTATTACGTTTATAGCTTTGTAAAAAGATAAAATCTATTACTTTTTTCAAAAAATTATTTTGGAAACTCTGTGTAGGTTTTAATTTATGCAGTTGTTAAAAATGTTCAACAACAGTGTCGTATACAAGGCCGAAGGTGTTATATTATCAGTGTTGTATTTAAGGGGTAGTCCAGGGGGTCTGAACCCACCTCTCCGAAAAACTTTTTTCAATCTGTATACGTGTTTTTGTTTTCCTTTAAACAATAAAAGCTCAAAAATATTTTACTCAATTTTTTCGTTGTTGTTAATGTTTTCCTATTTTAAAAATAAACAGCCAGGAGCTAGCTAGGAAAAATCAAAAGGAAAGTAAAAAAAATAATTTAAACAACCAAATTTAATCCTAACATGGGTTAATTAGAGAGGTAAGGGTAATAATAATTTAATCAAAAAAACTAGATAGTAGTGCTTGATGAATTTTTGACAAACTTTAAGCGTGTCCCCGAAAATTGTACTAGTTTTGTCCAGTTTGGAGTTTATTAAAAACAAGGACCTACCTGAACTAATTTATTGTATAATGTATTATTAGAGACATACAGAAACACTAAGGCCGTAAGCTCCAACAGTTATATACTTTATTTTATAGTATAAAATTCAAAAATTAAAACGTTTTCGTCTTAACTTAATTCGAGAATATATTCTACATAATAAGAAATCCAAAAATAAGATTTTGTATTACCATAGTAGGCCTATCAAAACGGAAACATTCAAGGGTCTTTTATATTTACCTACTATGTATTACAACCGAACGGAATGTCCTGCATTCATATTTATTTAAAATTAATCAATGCTAAATAATAAAATGAGAGGTAAAATTGAAAATAATGTTAAATTTTTATTTTAGAATTTATTCCGTAGTGGCAAATAAATTCAGCTTGCCTAATAAATGTTGACTCGGCTTCTAATATTGGGGAAAAAAGGTGAGACCTATATTTTTGAATTACTTACTAGGTAGTACTTTTGAAGTTTGAATGTTTCAAACAATCAATTCTTGCATATTTTCTAAGCCTCTGCCTAGGCCAGAAGTTTTTGTGTAAGTATATAGAGCCCTGTACAGGATTAATAATTTAGCTAATTGAAAAATATAATTTTAATTTTATTTTTAGGGATAACAGCACACAAAAAGAATTTATTAATTCAAATATCAACTTGACCCCAAAACGGAAACAAGATAGGTAATTTTTTTTTAAATAACAAAGAAGACACTGTAAATTTTACAGTTTTTTAAAATAAAGTATTACCGGACTACTAAACATCCATTAACATACATTTATAATTTATTCATAATCAAAGTTTTCAGTAAGTTTATGGGTCACTTGAATTGTGAGAAACCTATTTGTGTCAATTTCATTTATGTCCCATTCAAAGTTGCCCGGTTTGTTGATTGTTTAAATTCTTTATGTAGCCCAATATTATACTAAGTTTTTTTTAGGGAAAATACAGAATCTGACAATATTCGAGTAACTGGTCGAAGGATCGTTGATGTATTTTATTTTGTCGAACAGATTTTAAACTTTCCCCACCATGGACTTTTTTCTTGTACATCTAATCAAGTTTATGTAAAAAAAGAATATAAAACTGGCTTAATTTCAACATTTGTATTAACTTGCATAATATGCAAAGTCGATTATTCAGTAAAAACTGAAGATCCTAAAAAAACTTTTAATGTCAATGTATCTGCTGTAAATGGAAGTATTTCAGTTGGTATTGGATACACTCAGGTATCAGAGTTTTTAGGTTTATTAGATATACCATCTTTTTCAAAACGTAAGTATCAAGAATTTCACAACGAACTTGTTGAAGTATACAATGAAATGGCTTGGACATCTATGTTAGAGGCTGGAATAGAAGAATCTAACTTAGCAGTAGCAAATAAAGAGGTAGATAAAGCAGGGCATCCAATGATTACCGTTATAGCAGATGGAGCTTGGAGTAAAAGATCTTATAAAACTAATTACAGCGCAAAATCAGGGGTAGCTGCCATAATTGGATATCGTTCACAAAAGATTTTATTTGTTGGGATCAAAAATAAATATTGTTCTTCCTGTCAACTTTTTGGTGAAGGAACAGATCAAAAATTTCGATGGCCCATCCACTGCTATGGAGTCAAACACAATAGTTTATATTAACTTAGTCTGTACCTACTATTACAAAAATGCGAAATTAAAAAGATTCTTCGATCATAGATATCACACTAGAAATAACCAAAATAGGCATTTAGTTATACCTAATAATAAATAAAACTTAAATCTAAAATTTATTGATTACCTGGCCCCAAAATTTTATAACTCTACCCAAAAAAATTGAAGATGCATCTACATTAACATTATTTAATAAGCAGAGCAAAAGCTTTGTTTTAAACAATTATAAAAATCTAAATTTTTTTAGTATAATATTAGTATAGGAGGTAGATATATTTCTTTAGTACATAGTATAGTAATAACATTGTTTTTATGTGCATTAGAACATTTAACTAAATCTAAACCAAATTTCGGGCATATGCACATGAGTACTGTGTACTCATCTAGATGCTGTTAAAAATCCATTTTTTATTATGCTGTTAAATTTATAAGTAAAAATAAATTTATTTTGAATACATTTTAAACTTAAACTTTTAAACTGCTCATATAACGTTTATACAAGTCATTAAATCCAATTATACGATTCTTTTGGCAATAAATTATACTTTTATTAATATTATTACTATTATTTTTATTATTATTATTATTATTATTATTATTATTATTATTATTATTAATATTGTTATTATTATTAGAGATGCACCAAGTATTCGGCTTGCCGAATAGTCGGCCACTTTTGAGCAAATGCCGAATATTCGTTATTCGGCAAGTAGAGCTGATATATTCGGCCAAACATCATTTGCTTTGCAGACAAAATAAACTAAAGTAAGAAAAAAAAATATACTGATAAAGTTTGTTCAAATTGGTAGAGATGCACCAAGTATTCGGGCCACTTTTGAATAAAGGCCGAATATTCGTTATTCGGCCTTAAAAATAGGTACTCGTTATTGGGCTAATGGCCTAAACCACTTTTCGGCGCTTCTCTAATTATTTATATTATTATTGTTATTATTCATATTCATCATTGCTAAATATATATTTTTTCTAAATCTAATTTTCTGAACTTGGTTTCATTTTTTAACACCCTATAGAAAGTTAATCAAATATAATATATACACATAATACGTTTAAGATCTTTGCAATGGAAACAAACTGATTTTGTCATTATTTTCATATTCTACGCAAGCGAAGCCTAGGATATAATCTAGTAATGATTAGAAAGCAATATTTTAATGTTTAGGCGTACTACCCTAAGTACAACACGTGTAGCAAAAACCAAATGTCGATTTTCAACAGAGACAAATTATTTTCGTTTGATTTTAGAGACCAAAAACATTGCATTTTCTTGAAGTGAATCCTGACCATGTTTTTTAATGGATTTAAATTTTTTTTTTTTAGTTAGACTCTACAGGAATTGGGGAGTGTGCGAAAGTTATTTTCATTAAAAAATTATTTTTTTTTATATTTTTAACAATACAATGAAATTTGGTAAAAAAAAATTTGGTTTTCATTACCTTGTATCTTTTTCTTCGATTTTTTTTTCTGCACAAAAATAACTTTCGCACACCCACATAGGTACCACCTTTCCATTGGTGAAAAAAAAAATACAAAAAGTTGCTTAGTTTTTTTGTAATTCACTTCAAAAGAAACGGCAAATTTACATGGCGAATTTTTGCGCGGTCGGATAAACTTAACGGGTAATTTTGTTTCACCGCCATTTTCCTGAATATTGTTTTATTATTTCAGGCCAGTGGCCATGGCATGTAGCCCTCTACCGTTTGAAAGGAATCGAACTTATCTATACGTGTGGAGGGACCCTTATTTCCCAGCAGTTTATAGTCACAGCTGCACACTGTGTGACTATACCCCGTACTAATAGCAGAGTGGATAAGGACTATTTAATTGTTTATTTAGGTATGTCAATGAGGTCCATTTTAAACACGATATCACTAAAATTCAAAAATTAAATTTGTCTAAATCGCATAATATAAAGTTATATATAAATAATTATTTAAACATCTCCGAGATGTTTCCTTTGTTACGGTACAATATACATAACGGCTACGTTAATGAAACATTACATTTTATTGTTAACCTCGAGAATGTTACAAGAACATAACGTTACCTTTATATAGATGTGATAATTATAAGATCTGCTTTGAACATTGGCTCACACTTGACCATTTCTATAATTAATATTTTAGGAAAATACAGCCTTATCGAATTTAGCAACGATGTTCAAACCAGAGACGTAGAGCGAATCATCGTCCATCCAGAGTATAATTACTCTCTACTTTACAACGACATTGCTCTGTTAAAATTGAACTATGAAGCTGAACTGAACAATTTTGTACGTCCATGTTGCCTTTGGGATGACGAAAGTGACAATATGGATGAAGGGCTTCAAGGTACGTACGCACGCATGCACGTTGTACAGGGTGAGTCAAAACGATAGTATTTTCTCCTTTATCTTAAGAAATAGATAAAAATTCGAAATAGAAAAGTTGTACCTATTTAAAAATGATATTGAAATATACGGGGTGGGTCAAATAAACGTGGCGATTATAACTCGGGTTTTTTAAATGTGTAATAAACTAAAAAATAAATAAAATTAATTACACGGCTTGTAAACAGATAACGTCGCCTCCTAGAGGGTACTTCGGCGCGACCTATTTCTGAATCTGTGAATTGCAGATGGTTGCAAATGGTCCCTATACGAGATGTGTATCCTACCGTGTCTTGTTTTTAGTCTACATTTACGTCCGGTGGCTTTGTCTTCTGCATTGAATTGATTCCTACAGATGCATATGGTTTACTGGTGTTTTTATCACTTATTTCTTCAAAAAATAAATTTTAAAAACGCATATTCTCGCCGTTCTTGGAGTTGCTTACGGATTTTGGCTTTCTGATGAGTCCTAATAAGGACGAAAAAGCTGTCATTGTCTACGTTGCCGTTGCCACCATCCTTACCAACGATTCCGGGAGTTTAATGGCCAAAAAAAAAGTAATAAACAAAAAATCCATCAAAGGTAACATAAATAAAAGATCCTTCGGCATAATAGTTAACCAAATTTCAGAAAATAAAATATAATCAAAGCATACAAGATTTCACAAAATAAAAGGGTTTCCATTTAATTTTAAATTTGTATTTTTTATTAGATCGAACACTTTTTAAAATGTCTGGTCTTGCACTAATGAACTCGTGAAAGTCCTTGCAGTTCATTGTGAAATTAATAAAAGTTTGTACCTCTGCTTTTACATGCTGACTCTCCGGGAGAAATTATTTGAAACCCAGGCGGCAATCCTACCTGTGCCTCAGGGAACCCATTATTTTGGCATCCCTGTATACTTTAATGCAAAAGATACAGCAGTTACAACACCACTTTATCCGCATGTCGCTAATTTTTCTTCTATTTTAATATTACGAACACTAAACTTCTACTACTTTATTGTAATTTATTTAAGAAATGAAGTACGCCTGACACTCTCGAATTGACGAAGTCATGTTTAGGTTATATAGTATTTTACATAACAAGTGATAGGTAGGTACTTTGTAAACAACGAGATATTTAGCACGAGGCGTCAGCCGAGTGCGGAAATTCTCCGAGTTTTAGAATAATCAGTTTCACACTAGTAATGTACACTATTTTTCCTACGACCACAAAGAATTATTAAAAAAGCCTTTGATTTGAGAAAAAACTATTTCAACACTAGTGTTGAAATTAGCATACTTACTTAGGATTATGTTCCCTTAATATCTGCTTTCATAGTTCGTCAATTCCTTTATTTGTAGTTTAACTTTTTCATATTTCATATATCATAGGAAGAACTAATTCTGGATTGACTTCTAGTTTAACCAGAATAAAAAAATTTAAATTTAATCAAGGAAAGATGCATTAATCATAAATTTAAAAAATCCACCCAACAAGGAAGATTTCAATTCAAAATATGTAATTCTATAAATTGTTTAATGTTTTTATAAATAAAGTAAAATACTTCTGATGGGATTGTGTGACCTTGCGATCTGTAGGCTAGAGCTCTATTCTCACGCTATCGCTACCGATAAAGATTTGTTGTTTAATACATGACACTCTCTTCAGCGCGATTTATTTTTTCTGGTAATAGATTTTTCAGTAGGTATTATTAACATTTTTTATAATTTAAGATGGCGTATTTTTACAATCTAATTCTAAATCACTCGACAAATACATTTTACGATTACTGCTTTCTATTTTTAATAAATAGGGGTTGTCTGTCAAATTGACACCATATGTTTAAATTAAGTAGTGTGCCTTGATATTTCAACACTAGTGTTGAAATATTTCTTTTCAAAACGCGTATGATATACGGCGCTTTCTAGCCAAATTAACCGTTCTTCTCATTTTCATAGGTGGTCGTAGGATAAATAATATACCATATCGTTTATCGTTTCATTTTCTCCTAAAGTGCGTTTTTTAGGGACAGTGGTTGGTTGGGGCTATGATGAAAACAAACAACTCTCGAAGACTCTCATGCAAGCCCAAATGCCCATAGTGTCAACGAAGACATGTCTGTTGTCAAACAGAAACCTTTTCTCCCAGTTCATACATGAAAAAAACTTCTGTGCTGGATTTAAGAACGGTAAAAAATATGCGAATATTTTCAATATGTACCTATACAATTGTACAGTCACATGTACTGCACCTCACCTCCCGTCTTCTATAGCTCACTTATTAATTAAGTTAGGATTTTGATATTTTGCATACTTTATCTGTATCCTAGGGCGCATTTAAGGAAAATATTTTTGTTTATACAGGATGTTCCAAAAAAAGTGCGACGTCATAAGCATCTATTTTTTTAGGTTACATGCCATAAATATTCTTACTTATTTGGATGTCTCTTATAGTTGCCTTCATACCCCTAAAATTTGAATGAAGTCAATTCAGCATTATAGGCATAAAATAATAAAAACTAAGAAAAATCAGTTTTGCACCACTGGTATAAAAAAATTATAAAAAATGAAAATAATAGATACCTCGTTAATAAAATTTTACAAAGGTACTTAAAAATAAAGTCGAACAGTCTCGTTAACCAAATTTGATTAATACGAATTGTACAGGGTGTCCAAAGTTTAGTGTCAAACTTTAAAGCAATTTATTTTTCTTATTTCAAATTGGAACCTCTGTATATTATTATGTCATTAGATGCAGAATTAAAAATCAAACATTAATTTGTTCTAATTACAACCCTATCGCAATTTCTAATGTATCAAAACTTATTTGCAGAAAACTCATTTTATCAACTATTCCAACAGTCATTATTATGAATAAATATCAAAAGTGGCTTTGAAAAACAATTTATTGATGATTTTCTCTGATTATTTTCGTGAATATTCGTGGAATTTTAAAGTGCTGTTTTTACTGCAAAAAAAAAATATTTAGGATAGTTTAGGTGTCCTTGTAAACTACCGTTGCTGGTAATGGTAATATTTACCTTTTACGTGCTGTGTAATATATACCCTCATCTACCGACCCTGTTCACTATTTACATCATCGACAAAATAATGTGAAATGTGCAAATTCTGTATCCCACCTTAGTCCTCCATCTGGATCACAAACCTTGTACATACCATGTATTAGCGATATATTGCTTTTATATAATATTATGTGATGTATACCATCATTATACCGATAAATTTTAAAAGAACAATAACAAGCTCTTGTGATTAAATATAATCATTATTGAATAGCTACGCAGATATTAAGAACATATTATTTTCAGGTACATCGGTATGCAATGGAGATTCCGGAGGGGGCTTAGTAATTCAGAAATTCTCCCCCAAAGGGATGAACACCTTATGGCAACTGAAGGGTATAGTGTCATTGGGGGTGGCCCTTGAAGGGGGAGTGTGCAATCCAAATCAATATATTATTTTTACGGATGCAGGGCAATATGTGAACTGGATTAAAGAAATAATAGACAAGACATAGGACCTTAAATAATCAATATCACGCAATGTTATAACAATATTGCAGCAAAACTTCTTATGCAAAATATCGCGGAGATATATACCTATGACAAGCTTTATTTTCATTTTACCTATATCTATATTTAATTTATGTGATATTAAATGTTGCTTAAAATTTATGCCATATATTGTTCTTACTGGATCCCCAGAACCAGATGCTTTTGTCCACGTTATAACTCTGCACCTGCAGTGAGACTATATACAAGATCTAATATAATAATAACTATATGAAAAAATATCAAAGGCGTAAAGCGAGAGCAAGTAACCCATACCTAAATTATTAAAGGAAAAACACAGGTTTAAAGAAAATAATGCAATAATCCTTTATTAGCAACAAAAAGTTTAAAAATTTGTAGTTGGCTGTCTTTTTTTGTCTTTCTGAATATCGTTTCCATGGTACCATGGTTTGTCAAGAAGATTTTTGTCAACAAATGTACAGATTTATTAATTGCTGGACTTCAAGCGTTTCTTAAGTAAATTGTTGTTTTTTTCTAAAGTAAGTTGTTGGTTGTTTTGTGTTTTGAAGCTGTTCCGTAAACGGTAACGTAAAAGTGTATTAATTTAAATTAAATATGAGACCAGAAGAAGTGGCACAAGCCGTCGCTTTACAGGATGATGGTCGTCCGATTCTGTATATCGCAGAAAGGCTTTGCCATCCACGCATTACCATATCCGATGCGATCCAAAGATTTAAAAAAACTGGTTCTTACTCGAGAAGACCCGGGCAGGGAAGACCAAGAGTCACAAATGCAGTTGAAGATCGATTTCTTCGTCTTCAGGCTCGTCGAGAGCGAACAGCCTCTGCTCCGGTTTTAGCTGTAAGATTGGCAGATGTTCATGGTACCTTGGTGTCCTCTGACACTGTACTTAGAAGGCTAAGACAACAGAATCTAACATCTCATGTACCTGCCACAGGACCTCTATTAGACGCAGGTCATCGAAGGCAGCGCCTTGAATTTGCTCGAGCTCATGCAGATTGGAACATGAACAACTGGCAAAACGTTCTATTTACAGACGAGTCTCGTTTTACGCGATATTCACCTGACGGACGTCAAAGAGTGTGGAGGAGGCCTGGAGAACGATACTCTCAATGTTGTTTCTCTTCTAGAGTGCAATTTGGTGGCGGAGGAGTGATGGTATGAGGCGGCATATCTTTGGAGGCCCGTACAGACCTCATTACACTTCAGGGGGGTATTAACACTGATAAATACATCAGACAGTGCTTAGAAGAACATGTGATACCATATTCGCATTTTATAGGAGAACATTTTAAATTAATGCAAGATAATGCTTCACCACACAGAGCACGAATAACGAGGCAGTATTTGAACGATGTTGGCGTTCAGGTATTTGACTGGCCCTCAAGAAGTCCGGATCTGAACCCTATTGAGCACATGTGGGATACACTGGAAAGGAGAGTTAGGCAAAACGACAGCGAGTTTCAAACTTTGGAGGCGCTAGCACAGGCACTGACAAACGAGTGGCAGCAGATACCCAAGACGCAGTTGCTATTTTAATTCAATCTATGCCTGAAAGGATGAGAGCTGTTATTCAGGCTCGTGGAGGAAATACTCGATTTTAATCTTACCACTATTGCCCATGTTCATTTTTAAATTTTTTGTTGCTAATAAAGGATTATTGCATTATTTCCTTTAAACCTGTGTTTTTCCTTTAATAATTTAGATATCGGTATAAATCAAAAAACAAGTTGTTCAGAAAAGATGGGATTTAAAAATGCCGTACAAAAAAACATCAATCAGTTCTTCAATTTTTCCACAGGGTGTTTAGAAATTAAGCGTAAAATGCAATTTTTTTGGCTACTCTGTATGTGCACATATCCATTTTCACTGTTCGTAAAAGCGATATCAGAACATGATAAAGACGACTGCATCTGCAACGTGTCAAAAAATTATCGAATTTAATCAAAACACTTAAAAGTTATTTAAGATTGAATTGGAGCGAATTTTTTCCATCCGGTTAATTTTGCGGTGCAGTGTATAACTTAACAATATATAAATCTAAAATAAGAAAAGTAATGTAAAAGATTTTTTTTTAAACAATGTTTCCGAATGTTGTTGTAGTATATAACATGTTTGATGGGAATCATCATCATCGTGGTTAAAGGCACATTGGCGATATAAGTAAGTCTTCCACACTTAAAATCAATCGGAGTGGATGAAGCGAGGGGCTACTACACATGGCCAATTTTCCTGGCGTGCCATTTTATCACAATATGCAGTATACCTATTCAATAAAAAACACTTGTACAAATGTATGTATGTATGTACAAAATGGGTACCTAGGTATTTTTTATTTTGTTATTCACATCACCATTCTACCTCATCATTTTACTTGTTTTTATATCTAGCGAATTCTCAGAGTGTATACGTAATTTTTTACCTCTGGACATCCATCATAAAAAATATCAAGAAACAAATTTATGTTGCTACGCCACTGAGTTTAGGGATAGTAACTATTTATTCTATGAACCATCGAACCCCTCGCCCATAGTAATGTAGTCGCGAGGCGGAGCCATTTTTAAATATGAACGTATTTGTCCATCTATAATGCAAGAGTAATACAACTTAAAACTTAAACTGACCAATTAGAGGTGCTTTACGTCAGGCCTGACGGAGGAGTTTATTTGGCGCGTTATTTAAATTTATTTTGCGGATGTAGCGTTCTCTATTCAGGTGACGGAAAAGGTAAATTATTTCTTAAAGAAAGATGGCTAGCAAAAAATGATAAATAGAAGAGTTTCAGAGGTTTCAAAAATAATTTGCAAATGTTTGTAAACGTTCGTTAACATATTTTTGTTTTACTTTAAGAAATAATCGACCGTGTCCATACATAAAAGCGAGAATTGTTAAAAAGGGCTAATTTTGGCTTAAGGATAATTAATTAAACAAATAAAACTAATAAATATCAAGAAAAGTTTATTTCTAATGTTCTTTTATTTCGTGTGCCAATGCTAGTTCGGTGTTGTTTTTTATTTTACGTAAAGCCGCAGTTCGTTGAGTTGGAATATGTTTCCTCTGTGATCAGCTGCTGTAAAAATAGCTAAATAAAAACATTTAAAATATTTTTTAGCATTAGCACGTACTTTTAGAATTTTGGTAATATAGCAATATTTGAATTTGAATGTTTTTATAATGTCGGCATCCTATATTGTAAGTTCTAGAGAAAAAAATATTAACAACCTTACAAGAATGGTAAACTAAAATAATTATAGGTATTTATGATACATGGAAATTACTCACCAAGACCAAATGTAGCCATTGCCGAAGAAAATGCTGCCGGTGTTTTAATTTTTTCAATTCTTGTCATGATTGTTTCCATACTAGTGGCTATTTCTACTGGTGATTTTCCATTGTCAAAATCCAATTAAAAAATGACTAATTTCGGCCCTACACAACAATTTTAGAATGCGGTTAGAGAAGCAACTAACTCTGCGATTTCAAACAAGAGCCCGCCCACGCGCCTGACGTAAAGCACCTCTAATTGGCCGGTTTAAGTTCCATAACATAACTGTGGGCTGTATGTACTCTAGCATCTATCATAGGCTGTTGTGTTGGTTCAAACCTTGTCTTTGGATGTTGCGTATTTTCCACTATTTCCTTGGATTTATACCGTTTAAAAAGCATTCACAAGTTACTTAACACAAAATTCTTTAACTTTATAAATATAGGAACTACCTTCTTTGTCTTAGTACTAAATTAAAAAAAAGTACAGTTTCTAAAATTTAAGTTTATTTAGAAAACTATAAAGCTAACATTGGTGCCTAATTGATATATTTTTTTCCTAATGCTAACGATTTTGTCAGCAACATTTCTTAGCCTACATACAGCCAAAAATAAATCAAAATATAATTGAATATCAGTCTGGCAGTAGATAAACCAGTCTTTCATTAAAAAAAAACATGAAAATATTTTTCACGAATTTGGTTTG
Organism: Polydrusus cervinus; assembly: GCA_935413205.1. Lineage (NCBI taxonomy): Eukaryota > Metazoa > Arthropoda > Insecta > Coleoptera > Curculionidae > Polydrusus > Polydrusus cervinus. The sequence continues at coordinate 11,421,099 of OW284519.1, read as the reverse complement.
TCAATTAGTATTTAAATAATTTATCACCTGTAAAAATGTGTAACCTTATCACTAAGTACGACGTATTATTAAAGTCAAACACATAATTTGTGTTTAAAGAGAGGTACCATTATAATTAATTAAATTGAAAGTTTTCGCGGTTTTCTTAGTCTTCAATACACAAAAAAACAATACTTACATACTGTGAAAGTCTACTTACTACTTTATCAATTAAAAAAGTATCTATCGAAAATAATAGATGGCGCAGTCGGTAGGAACTGTAACCTATAGTATATTACATAAAAAGTGATGAAAGTGATACACGAGTAATGTAGCTACACTATTTTTCGTACGACCACAAAGAGTTATTAAAAAAGCTTTCGATTTGTAAAAAAAATATATCAACACTAGTGTTGAAATTAGCATACTTAGGATTATGTTTCACTTAATATCTGGTCTCCTAGTTTGTTAATAGGTTTTTCCTTTATTTGTAGTTTAACTTTTTCATTTTTTCATATTTTATATATCATAGAAAGAACTAATCCTGAATTGACTTCTAGATTAACCAGAATGAAAAATTTAATCAAGGCAAGATGCATTAAACATACATTTAAAAAATCCACCCAACAAGGAAGATTTCAATTCAAAATAATTCTATAAATTATTTAATGTTTTTATAAAAAAAAGTCAAATACTCCTGATGGGATTTGAACCAGTGACTTTGCGATCTGTAGGCTAGAGCTCTATTCTCTACGCTATCGCTGCCGATAAACATTTGTTGTTTAATACATGCCACTTTCTTCGCCGCGATTTTTTTTACTGGTAATGGATTTTCCAGTATTTTAACATTTTTTATAATTTCAAATTGCGTACTTTCACACTCTACTTCTGAATCACTCGACAAATACATGATAAATAAGTTAAACACTTTACAATTACTGCTTTCTAAAATTTGTTCTTTTTAATAAATATGGGTGGTCTGTCAAATTGACACCCTATGTTTAAATTAAATAGTGTGCCTTGTATGTCAACACTAGATTTGACATATTTTTTTAACACGCGTGTGATATACGGCGCTTTCTACACAAATTATCCGTGCTTTTTTTCAGATTTTCATAGGTGGTCGTAGGAAAAAGAATATTCAAACGAGTTTGTTTTTAAGCAAATCAAATATTGATTATTTTTTTCTTTTAAATTGTTACTGGCAGTTTGGTTCATTAAGTAAGGCGACGTCTAAAGGTTTATGCGGAAATAGCCAACTTTGTAAAAAGTTAAATATCCCGCAAAATCATCAATACTATATGACATAAATAGGGACTCTTTTTGTAGAGCATCCAATTCCTTAGCATTTTGTTTACAGAGTCATTTTCAAAAAATAAACTGTTTAATTTACGCTAGTATTCGGGAACAGGTTGTTCTACAAAAATTACCCCAAGAAGAAAGTTGTAGGGAATTCAATACTCTATATAAACAGTTTTACTATTTTTGTTCTTGCATTAACGACTTACGAGATATTTAGCATTAAACTTATCGCAGCGTTCCGCATACAATTTTAAGTTCCGCCAACTTGATGACATACTAGAATATAACCCCAACAATTTCAAAAGCTTGACTTAACTATTACCTACTTATCAGTACGTTACAACGTACTTTAACAGTACGTTACAGTGTATAATTGAAAAATTACCAATTTCCTATATATACCGGGTGACCACGAGATTACCGGCCAGCTCTCCATTTTATTAAGAAATAATATACTGAAATTGTATCGTCCCTTTAGATGCAGATTTTGGGTTCTGACTGTCGTTTTCACACTCAACAACGTTTGTCTTAACTCGTTACAGATTTGGACGCGCGTCCAAAATTATGAGCGGTAAAATTTTTACATTGGATGGATTCTGTTAATGTTTTCTCTAGGGTTTTACGAAAAAATGAAAGGAAACTATTCCGTTTTCTCTCTGATGCAGAAGAACTCTTTCTGAACATGTTCATTTGTGTTTCGTTTAAAATAACCAAACGAGTCACATGTTGGAGTACTCATAATCTAAAGCGATAACAAAATGGCAAGCTAGCCTTACAGGGTGCTAGAAATTCGTGTGCGTACAAGGGGATCTCGAAAACGGTAAGAGATACGAAGATGGTTAAATTGAGGCAAAGTTGCGTAATTTGGTAAAATAAAATTATAAATATTTCAAATGCTTTCGGAGATATCCGAAAAAACCCAAATTTTTATTTTGGGTTTTTAATTTTTTGTGCCTTCATTTTTGACTTGGGAAAAAACCAAAAATACTCTTTTACAGCCGTTTTTTAGGTTCTACAAGATGGCGTTATTAATTTTCAAATTCAACGTTCTTTAAATACCAACTTCAAGTCAATTTTTTTAAATACCGACCTGGAATTTTAAATACAGTTTTAGGGACTTCTAAGCTTTACAAATTTAATACAATTTAAAGCTTTTAAAATTTTAACGTTTTGTCATATAATACCACATTTTTTCAAATTATCTTTTTATGTCATAACGGTCCTGAACATTTAGAGCCAAACCAAAAAAAAATATTTATGGTTAAATTGAGGCAAAGTTGCATAGTTTAGGGCTTAATAAGTAAGTGAAAGACAATTGTCAATATTCCGAATACCTTCGGAGATATTCGAAAAAAACCGAAATTTTTAGTATTGGTTTTTAATTTTTGGCGCCTTAATTTTTGACTGGGGAAAAAAACAAAAAACACTTTCTCATATCCGTTCTTTATGTTTTACATGATAGCGTTATTAGTTTCCAAATTCGACGTTTCGTTATTTAGATACCAACCTCAAGTCAATTTTTTTAAATACGAACCTGAAACTTCAAAAACAGTTTTAGGGACTTCTGAGTTTTAGAAACTTAATACTATTTAAACATTTTGGAATTTTTTCAAATTATCTTTTTATATCATTACGGTCCTGAACATTTAGAGCCAAACTAAAAAAAAAAGATTTCTGATTTGAAAAATCCGACCATCTTTACTCAAGGAGACCTGACATTTAATATTTTGTAAGAAGAAATGCTCAAAGCCTCGGCCTCAAATATATTTCTGTCTGTTTATTTTTGTTGAGAAGTAATTCTAGTAGGTATTTTATTAATACAGTGACTGGCAAAAAGTTGGACCCATATGGAAAACTTTTTTATTATTGAAATTGTAAAAAAACTTTTTATGCTGATAGCCTCTGCATGATTGGTAACCTAAAAAATTGTTTTGACATTAGTCACGTGATTGCTCGTTTATCTGGAAAATTGAAAAGTATATATTTTGTCGTGAAAATCTGGTATTAGGGTACAAGATATTGAAAAAAGTGTTAAGATTTTAATTTTATGCTGGTGTGCAAAGTTTAAAACAAAAATTTTAAAAATTTTTTTTTTTTTAAAATTTTAAAAAATATCAAATGTTACATAGAAAAGGTTTTTTAGCGGCAGGCAGACAAAGTAGTGCATCTATCTTTTGCATTGAGTATACAGGGACGCCAAATACAATGGGTTCCCTGGGGCACAGGTAGACAATGACAGGCTGTTTCGTTCTTATTAGAACTCATCAGAAAGCCATAACCTGTAAGCGACCCTGAATGTTACTTTCATACTTCCATCAATTTAATGAAAATGTGTTAAATGATCAATAACCAATATTCAAACATTATAATCAGAAATTTTTATTATCTTGAAAAAATGTTATTTGCTAAAATTTTAAATTTAGCTTTCTATCATGTAACTGGGTGCGTCCAGGCCCTGTATCTAGAAACTATTTTTACCAATTATAGGTATTTCTGGAAAAATATACTTACAAAAGGCAGTTATTTTTAATTTTGAGCAAGTTTTAACGTGTCTCCTGAAATTGCTCCTGCCAAATTAAAAATTAGAAAATAGAATTCTTGGAATCAATTTCTAAAAATAAATAAATTGATACCAAGAATTATTGGTAGGAGCAATTTTAGGTAACACGTTAAAACTTGTTCAAAATTAAAAATAACTGCCTTTCGTAAGCATATTGTTCCAGAATACCTATAATTGGTAAATATGGTTGCTAGATACAGGGCCTGGACGCACCCAGTTACATGATAAAAAGCTTAATTTTAAATTTAAGCAAATAACATTTGTTCAAAAAATGTCTGATTAAACATTTGATATTTTTTAAAATTTTTGTTTTAAACTTTACACACTAGCATAAAATTAAAATCTAAACACTTTTTTCAAATAACTTTTTTCAATATCTTGTACCCTAATACCAGATTTTCACGACAAAATATATACTTCTCAATTTTCCAGATAAACGAGTAGTAACGTGACTAAGTTCAGAACAATATTTTAGGTTACCAATCATGCAGAGGCCTTCAGCATAAAAAGTTTTTTTTAAATTTCAATAATAAAAAAGTTTCCCATATGGGTCCAACTTTTTGCCGGTCACTGTATAACATCTTAGGTCCTATCATGGGCGTAATTTCAGCTTTTTAACTGAGGTGGCAAGGTCTACCGGGTTCGTCATTTCATTAATAAAGAATCAATATTGTGCCACGTTTATAATAATAATTTTTCACTTGTTTGTCAATAACTGATAATTTACCTCACATATATAGAACCAATCAGAACGCAAATTTTCATAGCAACCACCTTGGTAACGTGGTCTTACCCGATAAGACCTACGACTAGCTCGGTAAGACCACAGTAGCTCTTTGTCAAACAAACAGTAATTTATTTCAAGAAATCAAGTTTAATAAATAAATATTATAACCCCTACAAAATAAAAGTGACACACAACACTATTTAAGGTGATTTTAGGGCATAAACTTAAATTTGACATTTTTAAAGAAATGTTTTATGACAAAATGTTTGCAAAATTAAACCCAGTGTGCTTTGCTTTGACGTGAGCTTAAGAAATCTTGGCGTTTTCATGGCAAGCGTGATGACAATAAGTGAATTTGATTTTTGACGTTCCACGCGTCTGATTTAGTTTTGGATTTTTAATTAATTGATAATTGTGGCACGTTTATAAACTTAAAAGTAAATCATAATGAAGTGTTTGCATATTTTCCTTTATCACAAACGGCCTTTATTTCGGGTTCAGTAAATTATCCAATAAAATACACCTCTAGAAGCGGCGTTTTATCTTCATACCGTTGTTTTTCACTCGAAACAAGATTTTTATTTCGAAGAAAATTTTCACTCAATATAATTTTTACTTATAATCATTACATTTTGTGAAAATTATCAGAAAATCGATTTCTTGTAAAAAACAGCGGTATTACCGATAAGACGCCTCCTCTATCGGTAAATTACTGTTGATAATTTTATTGCCAATTTTTGGGGTGGCATTGCCGATTTTTGGGGTGGAAAAACAGAGATTTGGGAATTCTGGGGTGGCAACTGCCATCCCTTGCCACCCCGTAATTACGCCACTGGGTCCTATAATTTTTGCCTTAGACCACAGAATATATAGATATTTCTGTGCTTAGACCTAGCCTAGACCAAAATACTGTAAAACAGAAAAAAATTAATTCTCCCAAGTGAAGAAACGGTAGTGTTAGTCTAGTTATGTTACTGTGAGGCGCTTCTATTTGTTTCAAAAACAATTTCAACATTTTTTTACTGTTTATAAGATCTGATGATGCTAGTTTCAGGCGAAACTTGTAACAAAAATAAACAAACAGAAAGATATTTGAGTCCGAAATATCAGGCCTTTTTGAGTAAAAATAAATGGATTTTTCAAATCAGAAATATTTTGTGTGATGGTGTGTGTGTGAGTTTCAATGGCACTGGAAAAAATTCCAACAGGCCAGACTTGTTTTTTAATTTATTAATTATAGTGCATAATAATATTCATGCTTAAGATCGTCATCTAATATTTGTTTTAATAAAGATGCAGGTTTTATTCAATTTTACATCAAATACTTAAGCGCTAATGTTAAATATTGCAATTTTTTTTAAAATAATTATAAAGGTATATATTTTTAATCTATTTTTTCCATCTTTTTAATTTTTTTTTTCTATAGATTTTTTTTGTAATGATATAAAATATAATTTGAAAAAAATTGTTATTAAATGACAAAACGTTAAAATTTTAAAAAATTTTAAATTACATTAAATTTATAAAGCTTAGAAGTCCCTAAAACTGTATTAAAAATTCCAGGTCCGTATTTTAAAAAAATTGACTTTAGATTGGTATATAAAGAACGAAACGTCGAATTTGACAACTAATAACGCCATCTTGTAGAACCTAAAAAACAGCTGTAAAAGAGTATTTTTGGTTTTTTTCCCAAGTCAAAAATGAAGGCACTAAAAATTAAAAACCAAAGATAGAAATTTGGGTTTTTTCGGATACCTATCTCCGAAAGCATTCGAAATATTTATAATTTTCATTCACCAAATTAGTAAGCTCCAAAATAAACAACTTTGCCTTAATTTAACCATCTTTGTATCTCTTACCGTTTTCGAGATTCCCTTGTATGCACACGAATTTGTAGCATCTTGTTGTACTTTAAAACCTAACGCGACAAAAAATCTAAAAACGGATCTAAATTCCGCAAAAAAAACTACAAACATAATCCGCTTTGGTTCCATCCGCACAGCCTTTCAGCGCAATGGATGGCGCAGTCGGTAGGATTTCTCGGCCAAGGAAAAATATCTTTAAGCAATTTTATCCCATCTCCAAACGGTGCCATCATCACAAACGTACAAAAGAACGTTAGCGTTTCTGCTGAGAGTAGTTTGTCGAATGGCCGTTGTACAGCGGGGATGTGCCAGAGTGTGACACTTGGCCTGAGCTGGATCCGCCACGTCCAAGTCCCACACGAACACTTTGCCGGTTTGGTTACCCAATGCTAGAATCTGAAACGATTTGGGGCTAAAATGACTATTTGTAGTTGGAAACGCAATAAAATAAATACAGGGTGCCCCATAACCGTTTAGAAAAACAGTCAATCAACCTACCTTTTGCCAAAAGTCCATGGCAAATCGCACAAACCAGATCTCGCATTCCTTATACTCAAACTTATGAATAATAGTTGAAGTCGTTTCGCCTTTTTTAGGCTGGTCATCCTCCAGCCTGCCCGGCTTCCAGCAAATAATGCAGTTTTCACAGGATTTGCTTAATAAAAAGTCTCCAAACCACTTAACGCAGTCTACATAGTTTCTGCATAAAAAAAATTCAAAATGATGGATCGATTTATAACAAGTACAAAGCTACAAGGGCGGTTATCAAACGTTCACAAAGTTTGACTTTGTAACCACAATTTCTCAAACATAAACTTACCTGTGAATATCCCTAGTGGAAAAATCAGGAAAGTGTTCCTTTAGTGTATCAAAAGGCCTAGAATTTCTATTGGAACTCCAATTGTACGATTGTTTTATCGCCTCCTTCATGTAGTCTTGATCTAACAGCCATAATTTTAGAGAATGATCCATTCCACATGACATAATTCTATTTCCTAATAAGTCAAAATCCTACAAAAAAAATAGCCCTCATTATACTTACCTACCTATTAAAATGACATAATATAAACGATGACACTAAAATTTTAAAGTATTATTAAAAATATCGAAAATAAAAAAAAAACATTTTTTTTTTGTTAATTAATGTTTTATAATGTATTCATTATTTCAGTGGCGTGCATAAAAAATAAACAAAAAGGCGTTGCCTATTTCCAAAAAATCTATATTATTTTTTTTTAAATCATGTTCTTGACAAATCTAGTATATACTCATAAAAACAAACTCTCAAATACCGTAAACATATTTTTATTATCCTCCACCACTCGCTCCATTTAACATCCACATTTATTTAACATTGCCTCTACTAGGCTACACTTATATTATAACCAGACGGCATTTATACGATGACGAAGATGATACGACCATGAGCGAGAAAGTTAGGACAAGGTGCCAGCGTCATAACTTTGTTACATTAACGATGGCTGCAGAAATCGATACTTTTCGAATTTTATATTTGATGTACTTAAAAGTTTTTATTTTAATTCATTTACTTGAACAATGAACAGGACTATGGTCTATTACTTTTCGATTGCGAACGATGACAGAAAAAAAAATTGAACAAAAATCCACCTAATTGGTTAAATCATGGACCAATTTACACTACATAAATGCATAGCCAACTTATTAAAGGTCTTTTTTTTTAATCACAGAAGAATAAGAAATTTCTAGCAAATATATGCTAATTATAAACCTTTTAGCAATTAAAAATAATATATAGCTCTAGTTATATTACGAAACAAACAATCTATTAACTTTCTGTACATAAAATCGGTTAATTTCACGTTTTTCTGCAACATAAAATAGTAAACCTATGCCTACTTTGTGTTGAAGCAAAAAGGATGCCCGATTTATCGACAAAATATAGAAGGCCATGCCAAACATTGTGACATAAACTAAAAATTCATGTTCTTAAGCTGGCTTGACATGGAGCAAGACAACCTGCAATGCAATGCAAGACGCAATTTTTCTTGATCACAGGCATGCGCAGTATAAGCCCAGCTGATCGATTTTCGCGAAATATTGCCATTGCAACTTTATCGGTTTGGTGCCATTTCTATTGCATGCAAGTTGCAATTCTAGGGAAAAATCTAGTTACTTTTGGTTTACCAACCAACCAAATGTCAGTCAGATCAGCTGATTTAGTTTGTATTGTTTGGACCTATTATTTGTTTTCTTTGTTCTGTTGAAACTGTGTGATAAAAATGGATAAAGTACCCTGCAGAAAGTAAGTATAATTATTGTCAGTGATGCACTGATCACTTTTTTCTTATTTATTTTGCTTTTTTCGGCTATTTTCATTTTTAAACGTCATTGATAAACAAAAACAAAATTTTGAGGTTAGAAAGATGGTTTACTTGTTTTTTTTGGGGGGATTGGCAGCAGTGTTGCAATGGCAAGAGACTTGCATAATGTCAAACAACATGAATCGGCAATACTTTGACCTTGCAAGAAATTGCTGCAATTTCTTGCAAGTTGTCTTGCTCCATGTCAAGCCAGCTTTAAAGGCCGCTTTACAGTTTGCAATTTTTCTTTCACGCAAGTTGTCTTGCAGCAATTAATATTGCGGCAATAAAAATTTAACTTCGTTTTACAGCGTGCAATGACTTGCCAAGATCGTAGGTGATGTACCACTTGCCAACCATTAAAATAAAAATACATTTGGTTAGGACTTACCGGCGCTTTTTGTGCATTCATTTTAACAAAACATCATTACAGGACATGAAAGCAAACCAACAAAAACAAAACGTACCCGCTATAGGTTAGAAAAAACATAAATAAATGTCAGGGATTTTTATATTTAGTTTGGTGTCTCATAAATCACCAGAAAATCCTCAGAATTGCGCTTGCAATGGCAATAAAAATACGGTCCGAGTTATATTTCTTGCAAGCAATACAAATTGCGCCAGCTGATCATTAGCCTCGTTTTGCGCATACTCCCGGGCAATCTTTTCTTGCGTGAAAGAAAAATTGCAAACTGCAATGCGGCCTTAACAAGTGTTAATTTAAAATTCTAACCGCTATAAACAGTAAACAACAAAATGTCAGTTATGACGTAAATTCCTAACCTTACTTTTTCAACTTGTCAAAAATGAAAATTCTTGCATTTTTTTATTGTAAAACGGGTTTCTGTCATCGTTCGCAATCGAAAAGAAATAGACCATAGAACAGACCGATGATTTCATTTTGGCTGACTAAATATTATTTTTAAGAGTGAGGTCTAATGACACGTTCGCCATTTCGTTTTTTGATCAATATTTCGGTATTTTTTCCTTGCTTTTATTATTTCATTAATCAAAATTTCTTTAGTTTAAAACTGTAGTTACTTAAGGACGGGTATTTGGCCCCTATTTGAATAAAGCGAAAATAATAAGAAATATTGATCAAAAAATGAAATGGCGAATGCATCACTAGACTTCACTCTTAATAAGCTTCGTGTATGGGGTGTGTAGTCTTGCTTAATATTAAAATAAAAAACCACAATGCAGTGTGTGGGTCGTTTTGTCCTCTTCTAGATCCCAATACTCAAACAAATGTTTAGGCATTTTTGAATTAGAATGTCTTTTTCAAAACGTTTCTTTACCTTTAACAATTATTATAACACCTAAATCTCTCACAAAATACTTACAGCACTTAATACTTCATCCCTGTGTCCTTCTACTCCACCGAATATAGCAATGCACACATCGCTCTTAATGTTCCATAATCTAAAAAATAGCGGTTAAGCACAAGTCAAAATGACGATTTTGATGTGGATTTTTTAAATTAAAAAGTCTTGCGTACTAGTCAGGGTAAGTTATAAAACTAGTAATGATCAGTTGTCCTTTGAAACCGATTGTGTAAAGCGAGTTAAATATTTGAAAAAATGGCATTGTGGTCGCGGGATAAAAGGAATTTGTTACAGCTCTCAAGGGTGTTTGTATAGTCCAAATTACGGATAAAATAAAAAATGTTATGGGTGATGACTAACATCAAACAGGATCTCGAAAACGGTAAGAGATATGAAGATGGTTAAATTGAGACACAGTTGAGTATTTTGGGGCTTAATACTTTGGCAAAATAAAATTGTAAATATTCCGAATGCTTTCGGAGAGAGAAAAAACCGAAATTTCTATTTTTTGCTTCTAAGTTTTTGCGCCTTAATTTTTAACTTGGGAAAAACAAAAAACACATTTTCATAGCCATTTTATTTGTTACACAAGATGGCGCTATTAGTTTTCAAACTTGACGTTTCGTTCTTTAGATACCAACCTCAAGTCAATTTCTTTAAATAAGGATCTGGAATTTTAAATACAGTTTTAAGAACTTCTAAGCTTAGAAATTTAATACAATTTAAAGGTTTTTTAAATTTTAACGTTTTGTCAGCTAATAACACATTTTTTCAAGTTATCTTTTTATATTATAAACATTTAGAGCCAAACCAAAAAAAATATTTCTGATTTAAAAAATCCGTCCAAAGAGGCCTCGTATTTGATATTTTGTATGAAAAAAGACCTAAAGTCTCGGTCACAAATATTTTTCTGTCTGTTTATTTTTGTTACATGTTTCGTCAGAAACTAGCATCATCAGTAAAAACTCAAAGAGATATTTGATATTTGTAAGAAAAAAGACCTAAAGTCTCGGTCACAAATATTTTTCTGTCTGTTTATTTTTGTTACATGTTTCATCAAAACAGTAAAAAAAATTTAAATTGGTTTTGAAACAAACATAAGCGCATCACAGTAACATAACTAGACTAACACTCCACTATTTTACAGTATTTAGGTCTAGGTCTAGGGTAAAAACCATAGGACTCAAGATGTTATATTAATAAAATACTAATCAAAAATATAATTAAGTCTCATGCCTTAAAAACTTGTATTGTTACGGTAAATCTTATTGAAATAATAAACGGCCTAAACACTATAACTTTCTGTAATGTAATGTAATTTTAACATTTAAGTAATCCTAAAAATAATTGCCAGGGCCGTAATAGTAATGAAAGAATAATTTTAAATACTAATGATGTGTTATTTAAAGACAACACGTTAATATTTTAAAAACCTTTAAAATGTATTAAATTTACAAAGCTTAGGAACCGTTCTCTGCAAGTGGCGATTGACGGGTTTCTCTCAGACACCTTCACCATCAATGCCGGTGTTCCTCAAGGGTCCATATTGTCTCCTACCCTCTTTTTACTGTATATTAACGACCTTCTAGTGAAAACCCAAAATCCAATTTATAGCTTTGCTGATGACAGCACACTTGTCTCATCTTTTACCTTGACTCCCCAAACATCCGCTGCCGACGCACATCTTCGCAGGCAGCATGAAGTATTGCGCCTCAACAATGACCTGGAAGAAATTTTGGCTTGGGGTGACAGTAACCAAGTCGAATTTAATGCTAAGAAAACACAGGCAGCAGTCTTCTCCAAAAAGGTTAACATTGCAGAACCGGATATAGTCATGGCAGGACACGCAATTCCCCTGGCACCGTCTATTAATTTGCTGGGGGTCAATCTGGGAGGTAATATGTCTTGGCATGATCACGTTGCCGCAATTGCCAGGGCAGCTGCACAGAAACTTGGTGTACTTTTCCGCACCAAAAGGTTGTACACACCTTATTAACTTTTGACACTCTACAAAGCCCAGATTCGACCATCATTAGAATATTGCTCTCATGTCTGGAGCTCTGCACCCAAGCACACCCTTCGGCTACTGGATTCCATTCAAAGGAGAGCCGTTCGTCTGATCGGCGACCCCGAGTTGACCAAGACCCTCGATAGCCTGGAAGATCGAAGACAGGTTGGTGATTTGGCTCTCTTTTACAGATATTTCCATGGCAGGTGTTCGACTGACATTGCCGACTTGATTCCACCTAGAGCAATGCAAAACAGAAATACACGGCGAACCGCTGCCGCTCATCCATATGTTGTTCAGCTTAGTACTCCTCGAACTTCATTGTTCAAGAACTCTTTCATCTGGAGAACGTCATCATTGTGGAATGAACTTCCTGAGGTCGTGTTTCCCAATGAATACAATCTTCAACGTTTCAAGACCAACGTTAATCGCTTTTTTCGCACTCGCACCGCTCCCAGAGCGCCTTAAAGGATTTTTCCTACAGTGCAGGTGTTTTTATCATAAAGTCCATAAAAATGTTTTTAAAATTCCAAGTCCGTATTTAAAAAAATTGATTTGAGGTTGGTATCTAAAGAACGAAACTTCGAATTTGGAAACTAATAACGCCATCTAGAACATAAAGAGTGGCTATGGAAAAGTGTTTTTTGTTTTTTCCCAAGTCAAAAATGAAGGCGCAAAAAATTAATAACCAAAACTAAAAATTTCGGGTTTTCTCGCATATCTCCGAGGGTATTCGGAACATTTACAATTTCTTTTCACTAGCTTATTAAGCTCCAAAATACGCGACTTTGCCTCAATTTAACCATCTTCGTATCTCTTACCGTTTTCGACATCCCCTTGTACACAATCGAATTTGTAGCACCCTGTATACTATAATAAAATTCAGCTTGAAAATAATATTTCACAGATCGGTGAAGCTGACGAACTGTGGCCAAAGCATTTACAAGTAGAACCTTCCATTATATCCGCTCTTCCGCGTGTCCCTATTAATTCTCCCTTTTAAGAGATACTTTGTCTATGATAATTGGTCTGAGGCTTTTAGAAATATTTACTAACCATAAAATATAAGATAGTAACAATTAAAATTTATAGATTAAACAAATGCAAATATTTATGACAGATTATCATAAATATTGATTTTAATAAAAATATCCTTTATAACTAGTGTTGTTTATCATTACCTCACCTTATAAGCGATAGAAAAGGATGGAGGTTAAAAAAAATATAAAAAATACGAGCTGCTTAGGTGACAATACTTAAAAATCCTACTTTAAATTGCTGGTCCACAAAAAGTCCCCTGCATAACTTACAGATAAAGTCCACAAACCAAAATTGATTATTCAATCAATCAATTAATAACAATGTAACAAATAAATAAATTTACCATCTCTTATCACAGAATATGACTTACACTTTCTTATATATATACATAGTTGCACCTAGGTATGGGATACCTGTATGTGCTTATAGGAAGGAATATAATAGCACGGACTTATGTTAAAATGAAACTTAATACATAGGTAAATATCAAACAAAAGTCAACAAATTTGTACTACATTGACCTTAAAACTAATAACCGCCATCGAAATCACAATATCAATATTAATAACTGCCATAGATAGTACGAAGGCAGTCAAAATCACACAATCACAAACAACAGTCAAAATAATCTAAAAAGCCCAAGGAAAATGTGACTATTTAACAGATAAGATTTAAACAATTTTTTGAAAATTTTTTTTCTTGTAGTCCTGCGAATATGCACAGGGATGAGATTATACAACTTAGGCCCAATATATGAAACAAAATGCTGGCCCTGATTATTTCTGCAGTATGCAGTGTTAAGCAAGTTGTTAATATTTCCTCTGGTAACATATACATGAGAGATAAACAAATTATTAAATTTTATGAAAATAAACATTACCTTAAAGAATGGTCTTTCGATACTGATAGCAGCAAATTTGGATCTCTTGGGTGAAACTTTAGCTCGTTAATCGCATGTCCGTGGCCAATATAGTGCCTTATACAGCTCATTGTAGCGGGATTTAATATTCTTACAACCCCTGAAATAATATAACATAGAAAATTTGATGTCATCATAACAAATATCCAATAAAACATGTAAAGAAACTGACAAATCTCTTCAACATTACGAAAAAGGGGGAAACAATATTTTTAATATTGATTGTACATTAAGGGTTTATTACAAAATTGTTATTTTGTTGTAATGCACTTAAAGAAGAGGTTTCGTACTGATGACTCTGGGCGCTACAACCCTTTGATAATGGTTGATCATTACAAAGAGTGAAGTCTAGTCTAAGACATTAAGCGGTAACTATTGCTCTTGAAACACAGAAACGACAAATTTTATAACCCTTTTTAGAGCGAGGTCTAGTGATGCATTCGCCATTTCATTTTTTGATCAATATTTCTTATCTTTTTCGCTTTATTCAAAAAGGGGCCAAATACCCGTCCTTGAGTAGCAATTATCTATAGGTTTGAACTAAAGAAATTTTGATTAATAAATTAATAAAACCAAAAACGAAAATTTGTGAAATTTGTCCATTTTTATTTTTCTGCTTTTATTACTTTATGAATTCAAACTTTTTTTACTTTAAATTGTAAGTAATTATGCTTCAAATGTCGGTATCTGGCCGATCAACAAACGAAATGGCGAATGCGTTTGCCGTTTCTGTGTTTCAAGAGCAATAGTTACCGCTTAATGTCTTAATTCACTGTATGTTTTGTTGAATAGTTAATGCAGATTAACACAAATGAGCTACGGCAATCAAGGTAGGATCGACCCTTTAATGTAATTCAGAATCAAGAAAAATGACATACAAAATGCTTTTTTTTCAAAAAATAAATATGTTAAAATCTGTTACTCACCTCGTGCACCAGCTACTGCCAGTAGAGGTTTTCCTAAATCTTCTTCATATGACCACGCACAAGTGTAAAAATTTTCATCAAGCTAAAATAAGTAAAAAGGATACTACGTACTATACAAAAAATAAGTAATACTGTAATACATATAAACTACTTACATCAGGGTCAGCATAACATTGAACCAATTTGATACCACCCCCCTCTGGACACTCATATACAGTAACCCTATTGCTACCAACAGCAGCAAAAATCATAGGCTGACCTTCCTTTAGGTAATGATTAAATTGGGCGCCAAATAAAGGCTGACCATGGTCCTCCTTTATACTACAACTATCAAAAGAAAACTATAACAAAATATAGTAACAGAAAAAAAATTAGGTTTGTATTGATAAATGATATAATTTTTTAAGGGCCACACTATAGTACATTATTAATAAGGTACTTATAGTGTTATATTATAACCCATTACTTACACATATTTATAGATAGGTTTAAGTACTTTTGGTGCATTACTAAACCTTCTTTTGCCAGCTCGTCCTTTACGTGTTCTATTAGTAGGTGTGGCACTTCTAGATGTGTTATCTGTGGTGGATGTGCTACCAATGCTTGAAGTTTCATCCTAAAAATGGAGGGCTTCGTTATTTTTTTGGTCTGACTTAGATACTACATTGCTAATTGAAAGAAAAGTGTAATTAATTCAGTAAACAGCATGTTAGAATAAAGTATCGTTGGTAAGTTAATATATGTAATTAAATCATTTACAAACATACACATTCATCTCCTGACTCTTCGGTTAAGTTTGAGTCATTGAGGGGGCCGTTTTTGATCTTTTCTTTCATAATTTCCTTATTTTCTTGGACACTGCAATCTACAAAGTGTGAGGTTATGTTACTTTCAAGTTACAAATTATGATAATTACAGTTATTCTCTGAGCAATATATTTTAGAATTAAGACTCTTTATTACATAAATCAAAAGGGGAAGTTATAATTTGCAAATAAAGACCTAAATATTGTTTAAAAATGAGAGTACTGTTTCCCGCCCAATGAAATGCTGCGTTCTTCAATAAAACTCATTAAATAAATTATGTTAATTACTAATAAATGACAATATCTTATCTTTCAAACATTTTAGACGTATATTATTACTATAAACTAATATATATTTCCTTTTAAATTAAAAACTAGCCCAAAAATCACCACCTTATTTAAAAGTAAACAATTAATTTGACATTTGACGTCTTGTCATAATAACAACTACTGGAAAAAGACGACAGATGGCAAAATTATTTAGTCAGTGGTCAAAAGATATTTGGTTACGTTTTCAATCAAACATTACTCATTCATTACATTACTGTTAAAATTATTCATTATGAATGAATTTTATATATTGTGTAGTTTCCCAGGTTAATTTAAACTATTTCTCATGAATTACGGGATCACTACTAGTTGGACAATTACGTAAATTAATTTAGTTCTCTTTCAGAAAACAATTTTTTAAAATTTATCAGCTGATAGTATTTCGGGTTGTCTAAAATCTTATTAAACAAACATGCGCGAAACGGTAAATTCCATAATTCCAACCAATGCTCATTATTACATTTTCTTGATATTGAGGTGAGAGTGCTTTTACTTGTGATTTTTACCTTCAAAGATTACTAAAAGTAAGTAACACTTACGATTTTTGCGTAAATTACTAAACGTAGAAACTTTTTGCTATTCACAGCAATGGATATTGCGGTACCATCTAGATTTGCTTGCTTAAAAATCGAGGACGACGATTTCCGTCCTGGTAGCGGTCACTCGAAGAAAAAAACAGATAATAAGCAAACCAAGAGACCTAACAGTGCCGCAAAAGAGGCTTCCACAAGCTCGTGGACTTCCACTCATAAGAAAGGAACTAACAATGAGGTAAACAGTTTTAAAATCATTAATAGTAGCCCCTCTACCTCTACAGAGATACTCCCTATCCTGACATGATTTTTAAAACTATTTTTAAACATAACTTCTAGGTAATAAAATTCATATAGGTATCCTTCATTAAAAACGTTGAAATATTATTTCTGGTACTTTAGAAACCCAAAAGTGCTTCCACTAAAAAACCAAAACAGAGACAGAGAGAAGAAACTGCTAAAGAGTGGGAAGAATGGCAGAAGAAAGATTCTAAGTTTGTTAACGAGGAATTTGAACAACAAGTAAGAGTTTAAATTCAATTATTTGTTATTGAATTAAAGAAATATAAGGATCGTTGATCTTTATATAAAATTACTCATTTTCATTCTAAAGTATGGGTATCGGTAGGACTTTCACTATATCCTGTAAAGTACAGAATAGTTAGATAAGTATGTAGTTATCATTGATCAACAAAGCAGCATCTTAAAATTTAAATAACTATTAAGTTTAAGGCCTAAAGGCCATCAAACTTAATTTTTCTTTGAGGTTATGTAAGGTTACCTCTTTCAAATTTCATAGTATTTGTCCTCTGATTAGTCCTTTATTAAAATTGATGTTGTGTTCATATAATATTACCTACATTTCTTCCCTTCAGATGCAGAGTGCCATCCTGCAATCAAAACTAGATTTTGAGCATCAGAAAAAATATGGAGTTATTAAGACCGAACCCGAGCAAGGTCAAGGTAAAAAGAAAAAAGGAAAAACTATGAGTCTTGATCAATTTTTAGAAACGAATAAGGAGGCTGAAGCGAAGGGTCAGTATTTAAAAAAACAAACTTAAAAATCCATATAGGTTTAATAAAAATTTGATATGTTACAGAGGAACCAATAGCAAAAGAAGATGGGAAAAACTTTTTTAATGAGGTTTTAGAAACGGCCAAGAAAGAGATAACTAAAGAGAAGGTAGAGCAAAACAGAAAGAAGAGGCAAGAAACTTTTGAAGAAGTAATAAGTTTGGCCCAATGTCAGGTATGTCTTACCAAGTTAAATTTTTTTATAATATGTTTTTTAATTAATTGTTAAGTAAATTTAATTTAACAAAAAATGCAATAATAGTTTTAAGAAAAAAAAATTTTAGGAAAAATTGGAGGTGGAACGGGCTAAAAACTCAGCTCTTGAAAAGGAGCTAGAAGAAGCCCGAAAAGAGATATCCCTAGTCAAAAAAAGGAACACTACATTGTGTAGTATGTTAAGTCAAGGGGAAAGTATGTATAACTGACTGGTTATTAAGAATTACTAAAGGCCTTTTTACATTAGGTGCAATTGCAAGAAAAATGGCCTGAAAGCATGCGCTGTGACGACGTTTTGATCAGCTGATGCAAGTTTACTTTCTTGCACCAGGTCTATCGTGATTGTTATAAGCATAAAATGTTCCTATATTTTCTAGTAATATTCTTTACTACCAACTTACGAACGTAACCTCCAAAAAAGTGTTGTTGGACGTTGACTTCGTTTGTTTTGTTATTTATTTTGTGGCTTTGTTGTTTAGATTATTGACTATTTTTTGTGAATTTAAGTTAAAGTATGTCGCAGAAAAAAAGAAAAGTTCTTTGTTGTTGTTGTCTGGATTACTAATGGCCCCTTGCCGCACAGAAGAAAAAAGGGTTTCCTTGCCATCTTCAACATTCAGCCGGCTTTCTTTGTTGTTTGTACTTGATGGAAATGCTCCTTTACGGGCAATTTGCCATGTCACCTCCTTCTTGACGAGGTTAGTTTGTCTGGTTTTTCACCATAACCCCGCGAGTTACATCAGCTGATCGGAGGTATATTATTTATAGGTTGGTAATATCTGTTGTTAAGATACTTGCATGCAAGTACTTGCGACAATGTAAAAACGACCTGCAATGCTTTTTCTTGCATTGCATGCACTTGCACTTGCAACTTGCACGTAATGTAAAAAGGCCTTAAAAGCCACTTTCTTAACAACTTTTCTTTATATTTTTTTCAGTGAAAGACAAAGCCGAAGTTCTCTTGGAGCTAGAGAGACTGACACACGTAAAAGAAGAGTTAACAGAGGAGGTTTCCAAATTGCACAAGTTATTGGAACAAGAAAGGTCGAACAAGAACAACTCTAACCATGGAAGTCCAAATGATGTTCATGCAAAACACAGTAAGGAGAAGGTAAGAACCACTTAACTCACTAAAACACTTAAATATTTATAAGCAGGCCATACACACACACATTCTTTCACTGGGAAAATTGTGACTTCTGTAGAAACTTTGTGTGTTAGGGGATATTACTTTACGTCATTATAGCTGAATGGGTATAATTTCATATCCATTCTTGTTAGGATATGAAACTGATCATCAATCACAGTGGTCAGATCTTTATAACCTAAGAAAGATGACAAAGAAACCCAATTTACATGTACTTTTTACGCGTCTATTTAGTAAAAGTGAGGTTGGGTATATATTTTAAAAGATGGAAATCTGTCAAATTAACTTTGTTATTTTTTATTTAAATCATTACCTTTTTTTTTAATTTTTCCTTAGGTTTACACCGAATTATGCTAAAATTAAATATATGAGACTTAAAATATATTTTTTATTCCAAAAATCTCCAGATTTCCACTCATTTCTGGATAATCCTACAAGATTAAAAGCATAAAACTTATTTTCATAATGATTTAGCAAAATAAAAGTTTGTATATGCCTTTGTTGGTTTTTTACTATGTAAATAATCTTTTCCTTTTAAGTTTTTTACTATTAGTAGGTTTTCAACTCTCTTACATACTTTACAGATAAAAATGGTACGTTAATTTGTACCGAAAAAGAAAAAAAATTCTTAGTCACGAAACGTGATCACTCTGCAGGAATGCCCAAGCTAGAGAGATCAAATCCTTACATCGAACGTTACTGCCTGGCTGACGTCACATCGCTAGTGGTTAGCAAAAATGCGTTTCGGTGGCGAATGCACAAGAATAATAGAAATACTATAAACTTGCCAAAAAATAATATAAAAGGTCGCGTTACAATTTTAAACGCTACAATAGCGACATTTTTCCAACCAACAAAATCCCGCTAAACGATATTTCAAACGTGATTTTCTCGGAATCCATAAAAATAATTTTGTATAAACCTTACTCATATTTAGCGGCAAATATAATTGTTTTCAACGAATCGAAAATCCGTTTTGAACCAGTGCTGAGATTTTAGCGTTTAAAAAATCGATTAGCGGGATCTTGTTAGTTGGCAAAATGTCCCCGATGTTTTACTTCGAATTTCGAAAACGCTAAACCATTATGTCAGATGTCTACGCAAAAGGACAGTTTCTGTATTTAAAATACACGTTTTTTTCATTGTAAAAGAACACATAATCTCTATAGACACGTGGTGAAGTTATTTGTGACCATTGCAGTTGATGTGTGAATACAATTTTCTTTTATCAGCTATTGGTGACATTTTGCAAACCAACAAAATCCCGCTAAATGCTATTTTAAACGTGATCTCGGAACCCACACAAACAATTTTGTAAAAACCAGTTTCATATTCAGCGTCAAATATAATTATTTCCAGCGAATCGAGAATCCTGTTTCATGTATCAGTCGGTGCGTAGATTTTAGCGCCTGAAAAATCGATTAGCGGGATTTTGTTGGTTTGCAAAGTGTCACCACTCTCTTATGCGTGTCCTATCAACACGTCAAGATGTTCCTCGTGAGAATGTCTATGTGTATGGTCGCCTTTGATAAGAATTTGTGTGTTTTGTCTTTTAATACTGGAAAAAAATTTGAGCATGAAATTTTATATTTTTGCACTGGTTTTATTTATTTGTATATTAAGTTGGTGCATGAAGAGAAACCAAATTTAGGATTGTCGAATTAAAATTAAGGTTGTGAAAGAAATGTAAAAGTAAGAGCAAATAATTTATTATTGTTTGCATTTTATAATTTAATATACTTTAGGGTCATATCACACTTACTAATATTAAATACTACAGATAATAATAAATTTAAACAATAAGTCATCATGGATGACTCTGGTTTAAAGGTCTTTCACTACTTGATATCCGGACTAATTATCATTATTAGGTACTCTTGGGAATCTGGGTAGGAGGGGGGGGGGGGGGGGGGGGGGTTATCGCCATTATATGAAGCTAATTATAAAGCCATCCTGCTTTTTTTATTTGTACAATATTTTTAGTTGTTAGTGCTTTTGCGTAAGCATTTTTATGTTTTAATATTTGTAAATGTCTTTTAATTTTTTATTTTGTTTGTTTGCAGATAAAAAAGAAGAAACACTAACACTTGTAGTATACTTTCTTTTTTCTTTGACAGACTGTTTCCTTTAGCTTAGTACTTTTTGCATTTACTTAGTAAGTAGTACAGTTTTTGTTATTTTTTATACTTTTTTACAATTTTGCATGATCTGCCGAAATTTCGATCACATCATCTTTATACTTAAGCTCTTCTTTGTTTTTCAGAATAAGAAGTAAAACTTCTCAACACTACATTCTGTGTTATTATTCTAATTAAATATTATAATCTGGAATAATTTTTTTTTACATAAGTCTAGTTATACAGGGTGTTTTTGTTAGCGATTTTTAAAGTACATGTTGAGATTTGACACTCTGTGTAAAAATTAAATGGCTTGTATAGACATTATTGTGCGATCTATTTTTTGTTTGAATAAAAACATTTATTTCATTATTTGTTTGTTTGAAATATTATCACGACAAGATGTTAATATATTTTCTCTATTCCTACATGGATATTTGCTGTTTCCTTTACACTTAAGTGACGAGAAAAGTAGGCTATTCCAGTTTACTGTACAGCAAAATTTCATATTCTTACTGTCAGTGCTGCACAGTGTTGTGACCTTTAGAAATAAAATTTCTCATTTTTAAAGAAAATCCACGAATGCACACAATACTGAAAAAGTATTTTTAGCAGATTACAACCACAAGTAATCCTAAAGAATATCCTACGAATATAAAACTGTGCGTAAAAATTTCTCTTTTCCCTTTGGAGACAGCGCCGACCTATCATTCCTCTGTGCTTTATTATCACGAATCCGGAAATTTCCCATTAGTTGACAACATTGTTATAAATATTAGATTTATCTGTGGCGTTCTTATAAAATACTGACCAATCACAGTTTATTGTATTAACTGAGGCTCCGCCTTCTTTGTCAAGAAACTAAATTAAATATTTTATATGTATATGGTACAATATGTTATTAATTTGTTCAATATAACAACATTTTATATATGCATCTATAATAGTTTTATTAATATAATGCAATCGGCTGAATCTGAATGTGCATAGAAAATTAATTTTATGTAGCATTATTATTGATATTGAGTTGAATTTACCATAATTTCTAATATGATCCAGTGGCCGAGCCAGTAAAGCATCGAACTTTGGATCCAATGGTGGTGAGATCAATTTATATCATCCGCCATGCAGAACATAAAAATAAAAATTAGGGGCTATTCATGTTAATTTTTTATTTTCCAATAAAATTACAAACTATGCCCCGATATTATCTTAAAAATCTCCACTGACGCCGCGCCACTTAATTCTCGTGAAATTCGTTTTTATAATATTTGATATATAAAAAAGAAATTTGGCTGCTATCGCCAGACGCAGGTACAATATGCGCGATGTGGTGGAAATACACTATTTGTTCGTGGTGACTCATCGACTACTGTTTGCCCTTAAGAATTTATTTCAAGAATATACAAATAAAATTTGTTATTTATTATTTAAATCAAAATATTTATCACAGATCCTATACAATTTTTATAAAATTTATATACCTAATGCTTCATCAAAATGTTGTTAGTTTTTGCCATGTAAGTAATTTTCAACCATAAATTTTATACTGTTTTCTGATATTTGCAACGGGGCCCCAATCCCATACGACCTTAAAACTTGTATTACGCGATAAAAATAGAAAAATAACTGGTAAATCTTTCTTAAAAGGTGAACAATGAATATGATGGGTACATGAACCACGTAAAACAGACAAATTTATAAGTTTTGTAGAAAAAAATTGTGGTCTTATATTGTTGTTTTGTCTTTGTCAATTTCGTAGGCGGTATTGTCACTTCTCTTATCGCGTTTACAGCGTTGATGTAATATCATCAAAGTATATTTCAAAATCCCTCGAATCAGAGAAGCCAGGATTGCCAACATAATAAAATCTACCTTCTACCTACTTACTTTCTTTGAAAATAATACTTACAGTCTATAATTCACATATAATATAACAGCAACGTTGTAAACGTGTTAAGAGAAATGAGCATGTCTTCTTTTGCTGAATAATGAGACATATTTTCAGAATACGTTCGCTTTCAAAAATTAAAGTTCTTTGAAATGACAAAGGTTGTCAAAACGAATATTACGTCAATTGACGGGACCCTTTAATTAATAACAAACATACCATATATTCTGTTTCTGTTATTATGTATTTGCGAGTTGTGACGTACATCCAGCCAGTAACGTTTTATGAATTATGCCGTGGAAGATATAGCTGAAAAACATATAGTGTAACTGTGGCGCGCACACCGCCATATCATTGCGAACTAAATCAAATAAGACTTATATGGGCGCAAGTGAAAGGATTTGTAGCAAGACACAACAATAAGACATTCAAAATGAAAGACGTTAAGTTACTGTTTGATTAAGCCATTAAGGAAGTGACACCAGAGAACTGGCGAAAAGCAGTCCATCATGACATTAAAGAAAAAGAGAAAATGTGACAAAATCTTGACCACCTGATCGATCGGACCGTCGACTCGTTAATTATAACGTCAAGAGGTGATGACAGTTCCTCAGATGACGAAGAATATGAAGATATTGATTTATTTAATTTCTGTATAATGTATTTTTTGTATCTTTTTTATAATGTTTAATAAAAAATAGGTGTACCTAATACTATGTACATAATGCACGTCTTTGTTACACCATTTTTAGTGTTTGTGAATGAATAACAATAGGCAAAACCCATTAATTGACCCAACAAACCCGGGTAGTTTACCTGCACTTGATGAAAATAAAGAATTTTGCAATAAAATTAATGCCAAATTATAAAAGTGGCTTAAATATTCGTTGGGTAACTCTGTAGTGTCTTTGCATACCTAATGAGCTTTTATTACTCTACACCGTTCTGAAATAGACTATATATTACACACATAACCGCCCATGTTGTATTCAATGGTTCAAATATTGTTTCCCATGTACCTACTAGATTTTCAATAAAGAGCTTTCATTGGAAAATGATAATTCTTAAAAAGGGCCAATTTATACTATAATTAATGACTGTAAGTATATTTTAAATAAAACTGAAATTTCGTTACACGAGAAACAAAATTTAAAAACGTGTCTTTTACTATATTTACACTGAAGTGAAATTGTATGTTTTAGTGAAATCCAGTGACGGCTTAGGGCAAGAATGTGGTAATTTCACATGCGGTTATAACTTAATAAGACTAGAAATTTATTTATTTTTTTATTTCTTATTTATAATAACTTACAAGAGTTTGTACAGTCTATAAAAGTACTAATTTCTCTATAAAAAACATTTAAAATAAATTATTACTATAGTAGCAAAAATACATATTTACAACTAAACATAATACAATTTAAACAAAGAGTTGGTCAAGAAACTATGCCCTTAATAAAAATAGTATTAGCTTTATCACAAGTAAACTAGTCTACAAGTAGTTAATATAGTTTCACTAAACTTATGTACCTACACTTATACGCATCATTTTTGAAGAAAAACTAAAAGTTTTCAATTTCTTTAAAAATTGTTTTTTGAATTTAAAAAAAATGTAGCTAAAATAAAATAACTGTTCGAAAAATCCTTGAAAACATAATATAGTAATATCGTCCGATAACTCAGTTGTGTAGTAACAGGTAAAATTCATTTCTTCTCTGTGATATAAACCTTAATTTGTTTCTCGCTTAAATTTTTTTAAAAATGTTGGTCCAATTCTTTACCAATAAAAAAAAATTTGACCTATTCGATTTCCGTACACTTTTATCACTACCAGAGCCAACATCTTTGATGCCCGATCTGAATAATAAGCTTCTATCTTTTACAGTCCTTATTTAGTGACAATACAGGATTTTTAAACTTATTTTATTATTTCTTTGAGAAGAACAATAATTACATATCACTTTTGACCATCCTTCACTTTTGGTGTTGAGCTTGGAATTCCTTCATAAACTTCACCAAAAGAGCCACGTCCTCGTAGGTAGTGGCGTTGTACAGGGATGCTCTAATCCCTCCCACCGATCTGTGTCCTTTCAGCTGATACATGTATCGTTTTTCTGCTTCTACTAGAAATAGCTCTTCTAGAGCTTCATCTCCTTGTGGGCCCCCTACTCTAAATGGCACGTTTATTCTACTTTGACAGTTCTCGTCAATGGGACAGCTGTAGAAGTTATTGGATTCTGTCATGGCGTTGTAGAGGAGTTCGCTCTTTCTTGTGGACTGTTTTTCCATGTTTTCAACTCCGCCGTTTTTCTTGATCCATTGGAGGACTTTTTCCATTACGTAAACTCTGGAAAAAAAATCAATTATTAGAGTCATTTGGGATAGTTCAGTGCAGTGAGTAAGTGTGTTATTTTTAGAGAATTATACCGGAAATTCCGAACGGTTATAACGACTTTTGAGTAGAGAAAATACATATTATGTACCTCATCTTGTAAGAACATTCAGCACATAAAATTATATTTTGGTGATAGTGAATAAACAAGATAAGTTCTGAAGATGGTTATAATAATAACAACCGAAACGTTAAGCATTGATTAATAATTCCTAAAAATTGAATGAAGTTGAGATTGCTATTGATTTGATTGATTGAACATTTAAAAGTTAATATGTGTATACATAATACTTACGAGAATGTTGCTGGTGTATTCAATACAGAATTGTCTTTAAAGACTTGAGTGAAGTTGAAAACTGACGGACATATTTTCATTGCATTTCCTAATAGATCCTCCCTAACAATAACCACAACTACTCCTGATGGACCAATGTTTTTTTGAGCTCCTCCAAATATACAACCAAACTGAAAGAAAAGGAACAATGGTAAACTAAATAAAATAAAAATGTTTATCTTGGATATTTTGTGACAATAAATAAAATACCGAGTTTTCCCGGTTAGGTGAAATACCGTATATGTTTATTATACACCAGGGAACTGTGTTACGTTTCCCCCTTAAATTTAAATTACTTTTCAAGTAAAACCCAAGAATCAGTACTCACCTTCGAGATATCTACTTTTCTGGTCATAATATTTGAGGACATATCTACTACAAGAGGAACTCCGTGTGTTTCAGGAATAAAAGCATATTCAACACCTGTAACAAAAAGCAATAAATAGAAAGAAATTAATACTCTTAAGCCCTATACCGGGTGACAACGAAATTACTACCCAGCTTGTCACATCCTTATAAAATAATACATTATTATGAAATTTTTGTAGGTTATATGGTTTTTTCAGTTTAGTTTGAAAAAGGTCTACTTATTTTGCCAGTTTTAATTTAGTATACAGGGTCCTGCACCTCACCTCCCGTCTTCCCATAGCTCACTTATTAATTAAGTTAGGATTTTGACATTTATCAGACTTTACCTGTATCCTAGTGCGCATATCAGGAAAATATTTTTGTTTATACAGGGTGTTTCAAAAAAGTGTGAAGTCATAAGGATCTATTTTTTTAGATTACGTGCTATATATTCTTACTCATTTGGATGCCTCTTATAGTTGTCTTTATACCCCTAAAATTTTAATGAAATCGGTTCATTATTATATAGGCTAAAAAAATAAACACTGCACCACTGGTTTAAAAATTAATGAAAAATAAAAATAATAGGTACATACCTCGTTAATTAAATTTACAAAGGTACTTAAAAAATAAGGTCGAATAGTCTCGTTAACCAAGGTTGATTAATACGAATTGTACAGGGTGTCCAAAGTTTAGTGTCAAACTTTGCAAACTTTAAATCAATTAATTTTTCTTATTTTAAATTGGAACCTCTATATATTATTATATCATTCGATGCAGAATTAAAAATCAAACATTTAATCTAATTACAACCCTATCGCAATTTCTAATGCATCAAGACCTTATTTGCAGATAACTCATTTTATCAACCATTCCACCAGTCATTATTACAAATAAATATCGAAGGTGGGTTTGCAAAACAATTTATTGGTATTAAAGTGACAAAAGCCCATTTTGACTTTATATAGTTATTGTATGGTTTGAAATATTGTAGATTGTTATTAATTATTTAAGCTATACCTATTATATATTTATTTATAATAATGACTGTTGGAATAGTTGATAAAATGAGTTTACTGCAAATAAGTTTTGATGCGTTAGAAATTGCGATAGGGTTGTAATTAGAACAAATGTTGCATCGAATAACATAATAATATACAGAGGTTCCAATTTGAAATAAGAAAAATAAATTGATTTAAAGTTTGCAAAGTTTGACATTAAACTTTGGACACTGTGTATAATTCGAATTAATTAAACTTGGTTAACGAGACTGTTTGACCTTATTTATTAAGTTTTTTTGTATAATATTAACGAGCCATTATTTTTATTATTTATTAATTTTTGAAAACCAGTGGAGCAAAAACTGATTTTTCTTAGTTTTCGCCTATATTACGGAACCGATTTCATTAAAATTTTGGTTTTATGTAGGCAACTATAAGAGGCATCCAAATAAGTAAAAATATTTATGGCATGTAATCTAAAAAAATAGATCCTTATGACGTCACACTTTTTTGAAACACCCTGTATAGACAAAAATAGTTTCCTGAAATGCGCCCTAGGATACAGGTAAAGTCTGCAAAATATCAAACTCCTAACTTAATTAGCTTATTAGCTATAGATGACGGGAAGTGAGGTGCAGGACCCTGTATAATAATATGGTATATTTTCAGATTAAAACGGTAACTCTGTATAGTCTGTCTATTAATGTATAACAAACCGATAAAAAAGTTTCGAAACTTCATAATAAATGACTCACCATCTACAGTCTCGTTATCACAGTAATAAAAGTAGGAGGCATTGGGATTCAAATTCCAGGTACTTTGATCGGGAATGCTTCCAGGCTTATCGGCTTTGGGGAATACTAAATTGACATTTCCATATTTTTCCGCTTCTTGGGCAGCTTTTCCGGACCACGTTCCAGTGACTGCGTAATCTGCCGTTCCAGTTCTGTTTAGGAAGTTCATGGCTACGGCTGCAAAGGCGCCGAGGCCTCCGCCTTGGATGAACATAATTTTGTAGTTATCTGGGACGTTTCTGGAACACAAGAAATATGTTTGTAAGTTAATATAATCACCTTTATTACGGTTTAAGAATTGTTCATAGGTTTTTGTGTATCAACGACTACTTATTAATATTAAAAATATGAATAACCGGTAAGAAGAGTGGTGCCCCTATAAGTTTGCAACCCGACACAGCCCAAAATCTGTTAATTTTCTTGATAAGCGATCTATCATGTCTTCTATATAAGAATAATCCAGTGGAGGTCAAGTCCGGTAATCTTGCAGGGGACACTATTTCTTAATACTCTTTTCATAGTCAGTATCCAATGTAGGGGAGCGCGGGGTAGGTTCGGACATGGGGCAGATTCGGACAATTCAAATTTGGCGGCTTGAGCCGGTAGTAGAGAGGGGAAATAGCTTCAGTCAGTCCGCCATTATTATATGGAACAGCTAAACGCGTTTGCCAGTAGAATAAACAAGAGTGCTTGATTTTATGTGAAAATTTGTGTTTTGTTGCTCAGGTAGGTAAGTTTTAATGTACATTACATAAGCTATAAACTATTGTGTTTGTGATTATTGCATGATTTTATTACGGGAACGTTAAAAACAACATATAACCTCCAATTTCCCACAATGTGGAGTTTCAATTATGACCACAAAAATTTATAACGATTTTAGTAGTTAAAGGTGTTACTAGGGGCACGTTCGGACATTTATTTGGGGGTAGGATCGGACTGTCCACTTGGTGTCCGAATGTACATAATTACATTATAACTTTACTTTACAGAATGGTTGGCACTTACAAAAAGAAGACAACCCGTGGTGAAACTGCAGAAAGAACCATAACTTTAGCAGTTAAAGCTGTAATAAAAAGACAGTCGTCAATAAGACAAGCTGCATCTGACTACAATATAAAAAGTCCACTTTATTCGATAGGGTAAAGTTCAAAGCGAACTTTGAAATACTATGTTGGATTGGTAGTAGGAACTAATGATTAAAATGACGAATATGAAGTAAAGTTTTTTCGTAAGAAAAAAACTTACGGATTCTGTTTCCCAGATGTTGAGGATCTTGCTGCAGTTCTACGAAGCGACGTAGTTTCAAAACTTCCGAAGCCAATCAGTATTAAAGCAACATCACGTCTCTCATCCTACATCAAATTTGATGCCAACTTTGCGAATTACAATATGCAATAACTTTTTTTACTGTGACGAAGTATAACATATATAGATAGTTGAATAAAAGTGTTTAATTTGTATTTGAAAATTTTTTGTTTTAAACTGACCTTACGTCCGAAACTGCCCCTAGGCTTGTCCGTAAATGCCCCCACATGGGGCACTTTCGGACAAATGTAATTTTTTTTTAAACAACAAAAATGTCCAAACTTATAAATAAAATTGTTATTTTTATTACCTCCTGTAAACTTTTATTTTATAAAGAAAGAGGAAAAGCATAAATCAAGGTTCCTTTTTGCCCATTTGGGAAAATACAGGTATTTTGAGTTAGGTGTCCGAACCTACCCCGCGCTCCCCTAAGTTGTAATTTTAAGGTGATAATTTAATAAACATTTTAACATTGATCTTTTACAGATGCAACGACGTCTAATCAAAGTTTTAAAACTGAATTTTATCAGGATAAAGCATTACAAATTTCCTTAAATAGGATCACAACAAATAAAATAAATTGGTTGTTGGACGGATATCTCAAAAAAACGAGTGGAGATATCAAATTTGAGCAAGGTATAAAAATATCTTAGAATTTAACAAACTAATAAATTTATAGGGACTGCTTTAAAGTTCTAAGCATTGCAATTTCAGGTAAAATACCCTGTATTGTGCAGGAAATTTTAAAATATGTTTCATTTCCCTGTACAAAAAATAGTTTCGCCAATAAATTAATCCATTTAGTTATGCATTTTTGAATTTATTAAGAAATTGTCAGTTGACCTTATTTCATATGAATCAAAGTCCAGCGTATGCTTAAAATTTAAATGATTTTTAAAATTATCATTTTTCCATTAACATGCTATAATTTGATGCTTTAAATGTAAATATTAGTAAAATAGGTCAAATATTAGCTTTGTTCGTGGTAAGGATTCTGAACCGATTCGGAACTATTCGCCTGCGGAGTTCAAATAATGGCGTGCGCTTATCAAGAAATTCTTTAACTGGACATGCGAATCAGAGAACTACAACCATATGTAGTTCTCTGATGCGAATTATCTGAAATGCGCATGCGAATAGTTCCGAATCGGTTCAGAATCCTTACCGCGAACAAAGCTATTTTCAAAATTAATTTTTGTCTTTCCCTAAATAATAGTATCTAAAGACCTCACCCAGGAAAATTTAAAAGAAACTGTGGTAGCGTGGATACTAGGGCGACTAGACTACTCGAGTTGCCTCTCATCCTCACACGGCCGATACTATCCTACTTAGTCACTCAGTCACGAGCTAAAAGCCGCACATTCATGAATTTCAGCTTAAAATTTGCTCCATATTTATTATTTTGCGTCAGTCGAGAGACCCACCGGAGACAGGTTAGCAACGGCCACTGGCAACGCGAGAAATTTTCATCGACGGGGGACGCCGCGCTCGCAATCGAACCTCGTGGGTCGACTAGAGGGGCCTGGACCATCTGCATCGTGATTGATAATAAAAGTAGCGTACTTATTTAAATAATTAGATAGATGCTCACTCTTAGTTAGTTATTAATCGATTTTTCCCATAAAAACATGGTAATAGCCAGATCGGCCCGATTTGTTTTTTTTTAATGGTCTCAAAGTTGAAAATTCGTAAATATGAAGAAATCATTGTGAGTGAGTGATGGTGTTTTTTAAATAGGAAGAGAGGGACGTTATCCTGTGACCTGTTAGGGGGTTTAAACTAAAGAATACTTATCATTTTCATGATTTTTTCCAA